>ML681966.1:27250439-27488004 GCA_007922195.1 Podocnemis expansa
GTCACTGGCCATCCAACTCTCAGTTCTGCTGCAGACAACTCCCCTGCAAAGCAGTCAAAAACTGGGAGAAAACATCCTGCAGTCCACTCCTGCTCAGCTCCTTTCACTGAGTCCCTTAGCCAATGTCCTCTGCAGCTCTCTTGTTTGTTCCTCTCCAAGCTGCTCCTCTCAGGCTTCTCCTTGGGCACGTAACTCCAGCAAAAACAATAAAACTTCTGGAGCATACTCAGTGTGCTCCCTCACCCTCTTACCAGAAGTTTCTGGTTTCTGGGCTGCAAAATCTGCCCAGCAACGTAACCCAGCCATAAGGGTCCCTAAAAGAGATTGCACCTATTTAGGCACATGGGTTACACTAGGATGAAAATAAATGCAGGGGAGTATAAGATACAGGATCGGGTCATACTGCAACAGCAAATCAGAGCATTTGTAAGGGTTCGAACTCTAGGAAACAGCACACAGAGGGAGGTTGAAGTCAAATTACCTGTTATAATGTGAAAAGAATCCACAGTCATGATTCAGCCCTGCTGTCATGCAATTTGCATATTAATAATAAAATAATAATTAATATTAATGTACATTAATTAATATGCAAATTTATGTGACTTCAACCTCCCTCTATGTGCTGTTACCTAGAATTTGAATCCTTACAAATGCTCTGATTTGCTATTGCAGTATGACCTGATCTCATGTCCTACACTCTCCTGCATTTTTCACCCAGTTCTGTAAGTTCTCCCTCTTCAAAGCGTCTGACGAAGTGGGGGTATTCTCCCACGAAAGCTCATGCGATAAATAAATCTGTTAGTCTTTAAGTGCTACAAGACATCTTGCTTTTTTTGCTTTACTAGACTAACACGGCTGTCCCTTTGGAACTTCACGAGATAGACCATGAGTTTTGTATGGTTTTTAATGCTACCACTTCAGTAGTGCTCAATACAAACATTCTAGTAAATGTCAGCTATGGCTATAAAATTGTACAAAAATTTCAGGAATGGAGAGAACAGTGCTTCTGGACAGCCTCTTTCTGTTCTGTATTGAAACACAGACTACATCTGCATTGGAGACCATTTTCAAAAACATTTTTCAAAAAAATTATTTCAAAATAATTACCTTGAAATAACTTTTTTCAAAAATGCTATTTGGAGAGAACAGTCTGGGAACTGCTCCTTGTCCTGAAATACCATGGCTTTTTTTTTTTTTTTTTTTTTTCCCCTAAAGTGAAAGTCTCTACACCGGACTTTCTTTTTCAGAAAAAGAAAGGCGATGGAACAGATAGGCAGGTTTTTTCAAAAAAGGCCTTTGCCACATCTGGCAATAGCTTTTTCAAAAAAAGCCATCTTGAAAAAGGCTTTGTCTTTTGAAAGAACTGTCATGTTAAGCTTTTTTGAAAAAGCACACCGGTATCTCGAGATACTGACGTGCTTTTTTGCGAATGCTAAACCTGGTTACATTAAAAAAAAAAAAAAAGACTTTCTTTTGAGACAGCTTTTTCACAAAAAGCCATCACCAGATGTGGCAAAGGCTTTTTTTTGGAAAAGCCTGCCTATCTCTTCCATTACCTGCCTTTTTTTCAAAAATGAAGATCTGGTGCAGACTTTCATTTTTGAAAAAAATGTGGTATTTCAGGACAAGGAGTGGTCCCCAGACCATTCTCCAGAAATAGAATTTTTGAAAAAAGTTATTTCAAGATATTTATTTCAAATATAATTCAAAATAATTTTTTTCAAAAGAAGTTTTTCCAAAATGCTCTCCAGTGTAGACATAGCCACACTTGCTTTTACTTTACCCAATGCATTTGTACACGACTGCAAACTTCAGTTCTTTTGTTTTCATGTAGGGATGTACTATATATTGTAGGAGCCTTTGTATCAAGCTTTTGTAATATAAAGCTTTTATAACAAGTTTTCTTACCCAGTTAGCAATATTTGCCTGAAACGTTCCACATCATAGCAAGCTTGGATCCAGCTAGGAAAGATTAAAGTAGGTTCTGCTGACTCCTTGAGACAAATTGCTCATTATCTACACTCAGAAACAAGGGAGACCGGAGTGGCTGACTAAAGGGAGAAAAATCTAGAGTGTGGGTTGGCCAGTTCTGAAAATAGAAACCCTATGAGCTGCCATAGCTGACAATCATGTGAATTGAATTTCATTTTATGTTTGTAAAGCCAGATGCCAGAAGGGGGTGAATGTTTCATTGCACAGTATGTGGATTTTTGTTTTGGAGCACACAGAGCACTATGAGTAGATGGCTGTAATGAGAATTCTATATTTATTGGAGCACCATGTGGTAAGTCAGATCTCTGCATCTGTCTTCTTTTTGGGGAATAAACAATGGAGATTTACTGAATGAAGAGCTTTGCAACTTATTTCTTATGTAAAAATCATTTATTTCAAACCTCTGAATGCTGCTCAAATTAGAAAAATGACTTTTTGAAAACAAAATCCATATGAAAAACTGATACGCAACCAATAAGCCACTCAGCTCACTTCTACTTAAACAGTAGAGTTCAGGGCTGTCCTGGGGAGGGGGAAGTAGGGTGACCACCCTCAGCCCTGCAGTTCAGTGGGCCCCATGCTGCCTTCAGTGGCAAGCCAGCCCAGGTGCAGGTTGGGAGCATGAAGCCTGGCCTCCAGCCCAGGGTGGCCCCATCTCCTCAACACGGGGAGGTGTGGGGGCCCTCACAGGCCATAGGAGTTGAACTCTGGCAAGTCAAGTACACTAAGACAGCCCAAGGAAGAGTCTGAAGAGCAACTAGCCAAGGGCACAAACAACATCTTTAAAGACATCAGGTATAGGGAAACCTGCCAAACAGTCGAGGGTAGTTGGACAATTGTGGTGCCAAAAAAAAAAGCACTCAGGGAAGATAAGGATGTTTCAGAGAAGCTAAATTAATTTTCTACAGTAAAGACTATTGTCAAGGTTATGGGGAAGACTAGAGTAAATGTAATACTGTTTTAAAAAAACAAAGGCTATGGAGATGATCCTGACAGTGCCAGCCTGGTACACATTTTTTTCCTCAGTCTATTGGAATTCTTTGAGGGAGTAACGCACCATGAGAACAAGAGTGTACTTGGGTCTTTGGAAAGCCTTTGACAAGATCCCTCACTAAAGGCTCTTAAGCAAAGGTAAGAAGTCATGGGATAATAGTTCCAAAGGGGTAGCTGTGTTAGTCTAGTTCAGCAAAAGGAGTTCTGTGACAGTCTTAAAGGCTAACAAATTTATCGTATGAGGTTTCATGGGAGAGAATCCCAATTTGTCAGATGCTTAAAGATGGACTATCTGAAGTGGGATTCTCTCCCATGAAAGCTCAGGCAAGAAATTTAATGTTGCTAGCTTTTTAAACTGCCACTAGACTCCTCATTGGTTATGGTTCTGTAACTGGCTCAAAAGATAGGAAGCAAAAGTAAGACTACATGACTACTTTTTCACAATATAGTGGTAAATGGTGGGGGGGGTCACCCAAGGATCCGTTTTTAGGATGTAGAACGTTCATCATAATAAATCTGGAAAAGGGGTTGAACAATGAGGTGGCAAAGCCTTCAGGCAATGCAAGAATATTCAAGATAGTTAGGTCCGAAGCAAAAAAGCTAAAGGGATCTCACAACTGGGTAACTCAACAACATAATGGAAGACACAATTCAGTGTAAAGTGCAAAGTTACACATGGGTAAACATAGTCCCAACTATATATACACATAATGATGGGATTTAAATTTGTTGTAGGCACTCAAAGGTCTTGGGGGTCATGGCGATGGATAGTTACCTTAAAAACATTGACTCCCTGTGTAGTGGCAATCAAAAAAGCTAAGTGTGCTAGGAACCATTACAAAAATGATAGACAGTAAGAAAAAAATCATGCTGACATAAATCCATGGTACCCTCATACCTCAAATACCGTATGCCATTTTGGTGGTGGTCTATTCTTGTGCTACAAAGTAGGGGTCACACAATGAATTAATAGACAGCAGATTTAAAACTGAAGGAATTGCAAAGCAGAGTCAAGCTGTGAGACTCATTGCCAGGGTATGTTGTGAAGGTCAAACCCATAGCTGTTTAAAAAAAAAAAAAAAGTAGCAGATATTTGCCACGACAGTCAGGGATGCAGCCTTGTACTCAGTGATGCTAAATCCCAACTGCCAGACACAGGGATTCAATGACCAGGGATGGATCACTAAATAAATTGCTCTGTTCTGTTAAGCATCTGGCACAGGCCATTGTCAGATAGGGTACTGGGCTAGATTGACCATTGGTTATATTGGGTCAGATCTTCTTATGGCACAGATGTCTCTGGGTGGCATGCTGTAGAGTGCTTTTTACTGGTGCTTCAGGAAGTAATAGCAGGTGATCTCCCTTTAGCAACAGAAAACCCCAGACCTTGGCAGATGCTACCCCTCAAAATAAATAGCCTCACCACTTAGAGTCATGAAATTCTATACAGTAACTGGTTCATAGCCTAGCCGTCACAGGTGTGCCAGGACTGCAACACTGGGAAGTAGAGGCTTCCTGTTTCTTTCAGTGCATCCCTGCAAGGCAGATGTTTCATAAATGAAATTTTTAATATTTGGTTGAATGTTAAACTGAGTGTGAAAACAGGATGTAGATTAACTTGATGTCTAAACCCTAGTTTGCATGCTAGAATTATCACAATTATTGTACTCCGGGGTTTTTAATTTGCATCTGTGTGCTATGTGTCAGAGAAAAAAATATGAGAGTACCCTGCCTGATGGGCTTGACAGACAAGAGTGCTATAATAGACACCAGGAATAAGAGCACAAGGTTTATCTAAATGATTATACAGTTAACATGTATGTGTACTATCTGGAGTAACTTCAGACACTGGACAAAGTACCTAAGTAGGCATTTAAAAAGAGGGCAATTACAAATAAGAGGCCCAGATGTGCATAATGCAATACATTTTTCCAAAACACATTTTACTACTAGTAAGCAACCTGTAAACAGTAATGCTGATACGCATATCATGTGTGCCACTCTTGTCTTTCCATTAAATACAATAGATAAGATTCCCCCTAATGTCCACTTCACACTGCACTAAATATTTCATTGAAAATGGTCTTTCTGAAATTGGCTTTTCATGGAAAAATAGCTATTTTAAAATACTGCTTTTCTAATTTTTAATCCAAATGATATTCCAAGCCACATACAAATTTTGCTTACCAAAAATCCTTTCGTTTCTGAGCAGAGAATGTGGTTTTGGGTAAATGGAGAATTTTTATAACAGTTTATTGCAAAGAATCTGAAAATGGATTCATTTTGAACCGTGTAAAAAGAGATTGACTTAATATGTCTTTAACATTTCCCTATTTTTCAGCCAGCTGTAACTCAGAGAATTTGGGTGAGTTCCATGGAGTTACACTGGTGTAAAATTAGTGGAAGGAACAGAGAATCAGACCCAGTTAGGTACACCCTAAGGTTTTCAGTATCAATGGTGGAACACTAACATCCGTATGAATCTGCTGTTTGTAATGTTTTTGTTTCCTTAAAAAAAGAGAGAGAAAATCCAGGTGATCTGATTAGACAAATTAGTAAATCCATGACTTGGTCAAATACTTGATGAGTAGAAATGCCTTCTTGAACATAGACCAGGCTGGGCAAGCGGGGCTAGAAATAGAAAAGCAGCTGTACACTGCTGTCAATCACTTCATGTTTCATTTAAGATGGTGTTAGTTGGCCTCTTTTCACATAGGAATAAGGAGCACTTTAGGATCGAAGTACTGTCAATTTCTGTGCACTATAAGATACTTTCAACTGCACTCTGAATTTAAGGACTATGTTGCTTTCGTTAGGTATGATTTACAATGCAAAACTGAATTGTGTCATGAGTATGAAGACTGATTACTTAATATTACAGGTGAAACAAATTTTATACTGGTCAAATTTTCAAGTGTGTGTTAAAACTGAGGATAGATTTTTATACTGTAATATCTTGAAGGCAGTCATACTTAAAATCTATAAAGAGGCTAAAATGATGCAGAAAGCAATAGATCACTAAAACATCCATTTCCCACACATCATGGGATGAACACATGCATTTTAAAAAGTCAGGGAAGTAACTGCTGAGAAAAGAGCTTCTTTTGCCTCAATAGTATATATCCACGAAATTCACTTTCAGAAACTTGAATCAAAACTAACACTGAAGTAAACTGGGGGGTTGCATGTGCCTAATTAGTCCTCCTGTAACTACTAAATCCCACTGCAAAAGGGCTGATCCTGCAACTCACTTCTAATGAATGAGTTTGGTTAGGAAGTAAAAACTTATACTTGGAAGAACAAACAAGGAGTCATGTGACACTTTTAAAGACTAACAAATTTATTTTCACATGAGTCTTTGTGGGAGAAAATCCCACTTCATCAGGTGCTAACACATCTAGCACTTAAGCATTGGTCAAGCATCTGACAAAGTGGGATTTTCTTCCATGAAAGCTCATGTAATAAATTTTTAGTCTTCAAACATACCACCAGACTCCTTGTTTATTTTGCTGAACTAAACTAACACAGCTACCCCTCTGGAACTTGGAAGAAGATGCCTATCTCTTATGCTTATCTCTGCAAAGTGACACAAACAAAATGTTTTGTGGGGTGAAGCTCCCCCCAGTACACAGTTTTTCTACACTTCCTATTGTATAGTGATGTTGGTGTTCACAGCAAACTTTCGCAGTTGTACTTCACTTGGTTCTGTGTATTCTTAGACAACATAATGCTGTTAAATCCATATAAAACATTTGACTAATGAACTGAATGGCAGGCTTTTTTCCTAAAATGGGGTAAAGATTTTTGATTTCTCCACAGTGAATGCTGTGGTAGACTAACACCATTCCTAAAAATGAAATCAACTTTTTTTGTAGTACACATAAGGCCCCTAAGGACACCACCACAGTGGATGATGGAATCCACACATTAAGCCCTCCTATTCCATCCATCCTTGCCTCTCTTTAACTCCAACCATGCAAGTAATTCCACTGTCAGAACGCATGCCTAGTGTAGAGGAAGGCCCTTTTATTTCATCTGCAAACTTTATGTAAAACTGGATTAATGGGACACTAGTAGTAACTCACAGCAAAGAATGGAAGACTTTTTTAAAAAAAGAAAAAACACCTTGTTTCTGCAGAAAACCCAGTGGACTTGAAAATGGCGTGTCGTAATTCATGCAAGAATAGTGATGACTCACTCACCAACAGAAACTGGTCCTATAAAAGATATATTGCCCACCTTGTCTTTCTACTAACTTCCTTATAGTGGATGTTGTTGAATTTGTAAGTAACATGTTTTCCTTGTAACACTTATTAGTGCTTCTCATTGGTAATGGTGGACAGAAAAACAACTTTTCTTTAGTGTCCTCCTCATCAGTTGCCAAACTCCTAGATGACGCTGAATAAAAATAGTGACTGAATAAAAATAAGGAGTTGTGTGGCACTTAAAGACTAACAGATTTATTTTGCGTGTGAGCTTTCCTAGGAGAAAATCCCACTTCGTCAGATGCTTCAAAGAGTCCCCCCATCTTTGAAGCATCTGATGAAGTGGGATTTTCTCCCAGGAAAGCCCGTGTGAAAAATAAATCTGTTAGTCTTTAAGTGACACGTGTCACCTTGTTTTTTTGCTGGACTAGACTAACACAGCTGCCCCTTTGGAAATTGAATAAAAATACTCACCATGTATACACTAAACTTTACAGATGAAAAGCATTGCGAAGTACTGGTTCTGTAATAGAGGTGCAGTTAGGTTTAATCATTTATTCAAGATGATACATGCACTCAAAGGGAATTTAAAACTGCTGATTCTTGGCTACAGGTTAAATTCCTTAGATTGGGGGTTCTCAATCTCTTTTTTTTTTTTTTCCGAGGGCCTGTTTCATATGCCTGGAAAAAATTCAAGGTCTGAACTTGGGGGAAGGAGGATGGTTCAGAGTTTGTCATGGTGGGATGGGGCAGGAGGGAGACACCAGGGCTCCATGCATCAGCTGTTGGGCTATGGTGGGCTAGTGGCTTCTGTCCCAAGGATCAGTCTATCAGTGGCTGGGCTTTCCAAAGCCCCTGAAATGGCTTGCAGTCTCCCAGAAAGCCATGCACACCTAGCTGAGACCTGCTATCCTAGGTCACACTTGCCTGACAAAATAACATAGGGAAAAATGGTAAATCTGGGTAAATGTTAGTTCCTTAGTGCTGCTTGTTAGTAGGTGGATAGACTTTGAGTGCACAGAACAGCAGCATTTTAAAAAGTACACTCAGGGTCAATAAAGGAGGCTCCAATATCATGGTTTAGCATAAGATGCTCCATAGCAATAGGATTCACATCTGTTACCCCAGCAGAACAGAAGGTCATCACTTCCTTTGAAAGTTCCTCTACAAGTGGGTCTCTAACACTTGGAGAGAGAGATTGAGATGGTAGTTACATTTATTCCTATTCTGCAGATGTCATTTCCTTATATAAATGATCTTATTCCCCTCCTCCCCCATTGCTGTAGTATCTGAATTGTTTGTTAAAAGGGATCTAGGAGTTTAAAGACAGGCTGGCATTTAGGTGCT
Source organism: Podocnemis expansa (assembly GCA_007922195.1). Classification (NCBI taxonomy): domain Eukaryota; kingdom Metazoa; phylum Chordata; order Testudines; family Podocnemididae; genus Podocnemis; species Podocnemis expansa. The sequence continues at coordinate 27,258,977 of ML681966.1, forward strand.
TTTTGGAAACCTTACAAGCTGACTTACTCCTACTGATTTCAATAGGAACTAAGCACTGAGGTGCTTTTGAAAATCTCATTAGGTGCCTATCTTTAGATGTCTAAAACACATTTAAAAATCTGTCTCTGCATGCCTTGATGCAGAAAAAATTTGAATCAAACCAAATGAAAATTTGTTGGCGCGGGGGGGCGGAACCTATCATGAGAGAAGCTATGAAAGAGAGAGGTGCTGGTAACATTCACATGTTAACATTTTTTGGCACTTTTGACTGTTGATTCCATTCCATGGAAAAGGTTCTTAGCTTTCTCACTAATCTTATTTTGACATGCAATTCACAATCCTACCCACAAGAATCAGTATCAGTTATCCAGAGGAAAAACAGATTCCAAATACATTTGATTCCAGAAGCTTAAAACAAATCTAGAATCCTCCAGTTCCTTTAACATGCATTATAAAAGGGTCCTTTTTCATTTGGTAAAAGTAGCATACTATTGTTGTCTGTCAAATCCACTGCAACATTAGCCATTTTACTTGATCCTTATATTAAATTCTAATTCTACAGGGACAACTGAACCAACATAAGGAAGGTGCTTGCACACGCATGCGTAAATAGGGTGTAACCCTTTTATTTTGTGAGCCCTCAAGTAGTTCTCACCATATTTTCTTTTAGAAGGTGCCAGAAATCACTCAGAGCAGCAATATGTATGCAGGTTTGCCTATAAGTTTCTATATTTACTAAATAATTATTTGACTCAGCTGTGCCCATGTGGCTTCTTCATTGTCTTTTGCTCTTCACACCATAGAAGTGATACTCCATGCTGAAAACTAAATTGGTTTATCATCACATCTTTAAGTAAAGTCGGTGCAACTTCTCTGTGCAATCAGGCTACTGATTGGGTACTCAAAAGAAATCCAGACTACTCAAAATCAGCTCCTTTCTGTGTTATTTCTCTATATGCAGGTGCATCAGATGCAGGACGAAAGCCAGAACTCATTTTCAGGCCATCCTTTGGGGGGGGGGCTAAGCAACACTTCATCAGGAAGAACTTCCAAGATTAGTTTATGTTCATGTAAACACATTTGAAATGATCATGAGTAAGCTTACTTATCAGAGTATTAGAGGAAATGTTCCTGTCTTCTGATCAATATATCAGTGAACAAATGTTAGTTTCCTTTAAAATGCAAACCAGTGCTTTGTCTCTGCAGACTTTCAAACTATAACCCTAATGATTTTTTTACCTTTAAGGGAAGACTATGTGTTGCTTATTGTGGTAGCATAGTTTTCAAACATAATCTGATCTTTGTTTAACCTTAACTTTTATTCCAAGCTCTCAATAGCTGCTTTCTGAATGTCACTTAGTTGACACCTCAGTAATAAGTAAGCAAACATTTCAGAGTTCTGTTATTCATTGCTGTGCATTCTTCAACACTGATAAAAGTCTGATTTACAGACAAGCTGAACTCATTCTAAAGTAAGTCTGGTGGGTTGTTTTTGTTTTTTTTCTTTCTGAAGCTAATGGTGAGCTTGGTTTGAGCCAAACCAGGCAGCCATTTTGTTGTAATCACCCAAGAAGCAAAACCATTTCCTTCATTAAGGGGGTAGTGGGTTTGGGCTATCTCTTGGCTTTATCTCTTTCCATTTGTTACAACCACTAATACTGGGGAACAAATAATGTTTAGCTTCAATACCTCACTTATGATGAAGAGCCCTCTTATTGCTGCTAATTGAAAATGCAGTGGGTCACTAGTGTTAATCATGAATGATCTGTGTAACTCTTTGATTGGTCAGTGTTATGGCCATGTTGCTACCAGGTTATTAGAGACAAGGTGGGAAAGGCAATATCTTTTTATTAGACCAACTTCTGTTGATGAAAGATACTCTGAAAATCTCAGCTAAATTCAAGATGGAACAATTGTTGAATGTAAGTAGCTCTCTCAGTAGGAGGCCATTCACAGTGATCAGTTAAGCCCTCTGCAGTCATCATAGGACAAAATAGGGGTATTAATGGGTTACAGATGGCTGTAATAAGCCATAAATCTAGTGTTTTAAGACCATGATTTTTAATGTCTAGTAGGTTATGTATTTAAGCCTCTAGGTGCAGGTTAACTTGGAGAACAAGGACTGAGCAGTCAAATAGGACCTGATTACTTTTTGAAAAGTGTTCACTCACAGGTGCTGTAATGGCATTTTTGCCTTACTTTTTCTGAGTTTCTGGGAGCATAATGATTTTCTGGTTTCCCTCACATAGTTGAAGTATTTAGTGCACTGGATGAGATGCATTATATGCTGTGATAGGATTGTGTACAGTCAATGGATCTTGAAGAGTGTATAAGGTGAGTATTAAAGATATGTTTGCAGTTTTTGAATGTTACAGATGGGTCTGGTGCTATTTTGAATGGAATGCCATGGTCTATGTTGTACTTACTGGTGAGGTTTAGTGTTTAAAGGCCAGAAGAGGGAAACTGGGAAAACTTTCAATATGTGGTTTCTATCAGTTACATTTAATATGGGTTCCAACATGGGGTGGTAAGTGCCACCTGGAAGTATGGAGTTAAAGGGTATCTTCCTTCATTAAAGGATAGAAAACACCACAAACCCAAACTCTGCATAAATCAAGACTGACTAATTCAAAGTGGCTGTCAAAAGCCCAGTACTAATATTCATATCTCTGATCACTTTATTTTCCTGAGCTGGGAGGATTAGTGAGCTAATACCAAATATTTATACTGCACGCTATGCAATGGCAGCTCTGAGTCACTTCACTTTATTTTGAAATAAGGCTGATATTGCACTTTCAGCTTAGTTGATAAAGCTTCATGCAGATGCTAACTGTGGAGAAAAACATGGAAATTTCACAAAATATTCAGTGACCTGTCAAATGCCTACAATTGAGTGTTCACTTACCAAAACGATGTGCATAGGTTCCATGATATTTCCATATGACTTGGCAAGAATATGTAACTTTGCATCAGGCAGGTTGAAAGTAATTGATCTCCACTTAGAAAGATGGAGCATGACTGCTTTTAGTTTCATTTGTTTTATAAGATTTTTTCCAGCAAGAGATCTCCAAGGATCTTTAATTACTCCACTTAATGCATCTAGCTTTTTGAAAGCTGCTTTAAAATTCTAAGTACTACAAAATTATCATAATTAAGTTTGCAGTTTTATTGTTCATCTGAGGTTCCCAATTGACTTAATGAAAATTAATTATCCCTAACAGGAGGTTACTTAATCACAGGTACTCTGTTCCAGTACCCCCTATTCATACTTACCAACTCCCTCACCCAGCATAACCAGGCATAATGCCAACAACTAGTAATAGACTGCCCAAACATACTTTATTTGTATTGGATTTATTTATTCAGACCATCCTGTAGTAACCCTTGGGGAGGAAGGGGTTAACACTCTGGTCAGTGAGTCCCAGGACAGCCAATAGGAACGAAGCACAGCTTTTTGAATTGTAACAGCAGCCTGGCCTGGGCCTGTTTGGAGGCAGCAGAGCTCCTGGAAGGATCAGGAGGAGGCCAGAGGGGCCTGAGGAAGAATCCAGCAACATCCTTACCAGAGATAAGTTAAATTTGTTACTGACCAGGCGTGGGTAGAACAGGGAATGTTCACTTAGACACGGTCAGGGTATTTTCTTTGTTTTTGGCTTGTTTCTTGGATTTCTCTGTGCTGAGCACATGTAACCCCCCCCCCACTACCCTGTAACTACCTAAGTTAATTCCCAGGGAAGCAACTCTCTGTGTTTATCATCTGTTCTTTTTGATTAAAGATTTTACCTTTTAAGTAAGTTCTGGTTCTGTTCCTGGTAGGGCAAGAGGTTTGTGTGCACATGCCTTGGACTGCACAGGCAGCTACTAGAGGGAACCCTGTTCCAGCTCATATGCAGCTGGGGTCCAGTCACTTTCCTGAAGGAGGAATAAACAGGATTGCAAGTACCTCACAGGGAGGAATTCCCAAGTGCGCCTTCCTGGGTCTCAAGGTTTTTTTGCATTTGGGTGGTGGCAGCAATACCACTCCAAGGCCAGGAATTGGAGGCCTTGGAGACTTCTAAGAGCAGGCTTTAAGGCCAGTAGCTTTTAAGGCCTGTTGCGGGCCCCCACCTTCTGCACTCAGAGTGCCAGAGTGGGGGAAAAGCCTTGACACATCCCTTTTGCACTTTTTTGTAATAAGGCTTTCACTTTTAAAAAGGTCTCTTACACCATCCTACAACAGTTAAAAGCTTTCTGATTATGGTTTTGATTATTGGTACTTTGATTATTTCCCTTGTATTTTTAAAAACTGAAGGGATGACTTAGAATTAGAGGAGGGGCCAATGAGTCAATGATCGAGACCGCTGTTGCCATAAACCTCCACTGAGCTGCTCCCATCAACATAGCTACCATCTTTTGTGGAGATGAATTAACACCAGTGGGAGAAGCTTTTCCATTTGCATGGAAACATCTTCACTAAAGTGCTATGCAATTATGTTGATGCTGGTTTCAAGCATAGACCTGTCCTAAAAACTGCCCTAAGTCTGGAAAATGACTGAGCAAATGGCAAGCTGACATCTCAGCAAGGAGTAAATGAGGTCAGTGGGCCATTACCAGCCAAATGGCTGCTCTTTGGGCAAAAAAACACCTACATTTTAGCAAAGAAACAGCATGAGGGTCTCATCCACACAGATGTTTGTCTCCTGAATCTCAGTTGGAAGCATTCCCTAAGAAGGAGACTGAGTCCATAAAAACACAGAGTCTCTTGGGGTGTCTTTCCCTCGTCTTTGCTTTTGCTCTGTCAGTCAGTCACTGCACCAAAAGGAGCAAAGGAAGAAATAACTGAGCAGAAGACAGGGTCCTGAGGTTTAGTCTGGGTGTCCTGGAAGCTTGGTAAGCAATGCTATTTCAGAAAATGTGGTACAAAACTCTGCTTTACATTTTAACATAGCTTAAGTTTGGGATTAGCTGTGTTTTTCCTCTTATAACAATTTTTCTAATTTTTTTTTTAAATGAGTGCATTGAATTGAAGAGTTCAGGAAAACTCAATTTGGGATAACAAGACATGTGCATGTCCTTTCTATTAATGATGTTTATATGAGCTTTTATTGTTCAGTGGAGAGCTGGGCAGTAAAAGATTTACATTTCTGGGGAAAAGTCTGGGACTGGGCATGTCAGGGGGTCACCTTGCAGTATTACTCAGGGTTGTACAAGCTTGGGTGAGACAATACCTGCTAGAAGCTCTTTGAGCAGTCTAGTAGTGCAGGTCACAACAAAGCTGTGTAAAGGGCATCCCAAGTTAGATGGTGGGGTGCTACAGCTACTCACTAGTCTAAATTGTACCCTGGGTATGTCACTGCAATCAATTAACATTCTAGTTTCTACTGGATCTTAGAGCATCTCTCATAATCATTTAATCAGTGTTTACTCAGATTTGTAGATATGTCTTGATATAGGCAACAGAAAATCATTATAATATGATGCATTGGGTTCGTATAGCCAGAGAATTTTTCCAAAAGGCAAGTAGTGCACATCTGAGGGGGAAAGGAGTGTCTCAGTCCACAGTCTCCTCTCTCTGGCTCAAACTGATTGCTTTGAGATGCCTGAGACTAAAATTCCAAAGGGCTAGCCATGTTAGCCTAGTTTGGAGGGAAAAAACAAGTAATCCTATGACACTTCTAAAGACTAACAAATTTTATTTATCGCATGAACTTTCATGGGAGAAAATCCCACTTCATCAGATACTTTGAAGTTGGTGGAAACTTTCTGTAAATGGTCTGAGTGGCAATTTGATAAGGCCTATATTATCTGATTTAATCAAGATCAGACATCTTGAAGCCAAATGTGGGTGCACATCTGATGGCACTGTCAGATCAATTTTTATCCAGATCGATTGTGTCTTCATCAGGGGTTAAAATATAATTTGGGGGGCCCCAGCAAACTCCCGCATGGGTGGGTCTCCCTGGACCTCAGCTCCTGCCCCTCCACATGCTGGGCCACCCCAGCATTTCACGGTAGCGGTGCAGCTGGGGAGGTGAGGGCAGTAGGCTCTGGGTCAAGGCAGGGCCGTGGCTGGGGAGGGGGCTGCAGGCCCCAGGTTGGGTCAGGGTATGGAAGGGGAGGGGTTTGGGATGGGGCTTGAGCCCCCCCAGCAATGCCCCTGGCCCCTGCCCCTGGCTGCTGGAATGCGGTGGAATGCTGATCCAGGGCCTGCTGCTTTTAGGGGCCTCTAAAAAGAGAACATGGAACCAGAACGCTGAGTTCTAGGGCCTGCTGTTTTTAAATGGTGGGCCCCAGAATGCAATGTTCTGGCTCCATTTTCTATTTTGATGGACCCCAGAATGCTAAGCCCCTAAAATAGTGGGCCCTGGCACAGCATTCTCCCAGGTTCCAGCTTACTTTGACTCCTGGTCTTCACTGACTAATCAATGGATCTAGATGTTGATTTAATAAACCTCCTGAGGTGGCACTGCGTCAAGGTAAACACACTTCCTGTTGGTGTAGCACAGCAGAGACGGAGTGTAGGAGGGAAGTTACAGATCTGACAGAAGCTATGCAAGCTACTCTGTGTAACTCTGATCAACTACCACTGAATTTCATTGCCGACTGTCTTGGTTTCTACTAACAGATGACTTAAACTAATAAAAAAACAATTTTTTTTTTTTTTTTCAATCGTAGCTCTTCTGGCTTTCTCCGGGGTTGATTAAATAGACAAATTTGTCTAACTTAATTTGAACTAGTTTTATTCAAACCCACCTAGTTGGTGTTTATAAGAGCTTCATTAAACACTTGCAAGCCACTGGATGCTTGATAGTAACACTGACACAGGCTGACATTTAGCCTCTCTCTATTGACAGTTTCATATATTTGTGCAAATGTTCCCACAATGTAACTGTCTCCTGATATCCTAAAATATCTTTAAAAGCCAATACCCCTCACTAACTTTGCTTTTGAACAGAGGCAGTGCTGGGGCGGGGAGGGACCCGGGGCATGGGCCACACCCCCTGGCCAGGGATAGGGCCGGGGGGGGGGGAGCAAGCCACCGTGGGCAGCTAGGCCGCAGTGCAGCCCGGCCAGAAACAGCCGCTGGAGGTTGGTCCCAGGCCCGTGGCCACGGGCAGCCAGGCTCCCAATCCCCCGGCGGGGGACAGTGCTGCTGCAGCCGCCGGCAGCCAGGCCCCGGATCCCCAGCCGGGGACAGGGCCACCACGGGCAGCCAGCCGGCCCCCAGATCCCTGGCCGGGGATCTGGGGCCTGTCCGCTAGCGGCTGCGGCAGCCCCGTCCCCAGCTGAAGATCAGGGGCCTGCCTGTCCGCAGGTGCAGCCACGGCCACAGGCCTGGCCTCCAGCAGCCACTTCTGGCCCGGCCCCGCTGTGGCCTAGCTGCCCATGGTGGTGCAGCCTCCCCCTGGTCTTATCCCTGGCCAGGGGTGGGGCCTGCTGGGCGGTCAGCCGGGCCCCAGATCCCTGGGCAGGGGCAGGGCTGCTGCTGCAGCTGCGGCCGGCCAGGGATCGGGCCCCGGATCCCCGGCCCAATTGGGCCGGAGATCTGGGGCACTGGCGTTGGGACCCAGGGCACGTGCCCCAGGGTGCCCAATACCAGCGACACCCCTGCTTTTGAAGTAATTGCTACTGTCAATGTGAAGAGCAACATTTGCTCCAAGTTTCTTAACTGCATAATTAACAATAGCATCCTAAAGGAAGTGCTCTAGCTGGCAAAGTAAATGTGAACAATAAAACTGACATGCACACTTTTGTATTTTTCTGCCTTCCTTACTGGCACAATTGCTTTTAATATTCTTTAATATTGTTCCATAAATAAGGGTTGAGAGCTTCTTGTTCTTTGTGTCCAAAAGTCAAGTGCATCTTTCAAGCTTCTTGTCCTCTCAGATGGATTTCTTCTAGGTCTGCCTTGTGGGCTTTATTCCAGGACTATTAGCTCTTGTGTTTATCTGGCCAACATACACACATCTCCCCTTATATGTCCCAGCCACCTCAGTTAATATTCCTGCAGCTTTCTCATAACAGAGGATACCTGTACTGTGATTCATAGTTGTTCTTCAAGTGCTGCTCACATCACTCAGTTACAGGTGTTTACATGCCACAGCGCACTGTAGCTCAGAAAGTCTTTAGTCTTAGCCTGTCAGGTCAGGGCACATGGCCAGCACCCCCTCCATGCCATGACCATGGCTAAATAGGTGACCGTGACCCTGACCCTCCTAGTTCCTTTTCCACCCTCAATGACGGTTTCTGATCAGCCAAAACTTGCATAAGCAAGAGCCTGTCATTCCTTTTCTCTGAGAAATTAGAATGCTGGGGTTTAAACCATGTCCGGGTGTTCCAAAGCCTTCCCACTTGATGATCCCCACAAGAAATGACTTGCATGCCTTAGTGAATCACACCTGGCAGTGAATTGCTCTATTTGCCAGTCCTTTAAATGCAGGACTCGGAAGGACAGAGAGCAGCGCTTACACACTCTCACGGAGGACCGCGCACCCGGCTCTGATAATGTTCGGGCCACTAGCACTCTGCCAGCACCCTGGCTGACTCCTGCGCCGGAGCCTGCCCGGTACCAACCCTCCAGCGCAGAGCTCAAAGCCGTGGCTGGCATAAACTTTGGTTCTGCCATGGCGCTGTTCACCTCTGTCTCTGCATTCCTCCTCTGGTGAGTTGAGACCGGCACTGCCCTCGGTACCATCAACACCACAAGCCCTAGCAACGGCATGGGCCCTGTTCTAAGACCCGGTTCTAGTACTGGCAAAGAGTAAGCTGGCTCCCACATCTAGGGAGTGGTCAAGGGAAGAATCGGCACTGCCCCCAAGTTGGTACCATTGAGCCGCTGCCCGGCATTGCAAAATGGTACCAACAATCACTCTGACGGCTGTTTCTCTCAGCATTTTTCCCATGAGCCCTCAGTACCATACTCCCAGGGCCCTGTAAGATGGAGTTCTAGCTCATCCTTGCCCCCATCTGCTCCCCTGGTTCCCCAAAAACCATTTCTAGTACTGGGGAACGGCTGGTTAAGTAGTTGAAAATGCTCTCTGACGCCTGTGCCAAGAAAGAGGATGACCCCAACAACCCCGGTACGGGCGCTGCAGCCCAGTTCCTCCCATGCTGCCAAGACTTCCCAAATGGGCAGGGGCCTCTCTACCTTGCACCATACTGCAACCAGAGACTCCTTCAATGAGTGGTTGCATGAACAGCTCGACACAACAGCCAATGACAGCTCAACTTCACAGCACCATTCAGTACTATCTCCACCCCAGACTCCGGACTCCTCAGATATTTCCAGTGATGAGCCCAACTCAGACTCCACATAGTGCAGTAGATCTCAGGACTCCTCGTAATTTTCCCCAGACAAGTGCACCATCCAAAGGCCCCTTTCATACAAGGACGACTCCTGCTTGCAGCAAGATTTACTCTGCCACATGGTAGTGAACTTGAACATAGAACTGGGGGTGGTCCAGGAGGAGATTGACCCCCTCTTTGATGTTGGGGGCACTGCCCCACCAGCCAAGGTATCTGTTTCCCTTCACAAAGGGGTATACAGAATTGCCAGGGCACAGTGGCAGATCGCTGTCCTCAATTCCGCCGGTGTCCAAGGCGGCAGATCGTGAGTACAACGTCCCATCGGACAAGTTTGCATTCCTTTTCCAGCACCCTACACTGGGATCCCTGGTAGTGGACATAGTTAACCAAAAAGACGGGGCCAACCCAGTTCTGCTCCCAAGAATAAGGAAGCTAGAAAGCTCAATTTACTTGGCAGGAAGGTCTAGGCCACCTCAGCCTTGCAGCTGAGTATCTCTAATCACCAAGCCCTCATGGTGAGATACATCTTTAACCTCTGGAGAGCCATGGAGAGGTTTCATGATCTTATCCCCAGACTGCCTTAGGGACTATGAGGCAATGATGGAGGAAGGGGTCTTGGCCTCCAAAGATGCTCTGTCTACCTGGGACACATTGGACACAGCCTCACGTAATATGGCATCTGCTGTGGGGATGTGTCGCTCTGCCTGGCTTCAGGGCTTGGGGCTGTCCCCAAAGATGCAGCTCATCATCATTCAGGATCTGTCATTTGAAGGCCCCGACCTCTTTGAGTCCACGGGCACAAAGCTGCATGGCATGAAGGACTCGAGTCACCCTTAGATCGCTGGGAATGTACGCCCCACAATCTACCCGGTGCTCCTTGAAACCTCATCAACTCTTGCAACAGCAACTACAACAGTTAAAGCAACAAGTCCAGTTTCAAGGTTCCTTCTCTCGGTCCTACCAATACCCCAATGACAATTTGGGGGCTCAGATAAGGATAAGGCCCATTTGAGCAGGGATGGAAAACCCTATGCCTCACAGTCCAGCAGGTATGGGCAGAGCACTGACTGCTCATTGGGGAGGAAGCAGCATTTTTGACAGTTACTCTGAGGGCAGTGAACCCACAGCCTTGACCCCAATCTTTGCTAACTGCCTGCACTGCTTCATGCACCACTGGGTCGATATCATAACTGACCAATGGGTCCTCAAGACAGTCTCGGAAGGGTATCACATAAAGTTTCGATCAGTTCCTGGAGTTAGAAGACCATCCCCTCACCCAAATGTCAGGAACAGGAAACTAGATCGCTTGTTGAAGATCGAATGCGAGGAGATCCTCTCCCTCGGGGCTACAGAAAGGGTCCCAAAGCCGGAGCGGGGAAAAAGTTTTAATCCTAATACTTTCTGGTCCCCAAACCCAACAGGGACCTAAGACCCATTCTAGATCTCAGAGCATTAAACACATAGAGAAACCATGCGGAACTTTATTTTAATTGTCATAGATCATCCCATCTGTCTCCCGGGGGTTGGTTCGCAGCCCTTGATCTAAAAGATGCTTAATTTCACATAGCAATACCCCTCTACCACAGAAGGTAACTAAAGTTCATGGTGGGGGGAAATCACTTCCAGTTCACATTGCTTCCCTTTGGGCTCTCTCTGGCCCCCAGGGTATTCACAAAGTGCATGGCGGCCGGTCACTGCGTTCCTGCGCCAGCAGAGCATAAAAATCTATCCCTACCTAGACAATTGGTTAATACACAGGGAACTGAGAGCTCAGGTAGAGCACAGTATCAGAGCGGTGACCTGCCTGTGGAGGTATCTGGGTCTCTGCATAAATTGACAGAAGTCAAAAATCCACCCATCCCAAGGCATAGAGTTCATAGGAGCTCTCCTAGACACCTGCAAAGGGAGGGCTTCTCTGCCCCTCTCAAGATTTCAGTCTGTCTGCACCATCATTATGGAGCTGCAGGAGTTTCAGGTGACCACAGCCCATCATTGCCTACAGCTGCTTGGGCACATGGCAGCCTCCACCTCTGTGATCTGGACAGCATGCCTGAGAATGAGGCCCTTTCAGGTCTGGTTCTCCACGGTGTTCCACCCATGGAGAGACCCTCTGTCCAAGGTACTGTCAGTTCCCTGAGATATCCTGGGGACACTACAGGTACGGGAGGACCCCTTGTTTGTCATGGGGGGAATTCCCTTCAAAATGCTAATAGCCACAGTGACACTGATAACCGATGCCTTAGATTTGGGGTGGTGGGCCCACATTTCATGGGGGGCTTTCCACCCAGGGACTTTGGTCTCATGCAGACAGCCTTCTTCACATAAATGTGAAGGAACTGTGGGCCATCAGATTGGCTTGCATAACTTTTCTGGACAAGATACAAGGCAGGTTGGTCTAGGTTCTAACAGACAACACTCCAGCCATGTTCTGTATAAACCAGCAGGGGGGTGTCTGCTCCCCAGCTCTCCACAAGGAAGCATCTAAACTCTGGGAATTAGCCCTGAAATACAATTTTACTCTGGTGGCAGCACACCTACCGGGAGTGGACAACAAGCTGGCAGACTCGCTTAGCAGAAAACCCCTAGCAAATCACAAGTGGTCCCTCCACAACACGGTGTTCTGCCACCTGACAGACAGGTGGGGAACACCCCAAGTAGACCTGTTCATGACAAGGCAGAACCGCAAGCATCAGCAATTTTGCTCCCTCAGGTGTTGGGAGGAGGGGTCGCTCACTGATGGCTTCCTCATAAGTTGGTCGGGCCTTCCAATGTATGCCTTCCCACTGGTCCCGTGGATACACAGGGTCCTTTTGAAGATCAAAATGGATGAAGTGAACATGACAATAAGTCCAGACTGGTCCAGGCAACACTGGTTCTCGCTCCTACAGGACCTGTGCATAGAGGCCCCACTCCGCCTCTCCCTGTGTGTGGGCGGACCTCCTGACACAAGACTTGGGGCACCTCCAGCACCTGAACCCAGGTCTCCTACATCTGACAGCCTGGAGACTCTGGCTCAGCGAGCAGGAAAGGCTCTGCTTGGACAGGGTCAGAAAGGTCCTGGTCAGTAGTACAAGACCGTCCACATATATAGCCAAATGGAAATGTCTTTCCAGCTGGGCTTGAGATATAGGGGTCAACCCTACACTAGCTCCATTGCACCTAATGCCTGGTTATCTGCTAGACCTTAGAGACAAGAGCCTTTCCCTTTCCTCACTGAGAGTCTGCCTAGCAGCAATTTCAGCCCTCCATGAAAAAGTGAATGGTATCCCTGTTTTCTCCCACCCTACTTCCACGAGGTTTTTGAAGGGATTCAAAAGACTTTTCCCACAATTTTGTGAACCCACCCCTCAACGGGACCTGAATATGGAACACCATGAGTTAATGGAATCTCAGTATGAACCCTTGGACTAGAGTAGCTTATTGGTCCTTGCCTGGAAGGTAGTCTTTCTGGTAGCAATTACCTTGGCTAGAAGAGTCTGAGTTGAAGGCCCTTTCCTCAGAACCTCCATATACAAGGTTCTTTCCTAACAAAGTGGTGCTTGGACCACACCCACCCTACCTTCCTAAGGTAGTTTCTTCTTTTCACCTCAATCAGAATATTTGCTTGCCTGTATTTTTTCCAGATCCTCAGGTTACAGAGAACCAGAGGAGATGGAATACTCTGGATGTGAAGAGAGCACTCCTGACATACATTGAGTGCACACGTCCATTCTGCAAGACCGCCCCAACTCTTTGTGGCGGTCACAGAACGCAAAAGAGGTCTTCCAGTGTCCTCACAGTGCATTTCCAAATGGATAGTAAACTGTATCAAAGACTGCTATGGAAGGTCAAATACACCCCTTCCCAGGACTGTCAGGGCTCACTCTACCAGGCCCCAGGCTTTGTCAACGGCCTTCCTCACCAAGGTCCCGGTCCAGGAGATCTGCAGGGCAGCTATGTGGTTGTCGGTGCATACCTTCAAGACGCACTATGATGTTGTCCAACAGGCTAGAGGGGATGCTGTGTTGGGCAGAGCCATACTCAGTGTGGGTAGACTGTAACTCCTCCCACCATTCTCAGGTCTGGATAGCAGTCACCTGTAAAGTGAGTGATGTAAGCAGCGCTTGAAGAAGAATGGTAGGTTACTTACCAGTAACTGTCATTCTTCAAAATGGGCTTCTCACATACTTTCAGATCCCTCCCACTATCCCCAATAACCAGAGTTGGTGAAGGTATGAGACTGGGACAGTCAAGGTCACGATCACCTATATAGCTGTGGTTGCAGCACGGAGGGGGCGTTGGTTGTGTGCCCTGACCTGACAGGCTAAGGCTAGAGACTCTCCAAGCAACCCTGCGCTGCAGCACATACATTCAGTTACAAGAGTGTCTGTGAGCAGCCCATCTTGAAGAAGGACAGTTACTGGTAAGTAACCCACCATTTATTTGCATAGCCAATCTACACTCCTCTTAACCAGCACCCTCCTAAGCATTCTCATAAAAGTGGTGTAAAGTACTTCTTTTCTCCATTGAGCAGCTTTCTGACCTATATATAATGGATGGCCTCATCAGGATCTTACTCTGGTTTTTAGTTACCTAGCATCCTCTCATCACAGAATTCCTATCGTCTCCCTCCACTTACTTAAAGTGCTCTCATGCAGCTATTTTCATCTGCATTTTGGCTATATGCATAGACTGACTTTACTGGATTCACACTGTCCCTCTTAGTGAAGTGTTGTATATATTCTATCTTTTCTCAGCTGATTCATAAGACACTTTCTTCTCATGCAGACTACCATAGTTCTGGACTCTTTACAGTTTATCTTCACTGGGCAGCTTACTGTCATTGGCAAAAAACACTTACTCTATGGCTCAACTTCCTTAATCTTCTGGATCAAAATGTCCATTACAATCACAAATAGGAATTGGCATAAGGTTGATCTTAGTATACTGAACCTCTGAAGTCCACAGTTACTTCTCGCTACTGTTTATATTTACCTCATACACATTCATGATAGTCTGAACTTGTCACTGGCTGACTAGACTACTTCTGTATGTTCAGCCATCTTTGAAGCATCTGACGAAGTGGGATTTTCTTCCACGAAAGCCCATGCGAAAAATGAATCTGTTAGGCTTAAAGTGCCACATGACCCCTTGGTGTGTGGGTGGTTTTTTTTTTGCTGGACTAGACTAACATGGCTATCCCTTTGGAAATAGACTACCATCACAGTTTTCTAGGCACTAGGTAATAAGCTTTTTCTAAAACCATGAATGTTAAATTATTCCTTCGCTCCCCCATACCCCTTCAATACTGATGCTGCAAACTCTGCCTCTGTTGTTAAACTTTCTGACATGACCCCAGATTGATTGATTGTAACTTGCTTGATGGTCCTCCTCCTAGAATCATAGGGTTGGAAGGGACCTCATAGGTCATCTAGTCCAACCCCCTGCCAGAGGCAGGACCACTCCCACTAAACCATCCCAGTCATGGTTTTGTCCAGCAGGGCCTTTAACACCTCCAAAGATGGAGATTCCACCACCTCCCTCGGCAGCTCATTCCAAGGCTTCACCACTCTCCTAGTAAAAAAAAAGTTTTTTCTAATATCCAGCCTCGACCTCCCTAACCGCAACTTCAGACCATTGGTCCTCGTTCTGTCCTGTGTTATTACCGAGAACAGTCGAGCTCCATCTTCCTTAGAGCATCCCTTCAAGTAGTTGAAGGTTGCTATCAAATCCCCCCCTCAGTCTTCTCTGCTGCAGACTAAATAAGCCTAATGCTTTCACTCTTTCCTCATAGGGCTTGTGCTCCAGCCCTTTAATCATTTTGGTTGCCCTCTGCTGTACTTTCTCTAGGTTGTCCCTGTCCTTTTTGTAGTGGGGAGCCCAAAACTGAACACAGTATTCTAGATGTGGCCTCACCAGTGCAGAATAGAGGGGAATGATCACATCCCTTGATGTGCTGGTAATACTTCTTTTGATGCAGCCCAGTATGCCATTGGCCTTTTTGGCAGCAAGAGCACACTGCTGACTCATATCTAGCTTCCCATCCACCATGACCCCCAGGTCCTTTTCTACACTGCTGCTACTTAGCTGAATGTTTCCCAGCCTGTAGCAGTGCATGGGGTTTTTCCATCCCACGTGCAGGATTTTACACTTGTCCTTATTGAACCTCATAAGATTTCTATTGGCCCACTGTTCCAATTTATCTAGGTCTCCCTGAATCCTGTCCTTGCCCTCCAATGTGTCTACTGTTCCCCCCAGCTTGGTGTCATCTGCGAACTTGCTGAGAATGCAGTCTATTCCATCATCTAGATCACTGAAAATGTTGAACAGAACCGGCCGCAGGACCAACCTCTGGGGCACACCACTCATTACTGGTTGCCAGCTAGACATGGAACCATTGATTCCTACACGCTGAAACTGTTGATCTAGCCAGTTTTCTATCCACCTTATAGTCCACCTATCCAACCCGTACTTCCTTAATATGCCAATGAGAATGCTGTGGGAAACTGTACCAAAAGCCTTGCTAAAATCAAGGTATATGACATCAATGGTTCTTCCTGCATCCAGAAAACCAGTCATCTGATCATAGAAGGAAATGAGATTGGTCAGGCATGATTTACCCTTGGTAAATCCATGCTGACTGTTCCTGATCACTTTATTTTCCTCTAAGTGTTTGAGGATGGATTCTTTGAGAATCTGCTCCATAATTTTTCCAGGGATTGAGGTGAGGCTGACTGGTCTATAATTCCCCGGATCCTCCTTTTTCCCCTTTCTTGAAAATAGGCACTACATTTGCTTTTTTCCAATCCTCTGGCACCTCCCCCGTTCTCCATGCATTTTGAAAGCTAATGGCCAGTGATGCTGCTATCTCATCGGCCAATTCCCTTAGCACTCTTGGATGCAGTTTGTCCGGCCCCATGGACTTGTGCACATCCAGCTTCTTTAAGCAGTCCCTAACCTGACCTTCCATCACCAAGGGCCTCTCTTCTTCTCTCCCATCTGCCATACCCATGGTAGTGGGCTGGGAGCTGACCCTGCCTGTGAAAACTGAAGCAAAAAAAGCATTGAGCACTTCAGCTTTTCCCTCATCCTCTGTCACGAGGATGCCTGCCCCATTCAGCAAGGGACCTACACCATCCCTGATCCTCTTCTTGTTATTAACATACTTGTAGAACCCCTTCTTATTATCCTTTACATCCCTCGCTAGCCACAACTTCATTTGTCCTTTGCCCTTTCTGATTTTATCCCTGCAGTCCCTAGCAATATCTTTATATGCCTCCTTAGTCATCTGACCAAGCTTCCACTTCCTGTAAGCTTCCTTTTTATGTTTAACCTCAGAGCAGAGTTCTCTGCTAAGCCATTCTGGCTGTCTCACGTTTGTTCTTTCTCCTAATTGGAATGGAAACTTCCTGTGCCCTTAGCAGGGTTTCTTTAAAATATAAAAAACTCTCTTGGACTCCTTTCCCCTTCAGATTAGCTTCCCGAGCGATCCTGCCCATCAGTTCCCTGAGGGAGCCAAAATCTGCTTTTTTGGAGTCCAGGGTTTTTGTTTTGCTTCTTTCCTTCCTTCCTTTAATCAGCATCCTGAACTCAACCGTGTCATGTCCTCCCAAAGCCTTTTCTTGATAATCATTTCTAGCCAGTTCTGTGTGTGTTTCATTAAATTGAGGAATCATCTTTGACAGTCAGAACCAATGTGCTCTTTCTTCACTGAACAGGCATTTGTTCAGTATGGAGATTTAGTAAGGAAATAGCGATGAATTTCTCATAGGCATTATAAAAAAGGTGGTGGGGGGGATTAATTGGTATACTGTCCAATCCCACTGCTTTCTCTTGTTTAGTTTTTTGTGCAATGGAAACAAGGAGTTCTGTGGCACTTTTAAAATCTAACATTTAACATGCAAGCTTTCATGGACATAGTTGTACTTCCTCAGATTCTCCTCCATAGTGATAGGACTTAAGGTTGTTGGTTGCGCATACTTCTCAACATTTTCTTCATTCTGTTCATTGAGAACTTTCTCATAACCTGCCACTTCTTCACTTATCTTTGCACTTAATAGCTCACAAGTCTACCACCAGATCTCCTTGCCACAAAATCTCCTGCTTTTAATTTGGCCACAGGCACATTGTGCACTTCTTGATATTTGGAACGTTTTTGCCCAAAGTTCATTTGGCACCATTGTGGTCAATTTGGCAGTTGTCCAACCTCATCTTTAGGTCTGACTTTCCTCTATATGATACTATGCCACTCCATCTTTTTTCCCCACTACTCATCCATTGTTCCTGGCATGGGGTGCCCTACTCATTGTTCAGTGACTTCACCTTCTGACAATTCTGGGGAATCTCCACTGGAGTCGGCACCTCCTTTTTTCTTTTCCCACCTGCCACTTTCCTCCTCCTTATGGAACCATAGTGACTGCTTCATGACACAGCCCTGCAACCTCGGTCACACTGTCATATTTTTTTTTCTCAGAGGCTATGTCTATATTAGAAAGCTTAGCTTGGACTTCCTTTGAACTAAGCAGTTCTGGGTTAGTTCGGACTAACCACAGTTTTTTAGTTCAAACTAGCTGCGCTTTTTAGTTCAAACTAAAGTGTGGCTAGTTCTTAGTTTGAATTTTTTAAGTTAGTTCTAACTTAAATGTAGATGCTTTAGTTCTAAGTGCTAAATTCAAACTAAGCTTTGCTTGGTTCAAACTAAAAAAACTTTTAGTTTGAACTAGGCAAAGTCTACTATAGACCCAGACCAAGTTTAGCCTGGACTAAGCTTGACTAGTCCAGACTAATTTCCTCATGTAGGTATAGCCACAGAGTCCTCCAAAATGTTTCTGCTGAAGTGGTGTTAGGTAGTGCTCTCACCACTATCCTGATGTTGTCCCAGCAGTCTCCTAGTTAACTAGAAGCAGCACTCCTCTGCAGTGGTTTGGTAGGGTAACTCAGACCACCCTTCTATTCTGGGTTGCAGTCCAAGGCCCTGAAGTAAGCATTTAAGATCTGTGACCACAACCATCTTATTTCAGCCATCCTTGGACACTTTCCTACAGTGCCTCTCCCCTTCCTTGTCTTTTGCCTTAGAGAGGGCCTAGAGGCTTCCTCCCTGCTGTTCCCCAGACTGCTGCCAGTCCCGTAGCTTTACAGAAGCCTCACCAATTCCCTCACAGGTTTGGTTCCTTCTAATTTGCTCTCTCCACACAGACTTAATGTTCCCCAACTTGACTGGCTAACTAGACCCAATCAGCCAAATTCCACACTTGCATAGCCAGTGTGGGGAATATGCAAATCCCATCCTCTCCACCAGTCTTTTCACCCAAAAGGCCATTACATACAGCACATTACATTACATGGTTCACAATCTACATTTTTGCGATTACTTGAGAATCTGTGCTTTAGACTATTTTCTAATAAGAGGAAAAGATCTGTCTGGGGAGCTGTTGGCACCACTACCATAAGTGAAAGGGAGGCACCCTTACAAATTAGACATTGGCAATTAGGCTAATTCTAAGATATCTTCACCAGCTTATTTTCTAGTTCCAAAGCTTTGTCCTCCAATGAAACTTGCTTTTCACAGCCTCCCACTCTCAACTGAAAATGCAAAGATAGGATTTCAGTTGTTGGAGGCTATATGTTGTGCTGGCCTCATGAGGCATTTTCTAGGGACTAAGAACTTAACTGGACCATGACAGTTCTTTTACTGCCACTTATACTAGTATAAATGCAGAGAAACTCCTCAGACTTCAACCCCAGTTACAGCAGCATAACTGAGAGCCAAACATGATATATCGTCTCCTGTGACTTTCCAGCAGTCATTAGAGTATTATTTTAGGCTCAGTGTTCATTGTCAAAAGTTCTATCAGTTCTGAAAGGATATCATCAGTTCTGGATGGATATCATCAAGAAGAGTATTAATACAATGAGGCTGTTTTTTAAACAGTAATTTCAAACCCAGCTAAAGGAATTTTACTTTTTACAATAAAGTTTATAATTTAATGAAGATGCATCACTGCAAAATCAGTATGAGTGAGAATTTGACCCCCCAGAGTTACACCAGTGACAAAAATGGGGCATAAGCAAGAGCAGAATGAGGTTAAAAAGTCTAGTTTAGAAGTATAAACATAGATAGGGGATAAAATCTAACTTGACTGTACCTTTTTCAAAAATGACCTCTTGTCTGGCAAAAGAGTCACTAAGATTGTAAACCCTTCATTCTCTACATATTGTAGCTTAGTAACATGACTACATTGTCTGTCTGATACTAAAGTCAATATTGCCGTAGCTAATATTTAACCTCTTAGGTTTTTCTTTACTGAGTGGTGGCTATGTTTCTTGTGCAATTGATTGGTCTGGTCATCCTGACATTATACTCGGTCACTAATAATATAAACAGCGGTGAGTTCAGAATAATATACCACAGGCCTAATTCCATGCTCAGATTTGCACATTTTATACTGATGTAATTGCTTTAGGCTGATTCTCTCCTAAAGTGGCATTTTAGCACCCCTTAAATCCAATGGGATTATTAACTACAGTGGAACCAGGATTTCAGCCCTAAACTTTTTAAAAAGATCTACAGATCAATCTTCCCATGTTTTGTTGCTTTACAATACCTTTTTAATTTCTGCTATATCCTTTTGACTTATGGTGCTCAAAAGTGATTATGAAATTGCAATTTTTTTTAACAATTTCTTAAAACTGTAACATCTCATTGGGATTTTTGATCTTCAGTGCACAGTAAGAAGATATTTTTCACTATCAACAATCATGGATGGAGCTTAAGGTATATTGAATTAAATGGAGAGCATTCCTTAGATCCGTCAGAAGACGGCAGTATTAGTGTCTGCTTGTCATTGCCCATATACAGTCTTAGTGTCAGAACTGTCCAATCGCCTACTGGAGTCCTTTTTCAGGATCCTCTAACTTTACCTAACAATTACAATTCAGTGAAAAATGTTAATCCAGTACATTCAGTCAGCTCACAGTCCTCTCTAGTCTTAACACATCTACATTTTGTATTTGCTGCAAATTTTGCCACTTCAGGATTCAACCTTTCACTAACCAATATACAATATCAGCATATCTACAGCTCCACAAGATTGCCTCATAACTTCCATGTAAAGTGACACACTCTATTCCTTTTTCTGTTTCTGAACCTTAAAATGAAGTCACATCCCAGACAATGCTGTAAGAAGAGTAAAATACTACTTTTTGACACTGTTTGTTTGATTTCCTTCTATTACATCAAAGGGGTAGCAATGTCATCTAGTTCAGCAAAACAAACAAGGAGTCTTCTGGCACTTTTAAGACTTCGGGTTTTTTGGTTACACTATTACCTTTCCTGATCATAAAGCATGATATTTAATTACCTTATTCTTAGTAAGTGTAAATACCTAGGGCCAGAAGGGATCTCCTGGGTTAAGTCTTCCCTTGCTCTAATCTAGACATGCATCTTTGGTCAGGAAACTTACACATGTACTATTTTCTATATCTACATAATATAGCTAAAACCAGTGGGGCTCTATATGGGCAGTGTTCTGATCAGAATCTAAGCAACAGTCTCTACATCTTCTGCATTACTATTCCTACATCAGTATCTGTTGCATAGTTTGCAAATGAGATCTTGGAAATAATTTTCTTCTGAACAACCATCTGAAATTAAAAGTGAAGAAAGTAGTCAATAAATGATTCTCCTTGAGCTGCTGCTTCCAGAAGATGATGAATGACTTAAGATGAAGAATGCTAAGAACTTTGTGTAATTGTCCATTTTATGGACCTTTTTTTAGTAGGGGAAGAAATTGGTCTCAAGAGGATATTTTAATTAAAATTTAGTCAGGGTGCAACATAATTAGTATCATCAGTATGCAAAGGAGTCCTGCATTCTTCCTTATCATTTCCTGATTTTTCTTAGCACTTATCTCAGTATAAGAATATGTTGTGAATGAAAATAGCTTCCATTAACAGAATCTGGTATAAATTAAGGGGTGGAGTATCCAAAGCTATATGTCAGGGAAATTGGAACAAGAACAAAATCGATCATCCTGCACATAAATGTGGGGGGATAATAGGAAAATGGGGAGAGTGACAGCAAAAAAAAGAAAAAAAAAAGAAAGCTATTTCATTTTAAAATTGCTCCTGAGGATAAATGTCATGAATCCAGCTTTGTCACTGGCAAGAGATGAATCCCATGCATTCTGACATCCCATTCTGATGCAGCCCTGTCAAATACCTGAGGAAAAGGAAGATTCATATAATGGGATAGAAGGTTCAAAATACACTAGATTTTTCCTTAATAAAATCATTTAGTCTGCAAATACTGTTCCTAGTTCTGGCCTGTGATCTTTCTAAATTACATGTTGCAGATGTAACAAAGCCTTGACAATGTCTTACCTGACTGGATATCTGTGACAAAGCAGTGAAGTAGCTAGTTGCTCCATATGCATTTGTAATTAAGTGCTAAGGTGTATTCAGTTCTATTAAAAACTGGTATGTAGGTTAGCAAGAGACATTAAGAAGCATATCATAGCTTCCTATTCAAATATTGCTGTGTTCATAACTGTTTCTTGTATGGTCCCATATATTTCAATGGCTAATTATAGTAAAGTCCAGGCTGACAATTGACCAATCAACAAAAGTGGAATTTTTATCCAAAGCTTTAACACTTTTTAAACATCCTTTAGTCCTTCAAACATTAATGACCCATGACTGCTGTCACACTGAGTAGTACCTTATTACCCAAACAAAACCTTCTTGAATTTAAACATGCCTGTAGGTTCCTCTACCTTCTCATATTTGTGTAATTGTCTATTGGACCAGCCTTTGGTGTATAATGAGCTTTCCTATGCATAACTCTGAGGCCTGAAGAAGCTCCAGTAAAAGATTATTGGACTCATTTTTTCTAACAGCCTGAGAACAACATGACTGGAGCTTAAAAAAACAAATGAAATGATCTTAACTACTATACTACATTGGTGTTTTAATCTGTGAGTCCCACTAATAGGAATGGGCATGAACCCTGACACCAGAGTTGGTGTCTCCACATTCCTGATGGCAACAAAAGCTATTCCTCTTTGTTTAGAGACAATCAGGGACAGTATCTGAAACATGCAGCTGACAGAAATGCCAGCCCTTGCTCAGAGAACTAGTCCCATTGACGATCAGTGGGGAATACAATAAATGACTTCAGGATCAGAATCACTGAATCCTCACCACATAA
The DNA here is from genome assembly GCA_007922195.1 of Podocnemis expansa. Classification (NCBI taxonomy): domain Eukaryota; kingdom Metazoa; phylum Chordata; order Testudines; family Podocnemididae; genus Podocnemis; species Podocnemis expansa. Next base: position 27,281,448 of record ML681966.1, read on the forward strand.
CTAGGTTAACATTACACATTCTTAAGTTGGAGAATTGCACTATATGTGTGTATGTGATAAGAGTATCTAGTGCAGAATGACTGCCATGTGTCCATCCCAGAGAAAGATGCCATTCAGTTATAAGTAGAGATCCTTTCACATATGTAAACAAATTCTAGCTTGTCTTATGCAAGTCTACCAAGGGAGAGCAAGGTACAAGGGAGCCTTTTCTCCTTCCCTCACTCCTATGGAGAAGTCAGGCAGAGTATTTATCAGTTATCTGAATACTAGGCAGGGGAGCCAGAAAAAATACATTAGTACTGGACAACCCTAGCGTAGTCAGCTGCTTAGAAATCATGGCCAGGATTCCATCCAGCCCAACATATTGCATCTAGTGGCTGCTGCCTGTATACTTCCACCATGTTGTATCAGCCATTCTGTCCCTGCCTTCCCTGTGCAGGCAGAATGACTGGAGAAATCTCTGCTTCATCACTACAAATTACACCCTCATCCCCGTCTACCACAGTTCAGTGTGAAAGCAGTTGTGCTGTCAATCTGAGGAGGATGACAGCAGGGAAGGGGCATTACAATGTTGGTATTTATAGCAGTTTTACATCTGTGGCAGTGTTCATATGGTTCTTGATTCCAAGCATGAAATAGTGCATCAGATGTGGCAGGGGAACATGGGATCATACTAAGATTTTCTTTTAGTCATTCTAGGGCTGTATTTGTGATTATCTCAACTCCTCCCTCTTCAGATTATAACTGACTGAATTTTCATTTTTAATGGGGACAGGATGAATTTTTCATTAAAATGTTTGGGGGGAGGAGAGAAAGTCATCCCCTCTCCCAATCTTTTGGACCAGTTCTACTTCAGACCCCTTTCTGGGGAGTCTCAAAGGATCTGGTCTTTCCTCCCTCTGTGTGAAGCTACGATGAGGAGATTTGTGTTCACAATGGACTAGAATGTGATCTAGATGCAGTTGATGCACAGTTCTACATCACCTTCATATCAAACATAAGATCATTTTCCCAGCTAGGGACTGATTGGCTGATATATTAATTTGGATGAAATGCAACTGGCTGTAGCTTAATTGAAGGATGACTGAGGTAATGCTAACAGGGAGATGGAAGCCACAGCTGTACTCACTGTCCATTGAGGGAACCACCTGCCAGGTCATTAATACCATCTGCAGTCTCAGCAAGTATGCCCACATTACAGCTGGGATTAAGCCTACCAGGCTGGGAATTAGTGCAGTACATGTAGCTATGTGGATGCCTGTGAATCAGGAGGACATAGCCTAGTCAGCTGAGCTCAACTCACCTGAACCTTCAGATTTGAACTTGTATGAGAAAAGATTCCAACCTTTAAAAAGCTAGTTACCTCAGCAAACAGCAACTGGATGCTGAAAGTATAGCAACCCAGCCCTCTGCTCTCTTCTACACCCTCCCATTTAGAATACTAGGGCTGCCTCTTTAAAAGCCTGTCTGTCAGATTTCCTTATTTCAGGATCACAAACTCCCATACAAATAACACTGTGGTGGAAAAAGGGAACTTTCAGCCTCAGGTGAAACATGTACACCACAGACAGAGCTTTCTCGGTGCTGTGTGACCCATGAATCTGTCCTAGAAGAGATAAGAGTGAGTATGAATGTGGGACTTTGAAAGAAAATGCAAAATCCACTTCTTCAACCTATCCTTTCTATCAACAAAATAAGCCCACTGTCTGGGACTGGATTGAAAAGAAAAGATATCTTTTTGAGTGCACCCTAACTTTGGTAGGTACCTTCATCTCACAGTGCTGGCTACTACGGAAAGCTGTGGAATATCAAAAATACTGAGGCAGTTTTCTATTTACCTTACTAACTGAAAGTGTTAAGGATGAGTACTGTGTCTAGTAGATGGAATCATATCCTGACAAGTCTGATACATGCTGGTGAACCAGATAAAAGTATTTATCTTGAATACTTTTGTGGCCTCTGTCTGAGCATGTCAGTTGTTAATGTAGTTATTGTCACTGTCCCTAAGAGGTAGGGAGTTGCTATTGTGCTCCTTTTACAGATTTGGAAATGAGGCATAGAGACTAAGGATGTATCTATGCTTGCAAGCTACTTCAAATTAGGGAGACTTAATCTGAACTAATTTAGTACCCGTCTACACTAGGCTTTCATTAGTTTGAATTAAGAACTTCCTTAATTCAAACTAATGAAAACTTAATTTGAATGAGTAAGACCTTCTGGTTAGTTTGAACTAAGCCCTTAGTTCAATTCTTAGTTTGAACTAAGGACAGTGTAGACTAGGATTAACCCTTAGTTCGAATTTAATAAATCTAATTTACTGTTAAGTCAAATTAGTCCACTTTGTTAATTCAAACTAATAATTTTGAGTGTAGTTTGAACTAAACTCAAACTCTTTAACAAATTTGAACTAACTTTTCCTAGTGTTGACATAGCCTAAGTGACTTATCACAGTGACATAATCATCTACATGTTTCATAGACTGCCTAAGTTCCAAACAGGCAGCCTTGTTAGGCTAGTTTAGCAAAAGAAGCAAGGAGTCCTATGGCACTTGAAGACTAACAGATTGATTTATTGCATGAGCTTTCATGGGAGAAAAAGCATCTGACGAAGTGGGATTTTCTCCCATGAAAGCTCATGCGATAAATAAATCTATTAGTCTTCAAGTGCCATAGGACTCCTTGCTTCTTTTTCATAGACTTCTTTGTTTGTCTGAAGTTGGGAGACAACTACAGCTGCAGTCTCTTCTTACCTTGAAAAGTTGCAGGGTTTTTGAAAAGCTGAATTCATTTGTTGAACTTGGCTTGGAACTTTACTAAACCCTATGCTCTGATCAGTCCATGTCGCTGACTTGTTTCCAGCCTTAACTCCCCATGTTCCCTGTTCTACTGGTGTCCCATCAGTAATAGCGCTTGCAGAGAATATTGGTCTTCTGACTCCATTTCTGCTGATCATGATACCCAAGGAAGACTTTTTAATTAAAAATTTTGAGTGATCATCAGGAGCGTCGCTGCCCTGGTGAAGGACTGGGGGCACCTGGCCAGGCCATGCCCCCCTGCCTGCAGGCCATGCCCCTGGCCAGGGACAGGGCTGGAAGTGGCCACGGGCAGCTGGGCACGGGATCCCGGGCTGGGGACGGGGCTGTGGGTGGGTGGGCCCTGGATCCTCGGCTGGGGACAGGGCCAAGAGGTGCAAACACAGCCGCAGGCGGCTGGGCCTGGGTCCCCGGCTGGGGATAGGGCTGGGAGCAGCCGTGGCAGATGGGCCCTGGATCTCTGGACCCATCAGGCCACAGACTGGGAGAGGTGAGGCCCCATGGGCACTGGCGCCAAGATTCAGGATACAGGCCCTGTGTGCCCGGCACCAGCGACGCCCCAGGTGATAATGAAGGTTTGTAAAATCTTTTTTATAATAAAGCCCTATTGTATAAATGACAGTACCTGGATACAATATAACATGTTCATAGTTATTTGATTTATTCCTTTACCATGCTGCAAAACCATATACATCAGCAGGGTTTACTGATGGATGGTTTCTTCAAGATGCTGTTGTCTAGCTGAAAAGTAGCAGCTGCAAAGGTCACTGTGGCTTTTTTCATTGAATAAGATTTGTAACAGACAGGTAAAATGTAAGCTTGGCAAATCAGTAACTACTGCTTAAGGGTACAATAAGTTATAGGCTCTGTTTTCATATGATTTTTTTTTTTTAATATCTTGTATTCATTTGCAACCAGACTCTTTCTTTCCTGGGAGATCTATGTGCTTTCAGAATAACTGGAGAACAGAAGGATTTATTTAGAAACCCATAAATACTTATGTGGTATTTTTGTTGAAACTAAGGGCTAAAGACAAGCCACATTCTGGCCTCTAATAAGAGAAAGAAGTTCCTACTCTTGCTCACTCATTTGAGACCAGTATTACCTAAATCCTTGGGAATAAGAGTAACTGTGTGTTTAATAGAACTGCCTGACAACTGAGCTCCCAGAATGATTGTCATGATGCACATATCCTCTTTTAGATAAATGACCAATACATCTGTATTTAAAAACTGAAGCAAACACTAAGATGCTTAGAATAATAACTCATTATTTAAGTTGCAAAAGGGAGTAGTTTTTTTTTGGTTTTAAAGGCTGATGAAAAGAAGAGTGGATTACAATAAAATTCTATGGGCTATTCTTGTCCTCTGAAGCCTGATTTCTAGAATGGCTGGTTGATCAACTACTGTGCCTTTTGGCATTAATGGGGTCTGTCGTTGCTCAACCCATGTGAAAAAATCAAGATTCAGTTTTCAGCAAGCATACTGCTTCACCCTATTTGTGCATGGGTACATAAATACAACATAACCAAAATTCCAATATGAATAACCACCTCACAAAAAGCAGCAAATGGGTGCAAATTTTAACTCTTCTGTCCACATAAGCTTGGAATATTTTTTTGAAAATATGCATGTGAATATTTACAGTTGTAAAGCATGAATTTGTAGCCACAAGCAGAGAGCTGGGGCTGAAAATCATTTGCTTCAGTAGATGCTTTGCCTAAGTGAAGTCTGCAAGGTCATTCCATTAGGGAATGTCTGAGATTCTTTCTCAAACTTTGAAGTAACAGCATCAGTAAGAGTAACATGATTATCAGCATATCTCTTCATGAGGGAGGAGAGGGAGAGACTCAACATCCTTTGCAATAAGATGTATATGCCTACATATACACAGTGATTTTCAGTGACAGGTGGGTCAAAGAACAAAAATGCAAAACCATTTCTGAATATGTAATCTACTTTGATTTCTTAGGAGGGGACTAGTTGGTCACAAAATCAAAAGCAAATTGCTTTCTAGTGTTTGGAACATGATCATTTCTCCCACTGGTTATGGGTTATGCATTTGTCATATTTAAGAACAATTCTTTCAATAGTGTCAGCTCCTGGCAATCTTTTTTGTGGCTTTCTACTGCTGCACAGCACACTGAACTTTCGCCTAATGCAATACATCAGGGCTGCTGCTTATTTCCCTGAAGTAAACAACTGCCAGTAATCATGACTGATCCCACTGCATGTACTGAATGCCACAAATCTCCAATTCCTTTTTTGTTGTTGGTTTTTGTTTCCTCTGGAGAAGTCACTCTCCAGTGATCTGCACTGCCATATCAGGAATCTGAGGCAGTGCTAATTATTGTGGCTTGTTTTCAAACCTGACTTGGTTTTGTGGTTTGTAAAGAAAATCTCAAAGGCCAGGGGATCTGTAAAGATTCCCTGTCTTGGACAGATGTGCAGTCATATCCACACAGGAGCAGATGTAGTATCTATACATTCACAGATATTCTTCCATTTACAGTGAAGGATAAAAAAAATAATAATAGTGTTCCTAGTTGAAAATCATAAATACTGATGCCAAAGCTAGCTTTGGCTAAAGAAAAAGCTAGAATTTGTTCCTTGCTGAATATTGTGACATAGAGTTGCAAACAGAAGCTCAGTGCTACTGAGCTCTAAATTACAATCATCAAGTATAAATTCTCTGACAGCAAGTGGCTACTGGAGGATAAACAAGTCAGATATTGAAGGTTGTGTTGCTGGTAGCAGATGAAGAGGAATTTCAATATCAATCCAAGTTAATCATTGTATGATGTTTGGCAAGCAACAGGATGCAGAATATATGGCACATCAGTTTGCCTGGCAGGTTTGGCAATTGACTCCCAGTAAATATTACTGAGGATTTAGTAGCAGGTTATTTGTTTGGGAGCTGTCCATTTAGAAGAATAAATCAGGAAGGAAAACAAACAAAAAATGGGCTTTTTCCTAGAGAAACCAGGTTTTTATTGCTGTTTCTGTTGCACACACCATTTTCTTTTGGAATGCAAATAACTATAGCTCAACAGATACATGACTTCATTATGCACATGGTTGCCAGAAGTTTGAACATGCACAGAGGTCTAAAAAAGATTTGCCCAACACCAAATTTCAATTAAAAAAAAAAAAAGTTCTTCTGTTTTGAAATTTGTAGTTGCCAGCTTCACATGATTGCTGCCAGGTAGTTCTTCAGCTCGTTCAAAGGCTAAATCTGGGTATTTTCTGGGCATATTATGAATATTTTGTGCCTTTTCATATGAACTATAAAGACCATCTACTTTTCATAGGTTTCTGCTGCAGATGTATAGGGATGTAGAAGAAATGGTGTAAAACACTGATTTTCTTTAATTCAAGCGCTCTTCACTAATTCTATAAAGATATAAATATATATGAAGTTGCACAGTTTGTGCTAAATGCTGTTTACAATATATACAGTTGGCTGCCTGTTCATTGGAAGAAAAACACTGCTGCCAGTTAATCGTGCACTTGTATTTGGCTAATAATAATTGTTTTAACTTTACCAATTGGAATCGCTAGCTTCTTCTCTGTCATTAATGTAAAAACTAATTTAAGTTTCTTTTAACTGTAATTTCATGGATTGAAGCAAACAAGTCTCAAACAATCTGGGAACAAATATGAATTGAAGTTTGTGCCAATAGTATAAACCAGTGAACTTGTTTATAATATCTCACTAATCTTAAACTGGTGTAATCCAGTGGTTTCAGTTGAGGGGTGTGTGTGTGTGTGTCCGCATATGCATTCTAAATTGAGCCCATAATGTTGACTGTACTGTACTTGCAGAACAATTTTAAATCCCTCTTCAGTTGAACTGCTGTTCCCTTTATTCAGCCTGGATATATCAACACAGTATTTCACAATACAATACAAATAGCATGAAATAAGGTTGAGGCAAATGTATAAATGAAGGATGTTTTACAGAGATTCAAGGGTAAATAGAAATAAGAAAAATTTAAGGATTGTCTTCTATAATTACTCCAGTCTGAATGTTGGGACAATGCATCTCTTGTATAACAAAAGGACTCTGTAACATACAAGCCTGCTGGACATGATCAGAACTTCTTTCAGTGCTGGCGTGCTGGGGATCATTCAGTGGGTGGCTGTGACAAAGCAAATGTAGTTCTAGGATGCATCAGGCTAGCTATTTTGGGTAGAGATAGGTAGAGCCCTGCACGGAAACAAATATGTGGATCCATATCCGACCCGTATCCGCAAAAAATGGTCTGCGGATATCAGCGTTGTATCTGCAAATGTGGATATAATGCAGATATCCGCGGATATCCACAAATTTGCAGGGCTCTAGCTCTGTGCAGATAAAAATACATGGATCTGTATCTGATCTGCATCCACAAGAAATGGTCTGTGGATATCCGTGTTGTATCCGCGGATGCGAATATAATGTGGATATCCATGGATTTGCAGGGGTCTAAGAGACAGGGAAGTGTGAGTACCATTATATAAGGCAGATCTCATTTGAAATACTGTGTGCAGTTCTGGTCTCTCACATTTAAGAAAGATGAATTCAAACTGAAACAGGTGCAGAGAAGAACCACTAGACTAGAACGAGCTGAGGAATGGAAAAATGTGCCTTATGAGGGGAGACTCAGCTTGACTTCTTTAGCCCAACCAAAAGAAGGCTGAGGGTAAATAGGATTGCTCTCCTAAATACATCAGAGGGATAAATAGCAGGTAGAGGAGTTATTTAAGTTCACCAATGTGGATACAAGAACAAATGGATATAAACTGGTGATCAGAAAATTTGGTCTTGAAACAAATCAAAGGTTTCTAACCATCAGGGGAGTGAAGTTATGGAACAGCAGGAAGTCAAACTAGATGATCATAATGGTCCATTCTGACCTTTGTGGTCTAAGAGTCTGTCTAAACTGCTATTAAACAGCCCCATCACCAGAATCAGTTGACAGGGGCCGACCACATGTGTTTTAATTGCAGTGCAGCCAACCCATACTCTCCAGCTATTTCTCCATTTAAAAACAAGGTTGTCGTTAGCTCAAGTGGCTGAAGGTTTAGCTTTTGAGCCTGAAAATCCCGGATTTAGCCCCTGCTGCCAACAGTAGTCAGTATATGCAAGCATGGTTTGTTACCCAAGCTGTAAGAGAAACTCATGTCTGCTGCCTAGTATCAAACTGACAGTGTTCAAATGGGTTTGAAACTAAACAAATCGAGTTCAGCCATTCTGCTTACACCATTTAGCTTATTGGCTTCACAGACTGTACATTTTAGCACTCCAAGCAGAAGCTGTTTCATCCTGTTGAAATGTCATTTTGTGCTGTAATACCAGGAGCTTTTATTTTCCAAGAGCTCACTGAAAGGCTGTAGTACTACTGATAAGCTGTGTAGCTATGAGGCTAGAATGGCTTCAGGATATTCTGTTCTCTTAATGGAGTTTACTTTCTTTGGATGCTAGTCATTAGCTTACTAGTATATCAGTGTCCTAAGAAACCTACCTGTCTCTAACACAACAGCCACGTCTTGTCATTTCTGATATTCTGTGCAGCCTTTTTTATATCCTTTTAATTTTTGTTCTGTTTTTTTTTCTTTCTTTGACTATATGCAGCATTAAGAAACTACCTATATAAACAGCTACCTTTGCAGGTGCTTCAATATCTGTTATGTTAGTCTGGAGGATCTCTGGGACACTGTTAAAGGGGTAATAAATAGTGCTAGCCAGCTAGAATCAGGCCCCAATGTCTAGGTCAGATAAAGCTGCACTTGGTGTAGTAGACCTGGAGCTGCAGGACAACTTAGCCTCAGTATAAATTAGAGCAGCCTCAGAACTGCTTTAAACATATACCAACTGGCTTTCATAGGTTATGCGTAGACTAGAGGGTTAAATTAAACTGGCTTAACAAGGTCTACTTTTGTGCTAGAGTTCAAACAAAACAAAGTAGCGTCCTCTGTGCAATGTGATCACCCACCACAGACCTCATGTGCACGGTCACAACTGATATGCAAGTATAAAATTGTATGTCTTGCTAAATATTACTTGCCAGGGCTGTACTGTAGCACAAACTGAGTTTGGATGAAAGCCTTAGAACTTTGCCAAAATACTTCCCAGGGCATGTCTCTTCAGAAAAATATTCAATCCTGATTAAAAATTCAGTGGTGGAGAATTCATTAAGACCCTTGGTGAATTGTTCCAATGCTTAATTGCCCTCACTGTCAAAAATTGTACCTGTTTCCCCTTTGAATCTGTTGCTTCAACTTCCAGTCATTTGATGTATTATATGTTTCTCCTCTAGATTGTAGGACCCCCTCATTAAATGCTTGTTCCCCCTGTAGATCCTTGAAGACCTGTAATCAAAAAGCCTGAACCTTCCTTGAACTCCTTGAGCTAATCATAGAAAGGCAAGTTTTCTAATTCTTTAATCAGTCTCATGCCTCTTCTCTAAACCTTCTTCAATTTTCATTAACACTTTATGAAACAGCCTCAAATTTCAGAGCCTGAAATTCCAGGGTTTCACATTACATTTTGAAACTTATTAATGTCCAAACTCAAAATAGTGATACTTTGTAGTTTTTGTCTAAATATTGGACCATTTCAAAATATCCCACTTTCAAAAAACGTGAACATTATACTATGTGCAATTTTATAGTTTAGAAGAAGTATCTTGCAAAAATCTCAAACATTCACAATTTCAGGAGATGTTCTGAAAAGGGGAAAATAAAAGCAGAATATTTGTATGGAGGTTTATTGTGAGAAATTATTTGCATGCTGCTAGACATGCAGAGGCAAAACCTGTACTGATCTATCATACCAGGCCCAATTTCACAAGCCTTTATGGACATGAATAAAAGATTCTTGTCTGAGGTAGCTCCATTGACTTTGGTGGACTCCAGTGGGACTACTTGGATCAGTAAAAATTATTCTCATCCATAAAGATTTGCAGGTTCAGTTCCTCATTTAGCAGCACAGATGGCTGTTCATTAGCTTTGCCGTCTGTCTCCACTGCATCCTCTTGCATCAGCTGAAACTGACAGGAGGAGGCTGATATACATTAATGAAACTTTGCTGTTGCCAAAATGTTTAAGACCTTGATTAAATTTATTCAGGTGAAACTTCTGCTCATAACAAAGAAATTGCTTTTAATTGAAGCTCTGCTGCTACTGTTCTGTACTTGTAAAGATTACACTGATTTGCAGGGAGCTTTCTGTGTAGAATCTTCCTTTTTAAAATAAAATTTCTAATTGTTACATGACTTTTATTAATCAATTCCATAATAGCTCAGGGTCAGCCCAAGAGTTTTTGGCACCCTAGGCAAACTAAAACTTTGGTGTCCCTGCCCCCATGTTTTGTAAGAGATAATGTACTTATTTATTTTTTCAAATAGATGAAATTCAGTTCTGTCTAATTTGGCACCTTTCAAAGCCTGGCTGTCCAGGTGACCACCTAGTTCATCTATATGGTTGGGCCAGCCTTGCATACACTTTTTTATGTAAGTAAGTAAGTAAATGAGAAGCGTGAAAAGATGGTCCAGAAACTGCTCCAAAACAGAATAATAAATGACCATATTACATCTTTTTCTCATGGATACTCATTTAAGTTGGGTTATTGGGGTGACATAACTCAAAAGATGAAATTGCCACACACTTCTTTCTAAGCATTCTGACTTCATTCTTAAGGTAAAATATTAGAAGAAAACATATTAAGAACAATAAATCCTTGTCCATACTAGCATATTTGCCACTGTGTGTCTGTGTGTGCTCCACACCCCTGAGTAACATATTTTACCAGCAAGTGTTAGCATAGACAAGGCATAAAAGAACCTTCACATGTGCTGATTAGTTTACCCAGAGTGCACCCCAATCCTCACATGGGCTCTGGCAAGCCAATTCTCCTAATCCTATCCAAAGCAGTTGGTTTAGAATGAAGGCTTTCCACCCCCACCCCACCCCCAAAAGTCACTTCTCCAGAAGTAATCAAAGAATCCAGTTTGGACTAATATAGGCACATCTCCAGAGGTGTTGTCTTTGAAAGTTATAATAGAGAAAGTCCATTAACATTGCCCTTCCCTACTGAAAAATGGCTCATGCAATGCTACAATAACACATGCAATGTACTCCAAAGTTAACCCTAATTTAGTAGTTTCTTAATTACATGAGGCTTGCTCAGATATTGTCGGTATTTTTTCCAGTGAGCCAGATACAAATGTTTCGATGGGGAAGAACTTGGAAGGAGTTGTGGTGTCCTGTTTGTCTAGCAGCCCCATGAAAATTGAAAGTTAAGTGTTAATTAAAAAAAAAATCTACCAGACAACAGATTGTTTTGCCTTTTTGGCAGCTTAGGACAACCTTTTTACTATTTTCCATTGGAAGATTTTACAAGATGATCTGCAGGCTTGTAGAATCATAAAGCATTACAATTATAAGAAAACTAAGCTCTTTATCACTGCCAGAAGGTACTAGAGAGAGTGCTGAAAAAAAGTTTCTTATGCAATCAAAACTGATATGCATGTTTTTTTGGAAACTCAAAATAAATGGCTTAAAACCTGTTTTTGACAAGTTAATCAAATTAGAGGTGCAGGAGTCCAACTGGCAACATTCGGAGGAGTGGATGTACTAGAAAATCTATTTATAGAATCTGCAACCTGATGTCATGATAAAATATTTCCCTTCATCTGTCCTCCTGCAGACTTAAACTTTCATCTGAAGAGAATTTAAATAAGATGGCAGAGCAATTTATGATTCAAGTCTACCAAAGACACAAACATTTAGAATCTGGCAGACTTCTTTGTTTTGAGTAGATTAAATCTTTTTGTCCCCAACCACTCTTCTCCTAAAACTTCATTTTACAGTAACTTTGTTTTACAAGGTTTTTTTTCCATTGTAGATTAAAACTACACTGAGCAGGGTTAAGAGTCTTAGAAACACAGTCTTGGTCTTTGGCTGTTTGCATGGTAGTTTCAAAAGATTTTAAAAAGACAGACAAACACAAAATATAGCACTGGATGTGAACTTAATCTAATAATGGTTGTAGTGAAGGTGATTTGTGAAAGCTATACTTATGAAAAGTGTTTGTTTTTTAGCTTTATCACAAACCTGGTTGAAAAACAATTAGCCAATTTTATTTTTAGATGTGAAACTCTTCCTATAATAGTTCTTCAGAAGCTCAGTCAAATAAAGCATATCCTTTGTCTTAATTTTCCTCCTCTTTCTATTTCATCCATTTTAATTGTGTTTTCCCTCTAACTTTTACTCCGTCATATATACCTTTTGCTTCCCTTTGACTTTCCTTTTTAGCTTTATCTTCTAGTCTACTTTTCCAAAACACAGCTCCTCTTTAGTTCTTTTTTCAATTTACTGCTAATGTTTTAATATAACATTCTCTCTTATATTTAGGGCTCGTCTATACTTGAAACACTGTAGTACTTCAGTGCAGATGCTACCTACACATTGGTGCTGATGATCCACTTTCCTAAGAGGTAGTAGCTAGGTTAGTATACACCAGGGGTTATGTCAGATTAACTACAACAATCAGGTGTGAATTCTTCACACCCCCTGAGTAATGTAGCTGAGTCAACCTAATTTAGGGTGTGTCTTCACTGGAGCCTTAGGTCAATTTAAGAAAGATTAAGTTGACCTATGGAAAGCTCTGTCCACATTAGGAATTTATTAAGTTGACTTAATAACACCACCTCTTAAGGTCAACTTAAGTCAACCTTATTAAGTCAACTTAAACCACTGTAGATAGGGCATAGCCCTTAAGTCGACTTTATTAAGTTTACTTAAGGGCTATGCCCCATCCACACTGGCTTAAGTCAACTTAATAAGGTCAACTTAAGCATTAAGTCAAACTAGCAGCTGCCAGTGTGGATGTGGGCAGTCTACAGGAGTTTGGAATGTGGACTCTCTAAGTTGACTTGACAAGGTCAACTTTAAGTTGACCTTGTTAAGTCATATTAACAGAGCTTCCAGTGTAGACATAACTTTAGTGTAGACTAGGGCCATGGTCTGGGTGCTTTCCTCCCACCACTTTTTCTTGATCAGCACCCATTAATCTATCTCAGCACTTGTATTGCTGCTTCTCGTCAGGCTTAGTACACACTTAACGGGAAATCTGGCTTCAAATGATAGGAGTTATGCAAGCCACACAGAGTAGCTTGCATAACTACTATCAACTTCCTAACTTCCCTTTAGCAGCCCTTCTCCAATGCACTGTGCTGATGAGAAATGCATGCCAGTCAATGAAGTGCTACACCTTTTGAAGAAGTGGTTTAACTGAATCAGTTTGTCAGTTGATTCTGGTCTTCATTGCTGCTCAGTCTATCTGCATAGATCGATCTAATGGTAGGAAGTTTGCCTCTGTCAGTGGGTACCTCCCCTCAACCATTGTTCAGCAGTAGCACCTCCATGTATTTAAAAGCATGTATATTCCATCAGTATTTAAAGCTGCTGTTGTCAGTGATTTGACAGATGAGTTTGTAAACACAGAAAGGTACAGCCAGGGGATCAACAAGCCAAATCCCATAGTGATGCAAAGCATACGTTAAGTTCTACATGAAGTAAGCTTTCTTCAGAAGAAGGTATAGATGGGTTTAAATGACAAAGTAAGCTATCTTGCACTGATTTGGCAAACAGTGTAAATGAGAGAAGAACTTAATTTTATCAAACTGTTCATAAATGGCTAAACAGCAATGTGAATACATTTTTTGAGCAAAAAGTATTCAAAATTTGGCACCAAGATGTTTAAAAACTGGTTCCTAAAGTGAAGTATCTACATTCATATTTAGTTCCAAAGGGGCAGACATGTTAGTCTAGTAAAGCAAAAAAAGCAAGGAGTCTTGTGGCACTTAAAGACTAACAGATTTATTTATTGCATGAGCTTTGCAGTATGACCTGATCCCATGTCTTACACTCCCCTGCATTTATTTGCATCCAATTCTGTAAGTTCTCCCTTTTCAAAGCATCTGACGAAGTGGGATATTCTCCCACGAAAGCACACGTGATAAATACATCTGTTAGTCTTATTCATGTTTAGATTCTTCAATAAAAATGGCTTGACTGTCAAAGCTGCTGAATATTCACAGATCCCACGAAGTCTGTGGGAGAAAGGGGTGTTCAGCATTTTTCCAAAACAGGCCAGGCATGTTTATTTAGGTGTCTAAATATGGATTTAGCAGAGTGTTTGTTTTTTAGACTGCAAGTTCAAGAACATTGGCATAATTCCTTGCCTAAGCTGGTTGTTCAGTACTCTAAATCTTCCATATGTCCCGGTTCAAAGAACACTGTTTTAACTGGAAAGAGTTTAGCTTTCATCTTTCTGTTGAGGAAACTAATCTGCCCCAATTATGGAAACAAATCTTCAACGGAATTTTTTTAAATTGAGAAATTCTCATGGGGAAGTCAAAGGCAGAGCAGAACTAGCTTTTCCAGAAGAGCTGACAGTTGCTGGATTCCAACTTATTACAATGTCAACAAGTCTGCAAGCCTATTTTTAGTGGTTATAAATTTAGCTATTTCTCTTCTTTCTGTGATTGAACCTGGGACATAAAAATGATTAACATGATGACAAAGCACTGCCTGACCTTATGCTAGAGAGACATAAACTTGGATGATGAATAGTGTGTGAACTGGGAGAGCTGCAAAATTCTTTCACATAATATGTCTTGTGGTACTTTGCCTAAGTATATTTTCTGTGACAACTTCTGTGCTGGAAGCTGAAAAAAAAAATCTGTTATCCTTTAGCTAAACACGTTTTAAGCCCTTGTAGTGTGACAAAACAGGCAAATTATTAACAATTGGTGGTGCACTGTGGACATCATGGTGCAAACTGATCTTTACATCCAGCCCATCATAAAATCAATTGGTTGTACATAGACAGATTCATAGGCTGTAAGCCCACTTGACCCATGATCCTCACAAGAGGCTGTGAGAAGGCATCATAGGAATGTCATATTAACTCATGACCTAGTATGTCAGAGTAAACAAAGATGAGTTTGTCACCAGTGTGACTGACCATTGTCTGTTAAATTAATATTTCATAATAACTGAGGGATAATCGGAACATGAGTTTAGATTCAAGGTGGGAGTTGTGTGGAATGCCAATCAAGCAGGCAAGTACCTTCCCTCAAGAGTGATGGATCAGCCCATCAGAAGTGAAACAAGTTGATGATATACTCTCAAGACAAGGTGTGAAATGCTGTTTAAGGCTTAGAAACAGGGAAACTCCAGTGAAACATAAATGACCTAACTTAAAAGGTCAGAAAAATCTAATGTTCAGGAGGAGAAAAGGTGGCCTCACCTAATATGGTCATTTAATTCAAACAGTTAGGTCCTGAAAACAGGATGAGTGGCAGGGAGAAGGTCAAAAACCCTCTCTGTACAAGATATAGTGTGAGCTCTCAAAGGAGGGCCTAGAGATAGGACTTTGCTTTTTGAGCAAATTTTTTTTTTTCCTGGAATGAAGCAAAGAATGCCTATCTAGTTTAGACTAAAAAGTACACTTTTTTTTTTTTTTTACAGGTTAAGCAAAAGCTTTTGTTTAAAATCCAGGATTTTTTTTTTTATTTTGATTAAATCTTTTAAGAAACCGTTTTTGTGCAAGTTTTCAAGCACTCTAGAAAAGGACACTGCACTCAGAGGTGCTACTGATTGAGTTGAACCAAGAGATAACAAATGTTTAGTGAGAATGGATAAAGTTGTTTTCTCCAGTGAGGCTAACATTGGTAAGCCAAGTGTCAGCGCTAGCCACGATCTAGGCATCTGCTGAGAACTGACAAATTTACAACTGAAAGTCGTGCTAATTCCCTTGTATATTAAAGATTAAAACAGTGGTTCCCAATCTGTGGCCTTGGGGCCAAAAGTGGGCCACAGAGCTCTTCCAAGTGGCCAACAGCTCCCTTTCTGCTGGCTGCAGAAGGGAGCTGATGCCTAAGGACCTGGGTGGAGCATGTTTCTATGGAGCTAAAAGACTGATGCAGGCTCTTTGCTGCAGTCCAGTGGATGGGAGATCAGCATTCAACTTCCCCTCTCTGTAGCTAGGGGCACTGCAAAGTGTTCTGCCTATCTCCATAGGCACTGAGATTTCTGCTGGAGTCAGAGGGAGGGGACCACTGATCTTCCTTCCCCCTAGCTGCAAAAGGGAGCCGCTGCCTAGGGATCTGTGTGGAGTGCACAAGGCTACAGGATGCCGCCAAAGAGATGAGAGAGCAGCAAGGAGGCAGCCTCTTCACTGAGCTCTTTCTGTCTGATTGCAGTCGGGGAAGGGAGCGAGGGGCTGCTGGCAGAGACCGGTGGCCCATCAGGGTTGTAAAAGTATCTGTGGTACTCAAGAAACAAAGTTTGGGAACCCCTGGATTAAAGTAGACTTAAATGTATAAAATTGTATCTCGTGTTTAAACTTCTTGAAAACTAACTTGGTGCTACAAGCATTGTTTTTGTTCATCTGTAGCTGTGTTTCTCAACCTTTAGTGGACCAGGGAACACCTAACAGTATTAGTTACTTTATGCAGAACAGCTGATGAAAACTTTTTGAAAAAAATCTGGTATAAATTAGCTATAATTCATAATATCTGCATACTATGCATTCCTAGGAAAACAATTCAGGAAACTGAATTAAATACAGCTTTTAACTATAGGGTTTTTATTTCTAAAACTATAGATACTAATAATTAGGCACACAACTTGAAACTGAAAATATTACTCAAGTTTTAATTGCAATTTTAGGCCTGCCTATTCAAACAAACTTTACCTCTTTTTGAAGTAAGATTCTTCCAAGAAAGTCTTGCCATGAAATTTATGTCCAAACAATTTTATTGCCAGCAGTAATGGCAGTGAAAAATTTTAAAATGAGCCAGCTTCAGCAAAGGAGCAAGGCAGCAGTGGATTCCAATGTGTGCCTGGAAGCTTTACTGCAGCTGGGGAATTTTTAAATCTCCCAGACACACATTGACTCGACACATTACTACACATTACTAATTAACTCAAACTAATAATGGTTAATTCAAACTGAGTTAATTCAAACTAACATGGTCCCACTAGAAACCCAGATCTAACTAGCATGACCATGGACAGGACTTGCTAGCTTGATTTAGGAAAGGGGCACCATGGGAAGCGTGCAACACAGCATCCAAGAAGGCCATGCCCCCACCCAATACATAGAAAGAGGCATGCACCCTGGGATGAAGGTCAAATTGTGCTAATTTGAACTAACAGTTAGTTCAAATTAACATGGCTCCATTAGATTAATTCAAACTACTAAATTTGATTAACTGCTACTTCAAAGTTAAGTAAAGTTTTATAAATTCAAAGTAAGTGTTCATTACTTCAAACTAAAGAATTCCTCAGTTTGAAGTAATGAAAGACTGTGTAGCCATGCTTTAATTTAGTTTGAATTAATCTTCATTAATTCAAATTAAATTGTAAGTGTAGATATACCCTAACTGTATAGCCCATCATACAGGAATGAAGCCTTGTCATGCAATTGAAGAACTTTAACAGGAATTTAATTACTGTGCTGTTGAAGAAAAATGGTTATTGTGAAGGACCCAGGAACTAGAGTCATGGGTAGCTGATATTTTCATGGTACCACGAATGGGCTGCATGAAAATACAGCTGGAGAACACAATGGAAAGCATGCGCCACAGCAAATACTGAGTAAGTAGCCCAGAGCTACAGTACGCTGCAGCTGCCTGGCCAAGTCCCCCACATAACTCCATGGACTGCCTGAGAAAGGTGTCTAGTAACCACATAGACCCTGACCTGCTGCAACACCAGACTTTGTCTTGTTTCCTGATCTCTGATGCCACCTTGACTCTTTTATTTACAGGAGCTCGCCTTGCAACTCCTCCAGCTCCCATCTGGTGAATCCTGCCCTTGTTGGGCAGACCTCAGCCCAGGTGTGACAATTGAACCTGATTGCCCATGCCCATTCCCTTACCATGATGATCTGAGAGCAAAAACCTAAATCCATTTCTCTCTCCTCTGTAAGAGTGAGCCCATTAGTGGAGTGGTCCTCTCAGACTATTGGGGTTTTTGTGTGTGTGTGTGAGAGAGAGAGAAGCAGCTATAAGTATGGACATATGGGGAAAAACTCAGTCTCTGGACTATTTGGACTCTTAACAGGATAGAGCAATTGAACAAGAAGATGGAGATCTTCACACTTATTCTGGATAGCTCTGAAAGAATTTTGGTAACCTGGCTTTTTACTACATGCCTATCTTTTGGAATAAGATTGTCACTCACCTGTACATATATTTTTACTTGTTTTAACCTCTCTAACTCATTCCTTCTTCTTAGTTAATAAACTTTTAAAATTTACTATAGAATTGCCTTCCTAGTCTTGTCTTTGACACTGAGGATGCAAATTGACATGGGTGACTGACTGACTGACTGGTGTCTTTGGATGGAATATAACCTGGGTTTTTTTCCTTGTGTGTGTAAGTGGCTATTTATTACATAATTTAGCTTACCTGGGTGGCTCAACAGACTGTGATGTCTAAAGGGACTGTCTGTGATTCCCTTATAAGACTGTTTGTAGCTCTTTAGGAGTTCACATATGTTATTGGCTTGGTGAAATCTAAATATTGGCCATGCTACTAGTTTTCTTTTGACAGACTGCTCTGAGGTGGGCATTCAGTCATGAGCCACTCTTGACATCATGATAAAGGGTTGTTACAAGAGGATACAGAAGGTAACATTAGGAGAGATGGCAGCAGGGCCAAAGAGGAGCAAGACTTGAAGAGTGGTTGGGTTACAACTCTAAAATTTTTTTTCTTAGGTTATCAGAGTTTTTTTTCCTTCTTTTTAATTGAATTGTTTTATTACATTCCATGCCTGAAATAACCAGGATTCTACCGGGAGATGTTCATATGCCAAATCTCCAAAGGAAAAGTAAGGCAAGATCAAAGAATGGAGGTTTGCCCAATACAGAATGAAGTGTGAAAAGCAGGATATTTAGTCCAGATAAATGATAAACAATTAAGAAACTCTGTGTTGAAAACAGTAGCATGGTCTCTGTTTTATGATACTTTTAATCACCTGTAATTAGTGTAAGGTGCTACAATCTAAAAATTTATTTAATCAATTGGAATCACATATGATTTAAAATTTTGTGCTATCTGGTAGAAGTGTTGTTATTGCATTACAATAATTGACTCTCTAGCATAAAACTTTCCAGTTACTGGAGAAAGAATCACTTACCTTAAGTTGACCTAAGCAACATTCAAAGATATTTATTGTCCGGAATGAACATTTTATTAGAACAATGATAAAAGAGAACATTTCCTTCTAAGTGCACAATTTTTGGCTTTTATAAAAGCTTCCTTAACACTTAAGGCAGTGAAAAAAACAGATAACTGAAATGCAGATGATGTTTCCATGTTGGACAGA
The DNA here is from genome assembly GCA_007922195.1 of Podocnemis expansa. Taxonomy (NCBI): domain Eukaryota; kingdom Metazoa; phylum Chordata; order Testudines; family Podocnemididae; genus Podocnemis; species Podocnemis expansa. The sequence continues at coordinate 27,300,648 of ML681966.1, forward strand.
CTGCTTCATTCCCACAAAAAATTACAAAAGTACATGGTACAGGCTGCCAAAATAATCTTGTACTCTTCTTGCATGACAGTGGCATCAGCAGTGCACTTACTGTTAAGTGTCTATTTATTGCCCTTTTAAATTCATTTGTTTAGAGGATTAGATAGCTGAACCAGTTTAAAAAAAAAATCACATTAATCCTATCCAGGTTGTGTTCAGTTTATCCTTTATTGAAATGCTGAAGTGCAAGCTAAAAAAAGAAAACCAAATTGAAAGTTAGTGGTGTCATATCTTTACCTTGGAAAAAGCAGCTTCGGGTAATTTGTCATGTGAAATTATTGCTTTTAGTCTTCACCAATTTTAAAGCACGATGAATAGATAACTAGAGAAGAAAAAATAAAAGTAGCTGAAGTGAGAACAATGGAATTCAAAGATAGCCTTATCTCAGATGCACTTTTGTTCAGAGTACAAGGAAAGGAAAAAATTAATGCAAAAATGAGTTCCTCTTGCCTCTGCCAGCTGACACAGTTTGGTCCAGAGTAGTCAAAAAGGGTGGGGGGGCTGCACAATGCACCCCCAAGGAGGCCAATATGAATCTTGTGGAATTTTCTCTACGCTATCCTGAGGCCCCAGCTTAGCTTTCCAAAAAAAAAAAAAACCAGATCAGCAGGTATGCTGTCCCTTCTTTCCTGCCAGTGTAGCACATTTGAGTGATGTGTACAATGAGAGCTGATGCTTGTTCAGGAAACACTCATCTTCACAAGTTCTCCTGCAACTTCATCTATAGTTATGCAAAAACAGCATGCTGCTTGGGGTAAGTGCACACTGCGCAGTCTGCCTAGGAGACTGGGACCTGGGTTTGAGGACTTGAGTTAGCTCAGCCTGAGTAGGAGAATTCCCACAGCAAAATACAACCCACGTTTCTGGGTCCTTTCAGTTTCTGCACTTGCTCATGTGTATTAGAGTCCTGTCCCATTGTTCTTTGTCCTGTCATGCTTTAGAGTCCCTTCCTAGTCAACTGTGGGAGAACATCTCTGTCCCTCAGGAGGAATTGTGAGGACACTGAGTACTACCAACACTTGTGATCTTGCCTGCATCCTCACTGCAAAGTGGGGAATTTTCCAGTCTGACCTAAAGCTCACCTTTAACCTATACCCCCAGCTGTGTGAGCAATGGTAGAAATAAATATGCTCATGCCTGAGGATAAGGGTGGGCAAAAGCAGGTATACAGGTGCATTGCCATAGCCCACTAATGGGGTTGTATATGCTGTAGTTGTATCTTCATCTTCAATAGGAAGCTAGTCTTTTGGACATACTGCTGTAAACATAGGTGGTAAATATCTTTCTGACATAGGTATTGTTAGAATAAAATGAGGTAGGTGATGGTTGTAATAGATTATTTCATGAGAAGAAGAAGCTCTAAAGTCTATCACTGATAGTTCCTTGTGATCAGAAAATTGCATCATTACAAAGGGAGGGAATGTCACAAGTTACTTTTGTTTTTAAAAATAACACACCTGATTTTGGCATTACACACTTATAGGGTGAATTTACCTGGGGTACAAAGCTCATGAGACTTTGAATTGGCTCTAATTAAGTTCCATATAATCTTTGTGTGAGGATTCTGCTGTAAAGCAACTGCATCTTGGGACTTGCACAGTCCCTGTGCATCATAGAGAGAGTCTCAGTACCCCCTTGTATTTAGGGTGACCACAGTGTAAGGCTGAAAAATCAGAACAGGTGGGATAGGGGTATCAGGTGCCCATATAAGAAAAAAATACTGAATATTGGGCATCTGGTCACCTTACCCACACTGTCCATCGCAGAAGGCCATAAAGGAGCAGATTGATGGTAGCCAAGGAGGGGACTACAGAACTGACTTCAGACGTATCCTGGGACCTCAACTCCTGTTGTAACTAATAAAGGTAGGGTGAGATCACTGTTTCAGGGCAGAAGCTGCAATTACAGTCACCTGGGGGAAGGGAAGGTGATGAGCTCTGTACCCTAGAACCGTGGCCTGGGGTAGTGGGTGGATTACAGAGGGATAATTTCCACCCCTGTGAGAACCACAATATTCAGGCTTCCTGTGGGTGCAGTGGATTTCACCCATAGTGGCTCACATACAAAGAAAATTGTTCCAAGTCTTCATGCTGAACAACAATATTCACTTGAATAGTTAGCAGTTGTTTGGAAATGAAACAATCAGAAGCATTAATAAAACTGCAAACCAACAGATGCATAATTTTACCTGTACCCTCACTACTGCCTTGGTAACTGAATGCAAAAGAAAATATAGAATTGAAAAAACCTTTTTGACAAAATTCCAGGCTGGCTCTCAACAGTCATTCTAAACATGTCATAGCTCACAGTATAGTTTCAAATCTCCAAATCAGGGGTCACTGCTGAGTATGGTTGCTTAGTCTGTGTTTAAGGGAATCATGCTAGAAAGCTCATGAAACCTTTTGAACAGATCAGCCTTGACATGCCATGGGTTTTACAGGTCCTTGGCACAATGTAGTACTGAATGAGAAATTATACAGCTTGTGATATATTCTGGGCTAAGGTACATTTATAGACAGTGACTGCATCTAATGCTTTGGTTTCTGTGTGTGTTTACAACATAATCTGACATTTTATCTCCCTCTGGATTCCATGTACTAAGGGAACACTAACCCTTTCCTTACCCCCAAAACATATTGCACAGAAACGTCTCTATTGTAGATGTGTTGTGTACTGTATTTAGAATAAATATCAAGCAACTGAATGTCCAGCTATAATTACCTTATGTTTTGGTAAACCAAGATGGTAAGGCAGGACAACCTGAGAGAACACACACAGATAGCACATGCATGATCCATTGCTATCACTGCACTTATACTGGACAAGACACAAACCTTATACTCATCAGAAATAAAGGCTCTACAGCTTTCATATGTGTTGTCTTCATTGAATTTTTGGAATCTCCTGGAGGGACAGTCACCACCACTGAGGTGCTCGAGTGGGCTTGCGTACCCAACATAAAAAAAAAAAAAAAAAAAAAAAAAAAGAAAAAGAAAACGTCCTCAAATAGACACCTCCACTAGCTTGTGCAGGTAGTTAACAGAGGCTGTGGCTTTATCCTTTCCTTTGAAATGACTGACAGACTAATGATCTTGAGCAGTATCAAATGCACATTGCTGAGGCACAAAGCTGAGAGTGGAAGATTTGTGGGGTCCACCCTGTATCAGTCTGAGTGGCTGGGAGAGAATTCATGTAACTTGGCTGGGTATGCCTTTATATGCTAATAGGTGTGGAGGGCCATAGCTGGGGGTGGGAAGGACCAGCCCAAAGGCTGGGTGCTTGTGCCCCGCCCTGCCCCACCACCTTTGGCTTCCCACCAAAGGCAGTGGGGTTGGAGTGGGGGACAGTGGGGCAAGGGGGGTGCTCTGCTGGAGGCAGGGCAGTGCAGAGCCCACAGAACAGAGGGGTCCTGGGCAGTTGCCCCTTTTAGCCCCTCCCCTGGGACTGCTGTGTGAGCAGAACCTGGAGGGGCTACTTTTCACTAGCAGAGAAGTGTAAGAAATACTGCAGTTTGGCTGCTGGAGAAATAAAGACCAATTGCTGTTCAAAAGTCCAGTTTGTACTCTTGGGAATTTTGCATCCTGCCAAAGCAGTGTTGATTCCCACAGTGACCTTTCTAGTTTTTGGTCCACTCTAGTTTTCAATATCCCAAATGATAAGAATTCTCTTTTGAAAGGCAATTAAAAAGCCTAATAAATCTCCTGGGGCCAGCCCCTGCCATATATTTGAGGGGATGAGGGAACAAACAGACAGAAGAACTGAAAGTTCCTGCTCAGTTATTTTCACCTCATTTCTCCTTGGAAGGGAAAGAAAGCACTTTTGCCCCCTTCCCACACTGACCAGTTTCAAAAAAGAATCTTAGGAGCTATGCAGATTTCAGAATAATCTGTGTGGGAGACCTTGTTCTTCCATCCACTATAACTATATTAGCTCCTGAAGGAGCCATGATGCTAATGGCTGCCTGCAGCCCATAACTTTATTCCAAGGTTAAGCCAGTGGTTAAGAGTATTAGATTGGTACTCCACAGACCTGACTTTGAGTCCCTGGTCAGCTACAAGGGCCCTTTAATGACACCTTGAGGACATCATTTAAGACTGGGTTTTCCAAGGTATTTAGGAACCTAGTGGGATTTTTCAAAAGACAACTGAAAGGGAGGGACTTTAGATTCTTTGCTCTGCCCCTATTTCTTGTGGTAAGTGATTTGCACAAGCTGTCAAAGGAAGGATGTAGCAGACCAGCAAATGAATGATGCCTAACTTCTACGTCTCTTCTGAAAAATCCCATTGGGTGCCCCTCTTCACATTTAGGCACCTAATTACCATGGACATTATAGCCTCTAGTCCCTCTGGGCCCAACTTTCAGAAGTACTTTAGTCCCATTTTCATAAGTCATTTAGATACTGAAACAAACAAGTCCTGTGGCACTTTTAAAGATTAACAAATTTATTTATTGCATGAGCTTTTGTGGGATAAAATCTCACTTTGTCAGATACTTATAGAATGGAAGGAAAATCACCTCTCTCTCTATGTTCTTCTCCACTGTTTTAATCTAAACAAGTGCTTTGATTTGCTGTAACAATCTGACTGGATCCTATGACTTACACTCCCTGCATTTATTTTCCTCCCATTCTTTAAGTCCCAGATCTTCAAGTGTTTGACAAAGTGGCATTTTCTTCCATGAAAGCTCATGGCTGGGGGTAGCATTGTTTTCCTCTGCACTGTATGGGTGTAGGTTACTTGCCCAATTACCTAGGTAAGATATGACCATCGCTTTCCTGTCATTTTGGGGCCCTTAGGCAATGCAGCACTTTGGTCCTTCCTGTTCTCTGCCTGTGGCACATAAGACTCCAGTACTCTAATACTTTGCTATAATTTTAGTTGTCGGGGATGTGTGCTTGCGTGGTGTTGGTGGCCTGTGGTATACAGACGGCCAGACTAGATGATGCATTGGTTTCTTCTGACCTTATATCTGTGACTCTCACAGAGTGGTTTGATGCTATTTGGTGTGCTGTAAGATGGTGCTGAGTGGATTGAAAAATGTAGAACTATTAGAACTGGCTAAATCCTTCAAAAAGCTTTCCCACAATTACTCATTCATATTTGAAAGGCAATTTGCTTCCTCTGTGTTCATGATTTTTCTTTTTCCCAGAAAGCTCAGGCAACTGAGCCTTTTCCTGAGAATGCTAATAGCTCTTTTTGAGTTTTGTACATTTGATGATGATTTCTGGTGTAAGTGCTGTGTTTTATATGGAGTGCAGAACAACTATGACATGTTTCCCAAAACTGTTCACAGCTCTATTATTGAGGCAAAATTAAATGAGCCAGATAAGGGATGACCTGTATACATAATGCACAATCACTCTGTGTTCAGTGTGATGGCTTGACTTTATGTATTAGAGTCTAATATTTATAGGAATGAATCTCAGGAAAGTTTTGGGTCACTCATTAAAAGGCAGCTATTTCTGTGATCATTCACAAAAGCAAGCCCTGGAATAAATATTTGCAGAATTGGTCCCATGGGCTATGTTTACATTTAGAACGTTAGTTCAAATCAACTTAATTTGAACTAATTAATTAAAACTAATAATGATTAGTTTGAATTAAATTAATTTGAACTAACATGGCCCCAGTAGGAAAACCAATTCAAACTAGCATTTCCATGGACAGGACTTGTTAGTTTGAATTAGAAGAGGGGCACCATGGGAGGAGTGGCAAGATGGCCCCCAAGAAAGGCCATGCCCTCACCCAATATGTAGAAAGAAGAAGGCACACTGGGAGGAAGAAGGTCAAACATCATTAATTCAAACTAATGGTAAGTTCGAATTAATATGGCTACACGGGTTAATTCAAACTAATACATTTGAATTAATCCTTACTTCAAAGTTAAGTGAGGCTTTATAACTTCGAAGTAAGCTTTCATGATTTCAAACTAAGGAATTCCTTAGTTCAAATTAATGAAAGCCAGTGTAGCCATGCATTAATTTAATTCAAATTAATTCTCATGGATTTGAATTAAATCGGAAGTGTAGACATACCCATTGACACTCTTATATATAAACTCTTTTTCTTTGTTTGTACTGTTCCCAACACAATGAGATCTTTTTCCAAGACTAGAGATCCCAGATGCTACAGTTATGAGTTAATACCAATTTACCAATAATCAGTAATATAATTTATATTAGGCATTATTACATATGTTAGTGGATAGCATTTAAATATTGTGAAAGTCAATTACACATTTAATTATTCTACTGCTGTAATAAATAAAGATCAAATGAAAATGAGAACACCGAAGGCCAAATGCTGATATAATAAAATCAAAGGTAAAACTCCCATTGACTCCTATAGTTCAGAAGAGTAATTGTATTGTTTTTCTGTACTGTGCAAAGGTCTATAAAGCCCAAGCAGGATAAGAGCTGTATTTTGGTGCACTATACAAACACATAGGCAGAAAGTTACTGCCCTGAAGGGTTAGTCTGCTCAACCAGACTAAGTACATCTTGCATTCTCTCTTGTGTGTGACCTTTCTTCTTTTCTTCAGTTAAGTGTTTTGTGTAATGTAGCATGCTAGGGAAAAGGCTCTGTGGTATTTTTATTTTTGAGTCTGTGTACATTGCTCTCATATGGAAGGTTGACATTCTCCACCAATACATAATATATGCAATCTTCTTAACCCCACAATAAATAACGGTTGGAAAAGCCAGAATAGAAATCAGCCAGGTTTCTTTTTTGTTTGAGTATGATTGGAGGGATGGGGAATTTAGATCCCTTATGAAATAATTGTGAGCCAGTGGCTTTGCTTTTATGTTAGTGATCAAGACAGACTTCATTGAGAGAACTATTGCTATAAATTCAAATATCTGACAGATTTCAAACTAAAGGGTAAGTGGCATATTTCAGATTGCAGAGAGCTTATGTTCAGCATTTTTCAGTGTAAGGCAGGTCTAAAGGCTGTGCCCAACAGTGCAAAGGGGGGGGCAACTAATCTGCATGGGTTTCGTATTTGCATGAGCACAAAGAGCGCAATTAGGTATTAGCATAGTCTCATTGGTGGCTGCAGGGTATGATGGTTAATAGTATTTAGGTTGATTTGATCACAAATCTGTCAATACCTATAATTTTACTGAAAAGAGACATGAAATACTGTCTTTTTGTAATATGCTACTCTTTTGATTGTGTATTCTGTTTAGGCTATTTAAATAGTGGAAAGCCACCCTTAGTAGTAAGAAACTTGAAAGAGGGACCAACCTGTGTTTACAGCCTGGCAAAGGTAGAAAGGGGTGGGGGTCCTTTGTCAAGAACTATGCCTGTGGTAGTGCCTCAGTCCTGTCCCACTGTCAAAGGATACATCAATGGCTGGGCTACTTGTGGAGCCTCTCTTTTGTTACTTTAATCAAAGGAGCTGTTTGCAGTGTTCTGAATTTAAGAGCTGAAATTCCTGAGGGCTGTGACTCTCAAAGAGCTGAAATCACTGAGAAAGTATACTTTCTCTCTGAGCTGAAATCACTAAAGAGTGACTAGTGGGTGGCTTTGGCAAATAACTGGCGTGAGAGACATTCACTAAATACACTGGGGTGGAGAGAGTGCTGTATTGGGTCTTGGGAGAATTCTGTTTTGTCCTGATTCTCCAGACCAAGGGTGTTTTGCTATTGTGTCTTTGCATTCTTTTATGCTGTGTGGGGTTTTGGTGGAGACCCTGTTCTGCACTGATTCTCCAAATCAATGCTTGCTTTACTATTGTGTTTTTACATTCTTTTACGCTATTATTAAATGTCCTGTATACCACACTCGGACTCATGCTTTCGAGCAGGGAAGCATTACTCCATTGGGGTGCCCAGGGAATAGTGCATGATTTCCTCAGAAGACTGGGTGGGGGCTCAAGCCGGTTGGTGCTGTAACAGTATTTGGGAACCCCTAGATATAGAACCCAGCCCTGATTCTGCCATGGCGCCCTGGCATCAGTGCAAAGAAAGAGAACCATATTTTCTCTTTGGTTGTTTTTGTCATTGTGATTTAATACCTGATGGAGGAAATTTTATGTCTCCTACAGGGCAATTTTCAAGAGGAAAGGTCTCATTAATGTTACAGTCACAAGCAACTATCATGATCATCTATTCTGACCTTCTGCATGACTGTGTATAGACAGAACAGTGGGAGGTGTGGGTCTGGAGGGAAATGGTTTGGCAGCAAATCTATTACTGACTACTGAATGCTAAGAAATCTGTGCTCTGGGCCATGTATAGAATTCCCCCTGGAATCAATAGCAACCCCATGTACCCAATGAGGCCAGCATGTGGCTTTTAAATAATTAATATCCAGTTTAATGTTCATTAGAAAGCCTCAGTTCCAGAAAAAAAAACATAAGTAATATGCTCTATTTTCCTGTTTTTCAGGGCCACTATTTTATCAAAATTTCCCACAGGAGTTACTTTATGTTCACAGAGCAGATTATGATTAACTTGCATCCTGTGCAATGCAACTGTTTAGTGGGGTGGCATGGAACGTAAATCTGTAGCACCCTGCAGATCAACTGGTTTCTGGGATGTGGGTGCAGACCCCTTGCTGTGGATTGACCTGTGGATGTGGGTTCTATTTTTATCTGCCCAGAGTATGATTCATCACTGCAGCTGCTGCTATAATCTGTGTCAGCAGCACAAACGGGAACAAGGAAGTGCTCTAGCCAATCTTAGGTCAGCTCCGATTGTAGTCTGCTAGCCAATCAGTATCAGGCACAGCAGGTTGGGGCTTGGACAGTCACTCCTCACTGTCAGTCAGTCAGCCAGCATGCTGGCCTTTGATAGGCTCATTCCCCACAACTTCCCTGACCACTTCTTCCTTTTCTTGTTTGCAGTTTGCATGCCAGGCTGTCATTCAGAAATTTCATTGGTGGCCAAGGAAATCTAATTGACAGCACAGCATGCAAACCACAAACAAGAAAAGGAAGCAGTGGGCAGGACCCATGTGGGGAATGAGCCAATCAAAGACTAAAATGCTCACCATGAGCCCAAGCTTGGTTGCAGATGCGGTTACAGAGACAGATAAAACCTGGCATACAGATTGTGATCGGGATAGATGCTGTCACTGTGGCTCTGCAGCTGACCTGCATCCACTCAGTTTTATATCCACATAGGGCTCTGTAAATCTGGCAGAATTTTGACATCAGGGACAAGTTTTGTCCTATGTAGGGTGAAGCAAAAGATTGCTGAACGTCTTTTCACCAGAAAATCCTGTCTGACCTATCAGAAACTAGCTATAAACACTTGGCCTGATTAGTTTCAACTATGAAAGTCAGGCTATTCCCCCCCCTCCCCCCTTTCTTTTCAGGGACAGCTTCAGAAAAAGCTAACAGTGTGTCTTACCTTGAGTCTAGGGGCTGGAGCTTTTGCCTGGGATATGGAGCAGGTACTTGAACTCTGCTCCCCCAGGTAAATACTTTAACCAGCAGGCCACTGTGAGGGTAGCTGCTAACATCCCCCACTCAATCAGTTCCACTTTCTGTAAATATAAACATTAAGTGAAAGAGAGTCAATGATTCTAAGCTAGTGATTCAACTTGATTTTCATTTAGTTCACTGCTTGCCTATTGTAATGTACTAGAAACGCCACTACCTATATTGAAAATCTACCCTTCCGAAGACCACTAGGTAAACTTTGCACAGATGATGCTGGGTAGCCATAAACTGGATTTTTATTTGGTTTTGACTATTAAGAAGCAATGCATCTGCCGGTTTAATACCATAGGCTCAGTTTTGTGATGAATGTTGCTGTCTTTGAATGCCTGGGTCCTCATCCTCACTATGGTTATTTTGTGGCTGTCTAGTTCTTAGCCTAGCTGGTCAATGAATTTTCCCCTCTATATAGGGAAGTCCCCTGGTGCTGTAGCTCCACTGCACTCTTACATCACCAACTTATATACAATGACATAGTGGGTACAGTTGTGACTTCCCTAAATCCTAGTGATCCCTCAGTTACTAGCCTGCTTTTTGGGGTTCTGGCAACCAGCCAACATTAGAGTAACTGTGACGTGGCTATAAGGCACAGAGACTGGACCAAATGCCTGGACAATTCCAAGATAGAGAGGAATACAAGGTGGCTCACAAATGTACCTATCCCTTTCTCCACTGATCTCAGGACTTGCATTTTAGTCTTAGCCAGCAAATCTAACTGGAATAGATTTTTCTGCTTTACTTTAGTTATACAGGGTTACTTTGACAGCTGTGCAGTTTTTCCATGTTTTATTCTTAAATAGTTAACTTTGACAATTTCTCTCTACAGCAGTTAGTGGGTTTATGGGGGGGGGGGTAAAGAGCTTTATTTTAAAACATCACAATCCTACTTGCTCTTTTGTTAGTGTTGCTGACTCTCCCTGGGACTTAATCTTTGGTGATAGTTTTAGTTTGACCACACAGACTCTAGGTCTTCTTTCAGACATTGATTTAACAGCAAAATGACAATCCAGTCATTTCCCTAAATGTAAGGTAGTTATCCATATCTCAGTGCCAGTTTTACTGGTTGATGATTGAGGAGCATGATGGGTGGAGAGGGATTCACTCTCTGCACTTCCCTTTTTCCTCTGCCTCACTCAGCTTCCCCCTTAACCCTGTACAAGCTTGTCTATGTCTCTTCCAGTGAGACTGCTCATTGGCACCAAGCTTTACTGTTTTCTTCAAGCTGATAACCTGCTAGAGCAGCATTTCTCAGTTTGGGGGTTGTGACCTCCAGCAGGATGCCAGAACAGGTTTGGGGGATGCAAACAAGATCAGCATTATGGAGTAGGAAACAGAGCAATTGCTGGTAGCCCCAAACCTAAGGGTACCTTGGGAAGATTAGCCTATAGTCAGTCTCCTTAGGTATCCCATCCCTATTTACTACCCAGACAAACTTGTCTTTATGATGAAGGCTTTTTACAGGGGTGAGCAACCTTTGCCAGTCATTCCTCCCCAACCTTCAGCTTGTGTAAATGGCCCCCTCCACTGAAAAAAGTGGCCCTGAAAATTTGGCAGGGGCCACAGCAGTAGTGGTAGGGAGTGCTTCATAAGTATACTAGTGAAAGGAAATGTTTGTGGAAAAAGGCTGCCTAGAGCAGCTCCTCTTAGCAGCATGCCTGGGGATAGGGGTAGTTCCCAGATATGCTGTAGAAAGAAGTTGCCCAGAGTGTCTCCTTTGAGTGGCAGCATACTGCCATGAGGAGCAACTATAGGTAGCCTGTTTCCGCAGCATGCCTGGGGCCTGGACATGGCAGGGACCCCTTATGTCCCAGCCAATCCCAAAAGCAGCAACCTTGCAGAGGTTTTTAATGGCAGGAGCGACAATTTCAGTGGTGCTGCACATGGTATCATGTGCCACTCCAAATTGGCTCATATGCCACTGTCAGCACAATGTTCCAGGGGTTGCCTAACTGTGGGGTTAGAAATAAAAGAAAAATGTATCAAACTAACTACACATTAGGTTCTCTACCCACAAGGGTCCAGGCACTTACTCAAGTCAATAGATACTTCATAACACAGACTAAAACCAATTGTTGCCCATCCTTAGTAAACTAAGTGAAGATTAACTTAAAAAAGAATGAATGAACTGGTTATAGCAGATAATACATTGCAGCTGGATTGCAACTTAGTCCAAAATAATAGCAGGGATGTTAAACCTGCTAGTTCTGAGTCTCCGCATTGCTTAAATGGAGTTGTGACCTCAGTCCTTCTGTTCAAAATTTCCCATTTTTAGCATTCACCAACCCAGAGACTGGGGTAGGAAAGACATGGCTTTGTCCTCTTTTTGGTGCATGACCTTTTTGTTGGAAAAATCCTGGCTGTATCATGGGACTGGCAGTTTCATGTTTGACCATCAGTCCATCATATGAATTGCAGATTCTAACCTGCATGCCATCTTAGGTGTCTTTGAGGATGATACCTTATTTATGGCTCCTTTATTATTTCTAAAGAGGTAACCTTGTAGCTGTTTCTCAGGCCCACTATGTGTCTGAGTTATGACCACATAGAAAAATTTCACCACTCCACACACAATATCAACATATACATAACAATGATAATAATCAGCAAATGACATTTTTCAATGACACCTCTGAAGGCATACTTTGTACAAGATACAATATAATCCTGGGGTCCTAACCAACACAGGTATTTGTCACAATGAAGATATTCAAATAAAAATTAAACTAAGGTACTTGGTGTTTTGCACTGCATAACAAAGAAAGGTGCTGTGATTACATAATTTACCAGTGTCTGCACAAGCAAATTAAGTTTTCCATACAGTGTATCTTTTTTAAAGGATAAATGTGAAAGTTTGCAAGCTGTTAAAATTGTTACATTTGCCCAAAGAAATTCAACTTTGATTGTATAGCAGGAATGCAAATAATTCATACTGACATATTCATTTTCTTAAACTAAATAGTTATGAAGACCACTGCTTCTAAAAGTTAACAACTTTGCATATGCATTCAAAATCTCAGTGGACTACTAGAATTACAATTAACTGATTCTAAGGATAATAAGTACATTCTAGAATAATTTTCTAGAAGATATCCATGCCAAATTGATATGTAGATCTGCACATGAAGTGTTACAAATTGGTGACTGAGATCAAATACAACAATGACTGACTGTTCCAGAAGTTGTAGGGTCTTTGGAAATAAACACTAGCAGGGCTGGCCAATGCCAGTTGAAGAATATACAATGCACTATGCAGCACACCTAACAAAAGAACAAAGTAGAATTTATAATTTGCATTTACTGAAGGTGTTAACCCAGGGTCTCAAACATGTAGCCCCTAAAGCTATTTGCTGCAGCCCACAACAGCACTATTGTTACTGATATTTACAATATCATTGTATGAAATGGTTTCGGTGGTACAGTCCTCAGGCTTACCAGCCGTTTGATTCAGTACTGGCAGTTGACATTCAAGACACACAGTACATGTAGATTCCTAAAACATGCAAAATTCAGTGAGATTTTTAGGACTCGCTACCTACAAATCTCAGGCTTTTTAGAAAACATCTGACAACAAAATGTATTCAAATGAATTAAAATAGGTACAGAAGTCCACCCTATACTCCTAAACTGAGGTTTGCCCATCTCAGACTAAAGTATGCCTACACCTAGAGACAGGGTATGATTTTTCAGCTTGTACACATTTAAGTTAGAGAGTTAGCACCCTAAAAACAAGCAGGTAGCTACACTGGCAGCAGCAGGATAGCTGCCCTCTGTACGTACTTATGTAGAGCAGGTTGGTTTGTACTCAGAGCAGCTGTTGCTGCATTATATCATGGCCAAAGTACTCATTCTAATTAGCTCAGGAAGAGTTAGCAGAAGTGACTCTACATGAGCTGGGCATCACACCTCCAGCTTGTAATGTAGACATAGCCTAAACTAGTGATCAAACTTTTCTGCTCCTGACCCAGCTTTGGACCCTGCTACCAGGCAGCAACCCCTACACTGTGGAAGGGATGCCCCCCCTCCCAGGAGCCACACCAGCCAGCAACAGAGCAAGGGCAGCCCCCCTGGGAGCAGAGCTGTACTGTGACCCAGTACCTGCAGATCTGCAACCTGAACTTTGATGACCACTGGCCTAAACTATTGTATACAATATAAAGGACTGCCAGTGAATAAATATCTGTTAAAATTCTCCAAACATATTTTACCTCCTTTAAATCCCCTTCATGCCCTCCCCTCCCAAAAGTAGGGCTTTATTTTTTAATTTGTCACTAATCTGAATGTTTTGTAAGATTTAAACTAGCAATTAAGGATTAAGTAGTAATTGGTCCTGCACACAGTGAAGTCTGACAGAGCATCTCCAATGTAATGAATCACAGATGACCTGCTGTATCCATTCTAACCCTTGTGCCATACATTAAGGAGATGATCAATCTAGCTATTTTAGCAAAGAAAACACAAGTGCATGGAGGTTCAAGGGATGCAGAGCTTTCCTTGTGTAGAATCAGCTTTGCCTTCTCTCTTCTTCAACTTCTTCCTCTTCCTCCTCATTTGATCCTGGAATGCCCACAAACTAGGGACACTACCATACACAAGCAAAGCTTCTTACAGGAGCTGAACAAAGTTCTCCTGTAGCACTCATGTTCTCCATTTTATGTGGAAAGCGTGCCTTGGGGGAATGTGGATCTTTAGGTTCCCTTAGCCTCCTGCTAAGGAAGTAGAGTCCAATAGTTTCTTCCATTAACTCTTAGCAAGCTGTTTGTTTTCAAGGCTACTTTCTTGAAGAAGGCTATCTACTTACTATTTTAATGAAAGCTGGGAATCCCCTTTACTGAGCATGAAACTGCTCATGTGGTCTTTGAAGTTAGAAGGAAAATAACTTGGATCAGTGTCTATTATCCTCCAGATATTGCTTTTTCTCAGTTAACTAGATACTGAGATCAATGGACCCATAAGCCCAGGAAGTTTAAAGGAGATGGGGGAAGCATCAAGTCTGATCTTGAACTCTACAATATTAGCAGGAAACTGTTTAGCAGTTAGTTTCTATTTCCTTAGTTAACAGTCTTTGCATGTGCTTAAAGCTAAGCATATGATTAAATGCTTTGCTAGACCAGAGCCAGAATGAGAAGGATCCAATGAGAAACCAAACACTCCTCAGGTAGCAGAGTGGGAATGGGGCCAGAAGCCGGAGAAACAAGTGAGGGAATGGTTTTCTTTAAGTGCTTGCTGCAGAGCAAGCTGTCTCTACCACCCCCAGTTGGGGATGGGCCTGGGGCATGAGCAAGGAGGGCACCCCCACAATTCTCTTTAACACCCTGCTTCAAGGCAGCATGACCTAACAGCCCCACAGTCAATTACACAATCACTACACAGCCCTTGGGTCCAGGCAGCACAGCCTAATGGCAAAAGTCAGTTACATGGTCACTATAAAGCCTTGAGGTCAAGGCAACACAGTCTAGTGTCCACAGGGTCAGTAACAATCACTACAAGGCCCTTGGGTTGGGGGCAGCAGAGCCTAATGGCCAGAGTCACTTACATAGTCCCTATATAGCCTTTGGGTCAGGGTAGCATGGCCTAATGGCCCAAGTCCATAATGAAACAGGGCTATCTGGGGGGGTGGGGCTCAGATGCTCCCAGTCCACTGAATCCTACCAGTGCCAGGGTTATGGCACCAAATCAGCAGGGATCCAGACCAAAACACACTAACTTGTCTCCTATAACACTCCCAGTCTTCCCTTCCAGCCCCCTAGGCTGCTTCCTACCCAGCAAGCTGTGGTGGTCCTCTCACAGGTCTCCTACAGCCATGAAATTCTGGGCATCTGTCTCTGACCATATCCATTCCTTGGCAAGGTCTCCAGGGTTACATCTATTTCCACTCTGAGGCTAAGGCAGCTCCTACTCCAGAGCCTCCAACACATGTCCTCCCTCCTTACTGCTCCAGTCTCCCTTTTATACTGGAGCAGCAGTCTGAGCATGCAGGGCCTAAGGGGTGGGGCTTCCACCTCCCTTAGTCTATATAGGGCCTACTTAGTGGGGGGGGGTCTATGCACCCCACTGCAGTGCTTTTTGATGAGGTAGCACAGTTATATTTGCAGCTCTAGCATTTGCATGCTAATTCAACACACCCAAACTAGGTCTATATCTTCCTTCTCTTGGCATTTTAATATAACATGTGATGTTCAAGAGCAATAAGCAGAGTTTTACTGAAGACTCTTCTACATCTTACAAAATGAAGTAGGTGACTGTTTAGCTCTTCAAAATGACAGGCTCATTTTTTGTTGTCATATTTTTTTAAAAAATCTGATTTGCATATGATAGAAGCCTAAGTAAGGCTGCAGAAGCTACACATTGCAATCTTCCACTGTCCCCCCCCCCTTGCAAAAATTGTGTGAGAAAGTCCATATCTTTAAAACAAACTGCTGTTCTGTTGGGGATAGTGCTGTCAGTCATTCTGTGAGAACTGTTCCTTGTTCATTAGAGTAAGTCATCATGATGGTCCTATGTGACTCTGTCTACCTGAATCTGCAAGATCATCATTCTCTTTGAATATTTTTAGCCGTTGTGAAGACATCATTGTGGGAATGGGTCATCTTTCACAGGTAAGCATGTTAGAGAATGGGTAGCTAGATTTTTGTGAAGATAAGGAAGTAATGATAAAGAGCAGGCACTGGGATTTTCTAAAGGGACTAAGAATTAGGCAGTCATTACTCAACTGACTTTCCCTAACAAATGTATTTATTGCATGAGCTTTTGTGAGAGGAAATCCCATTTTGTGAGTCTTTAAAAGTGCCTCAGGAATCCTTGCTTGTTTTGTAGAACTAGACTGACACAGCTACCCCTTTGGAACTTGACTTTCCCTGACTCCCTTTGGCCCCTTTGAAAATCCTACCCAGAATGTCTATTTAATGGAATTCAAGGTCATATAAATTCTGTCCCTTTAATCAGAGTTTTGTACCTGAGGGGCTCAGCTAAGTCACATTAACGTTCAGTTACTGTAAAGTATTATTCATATGCATTCCAGAAGCACCAGTTACAATTGTGCCTTGGCACGTGTGCTTAGTTTTGAAGACTATGCACTGAATCAGTCATAAGCTGCAAAAGGTCAGTGCTTCTACTATATAGCATGGTGTATTACAAAAGTGGCGTGGACAGGAGCCAGATGAAATGCATCTCTCAGCTAAACTGCCTGCCATTATCCAGATATTTGGAACCAGTCCATTAGTCAAGCTTCTGATTTATGATCTCTGCACATTTTAGCTTCGCATGCCTAATCCAGAACTTTACCATATTAAACTAGAAAAGACACAGTGTTACAAATAATTTTAAGGGTCTGACTTGTTTATACCAAAACAGGGAAATTCAGAAATAAAGCTGAAGCATCTAGGTGCTTTATTCACTCCTCGCTCTTTTTTACTGTTGGTACTGTCACTGTTACATTTACAGTTCACAAGCTGAGTTTGGGAAGGCTAAAGATATAGCCTGGGATTTCACCCTGACTGTGACTTTTCTTTAAAATCAAATTCTCAGCAATACATCTATTTGGGTGTACAAAACATCCACAGTTATGTGCATAAAGCAGGTGTACATACTGCATATGTTGAAAATAGGCAGCTAAATTCAAACTCATTTTTCAAGCACAGTTTAGTATTTTGTCTGGATGTGCCAGTAAATGCTGAGTGCATATATTTAGATTCAAAGGGGCAGCCATGTTAGTCTAGTTCAGTAAAACAAACAAGGCGTCCTATGGCAAAGCATCTGATGAAGTGGGATTTTTCTCCCATGAAAGCTCATGCAATAAATAAATTTGTTAGTCTTTAAGTGCCACAGGACTCTTTGTTTTACATATTTTTAGAAGCGTGTTGAAAAAGTGACCTGAATTATTAAGTAAACCTCTCTTTTGTATTCCTCATCGTGATTGAGCAATGACAGTTTTTACCATGTCGCAGTGGCTAGGACACTTTTTTGCTCTGTGGGAGACCCAAGTTCAAATCTATTCTCATCAGATAAAGGGGGGAACCAAACTGAACTTGAATGTTTCTGGACAATTGCTCTTCCTCACAGCATATGGTGAGTCTAGTTCTTGGTTTTTCTGTAAATGCTTGAAATAAACAAATTTGATTGGGTCTAAGCATTTCATTGAAACATTGCCAAGGTGGTTTAAGTTTTCCAGGCCAGGTGAAACTACCTGAATTGAATGTGAATTCAGGAATACCATCCAGTTGACTGAAATAGTATTATTCAGGGACAGTGAATAAACGAATAACAAATAATGATGGTCATCAAGAAAATCAATGGGACATCAAGACTTCAGAGACAAACAGCTGAAATCGAACTAATATGCGAATTAAATTGTATGAAAGCAGGGCTGAATCATGACTATGGATTCTTTTCACATTATAACAGGTAAGTTGACTGCAGCCTCCCTCTGCATGCTGTTTCCGAGAGTCTGAATCCTTGCAAATGCTCTGATTTGCTGTTGCAGTATGACCTGATCCCATGTCTTACACTCCCCTGCATTTATTTTCATGCAGTTCTGTAAGTTCTCCCTCTTCAAAGCATCCGGCAAAGTGGGATAGTCTCCCATGAAAGCTCATGCGATAAATAAATCTGTTAGTCTTTAAGTGCCACACGAATCCTTGCTTTTTTTACTTTACTAGACTAACTTGGCTGCCCCTTTGGAAAGTGAATAAACTGTTTGCCAAAAAACTTGTCTAGCTCTAAATGTCAACTTCTGCTTTCAAGTACAGAGGTGCAGGGGCCTTGAGCTGGAGTATTGGTTTTGTATGTGCCCTAGTATTGTTACATGATGAGAGAGACAGGATTCTGTTTCTCTGTCTTCCAGGGTGATTTGCTACACCTACACTAGTGGTTCCCAACCTGTGGTCCAGGGACCCCTGGGGCTCTGCAGACATGTTGCAGGGGGTCTGCGGAGTCTGTCTCTACTGGGGCCAGAATCCAGCTACAGCTCTAATGCTCCCCACTAGGGCTGCCTTTCCCCTCCCATGGCTGGATTGTGGCAGGGGGATGGGGCCACGGTGGCTCCCCAGAAGGGGCCACGGTGGCTCCCCGGAAGGGGCAAGGGCAGGGGACCATAGCCACTGCGGCTCGGCTGCCTAGTGGCGCGGGCCGTGGTGGCAGCAGCATTGCTTGCCAGCTGTCCCAGTGGCACTGCCAGAGTGGTATGGGCCAGAGACTGCCTGTACGGGCCAGATTTTATGACCAGCCAGGGGGGCCCCAAAGATTTTTTTTTTTTTTGTTAAAAAGTGGTCCCCAGCCTGAAAAAGGTTGGGAACTACTGACCTACACCATTTACTCTGGGTTCTGACCCACAGCCCTACACAAGATTTTGAAAGACCCTATTTGTTTGCAGCGACACCAGAGCAAGGCCCCAGGATCTGAAATAATAGTTGGATTGTCATTGTGTTCCACAGTCCTAAAGCTGGACTTACTTTTATTCCACCTGGCTCTAGAGCAGAAGTTCCCAACCTTTTCCTTTGCGTGGTCCACTACATCGTCATCAAAAGCTCTTGTGGACCACCATGTAAGTAAGCTGTTTTAAACTTTTTTAACATAGCCTAGGGCTAATGAGAGCCAAACTTGTATATCAAGAGGTATTAAAAATGCAGCCATTTCTAATAATTTATTACGCTTACTCACTAACATATTGCGCTTGCCACAGTACATTTACCTGCAGTAATTATCTCTCTCCCTCACCCCCATGGACTACCTGCAGTACCTTCATGGACCACCAGTGGTCCATGGACCACAGGTTGGGAACCGCTGCTCTTGAGCCTTTGAAATTTCAGGATTTAAAATGCTGCTGTATTTTTAAACCATAAGCAAATTTAAAAAAAAACCTTGAACATATCATAGATTATTTTGACATATCCTAACTGTGTGACATTGTTAACCGTTTTTTATTTTTAAGGAAAAAGTCCAGCCTGCCTAAAAGCTGACAACTGAAACTCCTGGCTTCAGCCCACTGTTAAATTACAATTTACAACAAATGAATCTTAACATGCCAGACTATAGAGAAACACCCATTTGTCTTCTGCAAAGATCATTCACCTTCCAAACAGTGTCCATTCAAATGAACTGAAATGTTCAACATGTTAAAGATCAGATGGGTGAAGTAATATCTTTTATTGGACCAACTTTTGTTGGTGAAGTAGACAAGCTTTCAAGCTAAGTTTTGTTTTCTTTTTCACACTGATAATCATCATTTTTAATTACCATTTCAGCTTTAGGGTACTGACAGACTGTGTTTGCATGGCATTGTCTTCATCTATAAAGAGAAATGTTATACTGAGAGAGAGAGAAAGAGAGAGAGAGAGAGAGAGAGGGAATCTCATGCTCTGTACACTGATGATTAAACTCTAGTTGCAAAAAGCCACATGGCAATTACCACAGACCATGGTTTCTTTCTTAGGAACACCTTCTGTTTTCACTAGTCATGAATGTTTTTTATTTAGTTTAAAAGTGACAGGAAAAGTACACTGGCCACGAATATAAGAACTCTAGCATGCTCTTAACAATGGCTTACTAAATTCTGCTTATTGTAATTCAGACAGGGTACAGAATTAGAAGCAGCAGTAATATGCCCTTTAAATCATATTCTTTTCACTGGTTTGTTGACATTTTAAACAACTGTTATGGTCCAGTGACAAATGATAGATAAAGTGTTCTGCACTTAATGTTGTCCCTGTGCTGTTGTGAAGTGTTGCTGTGCTGTTTAAACACATTCCCAGTTATATCTTGGAGGTTTCAGTAATTGGTATACTGGTCCCTAGAGATCTCTTGACTACATTGTGGTGGTAGGTAGTGCCCGGTTCTGTGGAAATGCATAAAATGGGGGGGGCGGGGGGCAGCCTATGCACATTGGGTGGGATTTTCCAAAGGGCTTAAGTGATTTAGCAGCAGAAATCCCGTGGAAAAGTTAATGGGTTTTACTCAGCTAAACTCTGATCTACATGTAAATTATACTGGCATAGCTATGTCAGGAGTGGAAGGGGGTGGGGGGGGAAATCACATCCCACACTGACATAATTATGGTAGTAATGTCTTAATGTAGATGCTCTTATACCATAAAACATGCTTTTTGCTGGCATAACTCATTCCGTTCATGGAATTTGTATATGTTCTACTGGCAAGAGCAGTCTCTTTGTCATGATAAGCTGTGTCTACACAGCTTTAACGTAGGCAAGGCTTTGCTCACCTAAGTATACTTGAAAATCCTGCCCTTCCCTGGGGGCCAGGCAAAATCTTGATGGAAACTATTATCACTAGTCTCAGTTCATGCTGCCAATGATACTAGTTTTGTAAGAGGCAGAGGAGTTTAAAGGAAGAACAACTACTGCAGTATGCACTTCCTCAGAGCCTCAGGAGGAATTCTAAGTCAGAATACAAAGGATTTAATTTTAGATCCCCAGATGCAATTTCTGAAGGTACTTTCTATAGTCAGGCAGTTATATCTAGAAAGTCACTACATCTCACTCAAGAAATAGCAAGTCTGTTTTAATGTAAGATGTATGTACAAACTCTTCAAGTGCTTTTCTGACTTCTGGGTTTTCTGGGGTTGTTCTTTTTTGTCTGGCCTCTTCAAGCATCAGAGAAACAGATTTTCTCTACTTCTCTTTACTTTTGTCTGTACTTGTTTTTCTAAAGAGTGGGAATACTCTTAACTAGAATCATCAGAGGCAGAATTGACCATTTTGATCAACTTATCTATCTTCTCCAACAGGAAAGAAATTTAGTGCAACAAGAGACTTTTTAAAGTAAGCTGTTTCTCTGAAAGACATTAGTGAGCATAAGGAAAAGAAAGGAAACCTTTCCTAGAAAGAATAATCATTTAACTTTTTGAATTCTAAGCATTTTCTTCCCTTCTATTTTCTCTTTCATATAGTCAAAGATTTTTTATAGTATGCTGGCTACAGAAAATTGTGGCAAAGTCTCTGACTGCAAATCTTACAAACCAAACTTAACTCTTTATGTAATAAGAGTAAAAATAGAGAACTAATAATACCTTTAAGCTCAATAATCCATCCTCAGAATAGAACCAACTCTGAAGTTTAGATAACAGATGAAAATTTCCCCATAATTCAAGGGGCATAGATCCACTAGTCTAATTAGGGCTTTAACAAACAATACCTTTTGCAAATCACTCTCTTACCAATAGGTAGAGGGGAAACTATTGGGCCTGTATCAATTTCTTTTCAAGTGAGTCTGTTTGTCCTCTTCAATGAGAGATGGATTGGGCTCATTGTAAAGTAACATTTCAAGACTCTCCACAGGAGAGTAATGAAATCTACCCATCAAAAGCAGGACCCCAAGACCAAAAATCCATTCATCAAAGACAAGATGGGACAAGGTATTTCAAATATAATTATTTATTAGATTCCACATCTTACTCTTAACAGCTCATTAATGTCATGGATCAAGTTTGAAGGAGCACATGGGAGTATCCCCCCCCAAATTATTAGGGTGAAACCCCTGATAAAATTCATGCAGCAGTCCTCCTCCTGGGAGCAGGGACCTGCTGAGATGCAGGAGGCTGCTTCCAGGGTCTTCCTGGCCGGGAACAGGTACCAGTGGGATGGTGCTTTTGCTGCCAAGGTCCCAGTTTTGCCCCTCCCCTCCTCAGCTATATTAATCAGTCAAACTCGACCTATGGTTAATGTGACTGAATACATTCAACAGGTCAGTGATTTCATATGAATAAAACTCTTATTTTAAATAAGAGCTTCAGTTTTCTGTGTAGTTGTAATTTTTCTTGTCATCAACTAGTCCTCAGGCTCTTCGGAAAACTGAAATCTCTCTGAAGGCTGAAATACTAGACAATTACATTTGCTGCAATAATCACTTTGGGCCTCATCCTCAGCTGGTATATACTGGTTTATTATATGGACTCCAATCAAGCTGTGCAGACTTGCATCAGCTACTGAGCTGGTCCATTATGTAAAATTGTAGTTTTTCACTATTTTGCCTTCTTATTTTAAATTTTCCTTTTTGGAATAGTTACTGACCATATGTTTAAAAAAAAATAAAAGGACACTGGTCCTCCTTGCCAAAGAGCTCACTCTTGCCAAAGAGCTCACTTTCGCTTTACCCTGGCAGAGTAATTCTTTTTAAAATGAAAATACTCCCCTTTTTAAATACACTGGCCACATTTGTAGACCCTGCGCCAACAATTGTTCCATTGTCAATGGTAAACTTATGTCACTTCATGTTTCTGTATGTAATATTCATCCATCTATAATACCTGTAAATCTGTCAACTGCTTTCTCCTGCAGTATGACAACCCTATAGTTTTGATTTCCCTTTAGTGGAGGGAGGGGCGGGGAATCAGTCTTTTAACCTAACTTAGAGTTCAGAATGACTTGGGTCCATTAGATAACAAACCTGTGCTTTAGTGTATGTGCTGTGCTTATTTTCTGCATACCACTGTTAATCCTAAAGTTTCAATGATCATTTTCAAATATTTTTTATTTGATTAGCTTAAAATGCTCTTAACTAAATCCTGTATGAAGGTGCATTGTATTTGTGATACCTTCTTCAGCTTTGCAAAGGGGTACAGGAAAGACATCATCAAAATACTGTGTCTTCAGGTATCTGGAGAAAAAGATATCAGGGATACAATTACACTAGGAAAATTTGAACATATAATTCTATATTGATGTACCTCTATTGGTGATGCAATTGGGAAGTTGCAATGTAGAGGACTCAGGCATTTTTACTACAATCATTTAATCCTGGTAATGTAGAAAGCCCTTGCTTATGGGATCCTTGCTAATATAGCTAAGACCTAACATATCTACTTATTGGTGGCAGGATACATGGGCCTATTTGGTACCAGTCTCACCCCAGTAACTTCAGTGGATATCTTGCCATTAACTTCATTGGAAATGATTTCCAATTAGTGTGCCCCATCCAATGGCTGGACACGCTTTTTTTGTCATGCAATATTGTGGTAGCTGAGATTTGAAGTTGGATCTTACCAAATGAATTAAAAGAGAACAACTGTAGGGATTGGACAGAAATAATGCTTAGTCAAAAAGCAGGAAACTGAGCCAGAGTCAGGAGTCAAGCCAAGGACTGAAGTCCAGACTTTGACTCTGGCAATTCACGGGCCAAGCCAGAGTCTGAGTTAGGGGTCAAGTCAAGAGTGACATTCTGTAGGTGGGATAGGACATTGGAGCAGAGACCTGGACTAAGGCCTGAAAGCAGGAAATGTGTGCCAGGTGGCGGGCCAGGTAGATGGGCATCTGGGATAAAGAGGGAAGAACACAGGAACAGACAGGACTCAGAAGTCAGATAAGTAGGCAGGGTCCAAGTGGCAGTCTGCAAGGGATTCACTTAACTCTGCAAACAAATTTCTATGCCTCTTTCAGGATTAATTGAGCCAAACATCAATCAGCAACTTTATAGGCAAAGTCCTTGGTGAGTTAGATCTCCTCTAGCCTTAGGCTCCAGTGAGCTGCCACATAGCAACTACGGTCTGACAACTGCCTGGTGACTAACAGGCCCAGCTGCAAGAGCTATGATTTTTTCAGAAGCAACCTTTTGAGTCACTCAGTAAGTCACCTTAAACTTGTCACAAGGGTAAGCTACAATTTACATATACATAAAAAAACCTCCAATTCAGCAAGATGTTTAGGTATATGCATAACTTTAAGCCTGTGAGTGGTCCTGTTGAAATAAACATGGCTACTGATGCGCTTGAAGTTACACAAATTTTGACAAAATCTATTTTGGTTAAGAGTACATTACCTTGGGACAAAGTAGCCTTCTACTTCACCCTACCCCCAACATTTGTTGACATTGCTGTAGAACAAAAGAGAGAAACAATAGGGAAGAGAAAGGAAGTGATGTGATACAGGAAGTTGTTCTGAGTTACTTCAACTTGCAGATGGATTATTTTGTGCCCCTTCCTCCTCATTAACTTCTCTGTAAGTTTCAATTAGCAAAGAGCCACGTGGTTTTTTAGCTCGTGCCTTTCATGAACTTTTATATACCCGTTTGTTTTCGGAATTATTCAGACAAATTCAGTTATGCTGCTGTAAATCTTGAGAAACAGTTTACTCCAAATTCTCTCTCACATAACTGCTGGGAGTATTGGACTTTATAAATGTGAAGAGAAATTGGAGACTATAAGGAGAACTGAGAGAAAAAAGAGCAATTTTGCTTTCCTTTTACCCCCCCCCCCACCTCCTGCCTATATGCTGTTCTCTACAGTTTGAATCTAAATAACAACATTGATTTGCTGGAGCTGTCTCACCTGATCCAATAACTTGCACTTTCATGCATTTATTTTCCTCCTGTTCACTTGTACTTCTCCAGCTTCTAGCATTCGAAGAAGTGGAATTTTTTCCCATGAAAGCTCATGTGATAAACTTGTTAGTCTTTAAAAGTGCCACCAGACCCCTTGTTTGTTTTGCTCAACTAAATGAACACACCTACCCCTTTAGAACCATTCCAGACTGATGCTTTGAATACTTGTTTCTTCCAGATAGTTATGACTCTTTTTTTCCACAAAGCCAACCCAGAATACACAATTCCACTCACTTACTAGATCTTAATGTATGCCATCCTAGGCTTAGAACAGATTTCTGTTCAGCTGGAACATGATTAACCAAACTTCTATCCTAGCTATAGCACTAATCAACAATGTCTGTGTTCAGAGATGGTATTTCTAACCTTCCTGGTCCTATTTCTACCTTTAACCGTCTTCATGTGGGCCTGATTTCCTGGCACTCCCCCAAAAATCTCACATGGACTGTAGCTATTTCATGGGGCTCCTGAAAGTGATAGTTAGTTACATGTCCCGAGGCAAGGTGGCCCCTTTATTGGGCCACTTCTGTTGTTGAAAGAAATAAGCCTTTCAGCTACACAGAGCTCTTCAGGACTGGGAAAGGTATTCTAAGTCACAGCTAAATACAGTATGGATCTTTACCAGACCCGATGAAGAATCTTTTGTAGCTTGGAAACTCATCTCTTTCACCAAAAGAATCGGTTCAAAAGAAAATATTTCCCCATACACCATGTATCTCTGATATCCTGGGACCAACATGGCTCCAATAACACTGCATAGTTCCATTTCCTATCAATTACCCAAGACCAGGGAGTCAATGGCATTTAACTTCCTTCTCCCCGCTCTCTTTCCATTCAGTGTTCTCACACAATTGGTTTTCACCTCTAAACCTTTGTTTCTTTGAGAACACCAGAGTATCTTGGGAGACTTTTATTGTGAATTACTCATCCAAACCATAATCTGTTCCCATGTGAGCCATAAAAGATGCAACAATTCTCAATAACGCAGGAAAAGAATATGCCATTATTGATCCCTAAACACTATAAAATTTCTTTTTGGATGATAATCAGATCCTTTCACAGAAGTAAGGAAAAGTCTTATTTTAGCTCACCATGAAGAAAAAAAATACACTAAACATTAATGTCAATATTTTTGTAACTCAAGCCTGCTTCATGGGGCACTCTGTTCTCCTATAGTGTCAGTTAGATATTAATGAGCCAGTTAGAGCACTGTCTTTAAACAAAAGAAAAACTATCTTTCCTACTTCATGCAACAGAAACTCATTCATTAAGCTCCCAGCAATCCCAGGTTTGATCCTTCTGGTGACAACCAGGATGAGTTGTCATTATGCAGTGCATCAATCTCTACAGAAAACATTACATTGAGATAAAAGGCCAGAAGTAAAACCAGACATTATAAGAATAACAGAAACATGGTGGAACAGTAGTCATGACTAGTGTACAGGTATTGAAGGGTATATGTTATTTAGGAAAAACAGAAACAAAGAGGTGGTGGGGGAGCACAGTATGTTAATAGAGGTAGACTATAAAGAAATTAGAAGTGATGGGTTAGATAAGATTGGGTCTGTCTGAGCAAAAGCAATATTGGGGAAGAAAGCTAGAGTTTCTCTGGGGATAATGGTCTGGATGTTCTACAGACTACTAGGATCTGATCTGGGCATAGATAGAGACCTCTATAATTCTTTCAATGAAGTAAGTACTGCCAGGAATTATGTGATTATGGGAGACTTTATCTTTCCAGATATAGACTGGAGGACAAGTGTTAGTAATATAGGGCCCAAATTTTCCTCATGTAGTTACTGAACTAACAGAGGGGATACCATTTTTGATTTGCTATTGTGAATAGTGAGGACCTCAGAGAACAACAGGCCATAGGGGACAAACTTGGTGTGAGTCACCATGAACTAATTCACCTCAAATTAAAAGGAAGGATAAACAAAAATAGATCTGTGACAAGGTAGTTGACTCCAAAAGGGCTAACTTTAAAAAAAATGAAGGGAATTTGTTTGGGAAGTGGATTGGACTGAAGAAATCTTGGATCTAAAGATGGAGGAGGCTTGGAATAAATTCAAGTCAAAGCTGCAGGAATTATCTGAATCCTGTATCCCAAGAAATGGAAAAAAAAATCATAGGCAAGAATTGTAGACCAACCTGGATGAGCAAGCATCTCAGACAGGTGATTAGGAGAAAGCAGAAAGCCTACAAAGAGTGGAAGATGGGAAGGATCAACAAGGAAAGCTACTTTTGGAGGTCAGGACATGTAGGAATAAGGTGATAAATGACAAAAGCCAAGCAGACTTGGACCTTGCAAAGGGAATTAAACCCCATAGTAAAAGCCATATAAATAGGAAGAAAACAAAGAGTGAGTGGGACTGCTAAGCATCAAAGATGGGGTAGATCTTAAGGATGATCTAGGCATGGCCCGTTATCTAAACAAATACTTTGTCTCCATTTTTAATGAGGCTAATGAAGTGCTGGTGGTAGTGGCAGGGTGGCTAATGAGAATGAGGATGTAGAAGTAGAAATTACTACATCTGAGGTAGAAACCAAACTTGAACAGCTAAATGGGACTATATGGGGGGGGAGATAATCTCCATCCAAGAATATTAAAGGAACTATCACATGAAACTGCAAGCCCTTTAGCAAGGATTTATAATGAATCTGTAAACTCAGCAGCTGTATCTTTATAACTGGAGAACTGCTGACGCGGTTCCTATTTTTAAGAAAGGGAAAAAAGTGAGCTACATGACTGTTAGTCTGTATACTCAGCAGTATACATGGTCTTGGAAAAAATGTGAAAGAGAACATCAAGGTTAACAAAAATTGGGACAATGTAACATGGCTTTACAAAGGTAGATTTTGCCAGAGCAAGCTGATCTCCTTCTTTGAGACTCTTTATTTCTTTTTGGACAGGGGAATGCAGTGCATCTAATGTACCTAGATTTCAGTAAGGTATTTGATAGAGTTTCATATGGGGATTTATTATTTGCATTAGAAAAGATTGGGTTGTACTGAAAGATAAACTGTCAGGCTGGAGGGAAGGAACTAGTGGAGTTCCTCAGGGATCAGTCTTGGGGTTGATTTTATTTAACCTTTTTATTACTTACCTTGGCATCAAAATATGGGAATGTACTAGTAAGGTTTGTGTATGTATGTGAAGTTGGGATGTATTGCTAAAATGGAGAAGGATCAGGATATCATACAAGAAGACTTGGATGACCTTGTAAACTGGAGTAATAGCTACAGGTTGAAATTTAATAGTGATAAGTGCAAGGTCATGCATTTAGGGACTAACTACAGGAATTTTTGCTATAAGCTTGGAATGCATCAACTGGAAGTGATAGAGGAGGAGAAGGACCTGGTAGTACTGGCTGATCACAGGCTGACTATGAGCTGCCACTGTGGTGTGGCTATGAAAAAAGCTAATGAGGTCTTAGGATTCATCAGATGAGGTACTTCCAGTAGAAAGAGGGAGGTGTTAGTATCATTATACAAGGCACTGGTGAGACCTTATCTGGAACATTGTGTGCAATTCTGATTCCCCCTTGCCTAAGAAAGATGAATTCAAACTGGAACAGGTACAGAGAAGGGCTCCTAGGATGATTTGTGGAATAGAAAACCTGGCTTATAGCTTCTCTATAAATACATCAGAGGGATAAATACCAAGGCAGGAGAGGAATTATTTAAGTTCCGTGCCAATGTGGACACAAGAACAATTGGCTGTACCAGCCATCAAGAAGTTTAGACTTGAAAGGAGATGTAGGTTTCTAACCATCAAAGGAGTGAAGTTCTGGAATAGTCTTCTGAGGGGAGCAGTGGGGGCAAGAAATATAGCTGGGTTCAAAACTGAGTGGCATAAATTTATGGAAAAGATGGTATGATGGGACTGCCTAATTTGGCAATTCACTGATCTTTGACTACTGGTGGTGGATATGCAAATAGCCTGTGATGGGATATTAAATGGGATGGGTTCTGAGCTGGTGCAGAGAATTATTTTTTGTGTGTCTGTGCAGTAAGTCTTGCCCATGTGGTCAGGGATTAGCTGCTATATATGGGGTTGGGGGGGCATATTTTCCCCCAGGCAGACTGGCGGGGCTCCTGGGGGTTTTTCACTTCCCCTGTAGTGTAGGGCATGGATCACTTGCTGGTGGTTTCTCTGTAGCTTGAAATCTTTAAACAATGATTTAGGGACTTCAGTGACTCAGTCACAGATTAGGTATCTATTGCAGGAGTTGGCAGGAAACTCTGTGGCCTGTATTATGCAGGAGAGTAAACTAGATAAACATATGGTCCCTTCTGACCTTAAAATCCATGAACCCATGGAACAGTGACTTTTCTGCCCTAACATTTAAAAAAAAAAAAAAAAAAAAGACAAAGCACCAGGAAAATCTCTTTTTAATATAAATAGGCTATAGCTATTTTTAATCAAAAGCTTTCAAAAGCTCACTAAACTAAGTAAATGATTCATCCTGTTGTCTTAGCAATACTGCCTAAGCATACATGGTCAGCATGAAAAGATCCAAGTAAGAAGCAGAATGTATCTGAAAATAAGGCTACAAAATTTTAAAATAGCACTTAGTATTTTCCTGTTTAGTGAACTGAATGTTAATTTACATTGGGAATTCATAAACATGGAGAAACAATTTAGATTTCTCTAGCTATATAGCAAACAAGGTAAAAAAAGAGAAGTGCAAAATAGAAAGTGTAGTTTTAAGAACAGGACCCACACAAGAGCATCTCTGTCCCCACCTTCTTGCCCATATACTTTACCAAAACAAAAAGAAGCTAAGAACAGTCCTCTAAACAATGGTTTGGCTTCAGCTAATGGACTTAATGGTGCTTCAAGAGTGCTAGTACCTGACTGATTAAAAGAAGAAAAGGTTAAGAGTGTAATCCTGCCAGTGCAAAGTAAAAATAGCTCCACTGACATTCATAGAGTTACACAGAGTTGAAGTAGGAGCAAAAATCATGCCCCAAGAATCCAACTGATGATGAATTGTCTATAGGACAATTCCTTATTGCATGAAGCAAATTATACCTTCCAGGTGATCCTCATGGTGGGATTTTCTCCCATGAAAGCTCATGCAATAGATATATTTGTTAGTCTTTAAGTGCCACAGGACTCCTCGTTTGCTCATGATGGAGGGCAGCTCTGTACATTTACTTTTCAACCACACTAGCTTATTACTTCCTCATTTTTGTTACAGATTATTATTCAGTTCAGAAATAAAGATGCAGGGAGTTACAAAAATATTATGCTTCTTAAAGAAACTTGTCTCATGTCATTTTAAATTGCTAGTGGTATTGTTTCTCTTGCACTGGAGTTGTAGCAGCTTGAGCTGAACAATGATCATCAAATATAATCTAAACTTATACCAGAGTGACACTATTTTGCTCATTTCAGTCCTTTCAGTTTTTTAATTAACTACCTCGCCTACCATTTCCATGCTGGGAGGCAAGGATAGTTACATGCAGAATGTTGTCCATTCCCATTAAAATTCTTGGATTTGGGGCCAAGAGGCTGGCCCCTCATCCTCTACCACAAAACATCCAGAAAGATGAATTAATCAACTATCTGAGGATTCGTCTCATACTGAAGGGTTGGTATAATTGTGTCTATGCCTGCAACCCCAACAGACTAATGTAGGTACTATGACCAAGGTAAAGGGGGCTTTAGTTAGGCAGTAGCTCTGACTGATTCCTTGTTGCTGGAACAGCTCTTTGAGACTATGGGCAGCCAAACATATGAGACAGAAGCCTTTATAAATCCTGGACCTTAGCTACCCCCAGGCTCATGGCAGTCAAAAAACAACTTTGTCCCTTCTGTTCTAGGATTGCATGGTGTGAAGCACAATTCAGACGAGCCAGGGACAGAGAATCTCTCTCTTCATGAGAGAGCTAGATCAGAAGAATCAGTACGCCAGTGATAAGGGTTTCATGTTGCAGTTTTTTGGAAACTGTTGCCAAAATGTATGAGCAAAAATCGTTATGCTTGTGGAATTCTCAAGGAGGCAAACTCTCATTTTGACTCGAGATTAAATTTTGTCTGCAACCTCTTCCCAAAACAAAAAGGAAATGTGATTAGTTTACTTGATCCACATTACACATTTATCACAGTATCAAAAATGCATCTGATTATCTCTGTGGTAT
Source organism: Podocnemis expansa (assembly GCA_007922195.1). NCBI lineage: Eukaryota > Metazoa > Chordata > Testudines > Podocnemididae > Podocnemis > Podocnemis expansa. The sequence goes on from ML681966.1 coordinate 27,331,617, forward strand.
AAGTAAAGGATGAGACGGGGTTGAAGAAGACTGTCTCCACCCACAGACAGCACACCCTATACCACCTCTGTGAGTTTTGCTGAATTTTTCTGGTGTCCCTACAATTACACATCCCACACGTCATAATTGTCATAAAATATTTTTATATTCTGTTTGGGATATTTTATTTTCCACAGTGTGGCTATTGATTATCACTCTGTACATCTTAATTAGTGGTGACTTTACCTTGAACTTCTGGCCAAAAATTAAAGTCAGCTTTTTGGCAAAATAAATTGTACTTCTGTCAAGTCAAAAATCTATTGGTGATTTGGATTTCTAATGATGCTTGTTCACACTAAGCAATTTGAAAGACTCAGCACTTGTAGTCAAGGTAAGCTGAAGTGCAAAAGGAAAGTAAACCTCCAAACAAAAAGGCAACATTCAGCCCAAACACAAAACACCACTATTGAGCCTTGTATACACTGGGTGACAGCTGTCCTGTTCTTGTCAAGACCATCCTGATATTAGGGGCTTTGGCTTATATAGGCAACTATTAACACACAACATCCTGATTTTTCACACTTGGTATCTGCATACACCGTCCACCTTATCCAGCAACACTCCTGAAATTGAGTGAACTAAGTTGATCCATATTCTGTCCAGGGCAACAGTGAGGACATGTTTAACGTAGATTCTATCAATTTTATTGCATGTAGTTAAAGTGTTCCAGGTATGCACAGAAAGGTGGTTGAACAAATCTTATTTCATATCTCTAACCTTGTCACACTCCATGGGAGGAGAATTGTAAAACATTGGTATTCTCAGCTAGTGTAAATCAGCGCAGATCTGAACTTTGCTGATTTACACCAGCTAGCAATATGACCCACTCTTTAAAATCAAAGTAGGCAATTGGAACTGAAAAAGCAACACAGACCAGCAGTGCATTTTCTTGTTTCCCACAGTTCCAAATTCACATTCCTTTTGGCCTTTCCAGACCTATATTGCTCAGATTCTCAAACTTGGCAAAGTCTCCATGAGGGAGGAGAATTCATATTAAATCATTTAGGTCCCAAACTAAATGTATTTAACTATCAGGTCATCACAAATTTTTGCCATTTTTTCAAGATATTTTTTTAGCATGCATTAAAAATAAGCCTGAGTGCAAATGAATTTCATTTAAAAACAAAAATAAAAGCTGCTAAGGAAGTTCAGACAAATAACAGCCTTACATCTAACAAGAAGGATTTTAATGAGCATGAACAAATATTTACATTGATGAGTGTTCACTTTCAGTCAACCACAAACTACTAAGGGCCAGACTTTTAATATATTAAAACACCTATAGATTCTGATAGACACATAGCAGGATTCTCAAAATTGCAAATATTTAACTCTCATTTAAATTGACAGGAGTAAGGTCTCTAGGTGCTTTTGAAAAATCCCAGTAAATGGGTATTTACATCATTAGGTATCTAAATATATTTAAAACTCTTGCCTTGTATATTAAATGCTACCCTGAAATGGAAGGTAGAAAAATTTGGTGGCTCATGGTGGGTGGAAGAAGAATGTGGGTTACAGAAGGAGGTGGGTATTGTAAAACTCTTTCCTTTATCCCTGAACCCATACCAATGCTAGATAAATGTTGTGAAATCCTGTTTTTATTGAAGTCAGTGGTAAAACTTCAGATTTTTCAAGATATTGGATTTTACCCATAGGTTAGACAAAGGTAAAGAAATTAGGTTATTAGTGGTACCTGATGGCTCTCAGTCATCTCAGTTCTCCTGATAATGCATCAATGCTTGGAAAAGTTGATAATTTCCTTTTATTGCTTCTGGATTCATCACTGCTTAAACCACACCTGTCTTTCTGATCTGCATAATGACATGTAACATAATATGAAACAAAATCAATGTCCCTGATACCAGTTTTGTTTGTTCAGTGTAGTTCAGTAGTTGCTTTGCCATATTAAAATAGGACTGCAAAGATGAAAAAAACATCAAATTGCCTAGCCCCAAAAATCCTAATCTTTGTGATTGCCCCAGAGTTTGCATTTCACATCTGTCTTCTCTTTGAGATTCCTTAATTTGAGTTTGATTTTGTGGGTGCAGCAAGACCATTCTTTCACTATCATCATAAGGCAGGACTATCCCATTCACAAAGGGGTGGAATGATTCACCATCACAAATTTTGAACAACGCTTTCTGCACTCCCATTTACCTGCCCCTTAATGTCAATTCAGGGTATTATCAGCTTTTCTTGCTCATTAATCATCTCTGGTGTGCAGCTGCCTGTTTTTTTCAGAGGGGAAATTTTTAGTTTTCAAAGTCAACAGCTTCAAATTTACCTTTGCATGTGTTGCTTATTTTTCTCCCTCTGCAGGCAAAGACCAAGGTGGTCAATGGATTTAGACCAAAAATATCACTGCTTAGCACTTGCATGGGCTCCTTAAAATATCCCAGGAAGATGGCACACAGTCTTTTCCATAGATTTCACTAAGAAATTTATGAAACTTGTGACAGGGCTTGATATATTTGTAACTATAAAATGTTATCAGGACAATATTTTATTAATTGTTCAATGCTCAGTGCTGTACAATACACAATTACAATTGCACAGAGTTTACATGCTAGAGACCCTGGGAGGACAGTGCACTGAGGAATTCCAAGATGTAAAGAACAGAGGCTTTTTTGTTGGTCACAGTTATAATAAATTCAATTCTTATGGGCATTATAGAAGAGTTCACTGTTATGATACTCCCAAGTACAACATTTTGAATAGACTGTGGGCTTGATCCCACAGCCCTTTCTTTTCTGAGCAGACTCTCTGAAGCTAGACAAGTATGTGTTGGAGAGTAGTCATAAATCCCAAAATGCTTTATAGACTTAAGCAAGATTTTCAGACTTAGAAACCAATGTGCTTTTTTACCATTTCCTTCGACAGACTTTAGGACTCTGGACTGAAAGGCCTTATATCATCTCTGTTAAGAAATAAGGATTTTGATTATGAAGGGCAGTATCCACTTTATACAAAGGTAGAAACTACCTTCCCATTATAAGCTTAGTTTTTAATAGCCCCCCTCCCCAATAATATCCCTGAAATTGTACATGCTGCATATTATCCTAGAATAGGATATTTTTCGTAAGTCTAGATGAAAAATCATGAATTTGAAAATTATAGTAGTATATGAACAATAGAAGTAGCAAGGGAAAGCACTCTCTCCTACATTAGCAGTTTAGGACAAAATTTAAAACCCAAGCCTGTACATCTGGGCTTTTAAACTCATACCTAAGCTTTAAATTAGGAGGTGTCCTGTTTCTTCATAGGCAGTGAGCACACCAGTAAGTGTTGAAGGCTTCCGGAAACGAGGTTCTCAATGTCTGTTTTGTTGCATGCATATTCTGTTATGGAAATATTATCATTATCATATTAAACATAATTGGATCCATTCTTCTAATTTTGGATATTTTTTTCCTCTTTTGAGTGAGAATCTGCTTCTCAGATGTAAGGAGCACAGCTGGAGTACTGCTACATACTAGCGATTCCCAACTGGAGAATGAACTCTTGGGAATTTGCTGCTTCAGGTGGTCATTTAGCCAAATATAGCAGAATTTTAAATGGCTGAATACTCTAGTGATAACTATTAAATTGGTATTTATGCAAGAGATGACGATGATGGTAATCCTATCTCATGCTGTTTCTCTGCAGGGATTAGGAAAGAATTTCACACAAGCACAGTATTTCACAACTGTCTAATTATTTGCTCAGGCCTAGTTCTGATTTCTCACTTACACAATAGAATAGTAACACTGGCCAGCTGGAGTGAATGAAAACAGAATAAGCCGAGTGCACTGCTTATTGTTTTACACATGGTCAAAGCATGGGGCCTGGATATATGACGCTATCACAAATGTAAAATGATAAATTATATCCTGAAAATGAGGAACAGGCAAAGTTACTGCTGTTTAACTCACTCACACTAGTGCCTTCAGCAATGTTGGCTTCTCTTGAAGGAGATAATGGGGGGAAATGATTTTTGTTTTGTTTTGCTTAAAATGAATACAATTATTGATGACCTCCCCACCCCACAATTGGTAGAAAAGGCTAAGACTTTAGCTAAACTGGTGATCAGGAGAATGAGGTTTTCGTATGCTTTTTAAATGGAATCCAAGATTACCTAGAAAATTCTGTGCTTGTATCTATGCTCAGCCTTTCTAAGCTTTGCTCTACATTTTTCATTCCTTTGAAAATTGGAATGTCCTAAATAATATATTCTTTCCTAGAATATCTCCTTCTTAACTCAAGAGATATACTCTTCCTTTAATGTGCATGTTCACTTTTAGAAATTGTTAATAATTATGTCACCTGTATATTGTGGTAGCATGTAGAGGCCAACACTGTGGGGGCCTTTTGTAGTTAGGACTGTACAAATATTCAGCAAATGGTACCTTCTGCCCACAGAGCTTAGTCAAAAGACAAGTCTTGCCACAGAGAGAGAAAAAGAATCATCCAGTGATCAGAACATAAGCCTTGGGCTAGGGCTACCTCACCACAATTAATCTGTGACCTCTGTGACCTTGGGCAGGTCCCTGGGGGCTTGGCTACACAGTGCAGCAATGTGCACTGTAGCGGAGGGAGGGACTTCTGAAGTGCACTAACATTACTCATTAATGGGGCCATGGAGACCCTGCTGGTGAGCACTAAAGGTTCTCTACCTTCAAACAGTACGCCTGGGGGTGATCACAGCCCAAGTAATGTGCAACACGTTAGTATCTTTTACAAATCACAATAGTACAACACTGCCACACTGTGTAGATAACCCTTTAGTCTCTGTCATGGCTCCCCACTGGTAAAATGGGGTGGCTCTTCCCTACTTCATATGGATTTTGTGAGGATAAATACATTTAAAGATTGCAAGGCACTTCACATCATTGCAGGGCCTCGTGCATACCTAAAATAGATCCCAGGGCATGATGCAAGTGGAGGTGGGGTTTCAGAGTAGGGGAAGGAGTCAAAGGATAACAAAGGAAAGCCCAAAGTACTAAAATGTCCATTACACTGCATGAACATTTCCATGGGTTCTTTTGCAAAGCCAGGTCCTTGTGACGTACACTGTAGTCATGGTCATTTAACAAGGAAGCTCTTCTATTTGACAGTCTAGGTCATTTAAGCTGCTCAGCAAGAGGAGGAGAATAGCATAAATGTGAAACTACAGTATAGAGCATCTGACATGGTTAGAAACATTTTGGCATGACCCTTGCTGGGATGATGGGTTTTTTAAAAGTACTAAACCTTTCAAAAGGCACAAAATATAAACAAGGATCTGAAATTTTCCACCTGCCTTTCCCCAGTATTTCTCAGAATGCTTCATTACTAGCCTACAGATTGTGTTCAGTGATTTTAACCTTTAAAGGAAAAAGAGCTTTGAATTGTTAATTCACAGGCATTTCGTTTCTTACCAAGTTTTGCATATCTTTCTGACACATGATTATTCTACAGTCTATTAAAATGTATGTCCCTCCTCCATTGCCATTCTACAATTTAAATAATTACCTGAATAAAGAATGTGAATTACGGCTTTCAGGCTTCTCAGTTCAATCATGTTAATTTATCTTCTAGCACAGAATTTCAAACAAAATTATTGTCTCTTTCTGGGCTGTGATATTAATGAAAGATATTCATTGCTTCTTGGAGGGCACATTTCTTTATCCAGATCATAAACTTAAAGAAAGACTTGTAAGAGGAAAAAAAAATCAGATTAGTCCTCTCCCTTGCTTTCACTCTGTCAAAGATACAAACTACTTGTATATCTTTCAATTCCTTCTGTACCTTAACTTTGCCATATTCATTCTCTCATTCACACCAATGTTTTCAGCTACAATTATTGTACCAAAAACTCAGTGGGTTGGGAGTGGAGGTTCTGTTTTGTTTTGAAGATTTCACAGAGGGCATATACATCAAACCTTAAGGCATTTCAATTGTTTTAAAGTGCTAAAACTGATCACCATTTATAATAAATCCCTCCAGAATTCTGTTATATGCATAGGAGTGGAAGTTTCTGGACTACTTTTAAAAATTAAAAATGACATACAAAATCCTCAGTTTGAGGTTTGTGGATTGCATTTTTAATTTTTCACACTCTTATAACTTTAAATGTTTTTTGTAAGGTATCAAAAAGTCATCTGTATATATAACTGGGAATCTTCACATAAAATGGTACTTTCATGCCAGTTGCTAATCAAAGATGTTGATTTGAGGTTTTAAGAACCATTTTGAGGAATCCAAAGATAATCATGTGTTCACCAGAAGTTAACAGAAATCTGTATTCAGTACTATTAGTATAATTAGGGAAAAACAAACAAGGAGTCCTGTGGCACATAAAGACTAACAAATGTATTGATTGCATGACCTTGTGTGGGAGAAAATCCCACTTCATCAGATGCTTTGAAGATGGGGAAACTTACAGAATGGGAGGAATAAATGCAGAGAAGAATAAGTCATGGAAACAAGTCACACTGTAACAGCAAATCAAAGCAGTTGTAAAGATTCAAACACCAGGGAACAGCATCTAGAAGAAGATGAAGTCAAATCAGTTGTTGTAATGAGAGAAAAATCCACAGTCTCTATTAAGCCCTGAAGCAATGCAATCAAATTTGCAAATAAATTCAGTCTCAGCTGCATCACTTTGAAGCCTTGATCTGGTATTCATCTGTCTAAGCACCGCAATTAGTAAATCATCAATGGAGTGATCAGGAAGATTGAAATGCCCACTCACTGAGTTTAGAATGTTGTGATTTCTGATGTCAGATTTGTGCCCATTTATTCTTTTGCACAGAGACTGTCCTATTTGTTCAATATATAAGGCAGAGGGGCATTTCTGGAACATGATGGCATAAATCACATTGGTGAATGAGCAGGTGAATGAGCCTTTGATGGAGGAGCTGGTTTTATTAGGTTCTGTAATAGTGTCTTTTGTGCAGATATGTGGGTAAAGTTGGCAGTGTGGTTTGTTGCAGTGATATGTGACTGCTTTAATGACTCTGTTGTTAGGTCTGTGGTTTCTGGTAAGTATCTGCTTAAGGTTGGGGGACTGTCTATAAGTGAGGAGAATGAGGGATCATCTTGTAGAATAGGCTGTAGTTCCCTGAGGATGTGCTATAGAGGTCTGACTTGAGGGGCATGGGTGATGACTAGTGGCGTTCTGTTGTTTTCCTTCTTGGGCTTCTCCTGTAGTAGTTGACTTCAGGGTACCTGCCTGGCTCTGTCACTCTGTTTTGTCACTTCCGTGGGTGGGTACTGTAGTTTTAAGAACGCTTGATAGAGATCCTAAAGGTGTCTGTCTCTGTCTGAGGAATCAGAGCAAATGTGGTTATATCTTAGGGCTTAGTCATAGACAATGGATCATGTGGTGTGTTTTGGATGATGGCTCAGGGGATGTAGGTAACTAGGTGGCTATATTTGAGTGGCTGTCTGCAACCACTCAGAACTTTTTGAACTCATTCATAGGCATTTGCAGGAGTGTGGCCTAAATTAGCCATAATTAATTCACTGGCTATATATTAAAATACATGCAATACTCTTCTCTTCCTTTCCAGAGAAATCATTCTGTAGAGAAAATAGAATAAGCTTCCAGTGCAACACCAATGTGCTCTTCTAAAATGATTCCTTCTGTTGGGGGAAAAAAAATAGCTATTTAAAATCAATACTGAAATAATTAGCAGAGAAAAGAAAGGCTTGACATTTTTGACCCCTTCATTTTGTGGAACTGAAAAAGTAGGACAGAATGCCCAGAGAGGCTGATGCAACAGCATAAGGGGATTTATCACAGAATGGACTCTTATTATGAACTACAGTGATAGAAGAAAACCAATCAATCTTTTAAGATGATTTTGTACAGAGCAAACAGCAATGACAAATATTTTATGTTTCAAGTGATTGAGTGAATTATATTAGAAAGGAATTATACATCACAAAGGGCTGGGCACAGAGGCTATGTCTATACTTATACTTTAAATTGAAATGATGATGATTAAATTGATTTAAAGTAGTGCATGGCAACACTAGTTTTCCTTAGATTGAACTAAGGACTTTCCTCAGTTTGAAATAAGGAGAGGGTATATTAAAATGGTAAAACCTGCCTTAAAATCAAAATAAAGGTTATCTTGATCTTATTGGTTCGAAATAACCCAATGTAGCGACATTAAATCAAAATAACCATTATTTCAATTTAATACTATTTGCCCTTCTCCTTCCCAGGCTGCCTTCCTCTTGCTATATATAGGGTGGGGGCATGGCTTTTCCTGCAGGCCATCTTGCCACACCTCCCATGATGCCCCTCTCCTAAATCAAACTAGCAGCTCCTGTCCATGGACAGGCTAGTTCAATTTGGGTTTCTAGTGTGGCCATGTTACATCAATTTACCTTAATTCAATTTAATGATTTTTATTTCAATTTAATTAGATCAAATCAATTTAACAATCAAAGTGTAGACATAGCCTGAAAATATAGTTGCAAATTATCTTTTATTTTCCTTCCTCTGCTACCACACATTAAGCAGGACCCCTGCCCACTTCTTCATCTGGATGCTATGTAGCCTCCATATTTTCCCACATGCTATCTCCTTTTCACTAGTACCAGTGCTGAACTATAAAAATACCTCCCTGTCTGCTCCCCATACATGCATTTCTTTTAGCCTTCTTTCATTTTCTGTTGTTATCCACAGAAGCCCCTTGATGTGGGGGAACTGTACTGTAAATGGCAGATTATTTGAATGTGATTTTATCAGGAGAACATCACATACGTTTTTCAAAGCCAGGTGAAGAAGATAGATTTTCAGAACTAATCCCTCATCTATGCCACTGACGGTGGTGATGTGTCCGCACAGTAAGTAGCATTAAAGTTGCTTAATGATGGGAGTATAGTCTTTATGCATATATTCTAAAGATTCCTAATCTTACAAATAATGCATTCGATTTTAAAGGAGCTGAGAGCTCTCAGTACAATCGACTCCAGTGAGAGTGATCACAGAATCGGATACAATATAAGATGTTAATTCAGTCCCAGAAACATAACCTTCACAAATTAGTAATTGATAATTTTATATTGTGGCACACCTTCTGGAGCCCAAAGGAAAAGAGTTAATTTGTGATTGAAAGTTATGTACTGTGTGCAAAACCTTGGGGATGTGTGCACAAAGCTTGATGAGCCAGGTACAAAAATTGAAGTGCTATGTGCACCCAGAAGGGGAAAAGGAAGTTTTCCCACTGGTCAATTAGGGTGTATGTAAGCCTATTTACAGTGTTGTGTGGGGCTGTCATGAGTGGCACCCCTATGAAACTGTACTTCTTTTGGAAGATCTGCAGATCAAACATAGGAGAAAGAAGATCAGCCTATTTACCTGTTCCCATTATTTCTCACCCATTGTTCTGTTCCTGGCCTTAGCTTCTTTATATTGTTTGTTTGTTTGTTTGTTTTAACTATTATTCACCTCATCCTTGTCAAGTTACCTGAACCTTATTTCTGTAGAAGGATGGTAACATACTGATTTATGTTACTGTTTATATACCCATGGATTTATGTTAACGGTAAGGGCCCTGACCATACCATTTGAGTTGACCCATGAACTGTTTGTTCTCCTGTTTTATACATTTCAGTTAATAAACTGGTCTACTTTTTTTTACACTTTTAACTGTTTTCGGATGGTGATTTGCTTACCTTAATTCCTCTCCAGTGAGCAGACACAGGACAGGGTGAAAGGCCTGAGGGAAAGAGGGCTTCTGGTAAAAATTACTTTCCCAGCATACCCTTTGTAGAAGCATCTAGGCAACATAATGGTAGAGGATCCTATGAGGTTGCTGAATGGCTTTTTTAAGTTGCTGAGCTCTCTCCTTGTCACTGAAGTCTATAGAAGTGGAAAGCCTTTACCGCCTCAAAGAGTCATTCAGCATATTGGAATACATTTTAGGATCATATTTTTGACATAGGGTAAGCACAAAATGAATGAAAGGTGAGGTTTAATTTGGGATGTCTCTATTTTTGAGAGCCTAACCTGAGACATCTAACACCTGCTCTTCAGAGATGCTGGGCCTCTGCAATTTCAGCCATCTACAATGGGCTTTAGAAATGGGAGGTTAGGATCTTTCCTCCTGTATTAATTTGTCTGGATACCCAGATTCCTTTTTTTCCCAAACTTAGTTACAGATGGATACAAAGATGGCTTAAAGCCACTTTAGTCCTCTCTCCCCCAGCCATTCCTAAATGCTGTACCTCCAGAGCATGCAACAGATAATCTGTCATAATCTTCTCTCACATTGGCAATGAACCACAACTGACTAAAGTCATGTCAAATCATCTTGCAAGTTGTTCTGCATAAGCCAATCACAACTAAATAAACCTGTGTATAGGTATGCATGAGAGAGAGCTGGTGGGAAAGACAGCACTTTTAAAAGATAGCTGAGCTAGAGACGATTCAGCTGAGAATCATTTAGCAGTTTCCCAAGAACGATGGACTTTATCACAGTCAAGCAGGTTTCTCTATCTCTTCTTTCAGTTTTGATAGTACTAATAAAACAGTTGGTTTGATCAACGATAGGAATTTGGCTGCATCACAACAGACAAAAGGCATTTAGTAAAAGCATCACTGGTAGTTTGCTGGAGTAATAAGTAGTAAGACAGAACCAAAGTGGCTGAGGGCAGATTTGACCTAATGAATTCATAAACTTTCAGCAGCGCTCCTCTCCAGTATACCTTCAGTAATGCTTATGAAGGCATACAAGAACGGGATCTAGTCCTCCACTTTTAAAACTTACTAAAGCTCTGCTAAATGTTGCACAGTTGTAGGTGAACATTTTCCAAAAAGAAAAAACTGTATTATCTTTTCAAATATCACAGAATGTTCATTGGTCTTTCATTTATCTATAAGAAGTGTTAAAAATCTCTGTATTTTATTTTTGTATCTATTGCCTATTTCTTAGGAAGCTGACTATTTTCCCTTGCCATTTCTGTCTTCCTCTGTTATATGTCTATTTCTTTTAGCTTTGTTTGTTTTACTCAATACAAGCACATGTTGCTTAGCCACATGAAATACCTTGAATTCCTGTAGATTTACAGGAGCAGATTCTGTTACTCACTTTCTACACAGACTAAAGTCAATCATAAAGCTTCCATTGACTTCAATGGTACAGGAACCAGACCATAGAGTAATAACCTGCTCTGTGAGGAATCTCATTAAAATCAGTTGGACCACTTTCAGAATAAAGTCGTCAGTCCTGTACTTTGTGTCCAGTAGTTTTCTAAGATTTCAGCCTCTGTTGTTTGAAATACTAGCAGAGTATCTTACTGGGTTAGATGGTTACAACTACTGATGTTCAGAATTTCACTGTTCCCTACTCATGTTCAGAATATTGCTTTAAATTTTGACTGATCAGTTATTTTCATTGGAATATTTATTCTAAACATTGATAAGTCAAAATAATACTGAAATACATGCATCCTGAATCTGTATTCCCTATGCACCCAGAATTATCATGGGAGTAAAGGTTCAAGGAATGCACCTGACCTCTAGTGTGTATGTACAGAGGATTAGTTCTCTAAGGGCTGCATTATGCTCTGTTACACTGGAATAAATCTGGAAGAGGTCCAGTGATATTGATGTACCTGAAAAAATATGTCCCTAAGATGTCAGTTTGATTTTTTTCCTTGCATTCAGTTTCATGTCCATCATGGACCACCAGGATGAAATATTATGGCTGTGAAATCAACTGATCTTTTTTATGATTTAGAAAATGTTTCTAATGTAATTCTTACAAACATACTGCTGTTGAACACACGTACTCTTGGCAAAAATGAGTTTTTCTGATCTGTGAATGTTTAATTTTCAGCTTTTCTCCAACATAACATCTCCCTGTAGTGAGTGAGTATCTGATATTTAGCAACATAAGATTACACTGTGTGATCCTGTGATGAAGTGAATGGGACAATATATATGCATAAAGATAGTATGTTCTTTAGAGAACTACTGCGTCAAAGCCAGAGTGCTTAGCCCCTTTCAGGAAATAACCCTTATCTCATGATATTGTGTGAGAGAAGGACTGAATAGGTTCAAGGCTGGAAAATCATCAAAGACACAGGAGATTTCCACTGCTGCCTCAAAACCAACAGCACTAAAAATGGGTGATCAAGGAAATCAAAGAAGTACAGGCAGCCATGCTACCAATGCTATTATAAACAGATCAATAGTGTAAAATGTCACATGCATCTTCACTGGAGCGTTTTTTACAACAACACGCTGACCTTTATGAGGAGGCTTAGAGTTATGAGACATAGTCTTCTTCATTTTGTCTGTTATAAATCCAGAAGCAACAAAGAGAAACGTCAAACCAGGGAACTCTGCTTCCATTCAACCTAAGTTAAAGCAAAGGAAAATAAAACATACTCCTCTTATGAAGAGAAATAAGGAAGGAGTGACTGTATATTATTCTAGCGAAGTAAAGATCCTGTAGTGGTGTAAAATTTCTCCTGACTGAAGTCAACACAGAGACACTCACCTCAGACAGCCAAGAGCCTGGTAACTAGGGCACTTACCTGGGAGATGTAGAGAAGTGTTCTGGTCATGTGGCTCCATGAGACTAAATTGTTTTTAATGAAAATTTTCAAAAAGTCTCATTTTCATTCCACACCAGATTGAAATTACATTTTAAAACCTTAACGCTTTTTGCAAAACAGAATTGTTTTCCAGCCATGCTCATCACTAGCAGCAATGTCGAGTCATCTGCACATCACAAGTAAGCTTTCTGACCCATTAGTTGCAAAAAATGTTATTTAATAAAAACATTAAACAGAAAAACTAGAAACACAAAGGTGTAAGTAGAACAGAAACAAATATAGCGTTGTTCCAGCATGATTGAAAATAGTGCCATTGCCTAGAACTTGATTTCTTTGTGGTTAGCTTTCACAGGTTTTTTCCAAGTGACTGTGACTAGCAATGACCAAGTGAAAAGAAAAAATGAACAGTTTGTTTTCAGACACATTCATTGAGTTACAATCTCATGCAAGTCTTCTTTAAAAAAAAAAAAAGGTCTTTCAAATAGTTGGAGTGTGTTCTATTTAGATTTAGAAAAACAATAAGAGTCAAGAATCCACCACCACCAAGTCTACTGTTTGTTTTGTTTTTTAAGACCAGGCCCCTGATTTAGAAAAGCAACCCTATTCAGGAAAGACACTTGAAGTCAATGGGATTAAAGCAAGTGCTTCAAATTAAATATGTGCTTATGCCTCCTATCAGAATGCAGATAGATTTAATCACATGCTTAATTGCTTTCTGGAATTAGAGCCAGAACATAGCATGTTTAGTTGTAGCATATTAGTAATTCAATACCTGTCTATGTGTTATATAAACTAGGAATATGGTGGCACAAAGAAGCAAGGAGTCCTGTGGCACTTAAAGACTAATAGATTTATTTATCACATGAGCTTTCGTGGGAGAAAATCCCACTTCACAGCGTCTAACAAAGTGAGATTTTTTTCCCACCAAAGGTGATGCAATAAATTTGTTAGTCTTTAAAAGTGCCACCAGACTCCTTATTTGTTTTGTGGGACTAGACTAACAGGGCTACCACTTTGGAGCTATGTGTTATATAAAGTCCCAGACAGCCCACAAGCCTGTCCTTGGTGGAGGGAAGAAGGGTAATGGCCCCTGGCCCCCTAGTTGTGTGGGTCCCGAGCTGTCCTGCTGTTAGCAGGGCAGTGTAGGGCCCACCCTGCTGCCTCACCCCACTGTCACACTGTCCCTCACTTCCACTCCCCTGCCTTCGACAAAAAGCCAAAGGCAGTGGGGCAGGGGTGGCAGTATGGAACCCGGCTCTGCTCTGAGCCAGCCCTCCCCACCCATAGAGTGGGGAACAGCTGTCCCAGGGGCGCAGTAGGCTGGCCCATAGGCTGGGCTCTGCTCTCCCGCCTGTCCCGTGGGCCAGCTGTTCCACCCTGGGGGCAGGGAGGGCCAGCCAAGAGGCAGGGTGGGAGAGCAGAGCCCAGCCCCTGGGACAGCCTCCTCCACCCCCGGGGGCAAAGCAGCTGGTTTTGCGGGGAGGAGCGTGGGGCCTGGCCTCTGGGCCAGCCTGCCCTGCTTCCCCACCCCCACAGGCCAGTTGGCCCCAGGCCCCATTCCCTCCTAGGGACGAGCCTGCAGACAGGATCTGGTCCGTGACAGGCCTCCTAATGTTTGTGCCTCAGTGAATTATTTTTCCTTCCTTCTCTCTTTTCTTTTGTTATGATTATAATATACTCAGCAAAGTTTAACTGGTGTCCAAAGACCCTGTGAGTAAAATTACTGACTGTTGTTTTCTGAGTGGAGATCGGAGCTATGTAACAGAGGCACTAGCACAAATGGTTGGTGGGCACCACTGAGCTTGGTGGGATTTTCTCCCATGAAAGCTCATGCGAAAAATAAATGTTAGTCTTTAAGTACCACATGACTCCTTGGTTTTTTTGCTGGACTAGACTAACACGGCTATCCCTTTGGAAACTGACAAGCTATAAAACAGCAGAGGTGCTGGAAGAAAAGAGATGGTGGGTACTGCTGGAAAAACTTGTGAAGATTTGTGTTTGTCAGTATCTGGCAGACAACAACAGACAACAAGTTCCAGAACCTTTAGACATGAAAGTTGGAGCAAGAAAGTTAATAAAAAACGAATTAGTTTATTGTGAGTATTTTTATGGGAAATAGATGGATAGATGATGTAATTAAGGGGTGAGACCTTGTGAAATGCAGAGACTAAAGAACAGGGCAATGGTGTATGGTTTGTTAATGGTCTCTATAGAATTAGATGGCTACTTCAAAAAATAAAAAAGGAACTGGCTAACTCATAATTAGAAAAATGGGTGGAGCAACAGAAATATGAAAATGAGAAACTGCTCAAAATAATGCTTTCTCATCCCAGCTACTGAATCAATAGTTGCAAATTTACTATCTGGGGCAGCAACTGGAGGAGTGAAATAGTGAAGTCAACTGGGAAAATGAAGAAACTTGTGTTTTAACAAAAGGACTAAAGGACTTGCAGGCACCCACTAAGGAGATTAGTCAAGGAAAGTACAACAGAATCTCAAAGATATGAACACCTCAGGAATGGAAGTTGTTCATAACTCTGAAATGTTCATAACTCTGAACAAAACATGAAAAAAAATCATTAATATACTTCTTTCTTTCTTGTAGGAGCACATTAAAGTATTTGATAATTTGTTTATATATATATATATATATCCATACATGTATCAGAAATTAATGATTGTTAAAAAGGGAGAGCATTATACGAATCACGACAATTATTTATATTTCTGAGTGGGGAATAGCTGTAGAAGTACCAATATGGTTTTGTCTACTTTGTAGCAATGAAAGGTCATGATTTATGTGTACAAATATGATGAAAAGTCTTACATGATGAAAACTGTTACATACTATGGAAGGAAAAGGTTAGTGGTGGAACTGTAACCACTTTCACCAAGAAAAAAGGTGAGCAGGTAGTAACTATAGTAAATTTAGATGGAAGGACATTCTTCTTTGTACATAAGCCTGAGAACATATATGCATTGTATTCTAAATAGTAACTCCCTGATCAATTGCATTAATGTAGTGAAAATAGATGGTTCTTCCAGATGTTCTATATCAACTCTGATTTAACTTAATGGCTTAAAGAAAGAATAATAACCACTGATATTATAATGGAATTACAATATCAGATTGGATCCATAGAGGTTAATTTGTATACCCTCACTAAAAGATATTATTTATTATGTTATAACTTCACTAAAAACTGTTCTACTCACTACAAAGTTATGAACAAGATTTGTAATAAAGGAAATTTGACTTTTCATGTAAAATGTAAAGGAGATATTAATGTTGAGGTTGGCATTAGTGACAGTGGTATGCAGGTGGTCACTGGCATGTAAAGGATGAAGAGAGTAAAGATAATTATTGTAGTAACTGGACAAGTAGTGGCTAACTAAGATGTGAAAAGGTTATTAATGATTAACCCTATACACTTTCTTCAGAAAGTTATGCCATTGCAATTGAAGGGGATTCACAAAAAGGATGATCTTTATAATAACATTAACTTAAGTCCTTGTGTAAAATGGTATAGGGTACACATGTGGTACCAGGGTTCTAAAATCTTTTAATGTATGTTTGAACCCTCCAAAAGAAAAGACCATTATTGTTTATGTTCTGATGCTTTCAATCATTCTGCCATTGTTTTGAAGCTGGCATCTTGAATTCCTGGTCAATTATTTCCATGAAATATTCCATGAACCTTATTTAAATTTGTCTTTTTGCCATAGTTTCAGTTGTTGGCCATGGCATCAATTTTAGTGTATCCAATGTCACAGTACAGACCATAAAGACTAATTTCTCTCTGTATAAGCATATTGAGCCAGTTTATTTCACTGTTAATCTCTCTGTACTGAGACAAATGATGTACTATTCAGATTTAAAAATATAGCTATAACAATTTAAATAGGAGAGTAAAGATGTAATGATAATTGTCCATAATTCTACTAAACAAGTGGATAATTAAGCACATTTCACATCCTTTTTAACCACTACAGGTCCAGTTATTACAATAACTCCTTTACCTTACACAGACCACTGATCATCCATATGCCAGTGTCACTAATACCAGTACTGATGTTACCATCTCCCTTGCATTGTACATGAAGATTCACACACTTTACTTGATGAGGATGTTTACTAGGTTCACTTGCAGTGCTTGACCATAATTTGGTAGACCATAATCTGCTGAACTCTCTGAAGAGTCTACAGCCAAATGCTGCTGCAATCACTGTATGTGAATCAGACAAAGCACTTTTGTAGACATGTCTCAACTTATGGTCAAGACAAAGGCTACTGTTTGAGAATCCCAGTGCATCTCTATTGCCAGGTCAGGGAGAAATAAAAGGGAAGGACTTTATTTATAGACTGGAAGAATTTTCCTGAAAACCAATGCATATTTTGGCACACCTTTTAGACACAAGGCTTAAAGACAGTAAAGACAGTGATCATAGCATTTGAATGTATTACTAAACAAAAGCAACACATTTAGGACAAGATGATGGAAAAGTACATTCAAATGTTGCAGAGCCTCTTTAGGTGTTTGGGTCAGGTGCCTAATCTGGGAATCTGCCAAGCTATTGCTCTTACAACATGGTGTCAAGGTGTTTTACAACACAGTCTCTTACTTTTGTTCCTCATCTGCCTCAGACTCATCTGTCTTCTGTAGTATGTTGTTATATTTGTAGAAGAAAAGACTAGCAGGATCTTTATCAGTAATAAGACAATGCGCCATGTTTATTGTGAATACAGAAACTTAAAAAAGAAAACTCACCTCTGTGCTCATGTGCACACACGTGTGCACAAAAAGTTCTGCAAGCAGAATATATTTACCAGCCTATGCACTGCTTGTGGCAATCTACTGGCTCGACAGACTGAGCATGAGTGGGAACTGGGCCTCTGTCTGTTACAAACCAATGCTCCTGGATGTTTGCAGAACAAACACAAAGTCACCCCAACTTCAAGTGTCTAATGCAGTTGGATTTTCTCCCATGAAAGCTTATGCAATAAATATATTTGTTAGTCTTTAAAAGTGCCACAGGACTTCTCATTTGTTTTGCTGATTTAGACCAACACAACTAACCCTTTGGACTCCATCTTTATAACAGTTGGTTCCCATGTAAGTTTACGAGTCTTTCTGTGTCAAGCTGCTTTCTCATCCTGGTATGGTTGTTCATCATCCATTATGTTGCAACTATGACTGCTTCTGTTATCTTTTGCACTTTATCTTGTTCCTGTTTCACACTCCATCTTGTTCCTTTCCTTGGGTGGATCCGCCTGTACTTTAAGGTTATCTCTGTCTTTACCAGCTGGGTTATTAAAATTGTTAGCACAGTGTATCTTCACTCCCTTTGTATTGCGATGGAAATTTAAGGCTGATGCCTTTTCACTCCACTCACACACATACCTCATTCATTCCTCAAGGACAAGGTAATTAATAGAAACTTGACAGAAAATTCAAAAGAAAATACAAAATTAAATTCAAAAGAACATTAAAACGGAGTTCACCAAAAATTGGGGTCTGCTCATGTCAAGCAGTTAAGCAGGCAAAATACATTTCAATGGATTTGATGACCAAAATTTTACTAACAATATCTACATCAGGTTTATATTATGAAAGAAACTGGCCAATATTTGGATGTATACTCACAAAATAAAGAAACAGGCTCACATGTGAAAGAATTGAGGAGCTTGTTTCAATTTCTGGAAACCTTCGGTTTAATGAAGTACATGAAGATCACTGAAAATTAAAATTAAAAAAAAAGTGGATCTTTTGGACACACTTTATGATTAAAGAAGATATGAGGCAAACCTTGAGCTAGGATTTCCAAGATTATATTGTTAATTAAACTGTTAAACAGCTACTATATTTCTTTATGGGATGGATTTGTTTTTGCCTTCTATTATGACACCTACTCTAGGTATGGTGAGAAGACACTAATAAGAATCTGGTTTTATATCCAACTTTACTGTTAAAGATTAAAATTGTGCTGTGTTAACGATATCATAATGGATTTGTGTCAGAATGTTCATTTTTCTGAGCATTTTTTAAGAAATACATATCTCTTCCATATATGCATTGTAAGATCAGGTCTCTATTGAAATATAATTTCTGATCTTTACAGATATAACCTTCTGGTTTGTTTACAATGCAACAACACTGATGCTTTCTATTTTCAGCATTTTATTTTTGTCCCTATTTTAGAGAGATATCAAGAGGAAAAATAACACTTAAATAGTTTTTAGTTTTACCTCTATCTCTAATACTATAATATTTGTCCTTATTCAAAGTAAAGAATTTATACTGTTTTATTTCATAAATGCAGCTAGCAATACTTTCTATTTGCTAGCTATATTATAAATGATACATTTCTCATTCCTAAAGAAGAAAGTAAAGTTTTGATAGTTTTGATAAACAAGCAACTATTGCAAGTATTTCAATTTTTCCTAACATTTTGGTGGGAGAGAGGGAGTTGTCTGATTGGTTTTGTTTTCTAATTCTTCCAACTTTTCTGGAAATTTTACCTCCCTAGGCAGGATCAAGAGTTCTTCAAGACCAAACCAAGAAAAATAGCAAGATCCGTAAGCACCAGAACAATGTGAAAAAGTAACTGAACATCAAAAATACTCTATTTCATGTTGTTCATGGTGTATTTCATGTTGTCAGAAATGTAAGTGAATGGGGGATAAACGAATGTAAGTTTCCATTATGATACTTTTGCCTGTTTCCTTTACTAAAGAAAATCTTTCTTTAAAATCATAGAATCATAGGGAACTCAGTTAAGTACTACACACAGCGGAAGCTATAAAACAAGAAGAAAAGATAATTCAGGCAAAGAATATGTTTAAGCTCCCAGGATACTCTCTTTTTACTCTGCAGAGGCCAAAATGAGGGCCAGTGCTAGCCCACTGGGGAGCCCTAAATAGGAATAATTTGTCCCTCCCCCAGTAGCCTCTTAGCAATTGCTTGGGCAGACTGGGGAACAGGTAGGAAGGGCCAGCAATTCCCTCTTAACTTCCTCTGTGTCAAAATCTGGTGCTGACTGATCATCAATATGTTTTCCTTTGTTAGCATTTTAAATCCAAAAGGGATGGCTGTGTTAGTCTAGTCCAGTAAAAAAACAACAAGGAGTTGTGTGGCACTTTAAGAGTAACAATAAAATAAAATTAAAAAAAAAATCTGTTATTCTTAAAGTGCCACACAACTCCTTGTTGATTTTTAAATCCAGCCATTTACCTGGGAATTAACTACAGCAAAAGTATATAGCTTGCTTCATACACTAAGCATAATAATGGGGCAGAGTCTGCTCTCATATCTGCACTGGTCAAAGAACCAATTATTAAGGCCTGCTGTAAGTGCATTGAAGGCAATGGAGTTAAGATCAATCATCAGCTATACAAAGAGTTGTTATGTTCTTTTGAATACACACTTCCAGAGAAGACCGGATGAATCTGGAGTTTATCTCATCATTAGGAAATGCCTGCAAAATTCTGACAGTGCCTTTATTTCATAACAAAAATAGTACTCACAACCTGACATCCTCTTCTGTATGTCACTTTCCTTCCCCTTAAAACAAACAAACAAACCAACAAAAACATAACCCAATCCCAATCACCCATATAGAAAAGAGCCAGAGACTCCATCCAGTCCACTAATTGATAATTGATATCACAATGCTAACTGATATCACAATGACGTACTTGGATGCTATGGGGATGGGTCACATAGTTCCACTGAAATTTGGTAAAAATCGAGGATTAGCTGTACCTGAGATCATACTTGATGTGAGTTCTGTGTATCTATGTGAAGAAGCAGTGAAACAGTTTGCAGATAGAAAAAGAAATGTTCTATTGTAGCCCTTGGGGACTATTCTGAGCAGATTTTTCAGTTGCTATAAAATCAGCCTGCTTCCACTGAATTCAGCCTATGTACTCATGCAGTCAGTTCTGTCACCAAAAATGTACAAGCCTGTTTTGAAACAAAATAGCTTGAGGCCTGACTTTGAAGATTATGCCAATCAGAAAGACAAGCTCCACATTGTCCTTCCTGCCTCATGCATACATTTCATTTTGTCTTTTTTGTTAAGCATTATGCTATGACTAGGAAGCTCAACATGCAACAGAGGTGGATGTTTTGCTTCCTTTCAAAATTCTTCCTAATAGCCTTGTGAAGTACAAACCGTTTTTACCTGTTAGCTTTATTTTATTTTATTGACTGCTGTTGTTATTTTATGATCCTTACTGCCCATATAACAACTCTAAAACCTCTTTATTATGCATAGTATTTTACAATAACACATTAAAATTCCTTAAATTGGGGTTCTTTCCTGCTTTCAACACATAAAACATTATCTGCATATATTCCCTCTCTCTCCCACAGAGAGATTAATTCCATTTATCTCCTCTTGTGCTCTGCATGATCTCCTTAGCTACATTCCCTATAATGAAAATGACATCACAGGGTGGCAGTCTGCCCACTTTCACATTACTTTCAAATTAATTAATGTCCCTAGTAGTTTAGAATGTTTGGAAGGATTTTAGATTTCAGCTGGTACTTGTAATTTACATACATGATTTTTATCATTTTCTCAAGACCTATGCTTTTAGATTAGTGACCTTTTGAATGTATGATTCACACTGATTTAATTTTTCCAGCTGGTAAATTTCCACTCAAGCAGATAGAAATACAACAAAACCAACACCTTTGCAATGAGATCAGTCCATTACACACCTATGTGCTCAAAATTTTCTGATAGATATAAATAGTTGCTCTCTCCTTCCCCATTTTTCTCCTCAGCATGCCTGTAATATCTTTCCAGCTGCAGAAACATTGCCGATGTTAAAAGCCCAAGCACCTGCCTACTCCTGCCTCCTGTCAAAAGCTTTTTTGAAACCAGATCACTTAATTCAGCCACTTGCTCTTGATAAAAAACTATTTTATTTATTGCAGAAACATTTTTATTTAACAACAAGCAAGGAGCCCTGTGGCACTTAAAGACTTGCAAATTTATTTATCACATGAGCTTTCATGGGAGAAAATCCCACTTCAGCAGATGTTGTGTTGGGGAAACTTACAAACTGGGAAGAAAATAAATATAGAAAAGTGTCAGTCATCGGATCAGGGCACACTGTAACAGCTAATTAAAGCAGTTGTTAAGATCCAAACACTGGAAAACAGCACATAGAGGAAGGGGAGGTCAAATCACCTGTTGTAATGGGAAAAGAATCCATAGTCACAATTTAATCCTGCTTTCACACAGTCAAATTTCCCTATGAATTCCAATTTTGCTGTGCTTCTGAGACAGATCTCTCCCCACTGACATACAGCTCCCTAACCTTAAGCAAACACTCACCAGCAACTACAGACCTAACAACAGAAACATTAAAGCAGGCACATACCCCTTCAACAAACCACGTTGTTAACTTTGCCCACATATCTGCACAAAAGACATCATAGGACCTAATCAAGCCAGCTACTCCATCAAGGGTTCATTCACCTGCTCATCCACCCATGTGATTTATGCCATCATGTGCCAGAAATGCCTCTACACCTTATACATTGGACAAACAGGACAATCTCTGTGATAAAGAATAAATGGGCACAAATCAGATATAAGGAATAACAACATTCAAAAACCTCTAGGGGAACATTTCAATCTCTCTTCTCACTCCACTGACAAGTTGTTAATAGCTGTGCTCAAGCAAATGGGTAACACATCAAAACTTCAAAGAAACTGCAGAATTGGAATTCATAGGCAAATTTGACTGTGTGAAAGCAGGATTAAATGGTGAGCATGGATTCTTTTCCCCTTACAATGGGTGATTTGACCTCTCCCTCCTCTATGTGCTGTTTTCTAACGTTTGAATGTTAACAATTGCTTTGATTTGCTGTTACAGTATGACCTGATCCTATGACTTACACTTTCCTACATTTATTTTCCTCCCAATCTGTAAGTTTCCCCAACTTCAAAGTGTCTGATGAAGTGAGATTTTTCTCCCACAAAAGCTTATGAGATAAATAAATTGGTTAGTCTTTAAGCGCCTCCATGCTTCGTTTGCTAAACTAGGCTAATGCTGCTACGCCTTTGGAAATTAAAAAACACAAAACTGTATCAGCTATATAGACGAAATATTTTGTCTGATCCTGATCCCGCAAAGAGCTCTGCAGAAATAGGGTGTAAAATTGGGTTTGTGGCTACTGAAATTCATACAAGTTAGTGCGTAAACCCCACCCTCTTCAACTAATAAATTAACTACACTGAACTAAGACCTTTTTAATGCTAAGAGGGATTTAAGGTGCTTTAACTAATCTACTTTAAATTCAAACTTTTAGTTAATTTTAGACTAACATTCTTCAGTGGTCCCTTAACATGTGAAGAAGAGCTGTTATTTTCTGCAGGATTTGTAAAACACTATGTAACAGTTTCACAAATGATTGAACAAGAGGTAGTTATGTGACTTAAAAACAATTAAAGAATATTCTACATTTAAATGAAATGTGTTCAGATCACTTTTTTTACGGTTTTATTGTCCATTAGCATTTAGACAGGCTGGGTATTTGTGGAAATGTCAATGAATCTCAAAAGCTGCATGGATTTTTAGCACAGTCATTTATCATCAGAAAATGTGTACTGGAAGCATGTTGTTCACTGCTCAACATATGATTTTAGCAACAATCCTATTTGAGAAGGTTCAGTCATCTAATCACAGTGTTATTTGGGTGACTTGTCACATGCCATAAATAGAGAACAAGTGATATGCACAGTTCACAGGTGAATTTTGTCTTCATAAATTCAGCAAGTATTTATGAATACCAAATGTGTGTAGATACCAGAATTAGTCTGTACACCATCTGTAAATAGGAAAAGGGCTGTATTTTCAACAATTAGTGGGCTGGATTCTGTCATCTGTATTCATGCAGAGCATACGACAGAATAGAATCAAATCATAGGGGTGGCAGGGACCTCATGAGATCATCAAATCTAATTGCCTGGGAATTGAACCTAGGCCCATCTGCATATTAAGCAGAGGTGCTAGCCACTACAACCTTTATTCCATGAATAGTTCTGCTGAAATCAATTAAACTATACTTTGAATAAGCCAAGGCACCATTCAGTGTGAGTAAAGATGGGAGAAACTTGCCCTTATTTTTAATGAGTAATGCAATCAGCTAGAATGGGAAGTAATTGATGGGTAAAGGTGTTCTGTACCAGGGTTAATTGCCCATGGGCTGGAGAGCCAGGGGCTAAGCCACCCCTGAGTACAAGACGAGTCACAGCTGGGTCGGAGTAAGTGATCCCAAGGTAAAAGGAACAGGAAGTTACGAGGAAGGGTGCCTATAGTAAAAGAATTACAGAGTGAAACTATAGGCAGAGGTGTCTTGCACCGGTCCCTTAAGATTAGACAGCTTCTTCGGAAAGAGGAGCAGTTTTGCCCAGCTTAAGCCTGGATGAAAGAATATTCTTTTTTTTTTTTCTAGAACTTTCTTAGTTGACTAAAAACCCATTTCTTACATAGGGTTGTGACTGAGGGCAAGACTGTGAAGTTTGTTGAAGGAGCCTTGAAGAAGGGAGGGAAACAGGTGGAGGCAGTCCTGGCCATGGAAAGGTATTAAAGAGGCTATTTTTCTTTATTTGGAAGGTCAATATCTGCAAACATCTATATGTAGTGAGTGAAGATAGAAGAAAAGGCAGACTGATTCCTTATTTCTTTAGTAATAATTCTAATTTCACAAACGCTAACTCAATAAAGTGATGCTAGTATAAAATCAGTACAGAAAATCGCTGGACGCAGCTCATGATTTCAGAAAATTTCCCATTCTGCAACAGGATAAAACTAAAATCTTTTGAAGTTTTTCATGAAACATCATTGAGACCTACCTCAAAAAGCCAACACATTGGTGATCAGGGTAATCACCTGCATGGGGAAAACTCAGGTTTGCACTACTGATCTGAATCATGTATGTTAAAGACTTGAACTCGGGTTTTTTTCCATACCTTAACTGAGTGTCCTAACTGTCTAAGTACTGATTGTGTTGGGGTTGATTTCTTTCTCTCCAGTTGTGACTAGAAATCTCATTTGGGCCTGAGGAGCCTTTCTTGATGAAAGTTTAATTGAAATTGGTATGTTACTCTGTAAAGTTTAATAGAATAGAATCATAGGTTGGAAGGGACCTCAGGAGATCATCTAGTTCCACTAATGACCAAAATCCCTGTTCACCTCTCACAGCAAGTTATTCATTCTACAAATAATGCAAATCAATAAACACTATTCCAAATATTTGAAGACTATTTTTTTTACACAAATACACTTCAAAAAGATATGTCACCAATGTAGGTTTTAGAATAATTAAATATTAGGTCTGGAAGGGACCTAATGAGGTCATCTAGTCCAACCCCCTAATAAAAGCAGGACTATCAGAGTTTTGTCTAACCAGGCCTTCAAAGTTTCCTAAGATGGAGATTATATAGCCTCACTTTGGCCTTGATTCTGCCCCCTTACTCATGCTGAGTAGTACTTGCTCCATGAGATTTCCCACAGAATAGGGGTGGGATTTTAAAAAATGCTTGTCACAATTTCAGGACTGATTGCAGCTCTGTCCCCTTTCTAGTCTCATTGGGTATGTCTACACTGTGTGTTTAAGTCGACTTAAGGGCCCTTACGTTGACTTAAACAAAGCCCTGTCTACATTTCAGCACAATAAAGTTGACTTTAGCATCAGATAAAGTCGACTTTATAACTTCCATTTATAAAGTCAACTTTACAGTTAACTTGACTTTATTAAGTCGAATTAAGACAATGTGGAGGGGGAGTTGCCTTAAGTCAACTTAATTGGCCTCCCAACCACAGAAAACATGGGGATGGGGGCTGGCTAGAAGGCACAAAACAGCCGGGAGCATTCCCATCTGTGTGGACCACCGTCAAACTCCCCGTGTTCTCCGACTTGATCCGGCATCTCTCCTGTTCTGACCCTGACTTGGCATCACAGCCCAACCCCAGCATCTCCCTGCATCGCAGCCAGACCTCAGCACCTCAGCCCAACCCGGCATCTCCCCTCATCGCAGCCCAACCTCAGCATCTCAGCCTGACCCCACCATCTCCCCGCATTGCAGCCTGACCTGGCATCTCAGCTTGATCTCAGCATCTCCCCGCACCGCAGCCCAACCCCAGCATCTCAGCCCGACCAAACATCTCCCTGCATCGCAGCTGGACCCCAGCATTTCCCTGCATCACAGCCAGACCCGGCACCTCCACGCATTGCAGCCAGACCCCAGCATCTCCCTTGTTCTTTGCCCAACCCTGCCTGTCTCCCCCGTTCTTAGCCAGACCCCACATGTCTCCCGTTCTTAGCCCAACCCCTCATGTCTCCCTTATTCTTAGGCCGCCTTGCATGTCTCCCCCATTCTCAGCCAGCCCCGCATGTCTCCCCCATTCTCAGCCTGACCCAGCCTGTCTCGTTCCTTCCTTGCCCAAATCCATGTGTGTCCCTCCCCCCTTGCCCTTCTCATCCCAGTCTTTGGTGTCTCCCCCTTCTCTGCCCAAACCTGAGTGTCTTTCTCTTGCCCTTTTCATCCTGAGACTGCCTGTTTCTCCCCCTCTCCCACCAACCCTGTGTGTCACCCCTTCTCAAAGGACGTGCTGATAGTTTTGTAAAACAAACAAGAAGTCCAGAGGTACTGTTTAAGACTAACAAATTTATTTATTGGATCCGCTTTCATGGGAGAAAAGTCCCACATCATCAGTTTGAAGATGAGGGAAGTTACAGAATGGTAGGAAATAAATGCAGGGGAGTGTAAGACATAGAATCAAGTCACACTCTAACAGCAAATCAAAACAGTTGTTATGATTCAAACTCTGAGAAACAGCATATGGAAAGAAAGAAAGTTGCTATTTCTTTTAGATTAGATTGTGTGAAAGCAGGATAAAATCCTGTCTATGGAATTTTTTTTTCTCATTATAACAGATGATTTGACTTCACTTTTCTCTATGTGCTGTTTCCGGGTGTTTGAGTCTGAACAACTGCTATACCCTGCTGCTGTGCTGGCAGTTGCCCTGAAGCACCTGTTCCAGAGCCAGAGGAGCCTGGGCAACACAGGAAGGGTGTGGAGTGCTGCACTGGCACACCGCTGGGCTATGTCAGTCTCCCTGGGCTCCCTGTGGCCACACGCAGTATGGAGGGTGGTGTGGTCACTCACTTCCGGTAGTAAAGGAGTGGCTGGAAGAGAGGGGCACTTTGCACTTTGGGCCAGGTACCCACAATGCACCACTCCTAGGGCAACCTACAAGCTGCCAGTGTGGACGTGGGAAGTCTCCTGGCATTCTGAGTGTGGACATGCTATGCCAGCTTAATTAAGTCTACTTTAAGCAGACTTCATTAAGCTAGCTTAACCAAGCCCTGTAGTGTAGACATAGCCATTGAGTTCATTCTCATGCCCTTACTTAGGTGGAATTTTTCACATCCACTCTGGGTGCAACACCACATCTGTGCCAACTGCTCATTCTGACTAGACACTTATTTTTTCCTCAGGAATTGTGATGAGTGATACAGTGACCAACAGTTTTATTAAAACAAGTATGTTTATAATCAAATGGAACAAAACATTAGATAAGATTATAAAGCACTACTAATCTACATACATATTTAGTCTCATCTATTTTTACACCACCTTACAAGCTAGGTTAGATGGACTTTGCTCTGATGTTATGGGAAAAGAATAGACTCAATTTACACCCTTTTAGGAAGCCAAGGAGCTGGTTCCAATTTTCTTTCTTGGCAATGTATCCCTTTGTTTGTTTCACTGCTCAGACAGGGTGTACACTAGAAAACTGGGCTGATTTAACTACCATATATACCTGGGTATAAGCCGATCCAGGCATAAGCCGACCCCCCAATTTTGCGCCCAAAGCCCCCCCCCCCGAATCCTCGGGCCCTGTCACCACTTCCCTGGGCTCCCCAAAACCCCTGGGCCCTCCTGCCACTTTCCCCGGACTCCCCAACCCTCACCTCCAAATGCTCACGCCCTGTCGCCCCTTCCCTGGCCTCCCTGAACCCCCCTGGCTGTCCCATCACTTTCCCCGGACTCCCCAACCCCCTCCCTAACCCTCGGTCCCTGTCGCCACTTCCCTGGCCTCGCTGAATCCTCCACTCAATGTCGAGGCCGACCCCCCCTCACCCAGGGCCCCCTTACCAGACTGCTCCAGAGGCTGGGGTCCCCTCCTTATTCCAGCCCCCCTCCCCCCACCCAGGCTGACTGCCCAAGACGGCCACCCGGCAACACTGGGGCTCCAACCAGCCACATGCTCAGGGAAACTGCTAGGCTGGGACTGTCTACCATATTCTCCTGAGGATAAACCAAGTGCCTGTTTTGAAGCCAATTTTCAGGCACAAAAATCTCAGCTTATACACAGTGATATACCGTATGTTGGTAAAGCGTATTCACCTGCCCTCCCAAGCAATGACATTAAGCCAACATAAATCCCCACACAGATATCACCAAGTCACTAGAAAAATTCTTTCATTGACCTAGCTATTTTCTCTCAAGGAGATTGAATACTCATGAAAATGACAGAACTTCTTCCATCACTATAGGTAGTATCTACACTGAAGTGCTAAAGTGGCATGACTGCGCCACTGTCACATTTCAAGGGTAGACAAGCCCTCAGAGAAATATTCTCCCCCCAAGGGCATACCCTCATCATATGTGCCTGAGCCCAATTGCCATTTTGCTAAATTACTTTCTTTACAAGGCCTAGGCATGAAATCTTCCTTTCATCTCAGAGTGGTTTTAACCAATCATCCAGCCAGGTAATCTCAGGGTATGTCTTCATTGATGGTGGCAAATTCACCACCATCAGATTGATTCTTCAGGCTCAATTGAGTCGATATGGAGACCCACTCAAACTATCCAGAAGTCGATTTAATAAATCCACACCCAGCAAAAGAGTAATGCTATATCTAAAGGCGTTTATTTCCAATTGGAGCAATGAAGTGATGATGCTTCAGTAAGAAAAAGTTAGGAAATCGACAGGCAATACACAAGCTACTCTATGTACTTTATGTATCTCCTTTTGACTGCCACTGAATTTCCTGGTCAGTATAGACCAGGCCTTAGAAAATGCCCGTAAGATGGTTCCTCCAGTGTTTTAGTCAGACCCATTCAACCTTAATGAGTTGTGATGACAATTCTTGCGATTATATGGGAGTGTGCTGAAAACTTCTCTCCCTTCCCCTTATTGCAACAGAGCATCTCAGAAATCCCATACAAAAAGATATTTTTGGCTACAGATCAGTGTTCATTACACCCACATTTGTTACAGTACTAAGGGCATTAGAACCCAGCTCTCACTGGAAGTTCCTTAGGCCTTTTAAAAAATACCATCTTAAGAGAGTATCAGTAAGCCAGATGATAGCCCATTCTGTGCACCCATGGAAGGTCATGGAGGGTGTAAGACAGCCTATATTCCCTTATACCAGTGGGCCATACCACTGCTTCCTTCATACAAGAAGAAGCAGGCTCTGTAGAGCTGCTACATTCCTCCTCAAAGAAGGTGGATGGGCAAATGTGAAAGGGTTTGGAGGATGGCTGGAGCATGACTCTTACCACCAATGGTCCAGATGGCATCATTAAGCTGAAAAATCCAGGCACATATACTATACTAGCTATACACCTGTCACAGTTTACTTTTTTCTGGAGCAGCTAGGGAAGTGGAAGGGAAACACTGTACCCTCCCAGGGGCAGGACAACAAACCACCTGCTACATCACAAGGGGATTTGATCTAGTATGAGTACAAATAGTCCTTAGAAAATTGCTTTGGGACAAATTGTGAACTCCCATATTAAGACCGACTTTAAAATAACTACCCATGCGAGAAGCTGCTCACCAGTGTGAGCAAGGAGCTCAGAGTCTGATCCTGTGTCTCTTTATGTCTTTTGTGCTTCAAGTAAATTAAATGTTTGTGCATATTGCACAGAACTATACAATAGAAGCAGATAGCTAGCAACGAGTAAAACTAAAATATCAATATGTGTCACCACTGAGAGTTAAATGATTTGTATCTGATCACAGATTAGCAATGCCTGGTACAGATTTCACAGCTATTAGACCTCCATTTTCTTTCATTCTATATGAAATGGTTTATTATTCAAGGATAAAAAGAATATAACCAAAGATAAAGAACAAACCCAGAAAAATTAGTATTTTTGTGCAGTTAGAGTAAATAGAAAGGCTGTGGAACTTACATCTTGTGAGCTAAAATAATGGTTGATTTTCAAGCCTAGCTGTAGTTCTACACTACAATTCTTGTTTATTTTCACATCAAAATAAAATTACATAATGTGCTATTTTACTACCTATCATACCTTTCAAATGAGCTTCAAAGAGATGATGTTTTTCTCCTTACTTACCTACCTATCAAACTCAAGTTCTTTCATTTTTCTAAAAGCTGCACATGTTCATTCACTGAGTAGTATCCTGCTACTTAAGATTTTGGAAGATCTGCTTAACCTGACTTAAAGTATGTTGGTATCTGAACTACCTATGTCATATAAAATATTTACCTTTTAGATCCAATATTTCCATGAGTCAGTTGCATTCAGGCTCTAGAATTTTAAAGACATTTTCTTTTCTTGAAGCACGCAAAACTGTCTTTTAATCAGTTTGCCAAGGTTCCACTGTAGTTTACAACATAATCAAGCCTTTTTAGCTAAAGCCATGTGTGGTTACATCTCTTTTTAAGCCTCCCATGCAGAAAACATTGCAGAGATCTGGTTCTTAGCATACAGCTAGTTTAAGAATTGTATTTTCCTTGTGGTGTGTACGGTGTCCTTGCCTAATGGGGTTGTCTGCTAACAGTCTCCCAACACTCAAAGGTTGGAGCTTGGAAAATCCCAGCATAAGCAGAAAAGCAGGAAAAGTTATCATAGACTGATTAAACAGGAGATGCTCTCCCCATGCCAGAAGGCTATACTATCTCCAGAAGCAGAAAACTCATTGAGCAGGAATGAAGCCAGGAAGTACCTGGCCTCCTATAAGGTCATTAATTGCAAGAATGGAGAGAACTTTGAAGAAAATTTCAGTTTAGTGTTTATTATCTATTCTCAGTGGTAAAGTATAATTTGATGGACCCCAGAACCTTCTTAATCTATGGGGCCCCTTCCCATATTGTCCAGGCCTGCTTCATGCATGTGTGGGCCCCAGCCCAGATAGGTATTTGTAGCCACTTCTCAGTACCATATGCATCGATTATCACTCCATAAAAATACTTAAAATTTCATATGGTGTGTATGTCTATATCAGGGGTAGCCAAACTTACAGAACTCAAGAGCCGCACAAGTCAATTATTAAACCTTCGAGAGCCGCACTGAGACATATAACCATATATTTTTGCCTACTCCAAAATTACTAAGCTTAAAATTCATTGCACACTTTAATTTTATCATAAAAATAGGGCAAATATTGATCCACTAATGTCAGATTCTAATAATTATTTAAGATTACCATGAAACTAGGCCTATACAGTAAGAATTTAGCTGTTGCTAGATGTAGAACACTACAGGCTTGTGGCAAGTTTTTTTTAAAATCTTGGCAGTAACTTGTCAATGCAGCAGGTAAAAGCTCTGAGATGCTGATTTCTAAGTATTGCACATTGTTTTGAATTTCATTGTGGAATATGATGCTTCACAGCAGTAAATTGTGCCAAAAATTGAAAGTAATCTACCTTCAGTTTTAAACTTTTCTCCTTTGTATTTTCATTTCCTAGTATTCCACATCATGTTTAGGACTTGTAAAACATGATTTTATTTTCACAACTAGTAAGCTGCATTAGGACCTATGAAAAAATCTAAACATGCTATGGCTTCTCTGGCCATGTCTCGCTTCTCTCCCCCACTCTCCGTTCCCGCTTCCCTGCCATCTCTTGCCACGCTGCTGCTTCTCTGCTCTCTCCAACCATGCCGTGCTTCTGCCTCCCACCCCATCCCGGCACCTACTATGCCCCCACTTCCCTGCCAATATTTCTGCCAGTAAACTTGTTCACTAAAATACTCATGGACAGTGAAGACAAAAGGTCTGAGGACTCAGACATAATTTATTTTAAAATGAAAGTAATAGCAAGGGAAAACACTGCTCTCATCTTAATCCTGTGAAGAGATGCACACAGGGACACCTTTTCAACTGTTCAGAATAACAACAGATCGATGAGAATTTAGGGGGACAGAAAGTGCAAGATCAGAGCCTGTTTCAGTAAGTGCTTTGGAGTCCATGCACAGAAGATACTATGGAAAAAATCCCATTGAGTTTATTCAGTTTGGGGTCAGGCCCTGTATAAATTCTAAATATCAATATTTGGTTTTTATAATACAAAGTAAAATCTTTATTGGTGAGAGATTTTTTTCAGAAAGTTTACAACACAATATTCCGTCCTCAGCCCTTCGCAACAATTACTCTTGTCTAATGGGCTCAGATACCCATAGAGTCATTCATGAAGACTGCACTGAAATATAAATAGATTTTGACTATACAACAAAAAAGAATGAATACATGTTGAATGCTATTTAATCAGCAGAAGTATAGTGCTGCTATTGAACTTTGCAGTGAATGTAAATTATCTTGGTAATTGACAGTTATATTAATTAAAATTTTCTTATAAAATAAATGTGCTAGCAGTTCCTTCTGCAAACAGATGACATACTGACGTCTCAGGCACACTTGTTCAATGGACTTAAGGAAGTTTTTTTCTAAAGCCAGTTTTCTGTAGTGGTGGTCTATCCTAAGTCTAAATCATTTTGCATGCTGAAAATGAACCATGATCCATAATAAGTACTTGTAACATTTTTTAAATAGAGGGGTTTTTTTAAATAGCCTTTTGACAATAGTCAATAGTTTTGGATGTAACACTTGTGTCAATTTTCAGTCATTTCTGATGATTCTTATTTAATTCTCAAAATAGAAATACAAGAGAAATAATTTTGCATTATATTACAATATCTGTAAATGCCAGGTGATTTTTAAAAAAGAAAATTAATTTACAATTGCTCTTCAGGTTTAAATTGCTGATTATCATCCCTTATCTGTAGCTCATTGCAGACTTGTTCTTGATCAATTTATGTTGCCAATTTTAAAAATATTTACCCAGAAAACAATATCAAAAAAGAAAAGTATTTAAAAAATCATGCACTGATGCAATCATGCACACAGACAAGGAGGGTAGAAATTAATATTGTGTGGGTAATCTGTAGAATCTGGCAGTTACTTGCTCTGAGTGCTTGCCTTTCCCTGCTGGCTCTCACCACGCTGCTTTTTTCTGCCAGTGAGGCTCTCACAATGCCCCCCCCCCCCACGGGCTCTCTCAGTGTGGCTCCTCCCCTACCTTCCCTTCCCTTCCCCGCTCTCATCAGGCTGCTTTTTCCTGCAGCTTTCACAAGTCTGCTCCTCCACTGCCGGCTCTCACCATGCCGCTGCTTCTCTGCTGTCCCCTACCACTGCAAATTTCTCACCCCTGTTTCCCACCACGTCGCCCTTCACTCCTGCGCTCTCCCAGGAGCTGCAATTTTTCTTTAAAGGGCCGCATGCGGCTTGCGAGCCGCAGTTTGACCATGTCTGGTCTATATCAATTATCACAAACTAGCAAACACCGCATAACACAATAAGTACTGTGATTAAGAACACGATAAATGAAATGTGATATGTAATTGATTGAAGACAATGAAAGGTGTAAACAGAAACAATCAAGACAAAGAAAAACAGAAAACTGCATGTATTGCTTGCAGTAAAACACAGATATGCAAACTCTCATTAATATCAACATACATGCATTTTTGGTTGAAACTAAATTCAATCTAAACAGTTTATAAAATGACTAAATATTTTCCCATTGTCTGACACATTGATTTCTTCATTGCACCTTCAATTTGAAGGCCAGTCTTTCTTGAGAGACCCTGAGTGCTACTTGCTGTTCTCTGATTTAAAAGGATCCATGATTTGACATACTTTAAGGCTGTGTTCACACACACAGAGGGCTTGTTTCGAAACAAGAGGTTTCGAAACAAGCTGTTTTGAAATAAATGGTTATTTTGAAACACCTTATTTCCAAAGACAAAAAAGGTGTCTTGGAAATCAGGGAGAGAAATAGCACGTCCACAGTGTGGACATGCTATTTCGCTTCAGGAGGGGACTGCAGGCAAGGAGTGAGAGCTGCGCAGCCAGGCGCTGCACCCCCCGCCTGGGCTGCCTCCAAAGCCTGCTGCGGGGTCTGGGGTGCCTGGCTCAGTCCGCCGCTGCAGGGGCCGGGGTGAGTGCGGCTCCGGGATTCCCCGGCGCCCCGCTCCTGCCGGGGGCGGGGCTGGGGACCAGCAAGGGTGCTAAAGGGGTAGCCCTGATGGCCAGGGTGCTGAAGGGGTAGCCCTTCCTCCCAGGGTGCTTAGCACCCTGGGAGGAAGGTCAAATGTTGTTTTGGAACACTTTGTTCCGAAACAACATGTCCGCACAGGGTTGTTTTGAAACCACTGGGTTTGAAACAACCTTATTTTGATAGGAAATGGGGTTTAACCTATTTTGAAAAAACAGCTCCCGTTTCGAAACAAGGGGTTTCCTTGTTTTGAAATGGCTGTACGTTGTGTGGCCATGCTGTTTCTTATTTTGAAACAACCTCGTTGTTTCAAAATAAGAATGCTGTGTGAACACACCCTAAATGTTCCCACAATGCAAATGGAGGGCCATCAGATATTTGGGGCCCAGGAATGGTGATCCTAGGTGTTCCCACATGCTTTAACCCATGTTTAGCATTTCTTGCACTCTTGAATGTGCAAATAAGAATCAGTTCTTGTACTTTGGGGCATGCAGAAAATGCTAGTGTAGTCTGTTGCTCTGTAGAGGTCTCTGCATATGAGTTTCATTGCATTTTCTTCCCCTTCCCCTTGCACACAGATTTAGTATCTAGGCACAGCCTGACATCTATTGTTTTCAAATGTCCAAATATCTTCTGCTGAGGTGCAATACCCTCTCACATTTCTACAAGGTGTCTCTTAAATGATAAATGTGCTATAAACAACTGATAAGCTAACACAGCTAACACTAATAGGTATAGCACTATTAGTTAATTATTGTTAGTAACAATATCACAAAATGCCACTAAACTGGCATTAGAGATTTAAAAAGTGCTGAAAATACAGGATGTTATGTTCTGATAACCTCATATTAACTTTCTCTTCTGTCTTTGAAGTGGTCCAGTGGCATGCAACATTGCCTGAAGAGAAGAAGGTGGAGAAGGCTCTGTGTTACCTCTGTACAAAGGCTCCTTCATCTTATCTAACTGAATTACTGTAGTACTCCAGTAATGTTGAATGGGATGTTGGAGAAGAGAGGGAAAGGGCAGAGGATGGAATAGAGTGGACAGGGTAAAAAAAAAAAAAAAAAAGAGAAAAACAATGGCAATGTCTACACTAGAGGGGTTTAAGTTGACTTAATAAGGTTGACTTCAAGTCAACTTTATTAAGTAGACTTTGTGAGGCTCTGTTTGTTTAAGTCAACTTTATAAAGTCAACTTAAGCCAGGGGACACATTTAAGTCTACTTAATAAAGTTGACTTTAAATGGGTCCCTCACTTAAGTTGATTTTATAAAGTCAACTTAAATGTCTCTAATGCATTAAATCAACTTTATTAAGTTGACTTTAATGGGCACATTGTGTTAAGTCGACTGAATACAGTCGACTTAACCCTTAAAGTCGAGTTTAAGGTTCAGAGTTATTAAATTAACTTAAGCAAGTGCTCAAGTCGACTTAATAAACTCCAAATGTGGCCATGGAGTAGCTTAAGTTGACTTCAGCTGCCAGTGTAGTCATAGCCAATAAATATATGTGGAGTGAGAGGCAGGAAGTAAACAGGGGAAACAAGTCAACAAGAATTAGGGGGAGGAACGCTGTAGCAAAGGTAAAGACACTAGCTGGTCAGGGGAATAAGGGCTTTGGTTATGACACTTAGGGAGAAGCACTGTAGAAAAACAGGTTTCCTCCTTTGATCCATATGGCTGAATTGGCCTCTGGCCCAATCTAAAGCAACTATAATGCCATATCTGTTTCTCAAAGTATTTCTGAGGCAAACTTTTTTTCTTCATCTCTACTAGGATTCACGCAACCTGCAGAAAATTCAGTTCCTTCCATCAAGTTCCAAAGGGGTGGCCCTGTTAATCTAGTTCAGCAAAACAAACAAGGGGTGTTGTGGCATTTTTAAAGACTAACAAATTTATTTACCTGTAAATAAATAAATTAAATTTGTTAGTCTTTAAAAGCACCGCCTACTTGTTTGTTTGCCTTCCATCAGTATGTCTCAATTTAGTTCACATTATACAGCTTAATCTGAATCATGTAGCAGGGAGCTGGCAGATCTTATTGAGGAAGTAAATTGGCTCTAACTCTTTAGACAGCCTTTTTTTATTCAAGTTTCCTGCCATAAGATCAACCTACATTCATCACTCATTCTAGACGGGTTCTAAGCTTGAAAACCAGCTGATAGAAGAATAGTAATCAGGGGCATCACTTTCTGGCTTCCCTTTGGTGCTACAGGATCAATAACCATCTTTAAATTAAACATAGTTTTGTGGGTGCAATGTAGCAGCTGGAATATCATTTTATGAAGCTTTTCTCTGTAGTGCTTGAATTTGTTCTTGAAGACAGGTTTGAAATCTGGATTGGTGTTGCGGGCATGGGGAAGATTTCTTCCTTCTCCCACATTCCTGTCTTCATCAGTTAAAGATTTTATGATTTCAAAAAGCCACCTCAAGGAAATCTCTGTAGTTTATTTCTCTAAAAAGTGGTCATTGTTCATGTCTAACTTAAGTAATAAACTCTTTACACTTTGTCTACTCAATAGTGTTGCTCATTCCCAGGCTATTAACAGTTGTTCTAAAAGATTTTGCTCCTGTTTGATTTTCAAGAGCTTGATCTTTTTCTTGACAGAAGCAAAATTGTAATCAAAGTGATTTACAAAGTAATTTACAAAAGTTGTATTACTATTGGGTTAGAATCATAGAATCATAGGGTTGGAAGGGACCCCACAAGGTCATCTAGTCCAACCCCCTGCCAAAAGAAGCAGGACCACTCCCATTAGATCATCCCAGTCAGTGTTTTGTCCAGCTGGGACTTGAACACCTCCAGAGATGGAGATTCCACCACCTCCCTAGGCAACTTATTCCACTGCTTCACCACTCGCCTAGTAAGGAAGTTTTTCCTAATATCCAGCCTGGACCGCCCCAGCTGTAACTTGAAGCCATTGCTTCTCGTTCTGCCCTCTGTTACTACCGAGAACAGTCGAGCTCCCTCCTCCTTGGAGCAACCCTTCAAGTAGTTGAAGGTTGCTATCAAATCCCCCCTCAGTCTTCTCGTCTGCAGGCTAAATAAGCCTAGTTCCTTCAGTCTTTCTTCATAGGGCTTGTGCTCCAGCCCTTTGATCATTTTGGTTGCCCTCCTCTGGACTCTCTCTAATTTGTCCATGTCCTTTTTGTAGTGGGGAGCCCAAAACTGGACACAGTATTCCAGATGTGGCCTCACTAGTGCAGAATAGAGGGGAATGATCACATCCCTTGATCTGCTGGCAACACTTCTTCTGATGCAGCCCAGTATGCCATTGGCCTTTCTGGCAGCACGCGCACACTGCTGACTCATATCCAGCTTCCCATCCACCATGACTCCCAGGTCCTTTTCTCCAGTGCTGCTATTTAGCTGATCACTCCCCAGCCTGTAGCAGTACATGGGGTTTTTTCGTCCCAAGTGCAGGATTTTACACTTATCCTTGTTGAACCTCATGAGATTCCTCTTGGCCCACTGCTCCAGTTTGTCTAGGTCTCCCTGAATCCTGTCTCTGCCCTCTAGGGTGTCTACCGTTCCCCCCAGTTTGGTATCATCTGCAAACTTACTAAGTGTGCAATCTATCCCATCATCCAGATCATTAATGAAAACATTGAACAGAACTGGCCCCAGGACCGACCCATGGGGCACACCACTTGTTACTGCCTGCCAACTTGACATGGAGCCATTGATTCCTACACGCTGAAACCGTTGTTCTAGCCAGTTTTCTATCCACCTTACAGTCCATGCATCTAACCCATACTTCCTTAATTTGCCAATGAGAATGCTGTGGGAAACCGTATCAAAAGCCTTGCTAAAGTCAAGGTATATGACATCAACGGCTCTTCCCGCATCCACAAATCCAGTCATCTCATCATAGAAGGCGATGAGGTTGGTCAGGCATGATTTACCCTTGGTAAATCCATGCTGACTGTTCCTGATTACTCTATTTTCCTCCAAGTGTTTCAGGATGGATTCTTTGAGAAGCTGCTCCATGATTTTTCCAGGGATTGAGGTGAGGCTGACAGGTCTGTAATTCCCTGGATCGTCCTTTTTGCCTTTCTTGAAGATAGGTACTATATTTGCTTTTTTCCAGTCCTCTGGCACCTCCCCTGTTCGCCACGAGTTTTCAAAGATAATGGCCAACGGTACTGCTATCTCATCAGCCAGCTCCCTCAGCACCCTCGGATGCAGTTCATCCGGCCCCATGGACTTGTGCACATCTAGTTTCTTTAAGCAGTCCCTAACCTGACCTACTGTCACCAAGGGCCTCTCTTCTTCTCCCCAGTCCCCCGTACCTAGTGTAGTGGGCTGGGAGCTGACCTTGCTTGTGAAAACTGAAGTAAAAAAAGCATTGAGGACTTCAGCTTTTTCCTCATCCTCTGTCACGAGGATGCCTGCCCCATTCAGTAAGGGACCTACACCATCCCTGATCCTCTTCTTGTTATTGATATACTTGTAGAACCCCTTCCTGTTATCCTTCACATCCCTTGCTAGTCGCAACTCCATTTGTCCTTTGGCCTTTCTGATTTTATCCCTGCAGTCCCGAGCAATGTCTTTATATGCCTCCTTAGTCATCTGTCCTAGCTTCCACTTCCTGTAAGCGTCCTTTTTATGCTTCAGCTCAGTGCAGAGCTCTCTGTTAAGCCACAGTGGGCGCCTTCCACATTTGCTGTGCTTTCTCCTTATCGGAATTGTATCTTCCTGTGCCCTTAGCAGGGTTTCTTTAAAATGCACCCAACTCTCTTGGACACCTTTCCCCTTCAGATCAGCCTCCCAAGGGATCCTGCCCATCAGTTCCCTGAGGGAGACAAAATCTGCTTTTCTGAAGTCCAGGGTCTGTGTTTTGCTTCTTTCCTTCTTTCCTTTAATCATCAACTTGAACTCAATCATTTCATGGTCACTGCTACCCAGGCTGCCATTGACCTCTACTTCCCTGATAAATTCTTCTCTATTTGTGAGCAGCAGATCGAGAGGCGCAAGGCCCCTCGTTGGTTGCTCCAGCATTTGTACCAGGAAGTTGTCCTCAACACTCTCCAGAAACTTCCTGGATTGCCTGTGCACTGCTGTATTGGCCTTCCAGCAGATGTCAGGGTAATTGAAGTCCCCCATGAGAACCAGGGCCTGTGCTCTAGAAACTTCTGTTAGTTATTTAACTTTTATTCCTGTTACTTTCAGAAACTGTCACTGAGTAAAGATAATAGTAATAGGTGGATGGGTTGAATCACTGGGCACAAAAACATCCCTTTAAAATCTGAAGACATCTTTTCTCAGGGCTATGCTGTCATAGCTTTATCAGACAACCAGATCTCAAAAGGAAAAGCACAAAGATGATGACAGAATTGATGTGGAATGTATTTTAGACACTGCAAAACTCCATTTACGTTGCTTATCTTCCTTACACAGGCACATATCTGAGGGCAGAATATGGCCCAGTATATTTCCATAACCTTTTGGTTTATCCAGGATTATGCAAAATCTAAAGCAGTATGGCTAATGTTTCATACCAAGTTTATAATCTGATATTGATAAAATCTGGTATATACAAACTAAGGAAAGGTAAATTGACTGTTATTTTAGAGTGACTCTTTTTTATTTATATAATACTGAATTATTCTCTTGTAGTATTATTTTCTTCCACTGTTGTTCTCATGTAAATAATGTAGATGTCATAAAATAAATTATAGCTTTGCAAAATTCTTTATTTGTACTTTGTGATCTTTTTGTGGTGAAATGCAAATATATATACTATTTATAAATTTATTCAAATGTGTGATTTTGCAATTTACATAAGCAAACGTCTCTTATGAAATGCTGACCATATAAAAGCTGGGGAAAGATGGTGTTTAGAGAAAGGGGGGAGGAGGTTTATGTGTGTATTTTATGAACTTACACACAACACTTTTTCTACCAGGAATGAAGAAGAAGTACATGAATAAAGTAAGCTTTCTTTCAGAACAGAAAAATATGCTGAGGAAACCCCAACCTGGACTTGTATATCCAGTGAAAGCTTAACTTGTTTCTGGTTTTGGCAAGCAGTATAAAAATCTTTGCTCAATTCTAACTGTAATTAATGGGAAAAGATAAGCAATCATTTACCCAACAGTAACTGCGGAGATGTAAGAGGTCTTTGAGATGTGACATTCAGTGCAAATCCAAGGGTAGGCGAGCCTCTGCCTCATGCACACACAATCACTTTGGGTTTTTGTTTTTTTTTGTTTTGTTTTTGTTTTTTGGAGAGCAGGAAACAGCCCCCCAGAAGCCTTCCCTGACCCGTCCGCTGATTCCCTGACCCCCTTCCCTGACCCCCGCACCCACCAGCTCCTCAATCCCCCATGCTTTCCCCGCCAACTCCCCAATCCACCTGGAACCCTTTCCTGCTGCCCACTGGCTCCCTAACACCCTTCCCTGACCCACCCACCAGCTCCCCAATATACCAGGCCTTCGCCAATGGCTCCCCAACCTCCCCTGGGAGCCTTCCCTGCTGCCCGTCAGCTCCCTGACCTCCTTTACTGACCCACCCAGTGACTCCCCGACTCCAATCTCCCACCTGCCCTTTCCCTGCAGACTCCCTAGCCCCAGCCCCCAGGCCCCTTTCCCTTACCTGGCCAGAGCTGCTGCCTGACCAGGCTGCTCCTGCCCTTAGCACATATCTGAACATGCTCAGTGTGGGAGATCTGAAAACTCCTCCAGCCAGGGCACTGCTCCTGGGCTGTGCATGGGCATCTCTGATGCCTGCGTGGGTGTGCAACAGCCGTTGCACAGCTGCACACCCATGCAGCTTAGAGGGAACATTACTTATGAAACTCCTCATGGCCCCACTGGGTCCTGGTGCTGGAATCTGCCAGCAGCAGGGCAGGGCAGAACATGCGTTCCACCTGATTTTTCTATTTTTCTGGGCCCCAGAATGCTGGCCCCTCTAAAATGTGTGCTGCAGAACGCTGTTCTGGGGCATTCCAGCTTACTTTAATCATTGGTTATTCTATAGATTTGTAACTCTAGTGTGATTTTTTTAAGTGTGTGGGTGTGCTTGGAAAGTTGTTTTGTGAGGCTTTTGTTCTTTCTTTATTTTAAACTATCACCTGGAGTCCCCATAAGGGTAGACCTCTATGAAGAACTTGCATAAGTTACGACAGAGGTTTGGGGATCAGTGTTAGTCTCAGGACTGAGGTCAGTTGGACCCACACTCCAAGGGAGTGGGCCAGACAGGAAGTCTGCACTGAGAATGTGGGCTGCTGTATGCTGCTCAGAACTAGGTGGCCTGCAAACATGTGGGATCCAAAGACTGAATTCACTACAGCAGAATGTCAATTATCTGCTATAGGGAGTCAATGAAGGCTGTAACATCTGTGCAAGGCCAGTCCGCCCATAAAGGCAACCTAGGCAGTTATCTAGGGTGACAAACTTAGGGAGCAAAAAGGGGCTGCCTGCCAGCAGCCTCATCCCCATGGCAGCAGCACTGCTCCCCATCTGTGGCTGGATCTGGATCCCTGGCTGGGGCCAGCACCAATGGGTGGGGCAGAGTGGCACCCAGGGTTGGTGGAGCACCACAATCCCCCATGACCTCGGCCAACCAGAAACCCTGCATCCATGCCCTAAGTTTGGCAGGAGGATGTATTGGGACAGCAATGGCAGTATAGGCTAACTTTGCCATCTCACTATAAGTGTGGAAAGAGGCTCAGGGTTGCAGGGGCAGAAAAATACCATGCAAAGTATAAACATCTCTCTAAAGTTGCTGGTTGTTTTCTGTCTTCTCTTCTCAGAGTACAAACTCTCAGAAGCAAGGATGGCTGTTTTTATATATTTAGACCCCTAGCACATTTTGGGTGCTACCAAAATGAGAGTAAATAAAACTTTCATTTACTGGGACATGTAAGATATCTGGATCCTGATAAGTCAAATAAACTGTTGTAATTATTCCATGCCATTTCAACACATGTAGCACTACAGC
This sequence comes from Podocnemis expansa, assembly GCA_007922195.1. NCBI lineage: Eukaryota > Metazoa > Chordata > Testudines > Podocnemididae > Podocnemis > Podocnemis expansa. The sequence continues at coordinate 27,373,481 of ML681966.1, forward strand.
ACATTGACATCTCACTCTGTGCTCAGATCTGCATATTTCCCTTTTCTGATGAAATTCAGCACAGACAATTACGAAGACAAAAATCAACTGCACAACCACAAAATGGGAAATGGCTATGTGGTAGTACTGCCAAAAAGGCTCCAGGGGTTATAGTCAATCTTATATTGTATTTGAGTCAACATATGATGCAGTTGTGGAAAAAGCTAATATTACTCTGGGTTGCATTAACATCAGTGGTGTACGTAAGACACAGAAGGTAATTGTCCCACACTACTCAGCAGTGCTGAAGCCTCACCTGAAGTAGTGTGTCCAGTTCTGGGGATCACATATCATTGAGACATGGACTAGCTGAAGAGAGTACAAAGGAGAGCAACAAAAATAAAAAAAGGTTCAGTGAACTTGACCAATGAGGAAAGGTTAAGAAAATATGGCATGTTTAGTCTAGATAAAAGAAGACTGAGTCAGACCTGATAACAAATATGTTTAGGGCTATGTTAAAGAGGATGGTGAATAATTGTCTTCCATGTCCATTACAGGTGAACAAGAAGTAATGGCTTATCTTGTATCATGGGAAATTTAAGTTAGATATGAGGAAAAACTTTCCAGCTGTAAGGATAATAAAACACTGAAATTGATTTCCAAGGGAGGTCATAGAATCCCCACCTTTGGAGGTTTTGAAGAACAAACACATGTCATGCATGGTCTAGGTATATTTTATCCTGCCTTAGTGCAAAAGGTTCTACTAAATGATCTCTTGAAGTCCTTTCCAGGCCTACATTCCTATGATTTTATGTACCTGATTAAGAGTCTAGACCACTGCAACTATCTCAGCTGTCGAACCCTTGCCAGACAGCTGTAGAAGCACGATTAACTGTTGAGTCGTTATGCCTGCCTTAAACACAATGCCTTTGGGAACTATGCTCTGTATGCAGCAGCCCCACATTTCCTTCACTGTCCCCATCAATGGAATTTGGGCAGCGACTTACAACAGTCACTAAATATTAAAATACCAGGAGGACTCAAGGGTCACTGGAGCAAAACTGAGGTCTAGTGCACCTCAGCTAGCGTCATGGAGCTTTCTGTGTACAGTACAAGTGAAAAGCAACTTGTGGTAACATGTTCAGTTTTCATAATACAATAATGGGAACTAAAAAGAACAAAATAAATAATAGTTAGACAAAAGGAGCAAATTATTGATAAGCATGTTTATTAAAGTCATGCTTGAGGGCCAGCCAAGAATGGGCCTCTATCACGCTAAGCACTGTACAAACACATAGTAGACAGTGCCTATCTCAAAGAGCTTACCATTTAAACAAACAAGATACACACATGGTTGGACAAGACAGGTGTTTTGAATTTTCTCACTTCAAGTCCTTTCTCGCACAGATGAAACAGGAAGATATAGTGGCTTATCTGTCAATACTTAATTAAAAGCTGACACATTTATTTCACTCCAGGCACAGCGTGTATTTCTTGAAAGGGCATTCTAGAGGGAAGCAAAGGTTATAAATATATTTAATGGTGACAAGCAGAAAGACAAGTGTACATTAGCAAATTAATGACAACAACTGCATGTTGCATGGCAGTAAGAACAGAAAGTGAATTTCCAAAAGGGTTTATCTTCAAGATTTCTATGTATTTGTTGTTTGTTCAGTGGATAATTTGTAAATGGGGTTGAAAGTATTGTTATAAAAGCATATAATTGCAGGAATAGCATCTAGTCAAGTGGGGGAAAAAACTTATGCATTCAAGGATGACCCACTTAATCCCTTTCTGAAGTTCAGTTAAATAAACAAGTACAACAATAGAAATTATTATTTATAATTAGAAATTTTCTGTTCTTGGAGCTTGACCTCAGCAACACAATCTTAAGATTTAGATCCTGCTGTGTTGCATTTCAAGGACATATATCTCTATTTATCCATACACAGTAGGGTGAGACCCCAAAACTTTCGCAGCTAGTGAGCCATCAAATGTTTCTTCAGTTTATAGGAAGGACCCATTCTGCTCTCAGCTATACACTGTAGAGCAGGGGTTTTCTTTCTGAGGCCCTCCCAACATGCTATAAAAATTCTGTGGCCCCCATGTGCCACAACAGTTGGGTTTTTGAAAAAGATGAAAAAGTCAGGGCTGATGGTAAGAGATTTTGCCCCATGCCCCAGGGGAGCCCTGTGAAGTTAAGTTGCTCAGGCTTCAGCTTCAGCTGCAGGTGGTGGGACTTGGGCTTTGGCTTTCTGCTCCATGTACAATCAAGTCTAAGGCCAGCCCTGTTTTCTCTTCTCTGGTTTATTTTGCTGCACTCTCTGAAACGAGCTCACAGCCCACAGAAGAACCCAGACCCTTGAGAACTGCAGCTATAGATGCAGTCCCACTGACATCTGTGCTGCACACTCACAAATGAGCACAACCTTTGTATAGACATGATATGAGACGAACACAGTTTCCTTGAGGATACTAACCAGCAGTAACATAACACAATGATGTGGCAGCAGCATGGCAAATGCATCTGACAGACTATTCCAGTTTGAGATGCTACTTGGGAAATTAGGGGGGAAAAATGTTCTTTACTCTTGTCTTAAACATATGGATCTTGGGGAAAGCATTTTATTGAAAGCGTCTACTGAAGCTCATGTAAAAATGCCTGAACTCTATTCAGAGCACAAAGTTTTCTTCCAAATACTGTCATCTTCATTTCCAGGGGAGGATAACCTAGCAAACACTGCATCTTTGAGCACACTTATGGCATCATGAATAATGTTTGCATCAACGACTGGGCAAAGACTCAGGCTCTCTTATTTTACCCAGACACCTTTGGCTGTGTCCAATACTGACAGGGTGCTGTGACCTGATGTAGAGACTGCACTCTTCTTTGATCTATGGAAGTCCTGGCTTTGAGTTTCTTGCTCCCACAGTTCTTGCTAACATGATATTTGAGATAGGGACTATGAGCCCTATGATTTGATCTGATCTGATCTGAACCTTTAAATATTTCAATACAATTAAATCATGAAGAGGGAAAGGCTGGTCTTACAAGTAAGGTACTGGGTTAGGAGTAAGACGACCTGGGTTAATTTCCCAGCCCTGCCACAGAGATCTTTTGTGACCACAGACAGTCATTTAACCTCACTGTGCCTTGGTTCCCAGCTATAAAGTAGAAATAATAATACTTTCTTTTTCTGTCTTGCCCAAATAGAATGAAAGATCTTCAGTGCAAACACAGTCTCTTACTAGGTGCTTGTACAGCACCTAAAATAATGAGGGTCCCAGTCTCATTTGAAGCCTCTAAGGATATATCCATAAAGCAACTACACACCCACAGCTGGGCCACACCAGCTGACTCAGGGCCCTGGGGCTGTGGGATTATTTAGATGTTCAGGTACTGAGCTTGAACATCTGTGCTACAATTTTATAGACCCGCAGCACGAGCCCGAGTTGGCTGATGTGGGTTAGCTGTGGGTGTGTATTACAATGATTACTACCATAATACACACTAAGAAACAATAATTTAATTAATATTATTCCAATCTTAATGGTAAATAAAATGTAGGTTCTTGTTAGCTCCCATGTTCTGAATCCCCATTATCCCTTCTCATGGCGTATGTCCACACAGGCTTCTTATTTTGAAACAACAGAGGTTGTTTCAAAATAAGAAGCAGCATGTCCACACAACACATTGTTATTTTGAAACAACGGGACCCATTGTTTCAAAATAATGGCTGTTATTTTGAAAGCGTTAAACCTCGCATCTAATTGAAATAGCCGTTGTTTCGAAACGGTTGTTTTGAAACAACGGCATTCGGACACATTGTTTCAAAACAACACCATTGTTTTGAAACAACTGTTTTGAAACAACATGTCCGAACGGCCTTGTTTCAAAATAACCATTTTGAAACAACGGCTATTTCGAAAGCAGGCTTTCCCTTAATTCGAATTAACAAAATGTTAATTCAAATTAACTTATTTCAAAATAAGGGCTTTATTTCGAAATAACTCATTTGGAAATGGGTTATTTCAAAATAATGATGTATGTGTGGACATAGCCATGGATGTTACTATTTATATCAGCATCATATAAAAATATTGACTGATTGGCTGGAAAGAAAGAAATTCTAAGAAATCTGACTTTTTTTATCATCTGCTTTTGTCTGTCATCATTAATGAATTAATTTATTAATGTTTGTACAGAATTTTGACATTGAAGAGCTGCATAGTGTTAGCATTAACTATTACAGAGTGTTTTTGAAGTGCCATATGGTCTTTTTTGTATGCAGTGAGATGAACTAGGACATAGTATTAGGTTTCTTTATTGCTCTGAATCAGTGTCCTTAATCTAAAATAGCAGCAGAAGAGGTTGTTTTAAAAGGACTTCCTCATCAAGCTAGCCAAGAGATTTACATTGAAATCTGCCTCTTGAAATCAATTTCCATACACTTATACAGATAGTAGAATTCATATCATTTGAACCTGCTTCCCCTCATGTACTTCTCCTCTGTCTGCCTTGGAGAACCAGCATACAGTCACAACTCTACCTCTTTCTTGGTTGTTTCAGTCTACTTTAACCATTGTGGAGGCTAACAGTAAATTACTACCTCTCAGGTGTAAGGAGAAAGTAGAGGTGAACAATGAACCAGAAGAGTGTTTCTATTCACATTGCTTCCCAGAGCTACTCCTGAGCTGATGCAGCTCATGAATTTCCCCTGGCTCAGGGATGTGCCTGAAAACACTATATAAAGGTTAATCTAATCTTTGCACTATACATCTATTTCTAAAAGTTATGGTCATCCAATCATGAAATAAAAATATACTATGTAGCTTCAGTGACAAATCTAAACTGCTCAAACACAGACTGCTCAGAATGAAGACTTCTCTTCAACAGTCTACAGCCTAAGAATTATTTGCCAGAATTAATTAGGACTCAGTTCTGCCACCCTTACACACACACACACACGCACCAAATCATATTTAGTTCTATCCATACTCACACTGGGTATGTCTACACTGTGTGTTTAAGTTGACTTAAAGGCCCTTAAGTCAACTTAAACAAAGCTCTGTCTACATTGCAGGGCAATAAAATCGACTTTAGCATCAGATAAAGTCAACTTTATAACTTCCACTTATAAAGTCGACTTTACAGTTAAGTTGACTTTATTAAGTCGATTTAAGGCAACGTGGAGGGGGAGTTGCCTTAAGTTGACTTAATTAGCCTCCCAACCATGGAGAACATGGGGATGGGGGCTGGCTAGAAGGCACAACACAGCTGGGAGCATTCCCAGCTGTGTGGACCACAGCCAAACTCCACATTTTCCATGACTGATCCAGCATCTCCCCTGTTCTGAGCCCAACCAGGCATCACAGCCTGCCCCGGCATCCCCCAGCATCTCAGCCCAACCTGGCATTTCCCTGCATTGCAGCCCAACCCCAGCATCTCCCCATTCTTAGCCCAATCCCCACGTCTCCCCCCGTTCTTAGCCCACCCTGAATGTCTCCCCTGTTCTTAGCCTGCCCTACATGTCTCACTCCTTCTCTGCCCAAACCACAGTGTTTCCCCCTTCTTGCCCTTCTCAGCCTACGCCTCAGTATCTTCCCCTTCTCTGCCCAAACCCGTGTGTCTCCCCCCCTCCTTTTTCAGCCTGACCCTGCCTGTCTCTCCCCCTCTTTGCCCAGCCCTGTGTGACTCCCCTTCTCAAAGGACCGCCCTGATATTGTTGTAAAACAAACAAGTCCAGAGGCACTATTCAAGACTAACAAATGTATTTATTGGATGAGCTTTCATGGGAGAAAAGTCCCACTTCATCAGACAGTTTGAAGATGGGGGACTTTACAGAATGGTAGGAAATAAATGCAGGGGAGTGTAAGACATAGGATCAGGTCACACTCTAACAGCAAACCAAGCAGCTGTTAAGATTCTAACACTGGGAAACAGCACATGGAAAGAAAGAAAGAAAGAAAGAAAGAAAGAAAGAAAGAAAGAAAATTACTATTTCTTTTATATTAGATTGTGTGAAATCAGGATTAAATCCTGACTATGGATCTTTTTTCCCCAGTTATAACAGGTGATTTGACTTCACCTTCCTCTGTGTGCTGTTTCGCAGTGTTTGAATCTTAACAACTGCTGTGCCCTGCCCCTGCGCTGGCAGTTGCCCTGCAACACCTGTTCCACAGCCAGAGGAGCCTGGGCAACGCAGGGAGGGTGTGGAGTGCTGTGCTGGCACATCGCTGGGCTACTTCAGGCTCCCTGGGCTCCCTGTTGCCACACACAGTATGGAAGGTGGTGTGGTCACTCGCTTCCTGTAGTAAAGGAGTGGCCGGAAGAGAGGAGCATTTCTGCTGTGGTGCACTGTAGGCCAGGTACCCACAATACACCATCCTAGGGCAACCTAGCAACTGCCAGTGTGGATGTGGGCAGTTTCCTGGCATTTTGAGTGTGGGCGTGCTAAGCCAGCCTAATAAGGTCTACTTTAAGCAGCCTTTATTAAACTGGCTTAACTGAGCCCTGTAGACATAGCCACTGAGATTAAAGGGCTACTGGTAAATAAGATGCTGCTCATCATAGTGGCAACAAAATGTGAAACTGAATAATTTTGTATAATGAATAAAGTCAATATAATCATGCTCTGTTCATGGACAATGTATGAATGAAAAAGAGGTACAATTTGTTGAATAATGCATTCAGTACTATCTTTGTAACCAGCACTAGTGCTATCTGATGGTTAGAGATAAACTGCTAGGAACTGGAATACCTGAACCGCATTGCCTTACTAGGATAAATACGTTGGGTAGGATTTTCAAAATCCCTCAACATTGCCCTAACTCTGCTTGCATTAAAGTTAATTGGAGTTATTCCAATAATTTCAGTCAAAGCTGAGCTAGGTTAGTACTGAACACTTTGACAATCCCACCCGTACTGTGCTGGCTTGTTGTATATGTGAATCAGTCACTTTGGCTAGATGGAATTAGAATTGCTTAAGTATGTGTTACAAGCCCTAATGCTGCTGATATAAAAGGGTTTTCTCCTTTTTTGAAGAAGAGGAACCTTGACTAGAGGCTGTTGCCCTTTATACGGGGTTTCTTTCTGTTTGTTTGGCAGAGTAAATCAGAGAATCACAGGAAAAAGATTACAAGTATGTCTAAATTGCAATTTAAAACCCAACAGCAGTCAGACTCGGTGCCCAGCTCTACACATTCAGGCTTGTAGGCTTCTTACCAATGTTCCCTCTAAGCTGCGCGGCCGTGCAGCCGCGCAGCCCACCACAGCCCCCCCGCGCAGGGAAGGCTGCCGGCCGCGCAGGGCTGGCAGCCAGAGGCCCTACTCAGAGCTCCTGTGGGGCAGGGAGTTATTAAAACTCCCGCCCACAGACGCTCTAACGGAGCATGCCCAGAATATCTGAGCATGCTCCGTTAGTGCTTCTCTGGCCCAGGAGCTGTGGCAGGGCCATGCAGGGTAAGCAGGGGAGCGGGGGGTGGCACCAGGATCGGGCCCGCGGGGGGGCAGGATCAGGCAAAGCCGGCAGCCCCAGCTGCTCCCCCGACACCCCCTTTCTGGGGTTGCAGGGTGAGCTGCCGCAGCGGCTCATCCCCATGGGGCTGCAGCCCCCTGGACCAGGTACCGAAATAGCAAGTTCACAGTGTGAACTTGCTATTTCGATTCCTGTTTTTCCCTTATTTCGAATTAACATTTTGTTAGTTCAAAATAAGTTGTTTCGAAATAAGGGTTATTTTGATATACGGTTGTTTCGAAACAACCGTATCGAAATAACCCTCTGTGTGAGAACACAGCCTGAGTATGAGATTAAAGACAGGCTCCAAGACTTGCTGCCACAGGTTTTAAAATGCAAGGTGTATGCATATAGAATGAACTAGGCAAAAAGGATGAAATTCAACAAGGAAAAATGTGAAGTACTCCATTGAGGAAAACAATCAGCTGAACACATACAAAATGCCTAAGGAGTACTGCAGAAAGGGATCTGGGTGTCACACACAAGCTAAATATGAGTCAACACTGTAATACTGTTGCAAAAAAAGCAAACTTTCTGAGATTATTAGCAATCTTGTCATAAATAAAACACAAGAAGTAATTCTGGTCTACTCTGTGCTGTTTATGCCTCAACTGGAGTATTGTGTTCAGTTCTGGGTGCCTCATTCCAGGAAAAATGTGAACAAATTGGAGAAAGTCCAGAGAAGAACAACAAAAATGATTAATGGTCTGGAATACTTGACTTACGTAGGAAGACTGAAAGAAGTGGGTTTGTTTAGTCTGAAAAAGTAGAGACTGAGGGGACATGACAACAGTTTTCAAATACCTGAAAGGTTACAAGGAGGAGAGAGAAAAAATATTCTCCTTAAGTCCTGATGATAGGACAAGATGCAATGGGTTTAAATTACAGCAAGGGAAGTTTAGGTTGGACGTTAGGAAAAAATTTGTAACTCTCAGGGTGATTAACCACTGGAATAAGTTGCCTAAGTAAATTGTAGAGTCTCCATCATTGGAAACTTTTAAGAACAGGTTACACAAACACCTGTCAGGGATGGTTTAGATGGCACTGGGTCCTGCCATGAGCGCAGTGGACTGGACTCAATGACTTCTCATGGTCCCTTCCAATTCCTTTATGTCTGTATAGACTCAGTGAATCTATTGGTGTCCAGTAGAACCGTGGAGGTTTGGTGTAATTTACAAGGTGTCTTAGAGAAAGCTGCATTAGATCCTTACAATTTCCAGAGGGGTAGCTGTGTTAGTCTGTGTACAGCAAAAACAACAAGAGGATTGGCTGTAGGCCATGAATCACATAATCTGTCCATGATGGAAGGTGGAGGCATGTCGGTATACATTACACTCAGTTGGTTTTCAGTATAGGGTGGTGTTAATATGTCCATCCCTTTTTCATACAGCCGTGTCCAAGAAGTGGGTGCTTCTGTGGACTCAACTTCTTCTGTGAAACTGTAATCTCCATGCATCTTGACAAAGTGGGTTGGAGTCCAGGAAAGTTTATGCCCAAAGAAATTTTCTACTCTTTAAGGTGCCATGGAACTCTTGTTGTTTTTATTAGATCCTTTATAACTCCTCAGTTGGTGTAAATGAGCAAAGATCCATGGTCTCAGTACATCCAAGTGCACTCCATAGCATAGTATAGAATGACTGCTTCTTACTGCTGGTTGTGCTTAAAGGCCAGTTTTGCACTAGATGACTGCAGTTAGGGGAGACAGACAAGCAAACAAAAAACAGCATTGTCTTAAAATAATGCAGTAAACAGATGTATGTAATAAAAAAAATTATGCAAATGGACTGAGCAGAAAGCCAGTAATTTCATCTAAAACATACAGTGCATAAGCCATTTAGCAATTTTCTGCAGTGCAAAGAAGTCCCTCACATCATTAGCAAAAAGACTTTTTAGGAAACATTAAAATGTGGCACAAAAATTATTAACATGTTATTACTACCTCATCTCAATCTGCTTTCCATTATTTTTATTTTAAAAAGCAAAGAATGTTTTGATACAAACCAAAATATATTTCCCAGCTGTATTTTGTCATGAGATGACTGTGAGAGCTCCCAGCTCTACCAGCAGAAATAGAATCTCAGCAGCTGGATAAATGTTTTGGTTATCCTTTGCAGTAATTTTAGCATCTAAGCCCTGAAATCTTTATAGTTCTGTAACACTCAAAAATATAATCTGAACTGAGAGATGCAGCTATACTATGGGTTATTCAATGGCAGATAATGCAATGGAAAAGACTACGTCCATTCCTACCCTTGAAGTACTCACAAGGAGCTGGTCTCAGCAAAGAGGCCAGTGGCTCTAAAAAATAAATATTACGTCTACTTACAGTTAAGTGGCTGGTGCCTCTAACCATCAGGTTGCATGTAAACTTTAAACCTCTCATTTTAAAGAGTAAGTTTCTGTCAGATGTACTGTAAAGGCAGACTCATTCAAGCATGGAAAGAACTTGAAAATAGTGGTTTCAAGTAACAGTTCAGATCAGTTTTGGCCTTTAAATTTACAAGCACTAGTTTTTGAGTATAAATCTATGTTTCGAACACCCCAACATGTGAGATTGACACATATAAATATTCTTACTTATACTGGACAGTTAAAAGTCCAGCCACCAAATTGGTACACAGATTTATGAATTTTAACTTGAGAAGGGACTGCTGTTAATCCATGCTGACTGCCATAACACAGTTGAAAAGAGGGCACCTAGCAACTCCTGTTTGAAATATAACTTTTTCTTTTTTCTTTCTTTCTTTTTTAAGCCATTCAATCTTCATTTACAAGCTTCAGGTGATGAAGTATTCACAAGGTCCACAGGTAAGTTGTTCCAACAGTTAATTACTCTCACTGTTAAAAAAAACCTGAACCTTGTTTCTACACTGAATTTGTCTAGCTTCAGCTTCTGATCATGGGATTGAATTATGCCTTTTTCTGCTAGTTTGAAGAGCTAACTATTATCAAACATTTCATCAGCATCAGTCATAGTCTGTGGATGAAGCCCCCTTTTAACAGATTAAACTTATATAGTTTCTCACTATAAGGCAAGTTTTCTAGACCCCAATTCATCTTTGTAACTTTTCTCTCAAATCTTTCTAATTTTGCAACTTATTTTTGGAAATATGGGACATCAGACTAATGTCTTATGCGGAGGCAATACCCAGATTCATAAATATACTATAGGGGTCCACAAAGATACTACAATGTTCAAACATTGGAGCAAACCCATGCCGTATCTTTGTGGACCATTGCATGAAATTTGTGAATGGTTTGTGTATAATGGGAGTTGATTAAGGTGAGTCTCTGAGTCTAAACAACTTCCAAGAGTGTAGCTTGGTTCCAATTGAGTACTTCCAAAATATGAGAAAAAGAAAGCACTTTTGGTAAGAAAAAGCTGAGTCTGAACTGGCCCTCTGAGTTTCAGCTGACATAAGGCCTCTTTTTGATTCAGCAAACCTTTGTCCCTGATGTTGCTGAAGGGTTGGAATAACTTTGGCCTAGTAGTGCCCTACAAGACTGAGGGGTGGCTCCTGACATATTTTGTGGGTGTTTAAATCTGTTTATAGTTTGTTATGTTTCCTCTAATATACTTTTATCTTAACAACAATTATCCTTCCTCAGCAAGAGCTGTGTGGTAACTTGTAACTGATGACAAAACACTGTTAACAGATCTTGAAAAGAAAGCATTACATTGGCACTGGTGATTAGACAGACGTCTTGCCAGAAATATCACAGTGCATGTCAGTGGGCTGTGATGCCTTATGATACCTGGTCAGAATGAAGTGGTACAAGGGTCCCTGGCAGAGACAGGTGACAGCTGAAGAGCTGATAGTTGACTGGGCACTCATGGAGTGGGCCTCAGTGGTGGAGGTACAGATGCAGTTACCCTGAAATACTGTCAACGTGGTGGCAGTATGTATGGGATACATGATAGTGTGACTGCCATAAGAGCCAACAGCAGTGAACACAGGTATTAAAGAAAGAAAGTCACAGAGAAAATAAGTCTTGTAGGCTATGTCCACTTGTACGTGCTTAAGTCAATTTAAGTTAAATCGATTTAAGCTAGTTTGAAATAAAAATCATTCAATCAATTTAACTTAAATTGATTTAAGCAAAAACACTAAATGGGAATAGCAAGTCCGGACACAGGTGTAGCAACATGGCCCCCTGGCAGGGCAATGTTGCCAGCCAATCACATAAAAGCAGGAACGGACCATTGTGGCTGGCAGGAGACTGTGAGAGAGATGGCTATGGATGCTCCCCGGCTCCCATACCATCCTTGAGCACTAGCTAGACCCTCTGCTAGCCTGCAGGGTGCTCCCCTGCAGTGGGACACACTGTTCCCTGACCCCAGTGATCTGGAGCCTGAGCCCCACCCATCGTTTCACTGGCCCTCACAATGGCCTTAGTTCCCCACTCCCCTTCTGTGCAACATTGCATCTGGGCACAGGACACCAGCACAGACGGGTGCGAGCGGGTTGTCCTTCAAACCTGAAGCAATGAGCAGCAGAGGAGGAACCTCTGGGTGAGAAGGGAAACTTTCACTCACCTGGTCGTCAAGCTCATCCCAGTCCTGAGCTGAAGGGACACGATGATGAGAGCATCCATCCCTGTGGACAAGAGAGTGGCCATTGCTCTCTGGAAAATGCCCATTCCTGAGTCTCACAGGTCCATTGCCCATCTCTTCAGCATTGAGAGGGTCCATCGTTGGTGAAGTGCTACTGCAGGTCGCCTATACCATCAACACAGTCCTGCTGCCACACTTCATCTACCAGAGAGCGCTGCAGGACACCATCACCAGCCTCGCTGCCCTGGGGTTTCAAAACTGCAGGGGGATACTCAATGCCACCCACATCCCATGCAAGCCCCAGAGCACCATGCAGCCAACTATCGGAACAAGAAAGGATACCACCTGGTCATCCTTCAGGCCCTTGTGGACCACTGGGGCATCTTTCAAAATTGCTACACTGGATGGCTGGGGAGGGCGCATGATGCCAGGGTTCTGTGCAACTCCTTGCTGTACGAGGGCATGGAGGCAGGCACCTTCTCCCCCCACCCATAATATCACCATTGGGGAAGTCAAGGTGCCCATCTTCATAGTCGCTGATGTGGCCTACCCCCTTCCCCCCCGGGCTCGTGCACCTGTACATGGGACTCCTCGATGCCAGACAGCAGTTTTTCAATCACTGCATCAGCCACTGCTGCCAGGTGGTTGAGTGGGCATTCGGCAGACTGAAAGCCCACTGAAGGTGCCTCCTAACATGCCTGCACCTCACCGAGGACACAGTCGCGGAGGTCATCAGTGCCTGTGTGGCACTGCATAACCTCTGCGAGCTCCAGGACGAGACAGTAGCCGCCATGTGGGAGGCTGACGCAGAGCTTATCAGTGACCGGTTCCAGCAGCCAGAGGTTTTGGCCCCAAGGGACCAAGTACTGCAAAGAGCAACCACTGTGTGTGAGGCACAAACAAACCTGCTTGTGACTGAGTACCTGTGAGGGCTAGGACTGCCGCCCCATACCCCCCACATCTCCATCCAGCCACAGCCAGCCCCCACTTACACCCAGAACCCCACCCAATAAAAGCACACATTGCACTATTTTCAGTGTTCTGATTTTTATTTACAATGAGGGGGGGTTGGGGCAACAAAGGGCTTGGGAGGCAAGTATGGGACGTGGAACTTTGGACAGAGAACTGGGGGGGGGGGCATGAATTGGGAGATGGGAAGTGGCAGGGGGAGAACCGGGGGGGGACCATAAACTGGGAGATGGGAAGTGGGTGGGAGTTTGGGGACTTTGAAAGATGGGGGGGGGCTATGGGGAGGCCATCCCAGGCCCATGGCCCACTGTGCCTCAGCCTTGCCCAAGGCCACCCTGAGTCGGGGGCCGCCGGGGGGAGACGGACAGCTCCCTGTCTCTGAGGCACTCCCTTAGGTGCCAGGAGTGCAAGGTGCTGCGCAGTTCATTGCAGGATCAAGGCAACGTCCTGCACAGCACCATCGAGGGTCCGCAACGCATTGACTGCTGCTCCAGAGCCACAGCCTGCTGCTTCATCTCTGCAGCCTGCTGCTCCATCGCAGAGACGGTGCGGTCGTCTGCATCATCTGTGAACTGGAGCTGGTGGATGGCAGTTTCCTGGCACCTGCCCTGCTTTTCCTTCCAGGCCTGGACTGACTCCTCCACTTGGTGGCCCAGTTCAGGGAGGCTGCTGAGGATGTCGTCCCTGGTCTGGCAGGCTCTCCCACTCTGCCTCTCAGCGGTCCATGGGCTCTGCAGAGTAGGATGGCAGGTGAGTGAGTGAGCTGCTGGGGTGAAGTGGGAAAAGAGTGAGCCCCCCGTTTGCCTGATGGCCTTGCCTGCGTGCAGCCTGTCTGCAGCAAACCCCTCCACCCTGACTGTCAGCAGCATTCCCCATCTGTATCCTGTGGGACGCTACACCAAGGGCGCATACGGCCTCATGGTGCCCACAGCGATGAGCAGTATTCAGCAGGATGTGGGCTGGGAAGTTTCCCGAGGCCACGTTCTAGCTGTGTGGCTTGCATGCTCTCTGACATAGATGCCGGCACACAGGTCTAGTGGCACCTCTCTGATGAGCATCCCCCACCCCGCTGGGTCCTGGCTCCTGGCGTACATGTTCCTCTGCCATCAGCACCCATGGGAGGGATCTTGTGCCCCCCCCAGCCCTGTGCCTTGTGTGTTCCAGGGCCATGCACCCTCGGTACCCATACCATTGGCAGCTCGGCCCTGCCTGCCTGGAGGGGGCAGAACACTCACCAGCAGGGACTCCTGATGTTCACCTTGATGTCCCCTCCTCCAGGTTGGATGTAGGTGGTGGCTCCTCTGTCTCCCCCTCTTGCTCCCCCTCCTCAGGGGTGGCGGTCCTCTCCTCCTGAGCAGGGAAGAGCTTGGGACTAGCCAGTGGGGCTTCAGGTGGTTGAGCACTCCCAAGCCAACTGATGTCAACCATGTCGAGGGAGGCCTCCCTGTCTGACGGGCCTCCCTCAGCGAATGTGGCCACAGGGGTGGGCTCAACAGAGTCGACGGTCCTGGACAGGAGACTGCTGGGCTCATCCCTTAGGAAGGCATCAAGCTCCTTGTAAAAGGAGCAGCTGGTGGTGCTTGTTGGCCCCTGGAGCTGCCTCGCCTCCCTGGTGCAGGCATAGTCTTGGTGCAGGACTTTTATTTTAGAATGCACCTGCTCCGTCACGCATTTGTACCCCTGTCCAGTCAGTGCCTTAGTGATGTCTGCATAGACATTGTGGTTGTGATGCCTAGAGTGGAACTGGGCACAAATGTCCTCCCTGCCCCATATCTCGAGGAGGCAGAGGACCTCCTCCCATACCCACACAGGTGCCCAGTGTGGCCCCTGGGCTGTGGCAGCATGTGGCTCGGCCATGCTGCATCAGCCTCCAGGCATGTGGCAGCAATGGGGCTGGGCACTTCCTCCCTCCTGGTGCTGTGCACCCTGGGAGGAGGAAAGGCAATCCAAGCCAGAATTGAAACAACAGCCGTTTCGAAACAACGCATCCAAACGGTGTTGTTTCGAAATGGCCATTTTGATTCAACAGCCATTTCGATTACCCTCCTGGCTTTGTTGTTTTGAATTCAGTTCCATTGTTTCGAAATGATGAGCTCCATCATTTCAAAACAGCGGAACGTCATGTGGACATATCTTTTTTTAAAGCGAAACAGCGGTGGTTGTTTCACTTTAAAAACAACATGTGGACCTAGCCGTAATCATCTTGGAAACAGAATAATAGAAAAAGGACATGAATTAAGAATGACTGAAGGAAGAAAAGCTGTTGAACTTGTGTGAGCAGCAAGATTTGTTTGCTACTGATCTGGAGGAGTTGGCAGTCACACTGTGCTCATACATTCTTAGGTGGGTGGGGTATCTCCTCCAGAGATGGACAGGAGCGTTCCACGTTCTTCCTATAAGGCATGCCGGGGACAAAGAGATGGCACCACAGATGGTCCAGCAGAAGTAACAGTGATGAAAAGAAAGAGACTCATAGACCTTAAAGCCAGAAAAGAGCATTATGATCATCTAGTATGATCTCCTGCACATTGCAAGTCACATAACCTCACCCATGCACTCCTGGCCTCTAACCTCTCGCTGAATTACTAAAATCCTCAGATCATTATTTAAAGACTTCAAGTTACAGAGACTCCACCATTCACACAAATTTAAACCCGCATCACTATGCCCCATACCGCAAAGGAAGGAAGGAAAAACAAACAAACAAAAAAGCCCCAAACCAGCCAAAACCCCAAAACACCACCTCTTTCCCTATCAATCTGGTCCAAGAGAAAATTCCTTCCTGACCCCAAACATGGTGGACAGTTGGGGCCTCAGCACTTTGGCAAGACTCACCAGACTGATGCCTGGGAAATAATTCTCTGTAGTAGCTCAGAGCACACCTCATCTCATATCTGGAGGCTGATGTGCAATTGAATGATTGTGCAGAAGAGAAGAATAGAGCTGGAACCAACACTGGGAGTGACAGAAGCATGCTGACTAGAACAAATGCCACCAACTTAAACAGAAAAGTGGGTCAAGTCACATCTATAGAATCCAGGAGGAAGAACACAAGGGGTTCAATACTCTTCTTCTCTTTTTTTTCTCTCTCTCTCTCTCTCTCAGAGAAGCTAGGATTATGCCACTGAAATCCCTCAGCCCTGACCTCCAAAGATGTGAGACAGAGGAAGGAACTGGGCTTTGGGGAAGAATGGTTATTATGTGACACCATCCATGCAATAAAATGGTGGAATTCCCTGGAATGCTTGTTGAGCAGCCTAGTTACTCTCACTTCTTTATGGGAAAGATGTGAAAGATACTGCAGCCCCATGCAGTAACTCTGGGGACCGCTCTATTAAATTTATGAATGATTTATATGTGATTCAAAAAAGAACTCTGGTGGCACTTTTAAAGACTAACAAATCTATGTATTGCATGAGCTTTCATGGGAGAGAATCCCTTTTTGTTAGATGTCTGATGAAGTGGGATTCTCTCCCATGAAAGCTCATGCAATACATAAATTTGTTAGTCTTTAAAAGTGCCATCAGACTTCTTTTTTGCTTTGCCAGACTAGACTAACATGTTTATCACTTAGGAACTTATATGTGATTGTATTCTATTCTATGGAAGAATTTGGTTCAAAGATAATGAGGCAGATGGTCCTCCATTTACAGTAATGTTAATCCAGAGTAATTCCAGTGACTTCAGTAGATTTATTCTTGATGCACTACACTGTAAATGAGAGCATTATCTGGTCCTTCTATGACATTAAAAGATTAAAAATATGCAGTTTGCAAAAACAGAAGTTTTGAGAAATAAGTCCTGATTCTTAAAGAAGCTATGCACTTTTTGTGAGTTTGGAATTGAGCATACTTGGAACCTCATAGGATTAGGCCCTTAATATGTTCAATAGATAATTATTTAGAGTATTGAACTGCTGTTAGTTGAAAGTACAACCCTGTTTTGTTTATTGGCTAAAGCTCAATTTGGCCACTACTATCAGCATCATCTTTCTACATTAGTTAAATAAGAAAGCACTACAAATCATTAAACCTTGCCATTCAGTCATTTTGATGATTAATCAATAAGATGAAATTTTACCTCCAAAAACCTGGTCATGCAGTCTTATAGATTATATTCCAAGTTTTTATTCCTACACTATTCATCTTTATTCAACTCTCTTATACAGACTGTAGAGAAGTGATGTAAAGACAACTTCTGGTAATCCCAAAGCAATAATCATCTAGAAAAAGAACCAGCAGGTGAAGTGAAAGATTCAGGTAAATAAGGGAATGATACCAACACGCTCAGCTTAATCTAAACTGAAGTTGATACAACTAGACAGCTACAAAACTTCAGATCAATTAGTTGGGCCCCAGGCTTAGTCATAAGACAGAGGGAAGGAATCACATTACAACATGGAAAACTAGGATTGATGAACTCCTAAGCTTGTTTTGCAAATTCTGAATTGGACTTAACATTTAAGATTCTTTACCTGATTATTTACTTTAAAAGTCCTTGTGGATCATTGAATGTTTGGGTTTTTTTCCATAATGAAACAGGCTGGAAACTCATTTCAATGACCTTTTAAGAGGTTGACAATAACACAGGGGTAATAATAATAATGGAAAAACAACAGAAGTCCTGTGGCACTTTAATGACTAACAAATTTCTTCGGGCATAAGCTTTTGCGGCTGCAACCCACTTTGTCAAATGAATGGACATCTGACGCATGAATGTCAGATGCCTGCATCTGATGAAGTGGATTGAAGCCCATGAAAGCTTGTGCCCAAAGAAATTTGCTAGTCTTTAATGTGCCACAGGGCTCTTGTTGCTTTTTCTATATACAGACTAACATGGCTACCCCTCTGAATAATAATGGAAGAAGTCAACATACTTCTCAATCAGCATGAAAAATATCATGGGGGATGATCCCTCATGGACGCAAAATACAGGCCACATAACCCTCTCGAGTGTTGCCATTTTGGAGCACCATCCTTCAATCCTTAGATAGAGGAAAAAGAGAGAGTCATGTCGCCAATTAGTAAATAGCCTACAAAACAGAACCAAGATCTGTAAACACCATCTATTAAAATGGTTCTTTAGAATCAGGGTTCTAAAGCTCTCTCTCCATCTGTAAGATTATTTTATATAATTATGAGTTTTGTGTGCAATTTATGCAGCAGAAGTCCCATTGTCTTCAATAGAAGCACCATATGCTTGGACCTTTAGTAGGTTCTTGCCGTCCCAATAGCCTAGTGAGATTTCTTGGGATGTTCTTGGCTATGTCTACACTAGCAAATTAGTCCAGATTAAGGAGGCTTAATCTGGACTAATTTTGTCCCTGTCTACACTAGGCTTTGCCTAGTTCAAACTAAAAAAATTAGTAAATAAATTACTAATGTCAACTACAGGATTCTAGTAGCACAATTCATACACAGAATAAAATACATGTAAAATCCTATCTTAGTACTGCATCTAAAGGTTTGTCAAATAAAAGCCAAATTCTGACAGGTATTTTATATATCACAGCAGAGGACTAATAGCTGGCATCAGGCCTAAGAAGCAGAAGTTGTCCATCCACTGTCTGCCTCTGATATGTTGCAGAGTTGCCAAGCTATGAGTCTCTTTGACAGAAATTGAGAATGGGTTATTTGGTGTGATAAGAACTGATTGATTGTGCAGGCCTTATGAAACAGTTGCTGTGTATGCAACTGTTCATAGCTTAGAACCATAGAATCATAGGGTTGGAAGGGACCTCATGAGGTCAGCTAGTCCAACCCCCTGCCAAAAAAGGCAGGACCACTCCCACTAAATTATTGCAACTAGAGTTTTATCCAGCTGGGACTTAAACATCTCCAAAGACGGAGATTCCACCACCTCCCTAGGTAGCCCATTCCAATGCTTTACCAACCTCCTAGTAAGAAAGGTTTTCCTAATATCCAGCCTTGATCTCCCCAGCTGCAACTTGAAACCACTGCTCCTTGTTCTATCCTCTGTTACTACTGAGAACAGCCAAGCTCCATCCTCCTTGGAGCATCCCTTCAAGTAGTTGGAGGTTGCTATCAAATCCCCCCTCAGTCTTCTCTTCTGCAGGCTAAATAAGCCTAGTTCCTTCAGTCTTTTGTCATAGGGCTTGTGCTCCAGCCCCTTGATCATTTTTGTTGCCCTCCACTGGACTCTTTCTAATTTGTCCATGTCGTTTTTGTAGTGGGGAGCACAAAACTGGACACAGTATTCCAGATGCGGCCTCACCAGTGCCGAACAGAGGGGAATGATCACATCCCTCGATCCACTGGCAACGCTTCTTCTGATGGAGCCCAGTATGCTATTGACCTTTTTGGCAACAAGAGCACACTGCTGACTCATATCCAGCTTCCGATCCACTAGGACCCCCAAGGTTCTTTTCTACGGTGTTGCTACTTAGCTGATCGTTCCCCAGCCTGTAGCAGTGCATGGGGTTTTTCCGTCCCAAGTGCAGGACTTTGTACTTGTTCTTGTTGAACCTCATGAGATTTCTATTGGCCCACTGCTCCAATTTGTCAAGGTCTTCCTGAATCTTCTCCCTGCCCTCCAGCATGTCTACCGTTCCCCCCAGCTTGGTGTCATCTGCAAACTTACTGAGTGTGCAATAAATCCCATCATCCAGATCATTAATGAAAATATTGAACAGAACTGGCCCCAGGACCAACCCCTGGGGCACACCACTTGTTACTGGCTTCATGATCTGGCTCTTAGTGAACTATATGGGTATGTCTACACTTACAATTTAGTTCAAATTAAAGAGGCTTAATTCAAACTAAATTAGTGCATGTCCACACTTGCTTTCTTAGTTTGAACTAAGGAGTTCCCTTAGTTCGAACTAAGGAAAACCTCCCTTATGTTCAAACTGATGGTTAATTCAAACTCATAGTTCAAATTAACGCAATATAGCTGTGTTAATTCGAATTACTTGTTAGTTCAAATTAACCACAGCTTGATTTTTCCCTATGCAATGTCACCCCCTTCAAACTTGCAAGTCCTGTGCATGGACATGCTAGTTCGAATTAAGGTTTCTAGTGTGGCTGTGTCAATTTGAATTAACTTAATTCGAACTAATAATTATTAGTCTGAATTGATTAGTTCAAATTCAGTTAATTCGAACTAACCTTCTAAGTGTAGACATACTCTAACACATTCATTTATCACATGAGCTTTTGTGGGAGACAATCCCACTTCAAAATTGTTAGTCTTTTAGGACTCTTTGTTTGTTTTGCTGAACTGGACTAGCATGGCTACCCCTTTCAGCTCTATTCTCAGGTCTGCTATTGGCCTCAGTATTTTCTTGCTCTGAAAGACTAGATCATTACTTGCACACACCTTCATGAATAAACAAAAACATTGTTAGAATTTGTCCGTATGTTTTTGGTTTTGCATGAGAATGTGTGGACATAGGTCTAGTATTTCAGAGCAAGAAATACAACTGCTGAAAAGAAACACTGATGGATGGGAGTACTAACAGAATTTTAATTTGAACCTCTAAAACTCCATCTAGGCATTTATTATGCACCTTACACCAGGAGTTTTCAAACTTATGGTCAGGACCCAGTACTGGATTGCAGACCGTCAGGCACTGGGTCGTCGTGCCCCTTGCTGCCACCACCAAAAGACTGGAATGCATTGCTAAAAGATGTAATTGTTGGGTCATAGGTATAAATTTTTTTTCAGCTGGGTCCTGAGAAAAAGAAGTTTGAGAACCACTGCCTTTTACTGTTCGAGCTGAGTACTTCCAACTTCATTTGAATCACTAGCAGCAGTCTCACAAACTACTGATGATGAAGAATATGAATAATATTTATGTAACATTGTAAAAGTGCAGGCATACTGACAAGGAACACATTTCACCTGTTCTTTTTCTCCTTGGCTTTAGATTTTGTGTCATGCAGGTTTGTGTCAAGCACAGAAATTGGTAATGTGATGCATGGTAGTGGGAACTAAGAAAGTGATTAAGAATGAGAAACCCATGTAATGAAGTGTTTCCCATAAAACAAGATTCATAGTAGGAAATGTTTTTGCTCATGTGCTTGAAATGGAGCTCAGAAGCATTCAGAGATCCACGTAGCTCTACTCAGATATCTTTGCAGTTTTCAGCAAGGTTTCTTTAGAATTTTATTCTATTCTTTTTTTTCTTAGATAAAATCACACAGAAGAAAATAAGTACCTCTGATTGGCTAGAGTTATTATTCCATTTCTACACCAGGCAAAATTCTGTGGACTTTTGCAGTCAGGATGCAAGCTTTAAAAACCTGAATGCATCTTTTCAGTCTTATTGATTCATTTTATGGAACATATTTCATCTTATTCATAGTAGCATTGTGATAAAGGAAAACACAAAAGACACAAAACAATGTAGCTAAATAACAAAATAAAGCAACTGGTAGGTTAAGAAAATCTAAGAGGAATATCAGCAGATACAGTATTTAAAATGAAGTTATTCTTAGATACAAAAGATATTTTAAAATAATCATAATCCAAGGTAATAATACAAATAATATTTTATAGAAAATTCTTAATTTTACAATTATTTTAATTAAATTGTCCATGTGATGCCAAATAATGCAACAGACCTTCTATACAGAGAGAGTGGCTAAATTATGATCCATGAGTTGAGAGATCTGGACTAAAGTTTCTGCTTCACGTTATATTTCTTATGTGACTTTGGTAAGTTACTTGCCCTTGCTGTACTTCAATTCCCATCTGTAAAATGGGGGAAATAGTACTTCCCTTCTTCACAGGATTATGGTAAGGCTAAATGCTTTAAAAATCATGTGATGCTTAAGTACTATGGTAATACTTGGGGGCATACAAGTAGCACCATAGTTACTTCAATGAACAAGTGATATTTATGATCAGTACTTGATTTACCCATTATGAGCCCAACTGTGCCACCTTTATACAAGTTGAGTAACTCTTACCTTTGTCAGTGGGACCACCTGTAGTGTGAAGTATTACTTAATACTAGTAAGGGTGCCAAAATCAAATCCTGCATTGTGCATTTAAATGTATTTTTTAAATCTTTTATTGCAGTGTAGCCATAACAGCAAGGAAGATTTGAAGAAAAACAGGGAGAAATAAGGACTGATTATATTAGCAAACAGAGGCAAACATTACTATCATCAGTGAGTCCTTACTCATTAGTAACTCTTTCACTTGTAAAAACATCAACAGTCCTGTGGCATATTAAAGACTAATTTCTTCAGGCATAGGCTTTTGTGGACTGCAACTCACTTCATTAGATACATTTGCTGTATACAGACTAACACAGCTACCCTTCTGGAACTCTTTCAGTTGTTGTTTTATTTAATTAAATGAGTAAGATAAACAGGATCAGACTCTTTAAGTGGTCACTATACATCTAAAAATAACGATCGCAGCAGGTTGCATTCTGGTTGGTAGCACTCTTTTGCAGATTTTGATTATTTTGTATTTGTGGTGCTTGTCACTGTATCATTTTTTTCTGTCCTTAAAAGGTTCTCTTTTTCTGCTGTCAGATATAGATGGTGATTCACAAATGTTTGAGCAAAAGAATTCCTCAAAACTTTCAGTCTCAGTTTATTTTAGTTTCATTAATGTAATTCCTAGAATCACTTGGAACACATTTTTGTCAGTGCTCCATGTAAATAAAAAAAAATATAAAATCCCAGTTAACTGGGGAGAGAAGTATCCCAACTACATTGGTATAGTGTGAGTGAGGCTGATATGCCTCCATCATGCTTCTGCATTTAGTTTCAATTATGTTTCCATAACTAAAAATATAAGCAACACCTTTAAAATACATTTATGCTTCTGTTTGGATCTTGCGGGTTTAATTTAGGCAATAATCCCATTTATCTGAATAACTTTAATTTACATAGGTCAGTGGGAGTTTTGCCTGAGTAAGGAATGCAAGTTCTGGAATTAAAGACAGCTACTATGTGCTTTGACAGAAATATTCATGCATTTTCAGTCCCTGATTACTGAGAATTCTGAACATTTTGTTCAATTTTTTCTTACATGTGTTATATTGTAAAGATTTTTTTTAAAGAAATACTTTTGATTTCAGGACTCTGCGTGATTAGTATGAATAAAATTCTAATAAAAAAAAGAAACAAATCTTCCCCCCCTTTTTTTAAGAGTATGAAAACACACCTTAACATGTCTTTCACCTAAAGCATAGATTCCAGAGAGGTAGCTGTGTTAGTCTGTTTCAGCAAAACAAACAAGGAGTCTTGTGATGCTTTTAAAGACTAACAAGTAGACATCCGTGTAATGTAAAAGAAACATGAACAATATGGACAAGTGGCAGGCAAAGCAATGATTTTGTCACTTGGAATCTTTTGCTGCCACCTTCTGGAGCTTAAAAGCAATACCATTATTGGATTTTGTATGTGCGTTTTGGGGTTTTTTTCTTTTTGTTTTTAGTACTATGACATCGCTTAGTCTTCAATAACAATTGCTAGCATTATTACAGAAAAAGAATACATAAATTCTCTGCTTCATTATTTTTCTGTTTTAAACATGTATGCACAGATGCAATTATTTTGTTCTTTGAAATCTTTTGCTGCCACCTTCTGGAGTTTAAGAACAATACTATTATTGGTTTTTGTGTGTGGATTTGTTGGGAGGGGATTAAGCACTATGATGTATCTTAGTCTTCAGTAACAGTTCATAGAATCATAGGGTGGAAGGGACCTCATGAGGTCATCTAGTCCAACCTGCTGCTAAAAGCAGGGCCACTTCCACTAAATTATCCCACCCAAGGTTTTGTCCAGCCAGACCTTAAATATTTCCAAAGATTGCATTATTACAGACAAAGAATACATACAGTCTCTACTTCGATATTTTTACTGTTTTAAACATGCATCTGTAACACATGGGCTTAAAGAGACACTCCTCATTTAAGCCCATGGGTTACACATGCACAGATTTCATGTCCACTGAGAGATGGGACCGTCCAAATCCAGGATTTTAGGAGCTGTTTATGTTATTAAAACAATGAAGTAGTTTCCCTCCCCTTACGTAAAATGTAGAGATTTACCTTTGTCAATTCAAAACAGATAGAGTGTGTAAGAGGCATTGGAAAACTCTGCTGTACAGTGTTGACAGCTGCCAATTTAGAGGCTTGTGCTAATACCATCCGTTTTGGAGAGGGAACTGTTCCTGCATATTTGAGTAACAAGAACTCACTAAATTTTATCAATATAATTTATGTAATCTATATAAAGGCATTGGTAGAAATTGAAGATTGTCAGCTCATGTAACTGAAAGGCAAACACAATGGCTAAGTCCACACCTAAAAGCTTAGTTTGGCCTTTCTAAAAGTTTTTTAGTTCAAACTACTCAAAGTCTAGTGTAGACAGGGTTCAAATTAGTTCAGACTAAGCTGCTTAGTCTGAACTGGTTTCCTAGTGTAGACATAGCCAATATTATCCCTGTGAAATTCTAGAACTGAGGGCTCTTAAGAAAATCTTTTAAGTGATTTTGTCAACATTTGAATAACAAGTGAAATGTTACTCATCACCACACTGAAAATTCACATGGATATGAATTTGACCAATATTCTCC
Organism: Podocnemis expansa; assembly: GCA_007922195.1. Classification (NCBI taxonomy): domain Eukaryota; kingdom Metazoa; phylum Chordata; order Testudines; family Podocnemididae; genus Podocnemis; species Podocnemis expansa. The sequence continues at coordinate 27,398,063 of ML681966.1, forward strand.
TACAGTATAAAACCAGTCCGGCAGTTCTAGTTCAGACATGTCTCCCACTGACTTCAAAAAGTTTAATAATGTGACTAAAGAGCTTAGTGCAAGATAACTTTTTATTAGAAATCAAGAATAACATCACTGATTTTGCATCTTAAAATTAAAGCCCCCCAGCTTCATTCCTTATGTACCTTCCACTTGCACTCTGCCTCAAGGCCCACCCATTACTTCCAAGAAGTTCTAGGTGACTAGTCAATGTTGCACTGTGTGGAAATATTTCTTATAGGTCTTTCTCTAATCAAGTTTGTGCTCTGTTCAAAAAGTCACTTTCTCAGCTATTTTTGTTCCAATCCCAGTTTACAACCAGACAATAAGACCTATCCTTAATTCAAATAACAGTATATGAATGTCTATTATTGTAACTAAATAGTTGAGAGAAATAAAACAACTAAATGCAGCACTGTGAAAAACCATTTCGCCAGAAGTTAAAATCATAATTTTACCAGCACAAAAGAAATACATTTATGGTCAAGATCTTGGCCTATGCCTTGGACCTTTTGTGTTGCTCTGGGTATATCAACGGACTGAAAAACTATCCTAACAGAACATTCCTGAAGCACAGCAGGTTAAGAGCTCCATTTTAAGCAGTCAACTCAGCTTGACAAAGAATATAATGCTCCACATAAAGAAACAGGACTGTAGATTATCTCCATTAACTCCAAGAGACATGGAACCAAGAACCCTTCAAGCTAGAGTCCACTATGATGGAAGGAATGCTTATCTTTGCTTTAGAGGCACCAATCTTCCATGGCCTCAGACTTGTTAACTGAATGGGGGCCTCTTATTGCATCAACTCAATGAGGGGAATGAGTTACACATACTAAATAAGGACTTTGGATTTTTTTTTCTCATTACAACAGGTGAGTTGAGCTTATCTTCCTCTCTATGGGTATGTCTATACTTACAATTTAATTTGAATTGATGAGGATCAATTCAAATTAAATTAAATGCATGGCCACACTCGCTTTCATGAATTCGAACTAAGGAGCTCCTTAGTTTGAATTAATGAAAGCTGACTTCGAAGTGGTAAAACCTCGAAGTAGTGGTCAATTCAAACCTGTTAGTTCAAATTGACTGAGTGTAGCTATGCCAATTCAAGCTAACGGTTAGTTTGAATTGACCATGGTTTGCCCTTCTCCTTCCCATGGTGCATGGCACCAGGAAGGGGAAGTGACCGCAAGCATGGCAGTCCCCCTGCTCGCAGACATCCCCAGCAGCCACAGCATGTGGCGGGGGCAGTGGGGATGGCAGAGGCCAGTAGCAGAACCCAGTGCCAGCACAGGTCCATGAGCTGGGGCCACCAAGAGGTCCTCTGTCTCCTGGCCATCTGGAGGACTGAGGATATCCTGTCCCGGTTGCAGGCTACCCACCGCAACAGGGACATTTATGTGAAGATTACCGAAGCTCTCTCCACCCAGGGGCATCCCCGGACCACGGAACAAGTCCGAATCAAAATAAAATTCCTCTGGCAGAGCTATGCCAGGGTCTGGGAGGCTAGGCGACTCCAGGGGCAGGAGCATGCAGGCACATGCCCCTACTTCGCAGATATGGACTGCTTCCTCAGCAAGGACCCCTCTGGGCTGCCTGCCAGCATGGTGGACAGCACCGAGGTCTCCTCCATGGCCGCTCCAGAGGAGGGGGAAGATGCTGACATTGATGCACCCATAAACGTCGACATCAGCAGCTCAGCAGTGGGGCCACCACCCATCTGCACCCCAGCCACCAGCCCTGAACGCTTCCCCACAACCAAGAAGACACCCACCACCCTGGAGTCGCTGGAGGAGGAGGGCCCCCCTACAGAAGAAGACCTTGGAGAGGGCACGTCCTGCTGGACAATGCTGAGACCTGTGGGTGAGTGTTCCCTCCCTTCCTCCATGCAGGCACAGCTGCATCTGCCTGTGACACATGGGGGGTGGGCACAGAGGCTGTCCCATGGGGTAGAGTGGTGGGGAGCCATGCGATGTGGGGAAGCTGACTCGAGCACGGCAGATGCCTGTCAGTAGAGGGCTGGGGGAACCAGGAGGTACAATGTCAAAGGGAGACCATGTGCAGCCCTGAACACTAGCACGTGGCCTTGAGAGATGCCTGGGTGCCGCGCCAGGCTCAGTGTTGCCCATCACTATGGGCACCGCCCCCAACCCAGCCCGCATGGCTTAAACGCATGTACCTTGGGGGCCCTGTCACACAGGACATGAATTGGGAAGCATGGGGACGGTCAGGCCACAGCTGCTAGCTGCTGTCAGGTCACACATAGTGGTAGCCAGGTAGCCCCATGGGACTAACCTGGGTCCCTCTCCCTCCCTCCACCAGCTCACACAGCCAACCAATGCCACATTCCAGGGACCCCACCAGCCACCACCAAGGGGAGGAGGAGAGCATGCTGAACCCACAACGACCTCCTCCTTGAACTGATTCATCTGGTCAGGGGGCCGAGGAGGGCGTGCGGGCCTGGTGGGGGCAGGTGTTAGCCCACCAGATATCTGCCCTGTGCCTGCTAGAGAAGGCCATGGACTTGGACAAGTGCTGCACACCATCTCCCAGGAGTGGCAAAGCCAGGCGCTCAAGTGCATGAGCCACACCCTCACCACCATTTGTGTGGCACTCCAAGGCGCAGCAGCTGGGATAGGTCAGCTAGTGAGCCATTTCACTGGCCCTGCCACCCCAAGGCCACCCAGCGGGACCCCCCACATCCCTTGTCAATGGCATCCCAGCACCTGGGACAGGCGCAGTGAAGGCTGAGGGGGAGTCCCTGATATCACCGAGACTGCCCCCCCATCCTGACCTCCCAAGTCCCCTGTTCTCCCCAGTTCCCTCCCTCTAGATCTCTGTCCTTCCCACTTCTCCCTCAGGTCCCCTGTTCTCCCCAGCTGTCCCCCAAGTCCCCCATTCTCCCAGGCCCTTAACTCCCTCCATGGCCTCAGACCTGCCCCCATCCCATGTAAATAAAACATTCCAAAGAAGTCTTTGTGCTGTCTGGCTGTATTGATTTGGGGATGGAGGTGTTGGAGGGTGGGGACATGTGTGAGGGGGCATGGATGGGGCGGGGGCTGGTGAGGGTGCCTGATAGCAGGCCAGAGTCCTCAGGGCTCCTCCCAGAGGAAGATGTTCTTTAGCACCTCCCGCATTGTGTGGGCTTTTCACTGTGGCCACTCTGGCTGGTGCCTTGCTGCTGGCTGCTGGAAATGAGCGGCGAGTTGTTCGGCCTCTGCCTCCTAGAAGGGGGGGGACCCTCTTGCCCCGCAGTTCACAGAGATTATGCAGGGTGACAGAGGTGCTAACAATTTCTGGGATGGTTTCCTCCATAAGGTGGAGGCACGTTAGAAGACAACACCATCTGGCTTTGAGCCTCCCAAAGGCAAGCTCCACCACCTGCCAACAGCTGTTCAGCCTCCTATTAAAAACCTCCCTGCTCACATCCAGTGGCCCATGTACAGCTTTATAAGCCATGGGAGCAGTGGGTAGGCAGCATCCCCTACAAGAAGGACGGGCACCTGCACGTCCTGATGATCATGTCATGTGGCGGGAAGAAGGTACCCACCTGCATTCGCCTGTACAGGCCTGAGTTCCTCAGCACACGGGCATTGTGTGCCCTCCCCAGCCAGCCAACACAGACGTTTGTGAAGAGGACCCAGTGATCGACAAGGGCCTGCAGGACCATGGAGTAGTAGCCCTTGCTGTTCTGGTACTCCGTGGCTTGGTGCAGCAGGGCTTGGACAGCAATGTGTTGCATCGAGGATGCCCATGCAGCTGGGGAATCCGAGGATATGGAGTCTGTCCAGGGTGTCCTGCAGGGTGCCAGGAGTGACTGGGCAGGCTAGCAGGACCTCATTGATTGCCCTGTTGACCTGCAGGGCAGCCCCCAGGGTGGCCTTCCCAATCTGGAATTGGCATGCGACTGATCGGTAGGTGTCTGGGGTGGCCATCTTCCACAGGGTGACGGCCACTCTCTTGTCCATGGGGAGGACGGGTCTCAGACAGGTGTCGGATCAGTGTAGCAGTGGGGTCAGCTCGTTGACCAGCTCTAGGAAGGTCTGCTTCCTCATCTAGAAATTCTGCTGCCACTGGTCATCGTCTCAGGTGGTCAGGACAATGTGGTTCCACCAGTTGCTGCTGGTTTCATGTGCCTAGAAGCGACAGGGCACTGAGGGCAGCAGGGTGGCCGTGGCAACAGGCATGGCCAGTGTTGTAGTGGTGCTGGTGCCTGCCTCTGTGCTGCCCAGGTCCAGGAACACAGTGCTCAAGGCAACCAGAGCACTGGAGAGGGTCGTGCGGATACTGGGCACCTCAGCAGCAAGCTGCGGGAGCTGGGCTCGGTCCATGACCTGCTTGCTCTGCCTCTTGCCATCCACAATGGGCAGGGGGCTGAGGCAACTTCCTGCTTTTATGCAATTGGCTGTGGCACTGGCACCTCTCAGGGCCCATCTTGCTACACCTCCCATGCCACACTTCCCATGCCACACTTCCATGGACATACTAGTTTGACTTTGGATTTCCTCGTGTGGCCATGTTAATTTGAATTACCTGAATTCAAATTGATCATTATTAGTTCAAATTGATTACTTCAAATTCAGTTAATTTGAATTAACCTCCTAAGAGTAGACATACTCTATGCTATTTCCCAGTGTTTGAATCTTAACAATTGCTTTGATTTGCTGTTACAATGTGACCTGCTCCTATGAATTTATTTTCCTAAGAAAATATTTACCTGATCCTATGATTTTATTGATTCCTGTGTAAGGCAGGCTTAGAAGCTGTGCCTAACAGTTGGGGGGGGGGGCGGCAACTGATCTGCATGGGTTGTGTGTCTGAATGAGCACAAAGAGCATACTAGCATAGTCATACTATGGGTGCAGGGCAATATGGGTAATGTTATTGGGGTGATCTAATCACAAATCTGTCAATATCTGTAATTCTACTGAAGAGAAACATGAAATATGTCTTTTGTAATATGCTACTCCTGTGCTTGTTCCAACTCTGTTTAGGTGGGTTAAAGGATAAAAGCTACCATTAGCAAAAAGAATATTAAAAGCTCCCCCCCCCCCCTTCCAGTGTGGTGAAGTTAAAACAGGGGTGGGGGTTTAGCATTGGCTCAGTCTAGAGCTGTGCCTGAGGCTCTGCTTCACTCCAGTGCCCCACTGTCAAAGGACAGATGGGGCTAGGCTTCCTGTGAAGCCTGTCTTTTGTTATTTTAATGGGAGAAGCTGTTTGCAACTATGTAAGGTTTAAGAGCTGAAATCACTGAGAGAAGCAAACCTTCTCTCTGAGCTGAAATCACTGAAGAGGAGCAGCGATGGAGTAAGCAACCACTGGGTGGTACCAGCAGGCGGAGCCGGTGAATGGTGAGAGCAGACGGGTGGACAGTGTGAGTTACCATTGGTCGGTGGAGCCAGTGGACAGTCGGTGGAACCAATAGATGGTGAGAGCTGAGTGTTAGGACCAATGGGTAGCACTGGCGGACAGCTGACGTGAAAGACATTCCCTACATACCCTGGGGTTTGTTGGGAATCTTGTTCTGCACTGGTTCCCCAGATCGGTGCTGGTTTTGCTACTGAGTTTATATGTTCTATTATGCTATGTGGGATTATGTTGGCAACCTTGTTCTGTACTGATTCTCCAGATCAGTGCTGATTTCTGCTATTGGGTTTTTATATTCTGTTTTACTACTATTAAAAGTTCTGTACACGACACGCAGACTCGTGCTTGTGAGTGGGGAAGCCTTACCCTTTCAAGGGGCCCAGGGAATAGTGCATGATTTCCCAGAAGACTGGGTGAGGGCTCAAGCTGGTTGGTGCTGTAACATTACTTGGAAACCCCTAGATATAGAACCCAGCCCTTGTTTTGTCAGTTCACCTTGGCGGAAGGGTTACACCTACATTTATTTTCCTCCCATTCTGTAACTTCTCCCATCTTCAAAGCATCTGACGACGTGGGATTTTCTCCCATGGAAGCTCATGCCATACCTAAATTTGTTAGTCTTTAAGTGCCATGGGACTCTTTATTTGTTTTACAGCACTTACCGTTTCATTAAAATTGTACTTCAGATCCAGGCAGATGTTCTACAGTGAAGCAGAGGGAGGCAAAGTGAGAGTGGATATAGAGATAAAATTCCATTTACTTTAATTAAAAAAAAAAATCTGGTTCACTGCTAAAGGAAAGCAAACCTTTCTGATATGCTTTACCAGTCTCACACATGACAGATTTGTAACCTGTCGTCCAGAGCCTCAGCCTGGAACTGTTCCATTTCTCCCAGAGGGTCTACAGAGGAAAGCCACTCTGCAGCCTAGGGAGGTGAGCGAACTGTCAAAAGAATCAGCCTTTTTGGAGCACAGGCTCTAGCAATCTCATTTACAGCTTTTCTCTCTCAGGCAATTCCATAACAGCTTGCCACAGAGCTGGAGGGTTTCTTTTATGTTTGCTTCCCCTGTACAAAAGCCAGTCTACTGCATAGGTAAACTTGCTGTGAGAATAACATCTATAATTCTATGGCTTAAACAATGGTACAGGCTGAATGTAGTTTCTACTGGATTAGGCCTTTCAAAATGACTCTGAATTTTTAAGAGTCCATCCTGGTTAAAAATTAAACCAGGAAGTTTTTGATCTCAAAATGCTAGGTGTGCTTAGTAAAGAAGAGCTAAGCCACATTTATACAAAAATCTCAAATAAAATGTAACCATTCCAGATTTTAATAAGCAGCCACAAATTCAGGGAGAAACAATTTTTATCTGCCTATATTGGTATGTCCGTTAATGGCCTTCAGATAAGTATTCAGGATTTGGATACATCTGGATCTGGAAAAGAGAAAAAACATAGTACATAGCATTCACACCCACTCTGAACAGAGCACACAGACACTGAATATTGTCCAAATTTACCCCCTTCCTATGACATGGCTTTATTGCTACATGAAATAACATACAGTTAAGCTTCCCTAAGTTTCGCTGTTGCTAAGGCTTCCTCTACAAAACTATAGTACCACATTCCCTCTGCCAAGGGAGATGCTCCAAAATCTTTTCACACCCCAAAGAGAGTTAACAAAATACACATGCCACTGTTCAAGCACCTAACATCAATGTGATGCAACAGAGATCTTCTGTGTTCCTAAGTGGGATCCAAGATGCTTCCAAGTTCTTAACAGGCAGAATAAATTGTTGTCATGTTTCAATGAATTTAACTCCTTCCCATAATATTGTGTTTTTGTTCATCTCTATTATTGAGCTAATTGAGACTTTCTATTAATAATGAGATATTAGTAATATCCAGTATTAATATTGTTAATAGTAACATTATTCCTGTAGTAATAATGAGATAATCTTTCAAGTGTCCAGTCATGAAAAGACAGATAGGTGAAGGGTGAGACAGAAATACAAACATATTCAGTTAAATTAGATTTAGACAAGAACTTCAGATCAATAAAAAAAGTTTCAGCCTATTTTTCCCAAAGCTATACTGGTTGGAAAAATAGGTTTAATATAGTAGAAACCCCTTCTGAGGTTTTGTCTGCACTTCCAATTAGCCCTGATTTCAGATATCACCTTAAGTGCAATTAATGTAAACAAGAAGGCAACAGTTTGTACCAGCTGAGTTTACCCCTGCTTCCATTACTGCAAAAGTCAGCTTTCCTTTTATATACTAAGGGTTTATGTTCATTCAGGTATATCAACAATTGAAACTGGGACTAATTCCAAGAGCAGACAGGGCATACAGAGATCTGTGTTTTATTGTCATAATATATTAAGTAGACCAGTGTAAATTCTTCAAAATTGTCTGCAAATACTGATTCAAATTAAAGACAGAAGTTACTTAAACTAAACTGAGCCTCTTGACGTTCACTTACTGTGAATATTCTATTAAATAAGTCTATTGACAGAAATGTTTGCAGAAGTGTTACATTTTAAATGAATATAGAAATATATTGGCAGAAACCATGTTGAACTTCTATTTGTGATTATTTGCACTAGAAACCTCATTCCAATTGTTATTCTAATTCTAGGAAAAGAAAAATCTAAATTTAACAACAGCTTTGGTTATCAAGCGTTATTAGCTACAAACTGCTTCTGAGTAATCTACAGACCAAGAATTATTCACAGAAGTTATGTGATTTCACACATCTAAACTTGGCAACATTGTAAATTTCTCATAGACAATTCATAAACATAGATTGAATTACTCATAATGTATATTACATGTTCAAATCAAATATTAAGCTTGAGAGCACCAGTTCAGCTCCAAGCCTTTTCCCTGGCAAAAACACATTCACACAATGGGTTGGTTTCCAAACTTCACTCTATAATTAATAAGAAAAAATACTAAAGCTGTGGTTTCTGTCCAATTTATTATTTTAATCAGATTTGCTTCCTACAAAAATATGTAGATACAGTTTGTTTAGGAATGATTAATATATGCAAATATAATATAAATGTCTTTCAACAGTATTAAAAATGTGTTAGAGCCTCTTTGTTATTAAGATAACAGAAGCTGTGGAATGATTAAAGACAGTCTTATTCTAGAGGAAGAGGAAATCACAAGCATTTAATCTGGAAAAAAAGAATGTAGGCATAATAGATTCAATAAAAAGAGAATTATCAGTGATGATGTGGTTGTGAAGTTTTAAATTAAATGGCTGAAAGTGAAGAGCACAGTTTTCTTCAAATATATATGATTTAAGTATCACTGCAGTGTTCTAGAGATTTACCTACTCATGATCATAAACCTTCCCATAGAGTAGATGAGTATGCGCATGATGAGACAACCCCAGAAGAATGAATACCCCTTTGCAAATTCATCACTTTGCCATGAATTGTTTTTAGCAAAGGCTGAAGTTCTCCTGTTCCAGAGAAAATAGACACTGAATATTTAAGAGTCTGAATCCCAAATAATTCAGTAAAACACACAAGGAGTCCTGTGGCACTTAAAGACTAACACATTTATTTTTTTGCATGAGCTTTCGTGGGAGAAAATCCCACTTTGTCAGATGTTTTAAGTGCCATAGGACTCCTTGTTTGTTTGCTTTACTGAACTAGACTAATGAGGTTACCCCTTTGGATCTTGCCAAATAATTCAGTTACGTGTAACCCTGATTACTTTCACCCTCACTTTCGTTCAGATGATTGCATGGGTTGCACAGTGTTTGTCAAAAAGAATAGCTGAAATGCATTTCTGCTTTTTAAGGAGCAGTTGGCTACCTGAGTTGCCTGAAAGCAAACTCTAGAAATACTGTACCTCCACATGAATGGAATGCGTGTGATATGGTCTTCTCTTGATACACACTTAACACCTGTATTATTGACAGCATGCTAACATAATCAGCTCTTTACAACGATAGAAATATTCATTAACTATAAAGAACAGAAGTTAGGTTCTGCCTTAAAATAAATTCAAGCAAATCCCATTGATCTCCATGGACCTGTATTAAGAATCATAGAACATTAGGAGTGGAAGGAACCTCAGGAGGTCATCTAGTCCTACCTTCTGCTCAAAGCAGGATGAACACTAACTAAATAACCCCAGTCAGGACTTTGTCAAGCCAGGCCTTAAAAATCTCTAGGGATGGAGATTCAACCACCTTTCTATGTGACCCATTCCAGTGCTTCACCACCCTCCTACTGAAAAAGATTTTTCCTAATATTCAACCTAAACTCTCACCCCCTGCAACTTGAGACCATTGCTCCTTGTTCAGTCATCTTCTACGGTTGAGAACAGCTTATCAACATACTCTTTGGAAACTCCCTTCAGAAACATCCCTCCCTTATAGGAACCTCCCTCAGCCCCTCATCATCCGTTACATACCTTAACCCCCTAACCATTTTCACACCTTTCTGCTGGACACTTTCCAATTTATAGATATCATTTCTGTATTGGGGGCCCAAAAGTAAACACATAGGCTACGTCCACACTTACGAAATTAATTTGAAGTAGTTAATTTGAAATAACTACTTTGAATTTAAATCAAAGTTGTTATTTCAAATTAGCACTACTTAGAAGTTATTATTTCGAATTAGGAGTCCAGTGAAGACTCTCTAATTTGAAATAAAGTGGGCTTTACTAATTCAAAGCAGAGAGTCTCTTCACTATACTCTCTAATTCGAAATAGGGGAAGGCAGACAAAAGAATAGGGAAATTAGTTCTAATTAAGCCTATTCTGTGGCTTAAAATGGCTTAATTCGAACTAATAACTTCAGAGGAAGTGATACATTGAAATAAAAGGAGGTTTTATTATACTGAATTAGCAGTTCCTTATTTCAAATTAGGGGACTGTTTAATTTGATATAATAAAATGCCTCCTTGGCCAGGGAATAAGTTATTTCGAATTAAGTCTCCTTAATTCAAAATAACTTGTAAGTGTACATATAGCCATACTCTAGCTGTGGCCTCACCAGTGCACAGAAGAGGTGAATAATCACTTCCCTTGATCTGCTGGCAATGCTCCTACTAATGTAACCCAATATGCTGTTAGCTTTCTTGGCAGCAAGTGCACACTGTTGACTCATAACCAGTTTCTTGTCCACTGTAACCCCCAAATCCGTTTCGCTAGAACTGCCGCTTACCCTGTAGCAATTCATGGGATGCTTCTGTCCTAAGTGAAAGACTCTGCATTTGTCCTTACTGACCCTCACTTAGGGCGGAGTTTGGTCAGAGTAAGGCTAGTGCTCCTTAGACCATAGTTTAAGAGCCAAATGTTCAAAAACAAAGACCAAAGTTTCATATTCAAAAACCTATTTGCAATTGCAGGTTAACTGTTGCGTGCACAATTGAGGAAACGTATGTAAATAGCTAGGTGTTTAACTGGCATTTGCCTGCACCAACACCAACTTTGTGCTTACACCAGTGACAACTTGCTGTGCAAATAGAGACACGACTGGTCATGCATTTTTTCATATAATTGTTGGGTCTCTTGCTTGAAATCTGGGTTTTGAAATGTAAGCAGATTCATTGGAATTGACAAAAGTTCCCATTTAGCTTAATGAAGTTGCTCATGGTCAATTCGGCCACACAGGCATTGCAGAACTTGTGAGGTGTTGCAGAGCCGTAACGCTGTTTTGCCGCCTGGGGCACATCCCGATCAGAACGCACCACTTGCCATTAGCGGCACTTAGGGCACTGCAAAGCCGCCCCTTTAATAGCGCAGCTCCATTGAGCCGCTTGGGGCTGCCCGGGTCTTCTCCCCATTGGCCCCGCCACAGTTACGATTCTGAGGTGTTTGACTTACTAGGAGGTGGTGGGATGGGTGGATGGGTGCTGCTTCCTCATCCCACTCAAAACGGTTTCTATTTTATACAGGGTTCCCAATAAAAATGAATCAGGAGTAGGGCTACCACATACCAAAGCCTGGAAAGGAGGACAGGGAAATACGAAAAGGAGAACATTGGAGGACACATGGAGAAAATGTAGTATTAATGTAATATTCTTCTGTTTTTAGGGGGCCCTGGAATGCTTTCCCCTAAAAATAAGGTATTCCATGGCATTCCTGCATACTTTTAAGCCCTATAAGAAGCCAGACAAAACCATGTATTTTAAAATACCTGCCAGATGGAGGATGTTGTTAGAGAAATTGTTCGTTGTCTGCTCTGGTTGATTAAGGAGCCAGCCAACAGGAGGAAGAGTCACAGGTTTATTGGCACCAAGAGCTTCTGGGTGCAGCCGGCCCCTAGGGACTGTTTTTTATGGTATTTATACACACACACAATTTACAGGATTACATCAAAAGTTCCAAATAAGGCTAACAATATGCTTCAAAGCACATATTGCTGGTTAAAGGGGCTCGTATGATACTACCATATAGGACTTAGGGCAAGGAAAAACAGGACAGACCATTGGATTGGTATTTCAGCTGTTGTTCCTGCTTTTCTAGCTGACCAACTGAAATTGCTAAATATTATCAAAATGCTTTTGCTTGAGCCAAGGTCACTAGGATGGCTGCACTTAGGCAAAGGCAATTAAAATGGCTTGCTCTGATTTGTTTCAGAAATGCTATCACATAGCATTTTCCCCCTCACAACGTGAAGGTAAAAAGTACATGAAGCTAAAAGGGAGGAACATGTCTTCCTTTCGCCTGACATCTGGTAACCCTAACCCAAAGCCCAGTGGCACTTCTAAAGACTACCACATGTATTGATTGCATGAGTTTTTTGAGGGTGTAATCCACCTTCATCAGACGCTCACGCAATCAATACACGTGCTCGTCTTCAGAAGTGCCCCAGGCCTCCTTTGTTTTGCTGAACTAGGCTAGAACTTGCCACCGTGCAAGGGCTGACGTGGCAGCTCCACACAGATTGTCAGACCATGCCTGGCTGCATTTCAGAGCGGCATCCGAACCAGCTCAGGGGAAAAGTGTCAAGGCCTGAGAGGCCACAAATCAAATCATAGGGCTGGAAGGGACCTCATGAGATCATCGAGTCCAACCCCCTGGGAATTGAACCCAGGACCTTCTGCATGTTAAGCAGAGGTGTTAGCCACCATCAATTCTGTTCTTGCCACCACCGCAAGCATTACTGAGGGGACCCCGGCCACGCGCACCACACACATCTGCTGCAGGCTTGGGGCTCCCCACTCCCCTGGCAGCATCACCCCATCATCTGGCCGCCCAGCTGGGACTGGCGCCTAGCCCCCGTGGGAGCCACCAGGCCCCAGAGACACGTGGCTCTCGGCCAAGAGAGGGGGCGTGGCTAGCTCCCCTGGGGGTTTATGAGGTCACTTCCGGCGCTACCCGGTTGCTAGGGAACGTGTATGTCGCGTTCGGGCTCTGCCCCCGCCCCCGCACAGGTCAATGCAGCGGCGAGGGCAGGAGCGGAGCCGCGCCTGCGCAGTGCCTGGCGGGAGCCCCCCTCAGACGGGTCCACGTGCGCAGGTGGGGCCCGGCCCGGCCCCCTGGGTGGAAGCGGGGCTCGCTCTGCTGCATTGGTGCCGTCCTCAGGAGAGCAGCGTGGGGAAGCCAGAGGTCCCTGCATGAGCCGCTTCCCTGCCATGGCTGAAGATACTGGCACCACGTTAGCCTATACCAAGAGCCCCAAGGTCTCCAAAAGAACCACTTTTCAGGTAAAGCATTTCACTCCCCTTGCCTGGTGAAAGCGGAGCCAGCTCTGCATTGCAAGTTTGCCAGCACAGCTGAACCGACAGCTAGTGTAGGACACAACTGATCCTAATGCATATGTGCCTTCCCCAGTTTGGCAAGAGAAAGGAAAGCACTTTTGTGCTGGTACAGGAATAGTGGAGTTTTCGCCTGTCTCACCAGAAATCACACCCCTGAACAACATTGCTGTACTGGTTAAAATTTCTGCTGTAGGTGGAGCTGGCTTTTGTGTTAGTAAGGTTGTTAGAGATAAAAGGGCTCTGCTGTCAACATGCCAGTAAAGGAAAAAAGCACTTTCCTGCCTTAAAAGTAGAATTGACGTTCTTATTTAGCTTCGGACAGGTTCCAGAGGGGTAGCTTTGGTAGTCTGTGTACAGCCAAAACAAGAGTCCTGAGTCCACGAAAGCTCATGCAATAAATAAATTTGTTAGTCTCTAAGGACTCCTTGTTTGTTTTATATTTGAAGTACTCATTTTTCAAACTCTCTGCAGATGTAGGCAGATACTTCTTCACCCGTTATACTCACTTCACATTTTGAATCTTTTTATTTGCCGCCATAGCAGCTAGGGGTTTTCATTGGAAAAAAAGGAGACTTTGAAGAATAAATGAAAACTCCCACAACCTCCTTAGACCTTTGTGCTGCTTCTTCAGTGTGTTTGCTCATTCTTTGGAAATAGTGTCTGACAAAGCGGGATTTTCTTCCACAAAAGCTCATGCAATAAATAAATGTGTAGTCTTTAAGAATGACAGGACTCCTTGTTTGTTTTGCTGAACTAGACTAACACGGCTGCCCCTTTGGAAGCATTTCAAATATGTTAATTTCCCCCTTCATTTCAATGTACGATAACTTAGCTGTCAGTGGTGATCCTATAAATATGACCATTATTAACCGTTTTGGCTCTAATCATGGTACTACAAATAATAAAGAAAAGGAATTATTTCTTCTGGAAGTGGAGGAGCTGCTCAAAAGATATAAAGAATAAGACGCATAGGCTTTTATCAAAATGCAGTGCTGCAGAGCGGGATCCAATTGGAGTTGTTTTCCTGGAAGGCAAGGCAGGTTTCAAAATTTTGGGAAACGCTACATCAAACTAGTTTGCTCACCTGTTCTCCCTCACCCTTAAGATTCATATCTGTTTTTGTCCCAAAACTTTTTTTATTTATTTATTTTTGTAGTGGGAAGTATGAATGTTGAACTTCAAGTAATGGATCTTTCCTTTTGAATAAAAGATTTTTGGTTAAAATATTTCAGGATGAGCTACAAGAAGCAATTTCTGCTCGTGCAGCCAGACAGCAAACTGCTGAGTACTCTGATGATTTTGACAGTGACGAAGATGGTATGTTAAATAGCAGCAGTTTTGTTTGTTTTCTCCCCCACCCTTCACTGATAATTCCCTAAAATCCTTCAGAGCTGATAGGATTTATTGTATCATTACATTACATTATAACTCCCCCCAAATTACAAACCCTGTCCTTTTCAATAAACTTAGGATCAGAACTCCCAATGACATCAGTACATGTGGGATTGGGCCTTTGTTTTTCCTCTGTCTCTAGTGCCTGTTTATTTGTTATGATTTTTTTTTTTTTACATTTTTCTGTAGATATAACCCTAATGGTGGATCAGTTACCTCCTAGTTTGGGGTCTTGTCTGTTAAGGGAAGTATTTAATAATTTAATTTAAAGACACATCATCCATGTGGTACCTCAGTACATCTGCCAAACCTTTTAGATTATATTGATGTGCAAATGCAGAGACTTTTCTTTAAAGACAAGACTTCACAGCAAGTCACTTTCTTCATTTTACATGTTACTCTGATACTACTTTGTTCTTTAGTGCCCCTTTTTTTGCACTAAAACAAATCATAGCAAGGAGTAATAATGGTGGCAAGGTTCTATAAAACGGCTTCCGTAATCAAAACTGAACTTTGAGGTGCTGGGACCTCAGAGCAAGGCCTATGTCTTATTTGCAAAGTTTACAGTGTAAATTTTAACTGGCTCCAAATAGTGAGTGTAACAATAGAAGTGCATGGAGACTCACAAAGGTTCTAATAATACCATGGTTGCTTGTCTTATAGCACGTGTCCATCTTTATACTTCAGCTTGAAATAGATTTATGTTTTTTTAGTTAACTCCTTGTAGCAGTGCAGAAGTGGGTTTTCAGAAGGCGTTTGAGTCTGATGACTGGCAATAATTAACTAATTAATAGGGTTCAGAACTGAAAAGGGCAGAAGACATGAATGGGAGAAGGAAGCTAAGTAAGTTAAGTTTGGTGGCGTTGGTGGGAGCATAACAAGAAGTAAGGTCACAGATGTTGGCCAGGGCAGAGTTGTACAAAAATTTTCTTATGGTATAAAATAATTAGATGGTTGTATCTCTTTTATACATCGAATACTAATCTAACGTAGGAATTGATGAAAAAAAAATTTTGTTTTGGTATTCTCAAAGAACTTCCTGACAGTAACTATGCTGTTGAAAACACAGTTAAGAAATCAGTTGTCTTTGAAAGTATCCTCTCAGATGATGAGACTACTCAGAAAAAATCCTTTTTGAAAAGTAAAATTGTTGATGATTTCACTTCACCATTAAAAGAAGAGAAACCTCAGCAGATGACAAGTAAAATGTTGGGTGGTGACAGAGTAGATGAAGCAGAATGTTCATTCACTGAAGAATCAACTGGTGAGCATGACCACTATAATCAGTCGCATATAGCTGTACTGCAAAATGAAGGGGAAGAAATTACTCAACATGAATTTGAAAACAAACCAGTACCAAAGCTAAGGGAGCACAGACTCAAAAATGGATCATCGTCAGGTAAAACTAAAACACTTGAATATTGTCACTGCTATTTGTGTATTTGTATTAGAGTATTTAAAAGAACTCTAATATTAGGCAAAGTATTAGAATTATTTAGACTTTCATATTGAGTGTGATTTCGGTATCCTTAATATGAAAGAAGATCAGAGTTTTTAACTGTCCTTTAAATGCTCCTTTTTAATATTCTGCAACTGCCTAGTATAATCAACTAGATAAGTGCTAAGCAAATATAGGATTGCTAAAATCATGTGAAATACTGTGGCAGGAAGAGAGTAGTATGGTAAGCCACTTTCTGGGTTTTTCACTGTGGTGTAACAGTGTTGGCATGGGACATTACTACATGCCAAGCTTGTGCACTGTAGATTTACACCATGGTGTGCCATGTAAAGACTTGTCTCTCTCTCACGCTCACACACAATGATAGGTGTCAGATATTTTAGTCTGAAAATTTTACTTTGGATGCTTCTCTTTTCAGTGTTTGACATGCCTGTGGGCTTCTAAACCCACAGACATAAGTTCTGATAATGCTTTATCTATAAAGCATATACACAGACATCTATGTCCCATCTCCAGTAGGCAACAACTTTAAAATATCTCTTGTTTAGATAATTTGGTATAACCTCTGGTCAGTGACTTACTCTAATGAAGGATCAGCTTGGCTTCTTTCTTTCATAGTACTAATGACTTATTGAGGACAAATTCACTCTATTTATTTGAAAGACCCTCCTCCTACTAAGATTTTAAACACTCTGGGTGGCCTTGATGAGTCCTGTGCACTTGGATGAGTTTCCTAAGCCTTTATAGGCCTTAGGAAATGATATTGTAGAAAATGGCATTGAGAACACACATTGTACTATTACTTCCTAATGCTCAGACACTTGTAATTCCATAGCTAGATCTGGGGTTGGAAGTTTCTTTTAGATATGGGGTAGTATGCAGAGGAGCAACCCAGGAAACACATTTCAGTGTTTTCTCTCTTCTGAATGAATCTAGTTCTTGTGAAAGATGTGAGGCAGGATAAGTGCAGGGAAAGAGGGTGAACATCGCAGTAGTCACCTGGTCCTTCCCACCATCCTTTTCATTGCATTTACATTCTTTGCCCCATGAATTTACTCTGTTCTGCCTTATGCAGAAGGAAGCACAAAGTATGTAAAGAATCCAGTAGATGCAGGGGTTAAAGTATAATTTGGTGGGCCCTGGAACCCTCCTAAATTGGTGGGCCCTCTTGCGCCAATGCAGCCCCCCCCCCCAACTACTAATCCCCAAATGCCTGTCACTCACCCCATCTAGGGCCCCCCATACGCCTACCCCCACCCCAGCTACTGCCCCCAGCCCCCATCTTGTCCCTGGTCCTGCAACCCTCCGTCGTGCTGCGTCATCTTCCCCCACTGCCCCAGGCCAACCCCCTCCATCCACTCTTTCCCCATCGGGCTGACTCGCCTGTCCCTGAACCAGGGATTTCCCTAACTCCCCTACACTGCCTCTGAATTTCCCAACATTACCCCAGTTGTCAGCTAATAACAGTGTTATACCAAATTAGTGAGCACCCCTTACACCCCCCACAATTTCAAGTCCTGGGGAGAATACTGCTCCCCCCCCCCCCCCCCCAAGGCCCCTTTACCATGCACTGCGGAGTGACCTGGCCCAGGCTGAGGCTCCAGCCTGAGCCTGCTCTTACTGAGCATGTTCAGAGGCTGTATATGGCTGCATTTGTTCTGGTTTGTTTGTTTTCATCCTCACAGTAAGTGCCTCAGAACATGTTATTTTAAAAAAGGTATATCATGGTCATGGACTTGCTATGATTACTGGTTATTTACAGCTTACAGGGATTCATCCAATGATGTTAGTCAAATCTAAACTGACAAAATAATATTCCAAACTGAGTAAAGTGTCTTTGGTGAATGATGCTGAAATAACAATATTTATTGTCAGCTGAGAATGTGAGCATTTCTGCACTGGATGATCATTATAAGCCATCACCTCAACCAAGAAGTGTGTTAAGAAAAAGTAGCCATGTAGAAGGCAAAGATGTTGCCAGGACAGAAGATAAGGCTTCTTCTAGTTACAGATTATCTTCATTGTCTGCACCATCCTCTCTAACTAGGCTGAATGACAAAATAACATCTGAGAAAAGAGTGCTTGCTGAAAGCCCTAGTCCTGAGGTAAGAGCATTATTGTAGTATCTATTTTATATGTATGTGGTTAACTATTTTTTCTTCTGTGGTTTTTTTTTTCCTTACCCTAAACTGTGGAATAACATCTTCTACATTAAGGTTTTTTCCAAACACCAGTTACAGGAAATGATGGAGGGAGTTTGACAACAAGCATGGGGGTCAGACAGTAACTATTTAATGATAGTAGTAGACATCAAGGGTCAAAAAGTTAGTATCATAACCATTAAAATATAAATTGTCAGCATCATGTCTAAATATACAAAGCAAATAAGATTAAACTCTTAATTTCTTAAGCAGCATTTTTCCTTACCTTGCCTGTCAGTATGGTTCTATTACTGTTCAGTGAAATATTTTTAGCCTATGTACAGTGAAATTGCTCTATACTAATAAATATCTAGTCCTTCCAAGCCTAGAGGCATGTTGTTGTAGAAAAGTTCTATCCCTTTTCATCCCCATTTTTCTTCACTAGTTTCACATGGCTAATAAGTTGTATGAAAATTTTTTTAGGCTGTGGACAGAATCCTAAAAATGACTAGCATTCATTTTGTTCTCTCAAAATTCTGTGCATGGTTGGCTAATTCAGTAATTTCAATATTGCTTTCTGCATCACTGGTGGATGATGGTGTGGAAAAATGCTCATAGGGGGACAGTATGCATCCTCCATAAGATAGAAGAATACTCTATGCAGTAGTCCTAGTTAGCATATCAGTATGCAGGACCTTTCTGTAAAGGAACATAATGACTTGCGTTGAGTCTTAAACTGCCTATTTTATATACTGCTTATTTGCATTGTGTAGTAGTTCAGAGGAACAACAGCAGGATGAACCCTTTTCCTTGTTGCTGTATTCTGCCATGAGCAAAGTGTCTATATGTGGCCTATTTTTCTGGCAGAAGGTACAGCTGACAGCATCTTTTCTCTTCTTTTGGCCATATGTACCGGCCCACAGTTGAGACTAAGAGGGTGTAAATGCTGCAGGTGTGAATCAAAAGGTTTCTAGTTTATGTTAACATCACTTCTTTTCACATTCCTATAGTCCAAACTATGGGGCATCTGCTTAGTAAGTGCAGGATTTAACTCTATACAGTGGTGAGTTTACCCTGTTTTTTAAAGTGTTTTCCTTTACAATTCATAGAATCATAGGGTTGGAGGTCATCTAGTCCAGCCCCCTGTTAAAAGCAGGATCAGTCTCACTAAATCATCCCAACCAGGGTATTGTCTAACCAGACCTTAAATATCTCCAAAGATGGAGATTCCACCACCTCCCTAGGCAACCCATTCCAATGCTTCACCACTCTCCTAGTGAGAAGGTTTTTCCTAATATCCAACCTTGACCTCCACAGCTGCAACTTGAAACCATTACTCCTTGTTCTGTCCACTGTTACTACTGAGAACAGCCTAGCTCTCTCCTCTCTGGAGCACCCCTTCAAGTAGTTGAAGGTTGCTATCAAATCCCCCCTCAGTCTTCTCTTCCACAGGCTAAATAAGCCTAGTTCCTTCAGTTTCCCCTCATAACTCATGTGCCCCAGCCCCCAAATCATTTGCATTGCCCTCTGCTGAATTCTTTGCTACTTTGTCCACATCCTTTTTGTGGTGGGGAGCCCAAAACTGAGCACAGTATTCCAGATGTGGCCTCACCAGTGCCGAATAGAAGGGAATAGTCACATCCCTTACTCTGCTGGCAACACCCCCTACTCTGCTGGCAACACCCCCACTGATACAGCCCAATATGCTATTAGCTTTTTTGGCTACAAGAGCACAGTGTTGACTTATATCCAGCTTCCTGTCCACCATAACCCCACAGTCCTTTTCTACAGTACTGCTGCTTAGCCGATCAGTCTACAGCAGTTCATGGGGTTTTTCTGTCCTAAGTGCAGGACTTTGCGCTTGTCCTTGTTGAACCTCATGAGATTTCTTTTGGCCCATTGCTTCAATTTGTCTGAGTTTCCGTGAATCCTGTCCCTCCCCTCCAACATGTCTACCGTTTCCTGCCTCTTGGTGTCATCCATGAAATTATTGAGAGTGCAATCTATCCCATCATCTGGATCGTTAATGAAGATATTGAATAGAACAGGCCCCAGGACTGACCCCTGGGGCTCTCTGCTCATTACTGATTGCCAACTAGACACTGAGCCATTGATTCCTACCTGCTGAGCCCATTGATCTAGCGAGTTCTCTGTCCACCTTATGGTCCACTGATCCAATCCATACTTCCTTAACTTCCCGATGAGAATGCTGTGGGAAACCATATCAAAAGCCTTGCTAAAGTTGAGGTTTATTACGTTAACAGTTAGTCCTGAATCTACAAATCCAGTCATCTCATCATAGAAGGCAATGAGGTTGGTCAGGCACGATTTACCCTTGGTGAATCTATGCTGACTACTCCTGATCACTCTATTTTCCTCTAAGTGTTTCAAGATGGATTCTTTGAGGACCTGCTCCATGATTTTTTTTTTTTTAGGGATTGAAATGAAGCTGACTGGTCTGTAGTTCCCCAGATCCTACTTTTTCCCTTTCTTAAAGATAGGAACTATATTTGCCTTCTTCGAAACCTCCAGGACCTCCCCCATTTGCCACGAGTTTTCAAAGATAATGGCCAGCAGCTCTGCAATCACATCGTCCAACTCTCTCAGCAGCCTCGGATGCAGTACATCTGGCCCCATAGACTTGTGCACGTCTAACTTCTTTAAGTAGTCCCTAACCTGATCTTTCATCACCATGGGCTACTCTCCTTCTCTCCATTCTGTGTTACCCAGCATAGTAGCCAGGGAGCTGACCCTGCCTGTGAAGAATGAAGTAAGAAAAGCATTGAGTACTTCAGCCTTTTCTTTATCATCCACCATGAGGATACCTGCCCCATTCAGTAAGGCACCTACACCATCCCTGATCATCTTCTTGTGGCTGACGTACTTGTAGAACCCCTTCCTGTTATCCTTCACATCCCTTGCTAGTTTCAACTCCAGTTGCCCTTTGGCCTTTCTGGCTTTATCCCTGCAGTCCCAAGCAATATCTTTATATGCCTCCCCAGTCATCAGTTCAAGCTTCCGCTCCTTGTAAGCTTCCTTTTTATGTTTCAGCTCATCACAGAGTTCTCTGCCAAGCCATGCTGGGCACCTTCCACATTTGCTGTTCTTTCTGCACAGTGGTATGGTATTTTCCTGTGCTCTTAGCAAGGTTTCTCTAAAATACAGCCAGCTCTCATGAAAGCCTTTCCCATTCTGATCAGTCTCCGAGGGAATCCAGCCCATCAGTTCCCCGAGGGAGCCAAAATCTGCTCTTCTGAAGTCCAGGGTTTGCGTTTTGCTTCTTTCCTTTCTTCTTTTGATCAGGATTTTGAACTGTACCATTTCATGGTCACTGCTGCCTGGGTTGCTATTTGCTTTTACTTTCCTGTGCTTCTCTGTTTCTGAGCAGCACGTCGACAGGTGCAAGGCTTCTAGTTGGTTCCTCCAGTATTTGTACCAGGAAGTTGTGTTCAACAATCTCCAAAAACTTCCTGGATTGCCTGTGCACTGCTGTATTGCCCTCTGAGCATATGTTAGGATAATTGAAATACCCCATGAGACCTGGGGTCTGTGATCTGGAAACTTCTGCTAGTTGGCCATAAAATGCATCACCCACCTCCTCTTTCTGGTTTGGCAGTCTATAGCAGACACCCACCATGACATCCTCCCCTTGTTGCACTCCCCTGTAAACTTAACTCAAAGACTTTCAACTGGCTTGTTTCCACTTTGATAATGGAGCTCTGAGCAATCATATAGCTCTTTTACATACAGTGCTACTCCTCCACCTCTTCTTCCTGCCTGTCCTTCCTGAGCAGTTTATAACCATCCATGGCAGAGCTCCAGTTACGCAAGCTATCCCACCATGTCTGTTGTTTCAATTACATCATAGTTCCCTGTCTGTGCCGTACTACCAATTCTTCCTGCTTGTTTGCCAGGCTTCTTGCATTTGTGTACAGGTAGCTAAAATTCCAGTCCAATTGCCCTACTTTCCTCTGTCAATTATCTCCCCTGTTGCATCTTCCTCCTTGCAGTTTCTCCCAGTGTCCTCCTTCCCTGCTCACCTCAGGTATTAAGGTATCATTAGGACACCTAAGAAAATGATTTGATTTCCCAGCCCCCCCACTTCCGATTATGCTCTCTTTTGTCCCTGCTGTTACAGTCCCCGCACTCCCCAAGTTCCATCCCTTCCCCCAGGTATTCCACATTGACTTACCTGTGGGCTTTGGTCACCTTCCCCCTTCAAACCTAGTTTAAAGTGCTCCTCACTAGGTTAGCCAGTCAGTGTCTGAATATGCTCTTCCCCTTCCTCAACAGGCGGAGTGCATCTCAGCCTAGCAGTCTTTCTTCCTGGAAAAGTACTCCATGGTCAAGGAGGCCAACGCCCTCCTGACGACACCATCTTCACAGCCAGGCATTCACCTCCAGGATGCATCTTTCTCTGCTCAGGCCCCTACCCTTGACCGGAAGGATCAAGAAGAACACCACCTGTGCACCAGACTCCTTCACCCATGCTCCCAGAGTCCTGTAGTCACCTTTTGATCTGCTGAGGATCACCTCTCGCAGTATCATTGGTTCCCACATGGATGAGTAGCATGGGGTAGTAGTCAGAGGAGTGGATGCTTCTTGACAATTCATCCGTACCATCTCTAATGCTGCATAATGGTTCTCCACCACAATGGAGGGTACCATGGGAGTAGGGGTGGAGCACTGTTGGCTGCCAATGTCCTCCCTGTGCCAGAGCTATCTCACCCTTCTCTGATGGTGTGGCAGCAGTCCTCTGCACCTAGATAGGTTCCTCAGCCTTGGATGTCTCCGCATGGATGCTATCAGGGAATTTCTCCAGAGCATGGATACTCCTGAGCCTAGACACCTCCTCCTGTAACTCTACCACCTGCTTCTTGAGAGATTTCACCAGAAGACACCTGTCACATTGAATGATCTCCCCAGCCTGTTTG
This sequence comes from Podocnemis expansa, assembly GCA_007922195.1. NCBI lineage: Eukaryota > Metazoa > Chordata > Testudines > Podocnemididae > Podocnemis > Podocnemis expansa. The sequence continues at coordinate 27,421,120 of ML681966.1, forward strand.
TCTGGGAGTGAGAAATGCAGGCCACAGTCCCTGCAAGTCCACACCAGGATCTGGATAGAGATATCCATGGTCAGAATGTCTGTCTGGATACAGGCACAGGTAGAGGAGACAGAAGGGGTGCTGGCACAAGCAGTATGGCTCTTCTTCCCATAGCGGCCTCACAAACATCTTCTCACAAATGCTCTCTCAAACTCACCTGTTTGCAGTCCCCTGGTTGCTCAGCCACTAGCTTTTAAGGCCTTCTCTGCCTCAGTCAGGCCTTGCATCTCATTAAGCACACAAGAGAAGGTGATCATGGGGCTCACTGAGGCTGATCAAAGGTGAGCAGGGAACAATGGTACAGGCAGCCCCCAGACATACAAGCAGTCAACAGAAATCAGCTGTAAGAAAGACACAAACACACAGTTAGCAATTTGCTCACCCCAAACTTTGGTCTCTCTCTTTTAAAACAGGAACTATATTTTTCTTAAGTTCCAAAGGGGCAGCTGTATTAGTCTAGTCCAGGAAAAACAGCAAGGAGTCCTGTGGGACTTAAAGACTAATAGATTTATTTTTCATGTGAGATTTTGTGAAGTGGGATTTTCTCCCATGAAAGCACATGTGGTAAGTAAATCTTTTAGTCTTTAAGTGCCACAGGACTCCTTGATTTTTATGTTTTTCTTAAGGAATTCTAAACAAATATTGCATAGAAAACTATGTTTTAGAAGCACGTTACTTGATTTTGATGTGCGATTTCATGTGCTTGCTTATGCTGTTACTTTCACTTTAAGGGTCCATGGCTAACAAGCTCTTCAGCACCATTCGCTATTCATTTTCCTTCAGCTGATGAAACATCTGGAGACTCCAGTCTGTTAACATATGGAGAACACTCTTCTTCAAAAGGTAGAAATCCAAATACTTCATGTATAAGCAATATACTTGAAAATATACAACCAGTGAAATAACTGAATAGTTTAGCATAAGCAGCTTTTAGAGGACTAATACTACTTTCCATGATGTCGTGTAGTCTTTTATTTCCACTGATCACCCTGATATTTATTTTAGAAGCCTGAGACTAACTATAATATGCATCAGCTCTGTATTACTGGTGTCAGTTTGTTTGTAGAGGAGTACTCAATAAGACAATATCTACTTTACACACTGCTTTTGTCATCCTGTAATTAGTATACATACCTAGGGAGCCCCCCTAATGCAGCTATAAATAGTAGTGCAGCCAGTGGAGCATGACTTAGGTAGGTAGAGACATACTTGAAGGATATGGGTAAGTATGTGAATACATACCCTATACATTCTCTGTTCACCCAAGCTTAGGGTTACCAGATACCGAAGTATGAAAAGGAGGACATTGGAGGACACATGGAAAAAATGTAGTATTAATGTCATATTCTTCTGTTTTTAGGGGGCCGTGGAATGCTTTCCCCTAAAAATAAGGTATTCTATGGCATTCCAGCATACTTTAACACTCAGAAGTAAAAAAAAAAAAAAAAAGTCTGACAAAATCATGTATTTTAAAATGCCTGCTGGGCAGAGGACATGAAGGTAAAAAGGAGGACATGTCCTCCTTTTGCCTGACATCTGGTAACCCTGCCCAAGCTGTGCCTCCCTATCTGTTTTTAGCAGTGTAGTGCCCTGCTGTTTTCATGGTTCTGGAGCCTTTCTGCTTCACAGGAAATTTGTCTCAGCAGGAGAAGGTTCTGGTGGGGAGGCATCAGAGTTTCACAGATGCCTACCCAAAGCCTTTCACTCCTACATATAGCTACTTTCCATTGGGGTGTGTAGCTACTCACACGGTGCATGCTGCTGAAAGAGGGGTATGATGTAATGAAAGTGGGGTTATAATGTAGCCTAAGATGATGCGTGAAAAGTTTCCTATAGTTACATTAACAAACTGAAATATGGTGGTGTTAGAAGCAAGTATGAAGAATCTCAGAAAGCGTGATACATAAAAACCAGATAAACATTATTTTTAGAGACGCATTAAAATTAGAGAAATGAGTTTCTACCTTTTTTCATATTCTGTGCATTTAATACTGTCTAAACACTTCTGAGACTTGCTTAAACCAATGCCCCTGAATTTCCTTCTCCAGTCCAACACAGTCATATTCTTCAGTAAATAATTTCCATCTAACTGTAAATATCCCTCATCTTTCTTCACACCTCCCAGGCACAGGTCTGTCAAGCCAACTGAATACAATTTGATCACAATTTCATATACAATGGGAGAATGGTCTTGTAGAAATTATAATACCTGCATGCTGTTCCTATTTATGTGAGCTTACTCAAATTACTTAACATTTCTGTATCTCTGTTTAACCATTGCTTAAATGGGATGATAGATATTATTTTGCTTCTGCTATGTACAAGACACAAATATACAACTACATAGTAAGGAGTTCACAATCTGTTAAGACTGACTTAGGTAGACAAGATGCACAGGCAGACCATAGACAAAATTAATAGCAGTAACATTTAAATAGGGCTCCTCACCTTGCTGTGTGCTATAGAATACATAGTAAAAGGTTTTCCTTGTCCTGAAATGTTTACAAGATGGACAGAAGGTGAAACAAAAGGATATAACATAAACAGAATGATGACTGGAAAACATCATGTAATGTCTTTTGGACTCTTGGGTTGAACAGTACATTTGCTGTGGCCATTATGGGTGAAGGAAGTCTTTTCTAGAGCTTGGACTATGGCAGGAGTCTCAAAAATGTGGCCTGTGGGTCACATGTGGCCCCTGAAGCTATTTTCTGTGGCCCGCAATGACACTATTGTTACTGATATTTGCAATATTGTTGTATGAAAAGGTTTTGGTGGTGCAGCCCTCAGGCTAACATACTAGTTCTCATGTGGCCCTTATGGTGATTTGAATTTGAGACCTCTGGACTATGGAGAGGAGGGTGAGCCCTGTGGTACTGAATTGGGGAGGTTTTCCATACATAGGATCAGAATGGAAGATATGAAGTAGGGAAGATGAGGACTTCTATGGAGCAAAGGAAAGACAACCATGATAGAGAAACAGTACTGAGATATAGTCTGGCCAGATTTGTGCAGGGCATTGGAAAAGAAAATGAAATTTAAATGTGATACTAGTCTGTATTTGGAGGAACAAATGGAATGGTTCTAAGCAGGGGGTACCTTAGTCTGCTCTGGAAACAAATATTATAAAAACAACCATTATTATTATTATTACAGTTTTCAACTAGAGATCTCAAAACACTATGGGAAGATAGTACTGTAATCTCCATCTTCCAAACTGAGGCCCAAAAGCAAAGTAATTTGCTCACAGTCACTCAGTAAATTAGTGACAGAGTGAGCAGTCGAATCCAGGTGTCCTAGCTTGCAGTCCGGTGCCTTGTCCACTAACACCATAGGAAAATGGCAAGTGTTGCAGTTTGTTTAATGTTTGTAAAATCCTCTAAAACATGCAATTGGAAAGTGATATATACCTAAATAAAATATGCAAATTTTATTCATCTACAGGAGACCAAAACTTGTTTACACAATAAATATGAAAATTGTGCACCCTCATTTGAAGCCTGGACTTCCCAGTGACTTAACTGTCCCACCTTCAAATTAGAACTTCTCCAAATGTCACCCTGTAGAAGCCTTACAGGATACAGAGATCTCTGATTCTTTGTCTTTAGACAGTACCCCTTAAATTGTAGGCCCAGCCCATCTTCCACAGTTGCAGTGATCTAGCTAGTCCCCTGACACTTCTTTCCTTCAGAATTCCACAAAAAATGTGCACAAGAATGTAATTTCAGAACTACTATGGCTCCTCTTGACTTTTGTCTTTAAACAGTTTTACAGGCATAGAAATTGTGTATTTATCACAGTGTAGATCTCATTAGAAATACCAGTTTGACACCAGAGAATCTTTTTTATGTGATCCAAATGTTTCTTGCTGTTAAATTCTATGTTAGAAGCTTGTTTGGATGTGATCAGATGACCAATAGTTCACAGTTTTGTTGAATCGTTTTGTTTCAGAACTGCTGCTACTTGCCTTAAAATAAAAAATAAAATTTGTTACAGCAGTAATATTAACTTGTAATATGTATGTATACTTTTGTAAGTAATTAAAGCATACAGAAGATAAGTTGCCTTGTATCAAGATTAGTACGCTTTTTCCTATGTGAATGTTCTAAGCACTGTTTATAAATATCTGATTTAACCAACTACAAACTTTCTTAAAAATTGCCTCTATTGATGTCTCATCCTTCTCCATCTCCCCCCATTGGTGGTGTTTTTTGACTGGCTTTAGGCCAGGATCAAAGAGAAGACAATGACTGCAATAATTTCAAATTAGAAAATAATGGCAGAAAATCCCCATCTGTGATAGAACTAATGATGACTACAGCATATGAAGAAACTAAGCAACTACAGAAACCAACTGATGACCAGCCTGAAGAAAATTTGCAAACATTGGAAGAGCAATTCATCTCTGATGGCATAAAGGAAATGTCATTGAATAATAAATCTGAAGACGCAGTGGAAATGAGCTCTTTGCATGACGCAGACAAGGTATCTTTTGATACACTTTCTTGTATCTTCATAATTTATAATGTCCTAGAAACTTCAATGAAAAGTTTTTCTATGAAATTTGTTCGTTCTATCTTGTATACATACAGATATTATTTTATAATAAAATCAGTACGAGAAGCCACCCTATATCTGTCCCAGTTTCTGGGGTTACTTCTGTGATAAAATAGCATCAGTTTTAAGGAGTGGAGGGAACATGGATTCAATGAATGTTAGAAACAAACTAAAGGTACAAAATGTTGGGTTTGTTAGCCGTATTTAAATCTACTTCTGAAATTTAAAATAAATTGGATCAGATCTTGAGGAGGCGTAAGCTGGTTTAGATCAACTGAGGGGAATAATTTATACCAGCAGAGGGTCTAACTCTCTCTGTTTTAGGTGCTATTCACACCAGTGATTTGTAAATGCCATATACAAGACAAAAGGAGAGAATATTTGTACTTAGATTGTAAGCTTTTTAGGGCCAGGACTACTAGTATGCTGGCATCCTAGTTCATGACTAGGTTGTTCAGCACACTGGTAATGCAAACAATAGTACGTGTATAATCTCTACTTTCTCCTTCTATATTAAGGCGTTTTTAAAATGTAACCCTGACAAAATAGAGATGTTCTTGTGTAAAGTACTATGTGGTATACCTTATTATGATTTTTATTTATAAAATCTTGCATCACTTCTTGGCTATGTTTTGAAGACAAACACATTTATTTATTGCACAAGTTTTTATGGGAGAAATCCCACTTTGTCAGGTGCTTGAAAATGGAAAACTTACAGGCAGGGAGGGAAAATTAAATGCAGTGATGTGTAATTCACAGGCTCACGTCAAGCTATTTCAGAAAATCAAACAGTATGGAGGTGGGGAAGTTGAGAGGGGTGAAAATTACTGTTTGTAATGAGAAAGCCAGCCCATATCTCTGTTGTTGGTATCAATATAATTTGTTTGATTTGCTGAAATACTCTGACCTGCGCATGAGAATTATACATCACTGCATTTATTTTCTCTCCTATGTTTGGGGGTTAAGATAAGCCGGAATAGACTGGAATGTTGTTCCGAGGCCACTATTTTTATGGGTTCAGTGTTCCGGGCCCCCTAAAACTAGAAAATAGAGCCAGAACGCTGCATTCCAGGGCCCACCATTTAAAAACAGTGGGCCCTGGAACACAGCGTTCAGTCTCCATTTTCTGTTTTTAGGGGCCTGCCAAACGCTGAGCCCCTGAAAAATAGCAGGCCTCAGAACGCCATTCCGGTGTGTTCTGGCAGGGCAGAGAGCTTCCTCCAGGCTGGGAAATTTAAAATCTTCCACCCTGAGCCTGTTCTGATTGAGCATACTCAGAGCTTCTCAGCGTCCTCAGTCAGAGTAGGCTTCTGGGGAAAGCATCAGTCTAGGCTCGTTCCACTCCGCACGGCGGCCACATAAGGTGGTCCCGGGGGAGGGGATTTGGAGAGACCATGGGAGAGGGGGTCAGCCTGGGGCAGGGGAGGACAGCGCAGCACAGTGGGGGGTCGGGGAAGGGTTGGGGGATGAGCGGCAAAACAGGAGGGTTCAGCAGCAGGTGGGGAAGGGTTTGCAGGACCAGTGGCAAGACAGGGGCCGGGGGCAGTAGCTGGGGTAGGGGTGGGCATGTGGGGAGCAGCGGCTGGGATGAGGGGCAGCCATTTGGGGAGCAGTAGCCGAGGTGGGGGACAGTAGCTGGGTTGGGGGAGGATGTGTAGGGAGCAGCAGCTGGAATGGTAGGACAGGCATTGTGGGGGCAGTAGCAGGGGTGTGGGATAGGTGTGTGGGGAGCAATAGCTGGGATGGGATGCATGCATTTGGGGGGCAGTAACTGGGGTGGGTGAAGGGGGCCTTGATCTGTGTGAGGGGGGCCTGGAAATTTAGGATGGTTCCAGGGCCCACCAAATTATACTTTAACCCCTGCCTATATTGTAAGTTTGTCCATTTTCAGGTGTCTAACAAAATGGGATTTCTCCCACAAAAGCTCATGCAGTACATAGATTTGTTAGTCTTTTAAAAGTGCAACAGGACTCCTTGTGGGTTTTTGTTTGTTTGTTTGTTTTGCTGAACTAGACTAATGTTGCTACCTTTGCGGAACTTGGTTGTGTTTTGTTGATTATAACAATCTCAAAAAATGGCAGAAAATTTTTGTTTTACCTTCCTTTCATTTTTATTCTGCATTTTTCTATTTTGTGAAACCTCTGATACAGCCTTTCCATGTTATGTACTACAGAGCTGATTTTTATTTGACAGTACCTACAATTTCCCCCCCCCCCTTTTGGCTTTGTTAGAAAGAAGTTGAAAGTAAAGAGACACTTCCACAAAAAGTGAAACCTTCTTCCTCAGGCAGGTAAGAAAAATATACTAATATGTGGAAAGTTTATAATCAGATCCCAGGCGATGTGATCTCTTCAGAAAGGTAAGGTTTACATTATCAGGATGTACTGGTTATTCACACTTACTATCACCCCATCACTAACCAGCATTTTCCTCTGTTGATATTATTTGTACTTCCATGGAAGGGACCTGGAGGAGGGGAGGTGCAGGTTTTTGCAGGTTGGCAACCCTCCACAGCTCCACTGTCATCTAGAACCTACCAAAGGCTTCTGTCAAACTCTTCATCTGTTCATACCATGGGACTCATAAGTGACTCTAGCCCACACTTTGTACCCATCTCAACAGATTCCATGTTCGTGTTTGTTTAAAGCATGTAGGGCTTTTAATGCTTTCATTAAATTTAGTGGGTTTGTGAAGTTCGCATTTTGTTTTGAGTTAACTAGCAGAATTTATACAGGTCCTGCAATTTATTTTAGTAGATAAATGACACATAAAAGCAGAAATCTACAATTCAGGCTCTCTCCTCCTCTTCCCCTCTGAAGGATACAAGCATGTGAAAACAGGATTATAGGCAATGTCTGGACGTAATTTTAATGAGAAGGCGCTCTACCTAGCATTCGTCCTAAGAAACTGGAAGCTTATTTTGATATATTTATGGATTTTTGCTTCACAGGTCTCTGACCTCTACATACTTGAAAAAAACTGGGAAGAGCACCCCCCCATGTACAACTACATCTTCTCAATATTTGGGAACATTAAAGGTGTTGGAGAATAAGCACTTACAGAAATATAGTGCTGAGCTTGACAAAGCCGATAGTTTACGAGCTGCTGTTTACCAGGTACATTTTCACATATCCAAAGAGTGCATGAAATGTTCCTCCCAGTAAAAGTAAAAGCCTGTTAATTATAGTCAAGATCTATATACACCTTTCTTAAAACAAACCTTTTTCTAATTTAGAGTAATTATGCTTCACTATGAAGAATAAGAATATGAGCCAAGAAGGGTGGAGTCAGATGGGAAAGATCATTGTTAGCCGTATTTTGTTGTGTAGCGAAATACATGTTTTACTGTATGACACAGTAGTTTATTATAATTTCTATTATTGCATTTGTTACTTTTTAAAATTATTTTAATATGTATCCCACAGATTCTTTTATGTATATTTTTCCCTTCCAATGGCATTTTTCATAGGAAAGGTAAAAAGAGCCTGATGTCAGCTGTCATTCATCCCTGGAGAAGCATAATCCATCTGAATTCCACTACCCTCTGTATAAAATTAGCATAAATCTCAACTGTGGTCATACCCATCTGTTGATCATACAGTGTTTCCAAATGAGGAAGATCATGTTTACTTAACTAAGCAGTTTAATTGTTCTAAAACATATCTTGTCTCAAGTACTTTATGTGCATGGTCACTTTTTAAAATCAGATTGTCTCTAGTAAGATGTTTTAGTTTCTCAGTACAACATAATAACACATGAACAAAGCTACAAAATTTGACCCTGATCTTGAAAACACCACTTGTGAAATGTTGTGGGTATGGATTGCCCACAGAAGTTGATGGAATTAGGACTTTTTGTTGCAAAGATTTCTGAGTTAAACATACAATAGTTCTAACTTTTTTTTCCCCAATCTTGTGAACTTATAGATCCTCAATGGCTAAAACTTGTTCTGTACATTTTCAAACAAAAAACCACCCAGAAGAAACACTGGTTTTAGATATTTATATTAAAAAGGTTAGAAGTTTCAAATATTAGACAATACTGGTTACCTATTTAGATATTAGACAATATCTAATACATAGATATTAGACTTTAGATATTAGGCAGTACTGGTTTTAGATATTTGTATTGAAAAGTTTAGTAACTGCAATGCATTCTTGCACATGTATGCATAATGATGCTTTCTTTGCTCCCCAACGACTATTCTTCTGAGACCCTATTGAAGATTTTGAAAAGTAGTGGTGTCATTTGTATTGTTTCACCCCCAGCCCTAATGGGTTGTAACACTGGAGATAAATCAACCAGGTAGCTCATCCATTTTTAACTTTCCTTCCATGCTCACATTCCCCTTTCTTTTATTTCCATACTGCAATTTTTTGATTAAAGTAAAATTCTTAATTAGTTGAAACCTTTGATTGGAATGTTGTGTATGCTGCAGGCCCTCAGAATGGGGTGTAACACCTTACTCTTCCAGATGCCATAGCACATATAAAATATGATGGTGACTGTTACATACAAAAACAGAAATTCTGTCAGCATTGTCTATGATCATTCCATCAGGTATTGCTAAATCAATAATATTCAGTTACTTTGGTACAAGAGCTAATTATTGCTTAACAGTATTCAGCTATGGCTTTTTCCTTAATCTTATAGGATTGGCTGGAAAAGAAAAGAGTCTTTCTGTTGGAGCTGCAGAGAATTAAAAGGAAGAAAGCAGAAAATTTGAAGTATGCAAATGAAAAGGTTTGTTTAAATTTCAATATTTGATTAATAGGAGTTAACCAACTGCCACTGCATAATGTAATGCCATTACAATATTTATTTCAGTGTATTTGAAAAAGAAACACAGAAATGAAATAGTGTTCTCCTCCCAGGGATATTTATCATTCTGTTCATTGAGGGCACTCTGCAACCATCAGCAGGCATCTCTATAGCCATCATAGCCAGCCCCACTTTCCATTGAATGGAACTGATGTAATAGCTTTTATATGTCCTGTGCCTGTGTCTAGCACAGGGAATGTGGTTGGAGAAAAAAGAAGGGTGTGGCAGGTACTTCCGTGCACCCTTACCCTATCTGGATGCTGTATGAGTTACAGCTACCTTTGCAGCTCCCTTCATGTTTCACTTTGTGCTCCTTGACTGCACCTAGTAGTCTCCTTGTATTTTTATGATAACTTCTTTAAACTTCATTACTGAAAGACTAAGTATCTGAAGATTTTCATGCATTGTCTTCATACGCTTGTATATTGAGCTGTGCATAAGCATCTACGTTTAGAGTAACGTATTCAATTACATTAGATTCGTCTTCCTTAATTATTTAATAAAGTCCTTTCATTTTTCCCATTTAAAATTTGCGGGGGGGCGCTTTTATACACAGTCTTCAGAAGTTAGCTATAATAGTTTTTATATCAACAAATCTTGTTGGAAACGGCTTCATCTAATAGGTCTTAAAAATGGTCGTTGTTGAGCAATAGTTGAAATTACAACTGAACGACCAATATAGAATGTTTTCTGAGAGTCAAGTTTGCTTTCCTTTATTGCTTTGACTAAAGCTACATGTGAGACTGAATTTAGAAAATGCAAAGTTTTCTGACATATAAACTTTTTTCTTATGTAGAAAGAAGCTGCTAAGAAAGAAGAAGCAATTGCATCTTTTGAAGCCTGGAAGGCAATGAAAGAAAGAGAAGCAAAAAAGAAACTAGCTGAAAAAAAGAAGCTTGAGGAGTTGAAAAAACAGAGAGCAGCAGAACAGAAGGAGCAGAAGAAAGAAGATGCACAAAAGGCAGTGAGAAATTTATACTTGACAGACATTTAACTCAAAAGAGTCATTAGTAAAAATCCAAAGGGGCAGCTATGTTAGTCTAGTTCAGTAAAACAAACGCGTCCTGTGGCACTTAAAGACGAACAAGTCTATTTATTTCACGGGGAAAAAATTCCACTTTGTCAGATGCTTTGAAGATGGATCTTATAGAATGGGAGGAAATAAATGCAGGGAAGTGTAAGTCATGGGGACAGGTCACCCTGTAACAGCAAATCAAAGCAGTTGTAAAGATTCAAACACTGGGGAACATCATATAGAGGAAGGTATGGTCAAATCACCTCTTATAATGAGAGAAAAATATGTGATTTGACCTCATCTTCCTCTATATGCTGTTCCCCAGTGTTTGAATCTTTACAATGCTTTGATTTGCTGTTACAGTGTAAACTGTTCCCATGGCTTAAAGGCAGGGAAATGTATTTCCTCCCATTCTGTGGATTCCCCCATTTTTAAAGCATATGACGAACTGGGATTTTTTTCCCAACGAAAGCTCATGCAATAAATAAATGTTAGTCTTTAAGTGCCACAGGACTCCTGGTTTGTCTTAGTAAAAATGTAGTTGATAACAAATAAAAATAGACCCAAACTGTAGCACTAGATCTGGACAGCTCAGTGGAAGTTCATATCCAGATTGTCATCTGTGCAGCAGGGGATAATCTTTCATTCTATGCACATTAACACATTTTTCGTATTGACATTTAGGGTTTTTTAATGTAAAATACTTTGTTCTGTATATTTACAATGATTTATGAGCCCCATAACATGTTGCCTGGCACAGAGGCTTTTCAAATGAGCTGAAAGTAGTAAATTCTTACCACTCCTTGTGGCAGTATACTTTTCTAACTTACCAAAGGGCAACTCTGTGAATGAGCAGAGGGGTGGGTAGAAAAGGAAAAATATAATGTAAGGAAAGTTTTGAAACAAAGATGTTAGGCAGCTTTGTTAATGGGTTTGGGGTCTTCTTTAGGCATTTGAAAAATGGAAAGAAAAGAAAGCAGAATATTTGAGAGAGCAAAGTGGAAAGGAAAAACAAGCTGAGAGAGTCAAGAAGAAGAAAGAAGAGGAAGCTGCTGCAGAAAAGAAACAAGAGAGCTTGTCTGCTGTTGATAAATGGTACTGCTATTGAGGATTTACTTATGGGACTGTATGTGGGCCAGCAATCTATATCTAATCATTTTGAATGGAATCGGAGAAAACTGTATTAAATCCTCTCTGCAGGCCTGAACATGCAAGAGGCTGAGGCTTCTCAATTCTCAAAGAAATCAGTGGGAGGGAAGGGCTCTTAGTAGTTCGCAGGATCTCAGTTTGTTCCCATATGTGAGTGTGAGCCTCATTTTAGTTCATATTTGTCCACCCTATAAAACTTGCAGTACAGCTTCCATTCAATCTGCTGAGTTCAAAGTCTCTCTTCAGGAGAGGCCAATGATTTGAAAGGCTTGAATGTTGCAAATCAGAAGTGAGGCATAGTGGAGAGCCTGTATGTTGTGTTACCAATCCTGTGCTTAATTACTAACCCAGAATTAAAAAAGTAAGCCCTATAGCAGTGGGTTTTAATATAGTCTATTGTCATCCTTGGAAATAAATAGACTATCTGGACAAACCAGGTGTATTTGCCAATACTTGAAATATATGTAGGCTGGATAAATTCTTTTTAATGGCACTCAGAATTGTGCTGCATGCTTGTAAAACAGCTGAGACTAATTCCTACCTTGGAAGAGCTGATGGTTTAATTTTAGATATGGCACAACGTATGAGGGATGGGAGAAGGAAGGATAAAGATTACTATTACCAAAGGGTAATGCAGTTTCTGTATATGATATCTTGATGGTTCAAAGAGTTTGTGCACTTGTGTGTGGCTTTCAAAAATTTTTTTTTAGCTTTTTACTTTTTTTCTAAAATTACTTTATTACCAAATTGGGTATAAATGTCATATTGAGTATGTATGGTTAACCAATCACATATGCAGCATTACTTTAATTCAGTGAACAGTATTTTACATTTTTCTCCATCAATATTTAGGAATGAGAAGAAGGAAGAATTTTTAAAACAAAAGAGGGCAGAAAAAATCCAAGCAAAAAGAAATCAAGAAATAAAACAGTTTGAGAAGGAAGAAAAAGATAAAAGAGCTGTGGATGAATATGAAAGATGGCTGGTAAAAATATTTTTTCCCACTTCACTACTTTTATCTTTGGGGGGGTTTGTTTTTGTTTTGTTTTTAACGAATAATATCTGTGAATAACTTTTGAATTGTAATCTTCAATTCTTTTCATCACATTACAAAAGTGGTCAGATGATGGCAGTAATATACCTTTTCATGCTGTTTCTGTGAGGGTTATTTTAGCAAATCACAAAGTTCAGTGTGTATTTCATCTGGCAGACATGGAAATGTTCTCCCTACTTGTATGCTGTAGAGTTCTTTGTATCTGAGTCTGTGAAAAGAACAGTCTTCTCTTCTCCTATTTAATATCAGGAAGAGCCACCTATGAAGGGCCAACTCAGCACATCACAGAACCAGCAAAAGCTAGAAGCAGCATCAGCTGCAAAAGTGAGTGAATTTAGATTCAAGAAAACAATTTTAAATAGGGGGAGTTATATAAATCAAAATACATAAGAACAGTTAAGCTGAGGATTGAAATTTATGTCCATTTGATAGGAAGGGGTGACCTCTGATGCTCTACTGTGGGGAAAAAGTCATTGGGAGCCTTTTCAGTCCCACAAAAAAGCATAGCAAGATTTCTTCACTACCACTCAAAGGTACACTAGGGGAGAGACAACTAACACAGAGGATTATGGTTTTTGCTGAAATCCTAGAAATGGAGACACTGAGTTTTCTTTATTAACACTTCAAAAACTCTTAACATGAACTAAGATAACCTTAATTGAGATGTTTCACATACAGTTACTCCAGTAATTAAGATTCTGGTCTTGTGATGTTATTTACCTCTTAGCTGCTCAATTTAATAACAATATTGGTTTGATTTCCATTTTGATATTAAAAATATAGAGTTACATAAATATCTCAAATAGATAAACATATATACTGACAGCCACATCTGGTCCTAGCTGGTGAGGAGTGAAATTTCAGTTAATCATTCCTTTAAATCTACAAATCTTGGAAATTAGTGTAGTTTAGCAATCTTGTATATCCTGTAAGAAGCTTAGACTGTATTCTGAGAGTTAACACTATTCAGCATACAGTATTTAAGATATCATCATGCATTCTGAGAGTGTGGTAAGTTGAATTAGATTGTTACACATTTGTGGTGGGTTTTTTTGGGGGGAGTGTTGGAAATAACTTACGTGATGATATAGATATATGTTAATAAGGTTTATTTTGAATGATTTTGTGTGCTGGAAATCGAGGCCAGTGATGATATGCTAGTGCACAGAGGTGTTAAAACAGGGTCTTTACTATTTTTCCTGTTTATCTTTCTTCTTAATGCTTCATTAACAGCATAAAACAAAATTGTTATATTGCAGCCACACTCCTGTGGGCTATGGTCTTTTCATATGTTTTAAATGAGGAAAGGTGGTGCTCATTCATTAGCTGGGCTCAAGCTGGTGTGCTAAAAATAACAGTATGGGGGTTGAGGCTTGGGCAGCAATTCGGGCTATCAAGCCCACTCAGCCACCTGGACCTGAGCATGGATGGTAGGCCAAGTCTTTTCTAGGTCCACAGCCTCAATGCTGCTATTCTTAGCATGCTAGCTTGAACCCTGCTACCAAACTACCAGGCTGAGAGACTCACTCCCAACTGCAGTGTGAACGTACCCCAAAAGGAGTCCATGAAGCGAACATTATTTAAGGTATGAGAGGTTGCAGCTCTTATTTCATTTCTTACTGCATTTCTACCATACTTCTGATCATGCCTCCCTCAACACCCAAGTGCACACAGCCCTCTTATTTACTGTTGGGAATAAGGGAGGGTTTTGGTAAGTTATTTCTTTTGTACAAATGGCTGTGTGTGTCAGAGGGATGGGAGAGATGGTATGAAAAGGGCACTGTTGGTGGGATTTGCTTGTCAAATTTTCTCTTTAAAAACCAAGCAAACAAAACCAAGAACACTCAATCTGTTTAAACAAAAAAATAATCATTAATGCAAATTAAGATGAGCAACTGAAATGTTGAGAACAAGAAATTTTTAATTAAGATGCCCAGACCAGCTTTAACGCTCATCCTGGAGTATATGGTTTGCCATTATGTGTTTCCTTAAACATATATACTAAGCAGCATGTGTGCAGTAATGCAGTTTCCAGAAGGGTAGCCATATTAGTCTGTTTTCAGCAAATGATGGAAAGTCCTATGGCACCTTAGAGACTAACCAAAATATTTTGGGAGGCGTAAGCTTCTGTGCACTGGAACCCACTTCGCCAGATAGCAACACAGTATTACATATAGCAAAAGTGCAATTCCTTTGTAAGATATTGTTTATGATAAGTCCTATTTTTTTAATCATTAGATATCAAATACCAGTCCTAAAATTTCTTTGATACATAGTCCAGGTTGACTGCAGTTGTTAATACTAAAATACATTTGCAGCACATGTGCAAATATTCCAAACAGTGTGCAATAGTCATATATTTATTCCATTTCAGAATATGTGCTCATCCTACGCTCATGTGCAGCTCAGGATTTTAAAAATAATACAAAATGTTTGTCATGAGAATACAAACTCCTTCTTCCTCAAACCATTTCAATGTTCCATTAGAAAATCTTAAAGAAGTAACTTGCAGCTTGATTGAAGGTCAAAATGCTCAGGGTTTGTCAGTTAAATGAAGATTTGTGTGGGAGTGGAGAGAAGAGCAGCAGCAGCAGCTTGTAGAGGCAAGAGTTAAATTAAGTGAACTAATTGGGAACCTGGAACCTCAAAGCTTATATTATTATTTGAGACCAAGATAGCCCTTAGATATTTCCATTGATTTCACAGGAACAATTAGATGTGAATTTGGCCAAACCAGACTGCCCAGCCTGAATTCAAAAGAATTTTAGAAAGAGTAAGAATTCATATGTGGGAATTCATTGACTGCCATTTTGAAATTTCTGTTGGAAGCCAAGGTGCTCTGCAGAGGGAATTATAATATTTTACAAAGGAACAAACTAAATATTTTACATAATGAGAGGGAATTCTTGCAAACATTGAGCTGGTCTTCAGCATTCTTATCTCCCAATGCTATGTTTTGAAAAGATAAAGAAGTCATTAGAGTCTTTTGACACTGATAGCATAAAATTAAAAGGACACCAGTTTGTTATAGCTAAACTGCTAAAAGTCAGTTTTATTACAGCATAATGCAAGCACAATTTAGAAGCACTGACAGACATCAAACTACATCACATTTTATTGAAGACAATATTTAGCGTTGGGATTCAAGACTCTTGAATTCGATACATTAATGTGAATAGTCAATTGAAGATAAATAATGTAATTGGCTTCCTGTGCCTTGTATGTCATGCTCTGTATTGGGAGAGTGCACAGAATAGCTTAACTCCAAACATCCACTCGAAACTTGGAGAAAAGTCTGTAGCAAGTATATTGAACAGTTCATGCTGTGTAGCTTTATTTTTACAAGGGTTGCTAGGATGAGCTTTTAGACACAACTTCCCATTGTATGTTAATATTACCTCTGTGTCTTCTATATAATAATATTAGAGGATTGTCACTCAGTGTTTGTGTCACTCTGAATCGTGGAACATCCGAGTCAGAGTGAAGCAATGAATGCAGCTAGAAGCATGGTTGAGAGTACTTACTGTTTAGAATATCTCCAAGCTCAGTCACTGCTGAGATTTATAGTCTTTTACTATCTAGTGCTTAAGTTCTCAACCATTTTCAGCTTTATTACATTTTATAAATTGCATCCATGAAATATCATGGAGTTTCAATGTGTATCTTTTGTATAACAGTAATTAATTTTCCTTTGACTTATATGATGCAATCACCTCTGTTTTTAGGAGAAGAAAGAAGGGATGCAGCAGATTGAGAAAAAACAAAAGAAGCTCCAAGTTATCCTTGAGGATGAAAGCCCTCCTCCATGGAGCCCACCTGGCAAAGCTGTATCCTCAAGGAACTACTGAGATATCCATTGCCGTTTGTGTGGAAAGTTCACATCCAAAGATCAGACACTGTCTATTCATCCATATTTCACAACAACAGACTTTAAAGTTAATTGATATTGGCTCTTACATAGTTTCATTTTTAGGGTGATGATTTGGGCAGGGGGTGGGATTCTTTAGTTGGAACAATGTGTTATTTAAAGTAGTACCATCAATCAAACTTTAGTCCCACACACTTGTTGCTGGATGTCCCGCCACATTCTGTCACCTGTCACTCCTGGGGTATGGCTTCTGGGTCAAGATGGCAACATGATGTGATCCCTCTGAGAATGCCTCCTACTGCTCCCCATCAACAGAAATGGGGTTTGCCCATGGCCGGACTGCCCTGAGAGGAGGATTGGACCAAGAAGGGCACATGGTCGAGTAACCACACACCCCCAGAAATGTGCCACATGACCCCTTTGCCAATAGGAACGGGGTTTCAGTCCGCTCAGGCTGCCCCAAGGGGGCAAGGTGCACCAATTGCAATGGGCGGAACCACCACCTGATCTCTGGGCCTTGACAGTTGGCCAGCAGGCAGCACCACCCCCAGAGGTCTTAAGCCTTTAGAGCGGAAGACTCTGTCTTGTGTCAAGACTGCGTGGTTCACAACTCATGGAAAACACCAAGAAGAGAACATGGACACCCTCACTACCCCATGAGGCCTTTGGGAATTTTTTGATCTCCAGCCTATAATGGCCATTGGAAAAAAACACTGTGACAGCAACAGTTCGGAGGAGGAGGAGGCCAAGATGTCAATAGATATGCTGGACTCTAAAACCCAAGATGTTGTGAGGCAGCCTGATGATGCTGACAGCTTCATATTGTTCATCCCCATGGAAGAAAGTGAGCATGGCTCCAAGGAGTCAGAGACAGACAAGACCAAAGGAGGAGACATGGGTTTGAGGATTCTGTTTCACTCTTGCAGATACCACTGCTGCCTCTGCTTTAGCACAATGTGCTCAGACAATATGGGAGTGCAACAGAGAGATCCTAGCTGCAGAGTGTATTGTTGATCAAAATAGTGTTTAGCTGGTCATCTAGGAACAGCATCTAAAAACCAAGTTGAATGGCAGTTTAAAAACTTTTGCAGTAAGTGTCAGACTTATGTGGACAAAGGGCACACCTGTGAAGGGCGGTGCTGTAAGCCATGTCACGCTTTGATCTCCAGTGGTGTAAATGGTCACTTGTGTTTTATGGACAGCATTAGAAAGCCCAAAAAGTCAGAAAAGTATATTTTTTATGATTTTTGAGTGCATGCAGGAGACAGGGTTGCATATGCCCAATTACATTTTTGTTATGTCCTTAAAGCCGGAAAGATCTTGGGAATTTAAGGGCAGTGAGTGCCTTTCTAACTTTAAAACCTTTATTGGCAAAAAGTTTTGGGGCTACATGTTCATAGTGTGCTATTCCAAAGGTTACAATGTTACTTTATCATTAGGGTGTAACTGAAGGAAAAGATGTGCATGGAGTTGATAACTCAGGACAGTAAACTGATGTGTGTGGTAGTTAAGTCCCTAAGTAGACTCTTTAAACCTCCTGCCCATGAAGCTTAACAAGCTCCCACAGGCTATGGGATTTGAAGGCTCCAAAAGGTACTTCCCATATATATGTAAAAATAAATATATATATATAAAAACACTTTAGAAAACCAAAATTATGTGGGCCCTGTGCCAGGGTGGAGCATCACTGTGTGGACAGCATGATGCCCTGGGAGAAAGCAGACTTTCTTGACTGGTACTGAACAACCGAAATGAGACATTTGATTTGCAGAAAGAGCTCACGTATTACTGTCAGCAGGATGTCAAAATTTTGAGACAGACCTGTACACTGTACAGAGATGAGATTATGGAAATAATGATGAAGTCAGATACTGTAGAGAGAGGCTCTGATAAATTCATGGAGGTGAAATTGTGAATAGGTCCTTTCTAGTACATAACTCTGGCATCCGTCTACTTGGCCATGTACAGATTTATGTTTTTAGACTCCTAACACAGTAGCCCTTCTCCCTCCACACAACTATCAGAGGCAGAAAAAGAGACATTCAACACTGTCTATGTAGACCGCTCAAAAAGAACATGTAGAGACATGTCACGTTTTCCAGGGTGAGCAGTTACAAGTAGGCCCTACTTTCTTGATGGTTATGGCATTGTAGACGGTGTGCACATAGCCTTTGAGTTTGAGGCATTTTTTCCATGGCTGCATCATCTGTTATCATGAAAAAGCACTAAACCCTATGATGGGAACAGCTTTAGGGTTTATTATAAGATGCAGCTCAAGACTATCTGAAAAGATGAGGGTATACAGTCAGGAGTCTCTGGGAACATGAGTGAGAGGTGATGATAGAATGCTTGCAGATTTCTTAAACAAAGCCCAATTGCCTCAACCTCTGGTTCCAAGGGATGCTCTTTTCAGGGGTAGAACTAATGCTGTCCATCTGTATTACAAACCTAACACCAGTGAAGAAATCCACTGTTACAATTTTACCAGCCTGTATCCTTTTGTAAACAAAACCAAAGAATACCCTATTGGGTACCCAGATATCATTTGTGAAAAATTTGAACCTCTTACAGATTATTTTGGAATCATGGAAGTAAAAGTGTACCCCCCCCTGCAAGGACTCTTTTCCCCCCTTTTGCCTGTGAGGGTGGGTGGCAAACTTATGTTCCTGCTATGTCAAACCTGTGTGGAGATCAAGCAGTGGCAGACATGAGCCCATACTAACTAGGAATGGGCCCTCCTGGGGACTTGGTGCATAGTGGAACTGAATGTGGCCATAGTGAAGGGATGCACGGTGGTAAAAATCTACAAAATCTGGTATTTTAAAGAAAAATCCAACAAACTCTTCTCAGAATACATAAAATTACACCTGTATCAGAAACAGGAGGCTTTGAAGTTAGCTGGAGCTTTGGGCCAAATGAAGTCTCATGCTGTTCAACAAGGACAAGTGCAAAGTCCTGCACTTAGGATGGAAAAAATCCCAGGTTCTGTTAGGCTGGGGACTGATCAGCTAAATAGTAGCACTGTAGAAAAGGATCTGTGGGTTATGGTGGATGGGAAGCTGGATACGAGTCAACAATGAGCTCTTGTTGCCAAAAAGGTTAATGGCGTACTTGCTTGCATCAGTACGAGTGTTGCCAGCAGATCGAGGGATGTGATTATTTCCTTCTATTCAGCTCTGGTGAGGCTGCATCTGGAATACTGTGTCTGGTTTTGGGCTCCACGCTACAGAAGAGAGATTGACAGATTAGAAAGAGTTCAGTGGAAGGCAACGAAAATGATTAGGGATTTGGACGACGTGATTTACAAGGAGAAGCTGAAAGAACTAGGCTTATTTGTTACCCCAGAGTTTAAAACCCTTTGGCTGTTAAGGTGGCTTCTTTTTTTCCACTCACCTAAAAGAAGTACTAACAGCAATCACTTGGATAAAATCAGTGTGGTCCAGTCGCCTAAATGGGTAAAATGCTCCAGTGGAAAATATAGCCACAGCCTGCTGATCAAGAACAGACTTAAAGCAATAAATTCTTCATAAACAAGTGTTAACATTTATTTTAAAAAATTACAATGAATTCCATAACTGAAAATATTTATTCTAATAATCAATAGCTATCACAGTGAGCATTGCATAGAATGACAGCTAAGTAAAATGCTGTTCTGCTGTGTTAGTTCTTAAAAATCATATAAGCATAACTACAAATTTAACAATAGTTATTTAGTTCAACAATCTATAGTAAATACATTACAACTCACAAAAATCCTAATGAAGACCTAAATACCTAACAACCTATGTAGCATTCAACAAATGGTGATCAGTCATTTGTTGAATGGGTAAAATAAGCTTTTCTCAGTCATGCTGCACACACACACACACAAGCACTCTCTTCTACTTGCAGCACCTCACACAGCCCTCTGAATCATCAGTTTGCATCCTATTCTGCTCTGTCAGAGATAAAGGTTCATCTTAGAATCTGGACATATAAGTCAGGACTCAGTTAGCCGAATTGTCCAGATCCCTTAGTAAAACCAGTGCCTTCTTTTGATGCTCAACAAACTGGTCTGGTCAGGATTGGGTCCTTGGGCAGACTTCAGCTCCAGACAGCTTGCTCCTCACTCAGGCCATCCCTGGTCCTCTAAGTGGACCCTGCACTGTCCAGGTCTCTCAGGTCAGGATCTGGTCAAGCCTTGGTCCTCTGTTCCTCTGACCTCTGGGTAAGATGTGGTCCTGGGAGACTGTTTCCCTGGTCCGTGCACTGACCCTACTCTACTGCTTCTCTGCTCTACTGAGTCTCCAATCATTGTGCTGGCTTTGCTGACCTATTCTATACAAAGCTAGATTTGATTAGTACCCTCCCTGGGGTCCCCTGGTTTCTTACCAAAGTTAGATGGAAAATCCAAGTGAGTTCTGTAGGAGACACTAGGCTGCCTGGAGTCTCCTGCTGATCTGCTGGTGGCTGCTGGGCTTCTCTGTTCCAGCAAAGTCCTTCCCCAGGGGCTGCTTCCAGGTCAGTGGTGTCCTCAGCTATGGTGGCTCCTCAGGGTCCTTCTCCTTCAGGTTTCTCTTCAGGCTCCTCTTTGGTGCAGCTTGGGTGAGTGCCATAGCTTCCCAAAGCTGCTTCAGTAAATGTCTCCCTTTTTATACCCCGGAGGCAAGGTGAGGGGGGCAAAAAGGAGGATGAGTCATAGTCCTACATGCTCTAACATGGGGGGAGGGTGGAGAATGAGTCATTTTAGCATTTTTGGAAGATTACATCATTCTTGGGTAAGGGAGGGGTGGATGTTAAGGAGTGGCTCTGGGTATGGGAAGGGCAGTTTCTAAGGAGCAGTTTTAGATGGTGGGGTAGGCTCTAAGGAGAGGTTTTAGATAAGGGAGGGGCAAATTCTAAAGAATGGAATGGAGTTTAAGGTGGCTTTCTAAAATATAAGAGGTCTTAGTATAGAACATACAGTGGGGGGGGGGGTCTTCCTTAAAAATCATGAAACTGCTGCTGATAACTAATCTTTGCTGAATGCTACATTTGTTATAGTTACTGGTTAATTGCTTCCTAAAGTGTCCTACCTATAACTATTACTTTGTAACTAAGTTAATACTTGTGGTACTGCTACCTAAGGATTTTAAAAAGGGTTTTCCCCTAGCAGTTTGCCTTCCACCACTTTGTGTCCCTGTCCTTTTTGTCATTTCCATTCAGAGGTGTTAAATAATTATGTGACAAAAATCCTTGGCTACAATTCCCCTCCTTGCTGGGTTTATAAACCTGTTTACAAGTCCAGCACCTTTAAATTCAGAGGATTTTTGTCCAGTTTTGATTCAAGTCTCTCTGTTGATGGAGACCAAACCATTATGTCTTCACACTGGCACAGATCCTCACTTTTGGTCTTTTCTTGAAGTTTCTTGTCCAGTTTGAGCTCAAGGCTCTCCATCGAAGGAGACCGAGCCATTAGATCTTCACACTGGCACAAGTCTTCATTTGTGATCCATTTCCTGAGTTTCTTGTCCAGTTTGAACTCAAGGCTCTCCATGTAAGGAGACCGAGCTGTCATATCTTCATATTGGCAGAAGTCTTCATATATGTATTGCACTTATCAAGGAATTATAGTGTGTTCTGCCACTTTGGAAAAACATGAATTTTAATTTAATTTTTCTTTTTACCCAGAATATTAACACCACGAGTGTTTATAGCCAAGGCAATCTGAGTCACTAATAATATCACAATTGTGTGTAATAGAACGTTTAGATACTTTCTAGCTGTAGGGCATAATCCTATATTCTCCACCAGCTATGTTTAGAAGTTCCCTTAATTCGTTCCATTACCTGTTCAGTTTGCTTGTCAGAGTGATGCACAGTAATCAATACATTCTGTGCAGTTTCCTTTACCTTTTCTACATGTCCTTTTTAAATCAGGATTTTCTATTAATTTCTTACCTAAACTGACATTTAAACCAAACAAAATTGGGCTTATTTGTTCATATAATTGATACTGGTCTCAAGTCTCTTACTAACCATTGGGGTAAGGTGTATTCAGCATCACACCCTACTAAAGATGTAACATCTCACAAACATTCATTTTCATGAGGGTCATGAATTGTATCATATACATAGTTCATTTTAAACAATGTACACTAACTTCTGATACATACACAAGTTTTTCCAACATATACAATCATTGATTCATTTGAGGAATGCGGATCTAATTGGTAATAACACTCTCCTTTATCTCTGTTTAGACAAATATCACAGGATTTGATAGTGTCGTTATTACAAACATATCCAACACCTTTGTTCCTCATTACATGCCTCAAGTTCTATGGTTCTCCATGTATCATTTTGCCTTATTGCCCACAATTTATACCCAGTTGCTTGTATTATACTTGAATTTATGTTTATTCCCAATGCAATTATTGGAGATATCCAACTTACTTGAGCCTTGGAGATCATAAGTACATATACAATAATTTGTTTATTTTGTGGATTATAGGTGAAGTTGATCATTCTCCACCATTCATACAAATCTGTTTCAGATTCAGAAATGTTTCCACATTGCACTTTTTACTTCTAAAGGCAAAATTCTACTCATACTATCTCTAATAACATCTTTCATCACATCATTCATCCATACTTGTGCTTGCATGCAATCTAAAGCTAAGGACAAATTATTGTGTAAGACCTCTACTGTGTCTAAAATTTTTAGAGATTTTTTTTCCCATTCTGGAAGTAAACTGGAAATTATATATTGACTTGAACTCATTTCAGTTAAAGAAGTTTGCAATGGTTTTGCCAAATTTCCTAATTGTTGGCCTAACATACTCAATTTATTTGCCAATATTTCTACATCTATACTATTAAGGATTCCCAATCCTGTTTCTGCTCCTCCAAGAGCCGTATTAGTTACACTCAGGTATTTCCAAGTGTCATCGAAAACAGAAAGAAAAGAAGTGTATCTCCACCTCTTGCATCCTTGATCTAAAGCTTCTGTATAGTTCTGATACTGTGGTTTAAAGGAAGAGATAGGTGTAAGAACTAATATTACCTTCTACAATAAGTATATAGAATCTATTATCAATTGTTTCTTGATATCCCCTTTTACTACATATGGACCAATACACGTTACTGCTAGTTTTCACACCCAACTAAAAGGAAAAGTGTAACTAAAGTCCTTAATGGAAATCTTCCAGGTTCCACCTCCACACTGTTTTATTATGGTGTCATCTGCTTCACAATAGTAAAGTTAAATAGTGTCTGTCCTGAAGATCTTGTTTCACATTCTTTTTCATTAACAAGGTGCTTATACCAAAATGGATCAGGTTCTATTACTTGTCTTTTATATAAGACATTTTCATTTTACATTTAAATGTTTGTGTACTAATATTTCCTTTTAGATCTTCTAGGTTAAATCTATGTATTATTCTACTATGTCTATTGTGATACCATTATATGTGTATCCTTTGTGTATTTTCCTTACTCCATAATGGAATATTCCATACCAAGACACCACATTGAGACTCTCTTCCAATTATTATGTTTCTTTGATCTGATTGTGCTACTACATTTGGTCCTTCTATAATGGCACATTGCCAATTTCCTGGCATTGCTATCTTACCAGATATTTTACCCTTATTTAAATCATTATCTCTTCCACATGTGGAGGGTTTAGGGGCTGAATAATACTGTGGATGAGTCAATGCTCTTCCCTGTTCCTCAGAATTAAACTTAATAGAACATTTATGTGAAAACTGTACTGATAACACTTCTTTTATTATTCCTTTGTGTAATTGCTTCCAGTGTTCCCATCATGATAGTGAGAAGTCTGTTTTTAGTCATTACGTTCCTTCTAACCTTTTCCTGAATTGTAAATTCACAACCTTGAATACTGTTTACCATCCGTGATGTTCTGGGTTTAACCTATTGGATGGCGGCGTCTGTTTCTTGGTTCTCTTGTGGTTGTACCATATCTGGCCTAGGTATTGATGCTTTTTCACTAACTATTTTAGTAGATGTTCTAGCAATAATTGTAAAATAGTGGATAAGTGCACATTGCCATGGTCCTTGCCTAGTAACTTTTCCAACTAATCTTCCTTTCCTTTCAGTACTATTCCATTCTTCTTCAAGCAGTGTCCCTGACTCCTCCACTATAGGTGTGTGGCTCGCCCTGCACCTTGGTCTGGAGATTTTTCTGTATAGCAGTGTCCCCGAAGAGGGGGGGGAAGGGTGCACCCTAGAGCGAGGCAGAGTGCTTTCAGCCACTGGTGATGCGCGCCTCCCCCCTCCCCCCCCCAGTTCTATCCTTACTGCTCCGACTGTTGGGCGGAGTTTGTAGCAGTTCCTCAAATCCTTTATGTACACTTCAAAGAAAGCTCACTACCTTCAAACAAACATCAAAGACTAACTTCATTAACATTTTCATTCACATGCGGACTCCTCCTGGCTTTAAAAGATGTGCCTCCTGTCATGAGGCAATGCCTGCTTCAGATGGCCATCAGCAGTGCATAAAGTGCCTGGGTGAAGCTCATGCCAGCCATAAGTGCCAGCACTGCAGAAACCTCACCTCTCATACCAGAAAAGAGAGGGAGAGGAAATTTAAAACTTCTGCTCACGGAGGACTCGCTCCAACCCGCGTCGGATCCCGGTCCCTCTCCTCAGCTCTCAGAAGGAGCGCACAAGAGATGCTCTGAACGCTCCTCTCCTGCGCTCTCCAAGAAAGCCAGGAACACACCTAATTCTGACAATGCCCTTGATGGGATCAATCCCTCTGGCAAAACTACACCCAGGAAGGGTGACTGCCCTGAAAGTGCTACCTATCAGCACAGGCACAAAATTAAAGTGCCGAACTGCTTAGAGGCACCAAAAGTGGGTCTGTTGGCACTGTCCACGCCGCCCTTAGCCACCGCATTGCCAACGGCTGCCCCAGCACCGTTACCCAGCGCCCTGGTGCCTCCAGCACCATTGCCTCCTCCGGCGCCAACACAGGGTGTCCCCCAAACGGCACCCATGCTGATCCCCACAGCCAGCCTACCACCTCAGGCACTGGCTGAACAGATGGTGTTGATACTGCCACTGCAGCACTCTGCATTAATTGAGGCTGCCCCAAAGAAAAGTGACAAAGTCACATCACAATGACAGAAGAGACCTGTCACTGGTACCTTTATCCCCCATCTCTCCACTGTTCATCTCCGAGACATCCGCTGAATGTCCTTCACCGGTGTCAATTTCTTCTAACCATAGCCTGATATCTAGCCATTCTCAGACTCCCTCTGCTGGCCAAATGCTGCCATGCAGCAACCTCAGCTAGATACACAGCCTTATGCAGCTTACCCATTCCAATGCCCTCAGTGGCCACCAAATCAGGCTGCCTTGATGCCCTGGTTCCCCTGGAGTCATTAGCCACAATATGGCGGTGTGCCACCTATGCCAGCTTCGTCTCACCAGCCAATATTTAGTCAACAACCAGCTTTAATTGCACCTCAGGAATTCTAACCACAGATACCCACAAATATAAATCAACCACCCCAGACCATCCTGGACCAAACTGACATACCAGATAGCCAGGCCCAAAGCTCCAGGGCTGATGACACCAAACAATTTCAGGAGCTCTTTAAGAGGGTGGCACAGAGCATGGATATTCCCACTCAGGATACAGCTGTCACTCAACATAAGCTGTACAGAATCTTGCAATCGTCCGTATAGACGAAAGTGGCACTGCCCATGGATGAGGGGATCCTTGAACCAGCATCTACCATATGGCAGACATCTGCGTCAGCTGCCCCATCCAACAAAAAAATGGAGAAGAAATATTTTATCAACCCCAAGGGCAACGAGTTTCTTTTCACCCACCCTCAACCTAACTCCTTAGTCACTGAGGCAACAAATCAGTGCTCCAAGCAATCCCGGGCCAAATCCAATCCACTGGACAAGGATGAAAGGAAGCTTGATTCCCTTGACAGAAAGGTCTATACCTCTGCTACGTTACAGATTAGAATTGCCAACTATACTGCAGTGCTGTCCAATTACAATCATGGCATCCACACCAAAATGTTGTATTTTATAGACTTTATTCTGGTTGAAAGGAAACAAGAATTTAACAGTCTAGTAAATGAGGGTCAACTCGTTACTCGCACGGCCATACAAGCTTCCCTCGATGCAGCCAATGTAGCAGCTTATACAATTGGGACCGCCGTAGTTATGAGACGATTATCATGGCTCCATGCTGCTGGCCTACCTAAACAAATGCAGAACACAATCGAGGACTTAGCATTTGATAAGGAGAAGCTTTTCTCCGAAAAGACCTATGATGTCATGCACACCCTGAAAGATTCCAGGGCTACACTTCATACATTAGGCATATATACTCCTGCTCCAAGGAAGCCATATAATAAACAACAACTCTATGGCTACAAATACAATCAAAAGCCTCTAAATCGATGATATGAGAACATAAGACCTAGACCAAGACAGCAGAAGAGAGGTTTCTATTCCCGTTATTTCATCACCAAAAAACACATGGGCAGATGGCAACCAATATTAGACCTCCACGCACTCAACAGGTTCATTCGCACTCAGAGGTTCAAAATGGTCACTCTTGGCACAATAATTCCATCTCTAGAACAAGAGGACTGGTTGATGTCCCTCGATCTCAAGGACGCATACTTTCACGTCCCAATCCACCCTGCTCACAGGAAGTTCCTGAGGTTCCAGTCTCATTGGACCCATTATCAGTATACAATACTTCCATTCAGACTTTGCACCACCCCAAGGGTATTTTCAAAGCTCATGGCAGTACTAATAGCATTTCTACGAAAATAACAAGTTACAATTTTTCCTTACCTTGACGACTTCCTTATAAAAGCCAAATCCTACCAGCAAGCATTACTTGCAACACAGAAAACAGAGAATACATTTCATTCCCTGGGACTAGCCATCAACTACGAAAAATCCTGCCTCCAGCCTTCACAGGAGGTACGTTTTATTGGGGCCTGTATCAACACAATCGCAGCCAGGACATATTTACCACAGCAGAGATACCTTGCCATCAGGGACTTGGCAATCAAACTTCAAGCTTCCATTATGGTATCGCCACACAAACACCTACAGACGCTTGGACACATGGCAGCTACTATTTACCTGGTCCACCATGCAAGGCTCTGCATGAGAACTCTCCAACTCTGGTTTATCAGGCAATGTCGAGGCAGTAGTCATCTTCCAAAACTCCCTCTTGCCATACTGCCACTGATCAAACAATTGCTAATCTGGTGGACAACTTAGCCCAAGGGGTCACATTTGACATACAAAGCCCCCAATTTCTCATCACAACAGACACCTCACTTATTGGCTGGGGGGCACATCATGCATTACACTGCCCAGGGACGATGGTCACTCCAGGAGAGATCATTACACATCAGTCTCCTAGAACTGAGAGCAGTCCGCTATGCATGTCGTCAGTTCATCCCCAGCATATATGGACACATAGTAAAAATCTGCATGGACAATACTGCCTGCATGCATTACATCAATCATCAAGGAGGAACCCGTTCCCCATCATTGTGCATAGAGGCAATAAAACTTTGGGACTGGGGTATCATGAACAGTAACCATGTCAGCTATGTACTTACCAGGCAGGCACAACACCATAGCCGACACACTGAGCAGGTGGTCCGTCGACCCACAAGAATGGGAGCCACAGGAAGACATCCTCCATCATATATTCCATCAGTGGGGAAGTCCCACCATAGACCGTTTTACATCTGCCATGAGCAAGAAATGCAAAAGTTTTTCTTCCAGAGGCAGAGTAGGTCACCAATCGCTGGGAGACACTTTCTTGATAAACTGGGGCTAGTCACTCCTTTACGCATTTCCCCCAGTACCCTTGATACCCAAGGCTTTATGAAAGATCAGCCACGACAAAGCCAGGGTAATAATGATAGCCCCTGTCTAGCCCCGACAACCGTGGTACACTTACCTGATTCAGATGTCCAAGAAACCACCAGTCACCCTTCCCATCACCCCAACCCTGTTATCACAGAACAACAGAAAGACATTCCATACTTACCTGCAAAGGCTCCACCTCACAGCCTAGTACCGGGATGGTTCGATCATCTAGAAGAAGAATGCTCTGAAAAGGTTAAACAAGTTCTATTAAACTCCAGGAAACCAGCAACACGACGAACTTACCTGCGGAAGTGGTGATGTTTCTCGATCTGGTGTTCCCAGAGATCTGTTAATCTGGTGTATGCTCCTCTTCTGGACATACTTGAATATCTTTTGTACCTAAAAGAAACAAAAGTGTCACTTAGCACCATCAGGGTACATTTAGTGGCTGCTTCCACCTTCCACGCCTCCATGCATGATGCTTCTTATCAGGGTTACAGAACCTTTACCCAGAAACCCATCCACCTCCCCACCCATAGGACTTGTCTATGGTTCTGCGAACCCTCACAAGATCACCTTTTGAGCCATTAGCAATGGCTTCTCTCCTACACATGTCTGTGAAAGTCATTTTTCTGGTGGCGATTACATCAGCAAGGAGGGTGGGAGAGCTACCAGCTTTAATGGCATCTCTACCTTACACTGTATTTTACAAGGACAAAGTATCTCTCCGCCCTCATCCTAAATTTCTCCCAAAAATCACATCCCCATTCCACCTAAATCAGATGATACATCCTCCGACCTTCCACCCGAAGCCCCACTCCATGCCGCAGCAAGCTGACCTTCACACTCTAGATGTGAGGCGCTCACTGGCCTTTTACTTTTAAAGGACAAAGGACTTTAGAAAGACTCCTAGGCTGTTTTTGTTTCCACAACTGAGCGATCCCTGGGCAGTCCTATATCAAAACAGAGATTATCCAAATGGATCTCATCATGTATAAGAACAGCCTATACACCATCAGGCATCAGTCCACCAGATAACATTCAAGCACACTGAAGCACAAAAGGCTGTCCTACCTTTGGATAGGATAAAGCTGGAGCCTGTGCTAGTGCCTGTTTCAGCGGAGTAAAAGCTTTCTGCTGATCTATGCCCCATTCCCATTAGTAGAGCCCTTCACGGATACAAATAAGTGGATCCGTATCCGACCTGCATCCACAAGAAATGGTCCGCAGATATCCGTGTTGTATCTGTGGATGCAGATATAATGCGGGTATCTGCATATTTGCAGGGCTTTAGCTCTGTGCAGATAAAAATGTGTGGATCTGTATCCAATCTGCAGCTGCAAGGAATGGTCTGCGGATATCCATGTTGTATCTGCGGATGTGGATATAAGGTGAATATCTGCGGATATCTGCAGATTTGCAGGGCTCTACCCATCAGGTACCTTAATAACTTTGTAAAATGGAGCAGCCTTTTCTGCATAGTTTTCTACAAAATCCCTGGAAAAATTCATCATTTCTAAGAATGACCTTAAAGTGGAAATATCTGTTGGAGCTGGTAGTTTCTGTAACAATTCCACTCTCTGCTTATTTGGTGAACGCCCTTCTTGTCCTAAGGTGACTCATAAGTAACTTACCTGTTGCAAACAAATTTGAGCTTTCTCAGGACTAACCTTAAAGCCTGTTTCTTTTATTTCCTGCAATAGTTAATCCAAAATTTCCAAATTTTCTTCCTTAGTTTTTGTACTTATTAATATGTCATCCACATAGGATATTATGCTATCTTTATTAGGCATATTTTCCCACATTTTGATTACATGGCATATAGTGGGTGACAAATGAAATCCTTGTAAATTTCTTATTACTGGAGATCCGAATAAATTCCTTTTCTTAGTACTAATCAAAGAGAAAGTGGCACCTGTATCAATTAACATATTTTGTCCGAAGGCTCCCTTCTCAAATGCTACATATACTGTAGGTCTTCCCCATTTCCTAATTGAACTGTGCCATTAAGTCAGCATGTTCTTTAGCTGATACTAGGGAAATAGAGGGCACTTGGCTTCCCTGTTCTTGATCCCTTGGAAGAGGAGGGGCAGAGGGAGCTCAACTTTCACATCTAGTTAGCCTCTTTAGTATTACTTCAGTGGACAATCCATCAGTCTTGTCCCTTGATTCATATTGTAACAGTTTCTTCCAGCCCCATGTTCTTACTAGATCAAATCTTCGGGGGGGGGGGGTCATTTAGATGATGATAATGATTTCTTTTGTCCTTATTCTGCTTTTCTGCATTCTTCCCTCTTTTAATTTGCTTATCCACTGAGTTCCATTTCTTTTGTGGACCATTATTTGAGAACGTTACTGTTGCCACTTTGTCAAATCTTCTTCTTGGAGCAGGAACTGTTTCTCTGAATTTCATATAATGCTTTTGCCCTTTCTCCTATACACCTTAAAGATGTATGCTCTGGATTCATAGAAACTATTGCTGTTCTCATACTAGGGTTAAATCCAAGCAGTAAAGCCTTCTTAAATTGAAAGACGTCATATACTACAGTATCATCATCATCATCCTCATTTCTTGCAAGCCCAGAAAGCTTAAACACTAGTTTCTTCCTAGCTATATATGATTCAGACCTTTCTCTTAGTTGTTGTTTCTCCCTGTGAAACCATATGACTGGATTTTCACCGGGGAAGAAGAACTTTAAAACTTCAAACTCTATTGTGTCTCTATTCTTGTCTCCTCCACCTTATATGTTATTTGGAAGTCCAGCAAAATCTTCCATTCCCATACATTCTTTAATTAATGCTGAGATCTCCTGTCACTCCAGGCATCCCTGCTATTCTAGTTAACCATCTGATAACTGAGCTTCTGTTTAAAGGACCTAAGGATTTTCCCAAAGCTTTTAGTTGCTCAGGAGTGTAAGGTCTTTCTTCCACATGTTCTTCAGTTCCTCCCGTATTACCACTTGAAGTTTTCTTAGACACCCTGGTAGTTATCACTGGTACTACAGGGGGTCGTCTTTTAAGTTCTAGTTCTTCTAATAAAGAACTATAGGGAGTCTCTTTTACACTTGTCATCTTGAAATCACCCTAAATATCTTCTCCTTCATCTTCTGTTTCTATTTCCTCATCGTTCCAAGGATAACTATTATTATTCTTTACTGCTGAGATTACTCATTTACCAATCACTAGTTCCTTCTTCACAGTTTCTATTTGCTTTAAATAAGCCGCATGATATATTTTCCCTTTTGCACCTCCACCTGAGAGGATCACTCTCACAGCAGCTTGATTGTCTGTGGCCACTTTTCTCCATTTTTCTTTTTCCCTAATCATTCTTCCTCACTCCTCCTTTTCTTTCTTCTATTTCTTTTTGAAACATTCGTAGCTGAGTAGGCCGAGTTAACACATAGTCCTCAAATTATTTGTTTCAGTTTCTATATCCTTCAATTGTTTGCTAATTCTATCTTTTTCCTCCTGTAGCTTCTGTTTTTCTGCATTAGCTTCTTTACTTCTTCATCTGAAACTGTGGCTATTAAATATAGTGCTTGCATAGCAGCCTGTTTTCTTTCCTTTTTGGTCGGCATTCCTTTAAAAATGCCTTTCTTCTCTGAATGGATCCACTGATCCAATTGCTTACATAACTGCTGAAAAGCTCCAGGTCCTGTGAAGGCATTCTCCTTCCAGGGATCATTCCCTATTTTGTGCACAAAATCTCAAATTATCTCCCAACATTGTGTCAGGATCACTATGCTTCTGCTCTTGCTTTTTCAATATGTTGCTTTTTCTCTGAGTACTGTTTCCAAATCCTATAAATCTCTGCTGATCAGCAATACTGGACACCTTCTCCAGGGGAAAAATTACCTGCTACCTTGCCTAAGCAAAAACAGGGCTAGACATTTTCTCTAGCAGGAAAATTACCTGTTATCATGCCTAAAGCACCAACAGGGCTGGACACTTCTCCAGTGGGAAACAATTGTGAAGCTGCAGCTCTTCACAATTTCTTTGAGGCTACTAAAAATGCCTTAGGGTTCCTCTCCCTCAAGGCTCACAACCAAATCCCTTAAATTTCCTTGGGGTATTGGCTAAAGCAGTGGTTCCCAATCTTTTCTTTGCTGTGGCACACCTTGATACCTTCATATTTTTTGAGGCACACCACCATTAAAAACTCATGAATATTCAAATTGGCTCAAAATAACATGAATATTTATGAACCATGGCACAGTGGTTCGAAAATGCTGCTATGTGTGGTGGTAGGGGTTGCAGAGCAGGGATGGCAAGACAGGGGAGGTCAGGAGTTATTTGCAGTGGCAGGAGTGAGTGGGGGGAGCAGAGCAGGTCAGGGGCAGGGGCAGCGCAACCCAGTAAGCCTGGTAAGCATTGCAAGGGGGCACTGGCACCTGCTCTGCTTGCAGGGGGGTGCCAGAAATGGTAGCACCGTTCCTGGGCAGAGGTGGCCAAAGAGGACAAGGGCAGCTATGTGGGGAACAGCACAAGGGTGGCAGGAGAGGAGAGGGGAAGGGAGAACAGGAATGGCTTTGTGGGGGGAGGGGGAGGGGGGAACCTGGGGAGTGGGAAGGTAGGGCAGGGGAGCATGGTGCAGTACCCCCTTCTCCTTCTTCTCCACAGTGATTCCCTGCCACCCAGGGAAATCCTCACCCCACTGCTGCTCCCTCCCACTCCAATGGGTCCCATTCCCCCCTCCCCAGTCCCCTGCTGCCTGTGATGGACCTTCCCATCACTGCAGGGGCCAGAACTATCCCTGCAGCCCCCAGCTCACCCCCCCAGCTACACATACCCCCAACCAAACAGCCACCCCACAACCTCAGCTACACATCCTCTGCTACACATCCACTCCCACCCACCTCTGCTACACACATACCCCCTGCCCCCACAACCCCTAGCAGCCTCCCTCCAAGCCCTTACCTTGGCTGTTTGCAGGCTGGCTGGGAGTTGCTTCCCTGCCACAAACCACTTTGTGGGGCCCCCTAAAGGGCTCACTATCAGCCCCCACTGCTACCTTCCCTGTAGCCCCAGTCCCCCCTTGCAGCCCTAACCACCCCACATGACCCCCCAGGACTCCTTTTTTGTTTTGCTGAACTGAACTAACATGACTGTTCCTCTGGAACTCATAAATTATTCTTGGGTATGATATTTTTAAAGATCTTCCCATCATGAAGCTTGTAAGTTGACCCTCTTTCACTTAACATAAATGAGCTAATGCTGAACTACAAAGTTAAAATGAACATTTAAAAAATTTTTTAAAAGTATGAACATTAATTAATAAATAAAAAGTGGTAACATTAATGATGGCTCAAAAATA
This sequence comes from Podocnemis expansa, assembly GCA_007922195.1. NCBI lineage: Eukaryota > Metazoa > Chordata > Testudines > Podocnemididae > Podocnemis > Podocnemis expansa. Next base: position 27,454,792 of record ML681966.1, read on the forward strand.
ACAAATACCACATTTAAAATTTTGGCAGTCAAATCTTACAAATGTTTCATATAGGCTTGGGTTTATGAGCACTAGACATTTAATACAAATAATTATAATAAAGAAAAATAAGTAAAAAAAAAAAAAAAAAAAAAAGGTTCCTAGTGTGTAGCTATAAATGAAAAACACCAAATTTCAGTGAAATTCTCTGAAGTACTCAAGTTTATAAGACTCTTGCCCCCTCAAAAATATTAAATAGTAAGTACAGAAGAAGCTAAAAAATTATTTACAACAAAAAGATACAGCACAGACATCACATACAGCTGTAATGATTGTCTAAGAGGGCAGTACTGTATTTATATGTAGCAGCCTATATGGACCTACCTGGTAAACTGATCTAAGCAAAGCCAAACTAAAAACGGTCACAAAGTCAAAGGAAAAGGCAAAAGAAAAGGAAAAGGCAATATTTCACAAAATTAAAAAATGGCACAATAAATGGCCACATTGAGGAACTAAAAGCTGAGCCCAAGGGAAAAGTTCCTACTATTGTGCTGTCTGTGGCTTGCTCCTGCTTTTTTAGCATGTCAGTGTGAAGGTGATGAGCAGATAATGGTGAAATCTGCAATTCAGACAAAGCACAGATCCTAATGATAGTTTGCCTTGATGAGCCAAGAGTGAAAAGTGCGTAGGCTTCCAGTCCTACTAGCTCTGCTAGATGGGAACAGTTTCTATATTTTTCTATATTTTCATTTCTGTCCACCAAATTAAGGAGAGGACCCTTTATTGTTTTGGGGCCATAGGTGGCTGCCTGCTTTGCCTACCCCAAAAGCTGCCCCTGCTTTTTGCCAGCCCTGCACAGCCCACATGGCTGGCCTGAGCAGGGAGGGAGGCACACTGGTTGGGAACCACTGGGCTAAAGATTGCTAAGTTGATTTCCACCTATCTCATCCACACTAAAGCACAGTCAGAGGTGTTAAATAATTATGTGACAAAAATCTCTGGCTAAATATTCAGTCTGCAGAAGAGAAGACTGAGGGGGCATTTGATAGCAACCTTCAACTACTTGAAGGAGTTCTCCAAAGTTGAGGGAGCTAGGGTGTTCTCAGTAAGTAACAGAGGACAGAACAAGGAGTAATGGTTTCAAGCTGTATCTCAGGTGATCAAGGTTGGATATTAGGAAAAACTTTTTCATTCAGAGGGTGGTGAAGCATTGGAATGGTTTACCTAGGGAGGTGGTGGAATCTCCGTCTTTGGAAACATTTAAGACCTGGTTAGACAAAACCCTGGCTGAGATGATTTACTGGGCGTGGTCCTACTTTTAGCAGTGGGTTAGACTAGATGATCTCATAGGTCCCTTCCAACCCTATAATTCTATGAGGTATTCCTGCTGCTGCACAGACTAGGAAAAATGGAAAAAGTACATTGAAGACTGCCGTCAGAAAGAAGGGGTGTGTTTGTGCCCACAAAAAAATCACTTGAACTCTGCTAAGCATCAAATCACTAAACTGTTCTTAAATTCTCTCTAGGGTTAATTCAGCCAAAGAACAAACCTGCCCCAGACCAGCATCATGACAGAACCTGACAAACTCTTTAAATACCTTTTTTCCACCAATTGTGTGGTTTCATCCTGCAAGTTTATTGATGATGAAACAGCAAGTGTGTCTTGGAAGCACGTAAAAGGCTGTCACTCAGTCCCCAGCGATACTAACTTCTTTATTGCCTGTTTCACCACCGCTTATGCCTGCGTGAAACTACAATCTGCTAGACAGGTTGCAAGAGCGGTGCCTGTATCACAATACTGACTCAGTGATATTTGTGCAAAGGGTGGGTGACTGGAATCCATCTCACGGGGCAGGGACGGGAGACCTCACAAGCAAAGTCCTGTCAGACAATGTACAGGTACCAGCTGTCAAGGGGACGAGGGGGGACTCCTGCATGAACTTGAAAGGGATTATTATCCTGAATGTAGCAAACTGTGAAAAGATCAACTTTGACAGTTTGAACGATCTGGTCCTGCACTATAGCACAGACCTTGAAGAAAGCACCTCCAAAAAAAATAGAGGTGCAGCAACCCTCTATGGTGAGGAATAAAAATCAGTAGCAGAAACAAGGACCATTAAGAAAATGCAGATGGTCCTTTACAAAAAGAGGGTCCTCAGAGAAGGGTTTAAAACACTGCCTTATGGCTTTTAAAAATGGATGTGTGGTGGAAACACCCCTTGTCTGTAATTCTTGCAGGGCCTAGCAACTGCATGAAAAGTCACTTTATAAAAAATACATGTTGAGCAAATGTTGTCTGTTATGTCTGAGAACACTGTGTTGTGTTATAGATGTTGGCAGCCTCTGTGTAAAGAGCTGCTCAGTAAATATCCCTTTATCAATTTATCAATACCCTTTTCAAAATATCTTCATTATGAAAAATTGCACATTATTTCTCAATTTTTATTTTCATTGAGTCCATGCTGTCTTTTAAAAAAAATTTAGAAGTTGGGGATTATTTTAGTAAGATTATGGTGCCCACATGTTTCTTTAATGTATTCTAGTGATTGCTTACCTGTTCTGACTTTGATTCAGCATCAGACTCATAGGTTGCTGTTTACTTGCTTATATTACCAATGAATTCATAGGACTAAAATGCATTTGCTGCCTTAGCACTAAGGGTTAAAGGTTTTGTGTCATGCTCTTGCAGCAGGAAAAAGAGTAAGTATCAATAAAACATTCTGGTACTGCAATGTACAGTCTACTACTTTGGTGTGGTTTGCTCACTGGTAAATGAATTGCTTGTGTGATGCTTTATTTCTGGGTAGATACTGACTGGAATGGTTAAAGCACAGCCAGGTCTATAAATCTCCTTTGCTCTTTAGAAAAGAAATGTCATGTGTGGTACATTGCTTTTCCATCACATACCCATTATAGGCTAATCACATTTTTCATTAAAATAAATTTACCTGTCTAGCCTATGGAAGACACCACCTGACTTGGATGCAGAAGTTACTTCAAGCATCACTGCTCTCTACATGCCTGCTCTAACTACAGCTAGATCATTGCATTGCTTAACTGTTTCAGTGCATGAGTACAGTGGTTTTCAAACTTCGGGTCAAGACCCAATACTGGGTCACAGACCATTAGGTACAGGGTTACAGTGCCCCCTGCTGCCACTGCTAAAAGACTGGAATGCATTGCTCAAAGATCTAATTATTGGATTGTGGGCATAAATGACTTTTTTCAACTGTGTTCCAAGAAGAAGAGTTTGAAAACCACTACCTTAGTATGCTCTCAAGATTCACCAGAGCTATATGTGGGATTACACTTCCCTTTTTATTTAAATCTTTATCACTGCACTGCAGAAGAGTAGTGTGGCTACTGTGTGTGTTTGTCAAGCAAAGGGGTCATGAGACAAACAGCAAGAAATAACTTGTTAGCTTATGTAAACATATTCCAGAATGTCCTCCAGTCAACTTCATCCTCTCAAGGTAAATACTACAGAGTTCAGAAGTATACAGTAAATATTTTTACAGAACAAACTTCCCTAACTGCAGAGTGCCTGTAAGCATCTTAGTTCATGTCCTATCAAAAGGGAAAGTATAATTGCAGATAATGCATAGAGGGCTGTTTAGAATCCATTTACATATTCTGACCATAAATCCCTGAAGGCAGATAGAATAATCAGTTCCATTTTGAAGTGGTTCGAGGAGAGACAGGGGTCCAAATTCCATTTTGTTATCCTGGTGCAACCACAGTGTTTCTTCTCTATAACAGAACTCTTTCTTGACTGACAATTGCAGGCTAAAATATTAGCAAGAATTATTCTCAACCAACTACTCTATAGCATAGACACCTCAATTTTCACCATGTTGTTTTTTTACCAAGGTATAGCACTACTCTTTTCTGCTCAACAAAGGCTTCATCTAGCACTATGGTAGTCTGGAGTTTCTCCATTGGATTTAATGAGAACTGGCTAGGACCTCAACTGCAGAAATCCAGGGAGCAAATAACATTTTCAGTGACTCAGGTTAGGTTAAAACTGACCTGGTCTAAGGGAGTGAAGCCACTTTAAACACATGGTTGCCCTTACAAGTTGGTCAGTAATGTTGTTGTTGTTGTTTTGTTGTTATAGCGTAAAAGATCTAGTCTCGGAGATGGCACTGTGTGTTGTAGAAACACAAAAAGGAAGTCAGTCACTTTCCCAAAGAGCTACCTATCTAAGTATAAGTACCAACAGCTGGATACAGACACACAGGTGGGAGAGCACAAGGAAACAGTGAGACAGTATTGGACTATGTTATGGACAATGCTCTAAGCACAGCAACTGGAGAGCTGGTGTGTAGGTAGCTCTCTCCAGCTAGATTTAAGGACTAGGGTTAGTAATTAATCTTTCTAACTATTATCTCACTCGCAGAAAACACAGTATGTGAGATCACCTTCCATGCCCCTTGTTCTGACCACGTTCCCAAGCTCCTTCTTTTAATTTCTCTACTGCTTTTCCCTTCTCTAGTTTCGTATCCAACCCTCTGACTCTGAAAAATTGTGCCTATTGTCATCTCACAACTTCACATTAGATCTCTCATTCCAGGCAACTGTTATTTGTCTTTGGTGTTATATTGCAAATAGTATTAAGCAGTTGTGCAACGACAACTCATAATTTAGACTTTTCTTTGTGGTGGTGGGTGAAACAATTTGCTGCCTTTCTCTGGCATCAATGATTAGATCGTGCTTAGAAAAACTTTTATCTTGTTCATGTACATCAGCAAAAATGTTAGAATCTTTCATTATAGAACTAGTCTTTGAAAATGGCTGTGATCTTGTAACCTGCTCAGAGCAAGACCAGCAATTTGTATACTTTGGCTTGCTTGACAAGTAGCAGTTCAGAGAGTAAGGTTATGTGAAAATAATACATGCCAACAGTAAGTGGAAGCATCAGGATTAATAGTACAGAACTAAACGTAGCAAAGTACATGTTAAGTGTTTTCAGAAAGCCTACACACAAATTTGCAAGTTCCCTTTGTTTCATGTTGCAAAAATCCTATCATTCACTTTCATCTTTCCACCCCAACTGTTTATCTTTAAGTGTTATGGACTGGTTAAAACTGGCTCAAGAGTATAAAGGTTTCTGTGTCATATACTGAATTCTTGTTGGTCTAGCAGTAGACACGTACTTAACTAATATCATTCTCAGTGCTGTAAGACAATTATTTCTGTGGGTTGCTGTGACCTTTGCAATCTGCAAACTACATATATAAACACCACCATTAAATGGGCAGGAAAAAGAGTATGCAAATTCATGATTTGATAAGCGAATTCTGAGCCATTACAGTAATACTCAAATATCATTGTCCTGAACTTAAGAAATTCAGAGCAATGCACTGGCCTGATTACAGTCACTTGCTTGGAACATCTTTGTTGTATCATGTTGGAATACAATTCCCTACCACTATTGCTGCAGCCTGTTCTGTGTAAGCAGGTTTTGTCCAATGGTGTCCTGCACAGGTGGAGGTCACAGGTAGGCGCTAGATTAAGGCAGGAGCTTTAGGGGTTGCAGCCCAGGGCCCCAAGCAAAAGGAGGGGGAGCAGTGTTGGCCTGCATCCCACAGCAGTGGTAACACCTCCAGCCTAACCACTGCCAGACCATGCCCAGTGTTGGCCATTGAGAAGGGGAATGGGAGAGGGAGGGGGAAGGAGGCAGCTCAGCACAGTGAGCTGAGCTGTTGGATGTTGCCTCCTGGGTGAAGACTTCTGCTTCTAACATATGCTGGGCAGCCTTTAGCTGATATAGGAAGAAGGATTCAACTGCTCATCTCACTGCTGAGCTGTGATTCTGCTCCTCTCTGTGCTGGGTGTCGGGTACATACCAAGGTGGGGGTGGGCAGGGATGGCCAGGCTATGGAAGAGACTCTTCCAGTTGCAGTCTAGGTATCTTCCAGGACCTCACCAGTCAAGTCTCCAGCTGCCAAAAAATCCCTTTTACATGGAGATTTCTTTGGCAGTGGACAGTGGTTCCCACCTGTGGTCTGTGGACCCCTGGGGGCTGCAGAGTTACTCCAGGGGGCTGCAGACAGGCTGGGAGCTGGACCTAGACATTGCTGGGGTTTCCGGTTGCCAGAGAAACCCAGGTTTCCAGCCAACAGGGAGTTTCCACTGGGCTGGGAATTCTTAAAAGTCCTGCCCTGAGCATGCTCAGAAGAAGTTGAGAACCCCTGTCGTTTAGGTTGAAGCTACTACTGTATATTACTACCAATGCTTGAAAAAAGCAGGATTTATGGTTGTAACTTCATTTAAAAGTTAAATAGCTAAAGGCCCAAGGCTTCCTGCCTTGGGAAACCTGAGCTCCACCCTGCCAAGCTTTCCACTGCACACCTTCAATAGGAGGTGCTTCAGGAGTTTCAAGGTTTGCAGTAGGCAGTTGCTCCCAACCCTATAGAACCTGTAAATCTGCTGGGAAGGAAGCCTTAATCTGTAGAAACAGAAGGCAGCCACATCATGAACTTCTACCCATGCATAGGGAAATAGGAGTTGTACTACTGCATCAGATCTACTCCAGTGTCCTTTCTCCAGTAATGGCAAGAACCAGCTGTTTCAGAGGAAAATAAATAAAGTTTTGGAGTGTGTCTCTTCCTAATCCCCCTAAATGGTTAGTTCATGCTGCAGCTGAGTCCATTAGATTCCACTCTCAGCAGACAGGGCTCTAGCCAGAATCTTTTCTGACAGTGATTTGGCCCGCTGCAGCAGCAAACAAATCTGAAATGAGAAGTAAAATTCTAATGAACAAAATAAATAATCTACCAAAGTGTGTTGTTATAAACATGTGTCCTACTTAAGAAACTGTGGAGAAAGTTACAATTCCCTATGACGTCACATGGAAAGATAAGCTTGTAACTTGCAGCATCCCACATTACTTGAATTAAAAATACTTTGAACTAGTTTTTATATGATGAATTAAAGTGTGTCATCTGTTGTCAATGTGTTTTTGGCTAAGCTTTTTTTGGGTAGAATTTATTGTGAAATGTACAATTAAATAAGAATATTTAAAGAAAATATGTTAAATTCACGTGGATAATCAAGGGGTTGGTAAGGGCCTAATAAAATGCCCTAGGAGAAAATAAATTCATTAACCTTTTTCTCTAGCTTCACATAACCCACATGTGTGAATAAGAGTGGAAATAGCAAAATTATGTATTACCTCACTGTAATTTGTTTTGAGTCTTCTTTTATGTAGATGATTAAAAGTAAGGAAAGAAATAGCGGGATTAAATAAGAGTATATGGGAGCCCATTGGTCACCAAGGAGAGTATACCTCCATTCACAAATTTTGCTTCCAGTATTCCCTGTCCACTGAGCCACTGGGCCTGATTCAAAGCCCTGGAATTCAGTGGAGTCTTTCCAATAGGCATCGGATCAGACCTTTTAGCTCCTGCCTTTTCAATGCTAGGTCCCCTTCCTTTTCATCTCTATCCATTGCTGCATCCTTCCCACTCCCTATTTCTCTTTGCCCCACCCACTCTCTACTAGTTCCTCTCCACTTTGTCCCAGCCTCATTTGCACCCCTTCTGTGCCCTCCTATCCCCTTTTGCTGCTTCATGTCTTTTCTCCCAAATGCCATGCCTTCAGCTACTGCTTCTTAACTTGTTCTTTTGTCTCCCTGCTCCCTTTCCACTTGCCAGAGCTGACAGTCATAGAGGGAGAGTTCAGTGACATCTGTTAAAGCTCGAGGAAATAAAGAGAAGGTGCCCTGTGCTCTCTATCTGTAAAAGGAGAATCTCTCTTCGTCCTATGGGGTAAGGAATTGGAGGTTCCTGCAACCACACCTTGAACTGTACTTGCTGGAGTAGAGATGCTGAAACTATCTCATCATGCCCTGGGGAAGCAGTATTGAGACTGAATTTGAGGAGCGATTGGTTATTAGGAACTCCTGTTGCTCTTAATCAGGAACTTAGCTAAAGGAATTTATATCCCCTTTCCCTTTTATCTGACATTGGCTGAAAGAAGCTAAATTGTGGATGTTGCTGTTGGACTCAGTAAATTTGCAGATGACACCAAGCTGGGGGGAAAAGTAGACATGCTGGAGGGTGGGGAGAAGATTCAGGAAGACCTTGACAAATTGGAGCAGTGGACCAATAGAAATCTCATGAGGTTCAACAAGGACACGTGCAAAGTCCTGCACTTGGGATAGAAAAACCCCATGCACTGCTACAGGCTGGGGAGCAATCAGCTAAGTAGCAACACCGTAGAAAAGAACCTTGGGGTCCTGGTGGATTGGAAGCTGGATATGAGTGAGCAGTGTGCTCTTGCTGCCAAAAAGGCCAATGGCATACTGGGCTCCCTCAGAAGAAGCGTTGCCAGCAGATCGAGGGATGTGATCATTCCCCTCTATTCAGCACTGGTGAGGCCACATCTGGAATACTGTGTCCAGTTTTGGGCTCCCCACTACAAAAAGGACATGGACAAATTAGAGACAGTCCAGTGGAAGGCAACAAAAATGATCAAGGGGCTGGAGCACAAGCCCTGTGAAGAACGACTGAAGGAACTAGGCTTATTAAGCCTGCAGAAGAGAAGACTGAGAGGAGATTTGATAGCAACCTTCAGCTACCTGAAGGGATGCTCCAAGGAGGTTGGAGCTTGGCTGTTCTCAGTAGTAACAGAGGATAGAACAAGGAGCAATGGTTTCAAGTTGCAGCTGGGGAGGTCGAGGCTGGATATTAGGAAAAACTTCCTTACTAGAAGGGTGGTAAAGCATTGGAATGGGCTACCTAGGGAGGTGGTGGAATCTCCATCTTTGGAGATGTTTAAGGCCCGGCTGGATAAAACTCTTGCTGGGATAATTTAGTGGGAGTGATCCTGCTTTTTTTGGCAGGGGGTTGGACTAGATGACCTCAGAGGTCCCTTCCAACCCTATGATTCCATGATACTATGACTATAAGAGTGGCAAGGCCTTTTGGAGCTGAGTTTCAGCCTTATGGAAGGTGCAGATTCTAGCTATGCTTACAGCTCAAAAGGATGTGTTGCCTTATGGGTAGTTCAGGTCCCCATTCTCGCCAGTGGGCTGGACTGCCCTGGAGGTTCACATCTCCCATAATTCAGTGTCGCTTTTTGTTTGGCCAAGTTACCAGCAGAGTCCAAAACTACAGCTTCTATAAGGTAATGTGCCTCTGGTGGAAATACAACTTAACAGCATACTGATTCAAAATGAAGAGTTTCAGGTCAGTTTAATCAACTGAAATGAAACATTTTGATTTTGGGGGCTGTTGGTGTTTTGTTTTGATCAAAAATGTCAAACAAACTTTGTAATTTCATGGAAAAATTTTAAAATATCAACTTGTAATCACAGTTACAGGGCAGGCTTGTTTTGAAACAAGACGTTTCGAAACAAGCTGTTTTGAAATAACATGTTATTTCGAAACACCTTATTTCGAAGGACAAAAACTTTGTCCTCGAAATAAGGGAGCGAAATAGCAGGTCCACAGTGTGGACCTGCTATTTCGCTTGCGGAGGGGACTGCAGGCACTCACAGGGTGCAGTGCAGAGGGGCGCTGCACCCCATGGGTGCCTGCAGAGGGCTGCAGGCACCAGCGGAGTCAGGCGCTGGGCTGCGCCTCACTCTGCCGGTGCCTGCAGGGGACTGCAGGCACCACGCCTCACCTGGAGGGTGCCTGCAGTCCCCTGTAGGCACCCACCAGGAGAGGTGGAGCGGGGCGCCTCACACCAGGGGCTTTAAAGCCCCGGCTGCCCCCAAACCTGGCGGCGCGGGCCCCGGCGTGCGGCTGGAGTCCGCTGCTGCCGGGGCCGGAGTGAGCGCTGGCCTGGAATCACCAGCGCCTCCGCTCCTGCCAGCAAAACTGGAACAGCTGGGCTGCTTCTGGCGGGGGTGCCTGCAGTCCTCCTCTGCTGGCCAGGGGACACCCCTCAGCACCCTGGCCAGGGTGCTGGGGGTTCCCTGGCCAGGGTGCTGAGGGAGGAAGGGTCAAATGCTGTTTCAAAACAACTGTTGTTTCGAAACACCATGTCCCGCTGGCATTGTTTCGAAAGGAGTTGTTTCGAAACAACTCCCTTTCGAAACAAAAGTGGGTTTAAGCTGTTTCGACAGAACGGCTGCATTTCGAAACAATCAGTTTGCTTGTTTCAAAATGGCCGTACGTCATGTGGCCATGGCAGTTCTTCTTTCGAAGCAACAGAGGTTGTTTCAAAATAAGAAGTGTGTGTGGACATACCCTTTGTGATTAAAAATGTTGATATATTGGAGTTTCCCACAGGATGGAAAGTTTGTACTTCACTCAGCTCCACTGATGACCCACTTTCCTTGTGCATCTTAAACACATTGAAAGCTACCTTAAATTATACTAGTTACCAAAGCCCAAAGGGACGATTACAGAACCAAAAGATCCTCTAAACATGTCTTCTTTCCCAAGGTGAACGGCTAGGGGAAGCAGTGTAGATCACTGGAGGATTTGTTTTGTTTTTAATGCTAGTGTGATCATCCAGTGGCTGTCTTAGTTTTTGGTTCAGAGTCTGCCAACAACATGGTAGAAGGTGGCTACACACCAGGATCTGAACCAATAATTCCAATCAGAAAGATCTTTACACTTGACCCCTCTGCTTCATTATTTTAATGATGGAACACTGGGTAGTCCCTGAACAGGCAAACAGTGCATCTTTGTCAACACACATGTATAGAGTTAATAATGGATCAGTTAAAAATGAGCCTAAAATCTGAACATAACTCTGGCCTTTGTGCTGCTATCAGATAACTAGTAAAGTAGGTGATTTTACAAATTTACACACCTCAAAAATTGCAAGGAACTGGTTTTCAAGGTGTCCCAGCTTCCATTACCAAATTAAAACTATATTTGATGGCTATGAAAAACTTACGGTTCTGATGACAATAGTGTCTGAAGTCAATTTTGCTCATTTTCCCCATTAACAGTTTTCCCTGATATCATTCCACATTCTTCACGCAAAGAACTTATAAAATCAGGTGTTTATCAGCAATTAACTGGTAAACTAAGTAGTGGCAAAGTCTTCCATAAGTGTTCAAACAAATGTGGTTGTCACACTGGAAACTGAATTAACTTACTATTTTTAAGCCAAAATATGGCGAAACAATTATATGTTTATTATATTTTAAAGTTACACTGTGTTCAACCTTATAGTATCCAAGCCCCTGTCTTTCACTGTAGTGTCTTAATTCCCTGAAACATGAAGGGAAAGGAACTCAATACAAATATTAGGAGTCCACACTTATTGCCCCTGATCTCAGGTAAGTACTGTCAAGTATTGTTACTGTTAAGTTCCTGTTAAGTTAAATGTTAAGTTACTGCAGGTCATTTCCGACAACTGGGAGGTGGGGTTGTTTCTTTTATTCCTCTCACAAAATGCCAATCTTTTTTCTTCTGTGTGGGAATTCAGTGTGTGGACTGATGACAGATAGCACGATATAATCGCTAACAGAAAAGCTTACCTTATTTTACGTAAGAGGAAACATTCTCAAAAGAAATTCTACATCTTAAATAGCGTCTGACAAAGTGGGATATTCTCCCACAAAAGCTCATGCGATAAATAAATCTGTTAGTCTTTAAGTGCCACAAGATTCCTTGCTCTTTTTTTTTTTTATCTTAAATAGAGTATTTTTTTCCCTCTGCTTACTAACTTGGCTAATTCTTTATCCTGTGGGTTTCAAAACAGTAGCTCTTGTTCCTATAGGCATTGCCATAATGTTGTTTCTCAGACCATGTATTGTACTTTCTAGCAGTATTTGTATGGATGGCAGGTATAGGATTGTTGCTGTATTTACCCTTGCTGTCTCAAGTCGTTTTCTGAAAGTGTGTCACTTCTCAGATAATTTTTTGTCCCAGAATAGGACACTTTGCTAGCTGTTTGCACATTTCTTAAATATAAAGGATTCTAAATTCATCCTACTTACTTAAAAAAACCCAGGAGTCTGGAGGCACTTTTAAAGACTAACAAATTTATTTCTTGCATAAGCTTTCATGAGAAAAATCCCAATTCTTCATCTTCAAGCATCTGATGAAGTGGGATTTTCTCCCACAAAAGCTCTTGCAAATAAATAAATTTGTTAGTCTTTAAAAGTAATACCAGACTCCTTGTTTGTTTTGCTGGACTAGACTAACACGGCTGCCCCTTTGCTACTTACTTAAAGTTATAATTAAAAAAAGAAAGGACTTTATCCTCAAACAAAGAACGTGTTTTATTCTCCCTCCCTTGTGTGCATTTCCAAAAAGTAGCATCAGCTGTCAAATAAAATCAGATTTATTAGAGAATCATTAACTTTTCATGGACTTGGTGATGTGCCCTTTATACTTGAAAAACAGACAGTATGCTAAAAATACACAGTGCTCCAAAAACCACGCTGCCTCACATGCCTCTGAACCACCACCTAACACACTATGTGCACCTTTCCTAACCTGCCATTTACAGTATGCATCAAATGGAAGCAAAGGCCATAGAACATCATTCTTCCTAATGTCTCACGAAACTGCTTTGTGCCCATTTAAAATAGGAACGGGAAGGGGAAATCTTGTCAGCATTTTGAAACTCAAACATAGATAATAAGTGCTTTTACTACCCAACGTATTGCTGAGTTTGAGGCCAATTCATCTGAAGTTAATTTGCTACTGCAATTTAATCAAAGCTAATACCAGTCCTGGCTCTAAAATACTTTCTGATGTTTCCATTTCACATCAGGCAGCACAGCAATGGGCTGGTTGCTTTTCAAGGATGTGGCATAACTTCCAAGTGAGAAGTGTATGTTTGGAACATGATTCCCTACCTGTTGGAGCTGCTTTTTGTTACTGAGTTCAGTGGGTGTCCTCAGTGTAATATGAGTTGTAGGAGAATACTTCTGAGTTTACTGGTCAAAACTGTTTTGAGGGGGCAGCTTCCCGTTTCAGTGAAAATGAGTAAGATTTTACCAGGAGCTCAAGCTTAAAGTCCCTACATCAGGGGTGAAGTAAGTTAATGGCAAAACTCAATTTGCTTAAGTTAGGGACAGAATTTCACCCCATGGGTTTTGCTTGACATAGGAGCTGAACTGAGTAAAATATGAAGGGTTTTGCTCCAGACGAATCTTGGATTATTTCACTTATCTGCAAAGCTGATGAAAAGTTACATTAGAAGAGTTTAGTGCTTTATAAACAAGATTTTTGAACAGCTTTAGAAGCAAGATGTGTGCATCAAAGAATGAGTCCCATTACATGAAATCTTATGAAATGTGTCAAACTGAACAAATGAGAAATATCTCTTCCCACTGTTTAAAAAGCCTTCCCTTTCTGCCCCTATTTAAAAATATGAACTAAAGCACTCTGAGTGGCTAGTAAGTATGTTTTGCTTTCATTCAATCAAATAAACCAAAGAGCTCTAGCGAACAGTTGTCTGAGATATTGCCATTTTATAACATAGTTTCATATCTTGATTTATTCATTCAGTATAAAAATTCAACAACTAAGAGACTTAGATGCTCTGAGAGAGTTAGTTTAGTACTCGCTTACAGCTTGCCCAAAATGGTTCAGCTGAATGAAGAGAAGATTCATCTAGCCTTTCAAAATGCAGCACAGCCAATCATGCTCTTCAGAAGAAGCATTTATAAGACTTAATGGTTTCTGATATAAGAAGCAGAGATTTGAATCTGGATAAATCAATAATACTTAGCTTGTTTCTAAAGGTCTGTTATTATCTTAGTCCATTAGTCCTGCCTTGGTAAAAATGTTGCCTTCTCTGACCCTGTGATCAAGAGCTTGTCAGTAACATCTTTGAACATTCCTCTAAGCCTATACTTATCTTTATTATCTTGCTAGGCAAGTGATGTGCATCTGACCACAAATGACACAGTTTTGCAATAAACAAGCTTATGAGAATGCCAGGAAAATGGTTCAATAATCCAACCAGCCACCTGTGAATCTTAGCCTGTTCACCCTGCTTACTTTTATGCCATTTCAACGTCACTGTGATTCATTACAGCCTCCCTCCATTCCATATTCTGGGAACATGAAACTCTGAAAACATTTTGATTTGCTATCATACAGAACCCAGACTCTTCCAGATCTTCTTCATTCTGCTTTTGTAACTGACGAATTAAATCCTATTATAGAATAAAGCAGCACAAATTACAGTACACATCTAAGAAAACTAAATGTAACTAAACAGCATAGCACATCAGCTTCCTGATCCTAAAGCAGTTAAATCTGATTGTTTTTTATGTGTTGTCTAGGTGCAGTTTGGCCATAAAAAGGACATCTGATAGCATGACCTGTCTCTCTAGCATCTCTAACCTCATCCAAATGCACAAAACCTTTCTTGCTCAGCTTTGATACCATCTATCCCCATAGACCTCACACGGTATTTTTAAGCATACCCTGGGAATATAACCCTATAGGTTTTTATGAAATATTCTCACTGTAAATTGGAGCACAATGGAATAGTGACTCAGTATTGCACATGTCATCCTATTTCATCAGAAAGCTAAACAACTACACACAATAACTCTCATGGTGACCTTGGGAGATACCCACTTAAATAGAGACATGAAATGAGACAGAGTAATTACATGATTTTGTCCAAGGTCACAAAAGGCCTGCTTCTGCCTTCTATGCACATGCCTGCTTTTCTTGGACACCCATTGAATTAAAGGGACTATTAGCATAGTAAAGAATTGGAGACATATTAAAAGAATGCTACAAATGCTAGTGGACCTGAGGAACACTGACTCCCAGTGCCAGTTTATAAGCACTAAACCATACTCTATCCGTTTCTGGTGGAATGCCTAACAATAGCTCTAGAACTAGAGAAATGGCCTGCCTTTCTAATTACTGCAGGCAGTTGTAGACTTTCAAAATGGATGTTGAAAGCAAATTTTTCATTCACATATATTAAACTTCAACAATGACCAAAATCCTAAAATCTTAATTATGAAATAATACAACAAATACTTACAAAATACTCAGAATACCTAATTTCTGTGATTAATTTGTGGAAAAGAAAATCTCAGTCTGTAGCTCAAGGGTCAAATTTACTGAAAGTTTCTACAATGAATTCTACAAAATATGCAGCTTCAAAACAAGAATTTATATGCTTCAAAAAGCATGTCTAGATGAAGTTCCCTTTTGCACACACAAACACAGGGTTTGCTTGAGAAATGGTTGTGCATTCAAATTCTGATAGTTGTTTTAATTGACTTTCTTTGACATTTAGCCTTTAAAATGTTTGTGTGTATTTCTTTGCTGTCCCTGATATCCAAGCTTCTTATCTGTTTTGCTGTTGATTGAAGCTGGTAGTCTGGTTAGTTGCAAAGATCATCCTTAAAATACAAACCAGTGCACGATTGTGTTGTTGAGACAGTGGTCAAACTGGAATAACAACACTAGTGGGTATGTCCACATACAGTTTTTAATTTGAAATAATGCAGATTATTTTGATTTAAAAGATCGTGGGTCCACATGATATTTCCTTATATTGAGATAAAGAGCTCCCTTATCTCACAATAAAGAAAGTCATTTTGATATAATAAAACCTACTATTATATCGAAATGATGGTTAAATCAAAACTGTTATTTTGAAATAACACTGTGCAGATGTGTTGTTTCAATTTAACTGTTATTTCAATTTAACACTTTTGCCCTTCTCCTTCCCATGGTGCTTTCCTTTGTCTATATATTGTGTGATGGCACGGCCCTTTTATGGGGCCATCTTGTCACACCTCCCATGGTGCCCCTCTCCTAAATCTAATTGAAAAGTCCTGTCCATGGACATGCTAGTTGGATTTGAGTTTCCAGTGGGGACATGTTAAATCGATTTAACTTAAATCGATTTAACTGCATAAGTGTGGACATAGCCAGAGGGTACAAGATTGTTTTGCTCAATTTATTGCCATGTTAACATCAAAACCTAATTATTTACGATCATGCACAGGTAATATGTTAATTACCTAGTGACTATGTGACCTAGCACGGAAAGAAGGATCCTGTACAGCTAAATTATACGCATGCCTCTAGATGTCCCAGTCACTTTCATGGATGTTCCACAGGAAGCTTCTATCAGACACACGTTTCAGTTTCAATAAAGGCAGCTCAAAATTAAATAGATTAACTTTGTCTCACTTTCTGACCCTGAAGATCTACTCAAACACTATCTGACCAGTACCACTTATGTGGCATTTAAAAAACTAATGGAACTCCTGCATATAAGTTGATCTGATGATTGAGTAATGCAAAACAAGATATTGCTTCAAACACATCTATGATGTGGTATATTTGACCATTGCAGTTCTCATGTGGGGGTCCACCAACCTACTACATCCTTTGCTATGAAAGAACAAGCCGAGAGAAAAAGAACAGTAAAGGTAGGTATTGCAGATCTGCTTAGAAAAACTCAGTGGAGTGGCCATTTTGGAAACCACAGAGACCTAGTCCTCCAAGGGCTAGAGGTGCAAGCAACAGCCAATCAGAGCTCTGCTGACCTATCTAAAAGGAGCTGTCTAGGCTTAACTTTATAACAGGTGGGCAACTTCTGGTCATGTGACTAGAAGCTGCCCTTGATTGGGCCCACCCTCTACTTCCAAGGGCCTGACCAGAAATCAGAGGCTGGCTATGACCCTGGTTCACAGCAGAAATCTCAGATGTCAGTGAGGGACCTACACAAAGATCTAAGGTAGAATCTGGCTTCTGTGTAGCAACCAAATGTTTATCACTTGTTCTGCACCCTTCTGCATCCCACACAGTGAAAAGGCATTCAGTTAATTACTTTTCTACTGTCCTTTTTTAATCCTTCTTTCTATTGCCTTTCCTATTTCTTATCAATGTTCACTTTCATCTGTGCTTCCTTCTTCATTTCCTTTTGTGCAGCAGCTCCCATTACCTATGGGCTTCACTACCACATCTTGCAGCACTCCAGCCACTAAAATTGTTATCAGTTAAATAGCTAATGTTTACATTAGTGTCCTCATTGATCTTTGGAATTACTTCTCTAATGAATTTAGGGGAAGTAAACTTCAGTTTTTTCGTGACTGATAATATGCACCCTAGAATACTCAAAGAGCTGACTCAGGAGATATATGAGCCATGGCTATTATCTTTGAAAAATCTTGGAAGACTGGGGAGGTCCCAGAGCACTGGAAAGAGCAACTATAGTACCCATCTATAAAAAGGGAAATAAGGGCAATCCAGGGAATTATAGACCAGTCAGCTTAACTTCTGTACCAGGAAAAATAATGGATCGAATAATTAAAGAATCCATTAGGAACCATCTAGGAGAGAAGAAGTGTGCTAAATGATAGTCAGCATGGATTTGTCAAGAACAAATTGTGTCAAACCAACCTGACAGCTTTCTATGATGGGGTAACAAGCCTTGTGGACAGAGGGGAAGAGGAAGATGTAGTGTATCTAGATTTCAGTAAGGCTTTTGTTATGGTCTTGCATCATCTTCTCATTAATAAACTTGGGAAGTACAGCCTGGATGGAGCTATTATAAGATGGGTGAAAAATTGGTTGGATAACCACTGCCACAGAGTAATTATCAATGGTTCACAGTCATGCTGGAAGGGTATAACGAGTGGGGTACTGCAGGGATTGGTTCTGTTCAGTATTTTCAACCGTGATTTAGAGGATGGCATAAAGAGTAAACTTGTAGGCTACATCTACACTGCCAAAAATATTGCAAAATAGTTATTTTGAAATAACTACTTTGAATTTATTTTTAAATAATTATTTCAAAATAGCATTATTTTGAATTTATTATTTCAAAATAGAGTCTAGAGAAGATGCTCTATTTCAAAATAAGGGAAGAATTATTATTTCAAAATAGAGAGTCTTCACTAGACTTTCTGTTTCCAATTTGGGGAATGCAAAGAAAAATATAGGCCCATTATTTTGAAAAAAGCCAATTCTGTGGCTTGGAATGACTTTTTTCAAAATAATTATTTTGAAAGAGTTGTTCTTTCAAAATAAAAGCAGGTTTAGTTATTTTGAAATAGCACTTCATTTTTCAAAATAATGAAATAGCAAAATGCCTGCATGGACAGGTAAAAAGTTTTTTTGAAATAAGCCTCATTTAAAAAAAAAAAACTTTTCATTGTAGACATAATGTTTGCCAATGATAGCAATCTGGGAGGTGTTGCAAATGCTTTGGAGGACAGAATCACAGTTCAAAATGATTTGGATAAACTGTTGAAATGGTCTGAGGTAAACAGAATGAAATTCAATAAAGACAAGTACAAAGTACTCCATTTAGGAAAGAATAATCCATTGCACGTATACAAAAGGGGCAATAACTGCCTAGGAAGGACTACAGCGGAAAGAGATATGGGTGTCATAGCGGACCACAAGCTAAATGTGAGTCAACAGTGTAATGCTGTTGCAAAACAAGCAAACACCATTCTGGGATGTATAAACAGGAGTATTGTAAGTAAGACACAAGAAGTAATTCTGCCACTCCACTCCACCCTGAGTAGCAGGGGTTAAAGTAAGGAGGAATGTACCTGAACACGGGGAGTTTGTGAATCTCCCCCCTGCAGGGTGGAGCAGTTTCTGGCTGGAAACAGCTTCCAGCCAATCAGGCAGCATGCAAAGAGCCAAGTTAAGGGCTTTGGGGGGTGCTGCTGGGGGTTGTAGGGGCAGGATACGGGTGTGTAGCAGAGGTGGGTGGGAGTGGATGTGTAGCAGAGGGTGTATAACTGGGGTTGTGGGGTAGCTATGCGTGTGTGGGATGTGGGGCTGGGGAGGTGGGGTAGCTGTGTATGTGGAAGGGTATAGCTGGGGAGTGTAGTGGAGTAATAACTGATGCATGTGACACTCAGAAGTGGTCGCAAATGCCTACCTGGGCTGGTGGGGGGGGGCAGTCGCTTGGGTTGGGGACCTACATGAGGGTGGGCCTGGACGAGCATGAGGGTGAGCTTGGAAATTTAGGAGGGTTCCAGGGCCTTCAAAATTGTACTTTAACCCCTGAGTAGCTGGGGCACGAAGGGGGGGCATCCTGGCATGAGGGGGACCCACCTTAGTGTGGGCGGGGGTCTGCCAATTTAGGAGGGTTCTGGGACGCCCCAAATTATACTTTAACCCATGCTGATTAGGCTTCAGTTGGAGTATTATGTCCAGTTCTGGGTGCCTCATTTCAGGAAAGATGTGGACAAACTGGGGAAAGTCCAGAGAAGAACAACAAAAATGATTAGAGGTCTGGAATACTTGACTTAGGAGGAAAGATTGAAAGAGCTGGGTTTGTTTAATCTAGGGAAGATGAGAAAGAAAGGGAACATGATAACATTTTTTAAGTATCTAAGAGGCTGTCACTAGGAGGATGGAGAAAAACTGTTCTCCTTAATTGCCAATGATAGGACAAGAAGCAATGGGCTTAAATTACAGCAAGGGAGGTTAAGGTTGGACATTAGGGAAAAAAAATCCTAACTGTCAGGATGATTAATCATGGAATAATTTGCCTAGGTGTAACCTGCTAGGGTGGGCTCAAATTCATTCAATTGCCCCTCTCCAGTGCCTCACAGAGAAAACCCCTGATGAAAGCAACTGGAGAGCCAGGATCCAGTTGTTAAAAGGACTCACAGCGAAGACTGCTCAGCGTTTCCATCCCACATTAAACTATTACTCAACAGAAACATAACAATGAACTTTATTAACTAACTAAACACACCTCATCCTAAGGAACCATAATACATTTAAACAAAACAGTAAGAAACCCAAGAGTCCCAAAGTTCAGGTGGAGTCACCCTTATCTCAGTTGCAGTCTTTTAAATCCTTGGGGCTTGAATGAAGAACGAAAGCAATCCTCATCCTCTCTAGCTGCAGGAATCTTCAGGCAGATGCCATGCAGTCCTTTCTTCCTCCTGTGTAGCCAGCACCATGCAATCAGGTCACTGGCCATCCAACTCTCAGTTCCACTGCAGACAACTCCCCTGCAAAGCAGTCGAAAGCTGGGGGAAAACATCCTGCAGTCCACTCCTGCTCAGTTCCTTTCACTGAGTCCCTTAGCCAATGTCCTCTGCAGCTCTCTGTTTGCTCCTCTCCAGGCTTCTCTTCTCAGGCTTCTCCCTGGGTATGCAACTCCAGCTCAACAATAAAACTTGTGGAGCATGCTCAGTGTGCTCCCTCACCCTCTTACCAGAAGTTTCTGGTTTCTGGGCTGCAAAATCCAGCAACGTAACCCAGCCATAAGGGTCCCTAAAAGAGATTGCACCTATTTAGGCACATGGGTTACATAGGCACGTTGTGGAATCTCCATCATTGGAAGTTTTTAAGAGCAGGTTAGACAGGCACCTATCAGGGATGGTTTAATAATCTGCTAGGTCCTGCCATGAGTGCAGGGGACTAGACTCTATGACCTCTCATGATCCTTCCAGTTTCTATGATTCTATTCCTGTATGTAACAGAAAACAGAAATGTTTTAATTCCCTTTTGGTTCACATTTGGAACACTATCTGTGCACATCTGAGGGCCAGGAACCTTTCTTACATGGGAACCTGGATTCTGTAGGACTTGAATATGTTGTGGTTAGGGAATCCATACACCAGATGGGGCAGGTATGGCAAACAATTGGGCCAAGATAAACAGACTTTTTGTACCAGCCCTAGAGGAGGCCACCTCTCTGGTTCTGGCTTCTGTATGAAGTGCAGTCAGTTTGAATACCATCTGTGTTTTACATAACTACAGCAAATGAATCCTTGTTTCAAAAATCTGATGCAACCCATTATCTTATTGAAGATGTTAGACAAAACTTTACCGTGCTATGTTGGTGTTCGGCAAAATTCTCTCTTCCAACTGGAATTGGTGCTATTTTGCACCACTAAAAGGCAAAACATACCCTGTCTGTGGAGGGAATCTAAAACTGCCACCATGAACAACTTATTTGTATTTCCAAAACTGCATGAGACTTTTAGTCTTCTGCCTCAGACTATGGGGTGTGGAGGGAGAAGCACTACTTTATTGTAATAAGGCATAGTAACATTGACACTTGGGGAGGAATCTGAACACTGGGATAAAATAAACAGTAATATCTAGTCCATCTTATGATGATTGCATAAAATTAAATGCAACACTATACTAAACAAGAGTACAGTGACTAATTCTTAATCTAAAAATGAATAGCTGTTTTAGTCAAAGTTCTGATCAGACAAACACTGAAACAGCGGAAGAGAACAGTATGGGCTCATTAGATTTTGAAACTGACAAACCCTTTTGGAGTTACTGGTACTTTGGAGCCTCTTGAATTCTTGATTTTTTTTATTAAACTCTCACTGAGACTATAGGTCTTAATAGCCATAAATGACCTCCTCTCTCATGTGCATTGATGTGTAACTAAATGCTCACTGACTGCATAATGACTTAAAACCAAGTTCTGATGTGAGGGAGAATGAGCAGGTGGCTCAGGGCACTGATAATTGAACACAGAGTTTTCTGTGCTAGGTCTCTATTAACTGTCAGGGTCTCATGTTCAGAATGCAGTGCTCTGTGGCCTATATGAATTAGGCTTGATGGTCTGTTTAGCTCCTAGTGGAAGATATCAGCACACACAAGCTACTACTCCGAGCACTTAAGATGGCTTTAATAAAAGAGTTGTGATGGAACAGTTGCCTGCACAGTCAGAAAAGGGGTTAAGGAGGGTTCTGGGAGAGAAGCTAGTCAGAGCACAGCTCAAGCTAGAAAAGCTGGCTGCAGGTGCAGCCTCCCTCAGGCACTGGAGGGAGAAGGTCCAACTCACACAGGAGCTGTGGGATGAGCACCTGAGGCAGCTCCCTGGGAGCAGCAGGGCTCTGAAGGGGACTGGCATGGAACCTGGTAGAGGGACAAGAGGACTGAGGCTGCTAGGGCTCAGGAGTGGCCATAGCAGAGCCAGGAGAAGGCCTTGATGGCTGAGGCCTGGGAGGAGCTGGAAAGATGCCCGTATGAGGCAGGATATGTCACAGAAGGTACAGGACCCACAGGGAAGTAGCCCAGAGGACCTTTCATGGACTGGGTGTTGAGGTGATGGCTATGGAAAGGTGTACAGGGCTCCTTTTGAAAATCTAAGTTCATTGTTATAGAATCAACAGAACTATTGTATGCAACTCCAGAATAACTAGCAGGCACTACATGAGCAGCTTCAAGACATGATATAGAGATCTGTAATTAGAATTAATTGTAACAAGTGATTTAAGGTGGAAATTGTTGTCTCGTATAATTGTGATGTGTTGGGTAGTGATAAAAATACAAATAGAAGTACAAGATTCTGTACAAATAGTAATAAGTAACCCCAAAATTGGCCAACTAACACTTTTGGGGGTGGGAACAATTACTTAAAGAAGGTTATTAGCCATGCAGCTGACCATAGAATGGGATTAGTTTTTCAGAATAAATGTTTAGCAGAGGAACATCATATGCTGTGAATATATAACTATATGCTAAATTTAAAAGTTGATCAAAGATAATGGCAGGAAAAGTTGAAAAGGGCTAAAAATTAACCCTGCACAATGCTTTTATGTATAGAAAATGAAACAAAGGTATGTGAAAAACACTAACTAAAGTTGTGTTACATGCATTTTTAATGGCTCTCCACATAGACTGACCCACCAGGGACACCCAGAGCTAAAAACACCAGCTTGAGCTAAAAAAGACATGCCTTTGTAGCTTGAGGCTGTAAAAACTTCTATCCTTCATGGAATGCTAAGGGGACCAGTAATACACTTAACACTGGATTAAATATGTGCCCAAAAGGAATGGCTAGTGGAAATCCTATTAAGCTTTTTTAATTTCAAGTGTCTATAGTTTTAAAAGACTTCAGGCTGACAAAATATACAAATTACATAAGTACTTCAGGCAACAGAGTTAAAATAGGTATGTAAGACCCAAAGCACCTTGCAGCACAATAAAAACCTTTTTTCAACCTGTCTGAATCATCTAGCCAAAGTAGAGACCAAATTATCAAATAACAGAAAGATTAGGAAGAAGAGAGCGGAAAGACATGGACGCTTTATGGTAAACCCTTAATTACATACAACCATTATCCCAAGATCTGCTTGGGATGATGTGCTTAACTCCTGCCATACAGCTAGAGCATGTGATGTAAATTTAACTAGTAAAAGATAACATAATAGTGCACTTCCGGCCAGCCTCGTGTTGTTTTCATACATGTAAACAGATATGGTTAGTTTCTAAAAACAAACATTACCGTGAAATGTAGAACAAGTATCATTGTGTGCCACAACATAATGATTAAATAAAATTCCAATATACCATACTGGTAGCTAAATATTTACACCAGCTAGGTCAGTATAGCTTCATGGTGGAGTTGATCTGGAAAGCACAGTTTTTGAACTTTGGCAACTTACTAGAATACCTCACTGCTCAAATTCCTGCACAGTCCTTTGAGAGAGGCATGTTCTTTTCCTCCCAGGCCCAGGAGGAGCTTGCTCGTCTTTTCCCCCTGTTCCATGGTCCTGGAGTCAGAGGCATGCTGTGTTCCCAATGGTCATGAGGGGCAGCTGTGCCCTGCTTGCCTCCTTATGATCAGGCTACTACATTTGGCTGGTCATTTATTTAGACAACTGGATGTTTTCAGCATCTAAATGCAATTGAACATCTTACAGTACCAAAGTTTGAAATCAGAGCATTGATATTTCCCAAGGAATTTGTGATTGGGCTGCAAAGACCAATCAGTGACCTGGATGTAGTAATAGAGAGCATATTGGTCAAATATGCAACTGACACAGAGCTAGAGGGGTCATCAACACTGTAAAGAACAGAGCTAAAATTCAGAGGGCTCCTGATAAATTGGAGAACTGGGCTGTGGGCAAAAAGAGGAAATTTAAGAAAGACAAATGTAAGGCAATACACTTAGGAAGCTAAAAACAGATATAGAAAATTGGCTTGGCAGTAGTACTGCCAAGAAGGATCAGGAAATTCTGTGATATTGCAGCTCAACACATCAGCAATGTGATTCTGTTATTTTAAAAAAACTGGCAAATGCAATTTTAGGTTGCATTAACAGAGGTATAGCATGCAAGTCACAGGAAGTGATTAGTGCCACTCTGTTTGGTGCTGGTTAAGCCTCAGTATGTGTACTATGTTCAATTTTGGTCACTTATTTATAGAAAGGATATGGAGAACCTAGAAAGGATCCAGAGACAAGCATCATTCTCCCAGTTTTTAAAGATCTCCCTAAAGTCTCTCTCTTGACCTCTCATTTCTGTTTACATACACCGGGCCCTCTGTCACTTACTGTCTTTTTTTGTAAAATCTGTCTCTTCTCATTCTCTTACAAATGACACCACAACTACTGGTTTCTTTTTTTCTCTCAAACTAAAAACCACAATCTCTCTCTAGTCTCCCTTTAACTGACTCTTGCTCTTTTTATCTTGTAGTCAGAACCTTTGCATGCACATCAACATTATGGTTAACCCCTGTTTTTTCTGCTCTATTACCTACTGAGTCACAGTTTGCTACTTTTTTTCACACCAATTTGTGATGCTACATGACTGGTCTAGTCCTAGTTTATGGTGGCATGATGCTTACTTATTTAAAATGGAAGTAAGGATGTTTGATTATTTCAAAATGGAGTTTCCCTGTCAGTAGTACCATGTCTTTTCTCATGGAGGTTGTAGTCATAGTTGATGCCACCCTTTGTGGTGGATGGCTGTCATCAGGTAGTTGTTTTGGGTTTCTTGCATGACCTCCAGGTAGGCTTCTTGATACCCCTGGCTTCCCCTTATCCCTTTTAGTTTAGGGGAGTATGTGGTGATTCCTTGTTTGAGGTTGTCCGTTCAGGACTAAAAAGAACCTTCTCCTGAACCTCTCATAATCCAGAAGTCTGTCAGTGGTGCTCTTCTACATGCTTGTATTTGTATGTAGTGATCTGAGAGATAAGGACAGCGAACCCTTATGGGACATTCTGTTTCTTGCTTTTTGCTTCGGAAGTAGATGTCCCTATTAAGAATTGCTTCCTTTTATCTTCATATTGTGATATTTCCACACTACAAAACATGAAATGTCCATCTCTACCTAGATGTGATCCAAAATACAATTTAAAATGTTTTTTAAAAACATATATGGTAAATCATTGAGTCAATATCAGCAAAGATATTTTTAGTCACCTGGGTACAAAACACTAATTCAAGAACTGGCCTCATGTTTCTAGCTTTTCAAGTTGTACAGTTATGAAAGAAATATAATTTGCCCACAAACTAGTGGAAGGAATGCAAATAAGAGGTTGACAAAGGAGGTAAAGCAATATAAATGGCTTTAGTTTATGCAAGATGAGTTCACTACCTAAAAACTGAATAGCTATTCATATATGTAAAATCTTTCTCCATGTTTTTTTATTTTTTGTGATCATTAGCTCAAATTTTATTTGGTGTAATTTCTGGCTTAAAATTGATGGGTTTTATTTCTGTTCCTCTTCCTGCCATGATTGATTGGATGGGGGGGGGGGGGGGACCTTGTACTTTTTTCAGCCATTTCAGGATAATTCTACTCACCCTCACATGAGTGGGTGAACAGAAGTTTACATGACTGATGCATGCAGGTAGAGATGTTATTTTGTATGTGTAGTTATATATAAATATAATTGATTTCAGGAACTCTTTTGGATTAAAGTTACAATACAGATGACACTGAGATCTAAATCACGTCTCTTAGGCAAAGCCTAGTGTTGAAGACAGTGCAGAGGGGTAAAATAGTAAGAGGGAGCATGCTTCTACGTAGGATACGTCCTGCTTCCAATTATGGCTGATGCTGCTGACCAGTGTTTTGTGGGTGAGAGTTGGCTATATGCTTCTTACTTTTCCCCTACATTATTTGCACACCAGCATATCCACAGTAACATGAACAGGCTGATCACTGTACACTTCTGAGTTCAGGATATGCATTTCTGCCTGGCTTTTATGCAGGCCACTCCAAAAGGTGGTGAAAGAAGCTTCCATAGTGTTCTATGGAGAAGACCTATCTAGGGACCTGAAGTAATCTGGCCCTGAGCTGTTCTTCATAGAAATGACTCTTCAGCAGGGGATAAAAAATTTGGATTACCTTCAGAAGTAGTTGTCATTTCAAAAACTGGCCTTTGCAATGGAGCAAAAGCAACCACTCTGTGTGTGTTGTCTATAATGATGCTGCTACACACTTACAGAAAAAAAAAACGAATTTTAGCTTTTTCCATGCCAGTTAAATAATATCCCCCAAAATATGGAACTAATGACAGCAGATTGTCAGTTGACATTCTGTGCACTCCTGCTATGATGGAATCACACTCTACATGACTTCCCAAGAAAATGTCATGCTTGAAAGAGAAAATAAGGGACATCGAAGTACAAAAATGTGCTTGAAGGGAAAGGAAATACATTGGACCAGATCCATAGCTGAGACAAACTATGTGGAGTCCATCGAGGTTCACTGACTTATACCAACTGTATATCTGGCCAATCAGTTTTTAAATTGGAGAAGTGTGTAGTAAACAAATCAAACTTTATGTGAAAAAAATCATTATTGGATGAGCGTCTGCCCTTCTGAAAGGTGCTTGTCCTAATCAGATTTTCAGACCAATCATTCTTGTCGATTTCTAAGACTCTGAATTTGCTAGATTCAATGCCCCTTCTTCTGTTTCTAGTCCCAGCTGAAACTAAGAGATTTAGAGACATCCAAAAAACCCCAAAACCTTTCAGACCAATGTATTGATTTTTTTTTCTAATATTTTCTAAACTTTGAACTTTTAGTTTGGTTAAGGACAACAGATTAGAACTATTTTATAAGTCAAACAAGGCTACCCATTAATAGTGAAGAATGTCCTGTGAATCTTAGAGTTAATCGAACTTCGTCCACCTTAGCTAGATAAGCGTTAGTTGCAGACTTATCTGGAAAGTTCAGTTTTGTGAACTGAACCACCTTTGCTATTTGGACTTTGTCTACTATATGTGGGTATGGCATCTCTTCCAATATATTGCCAAGAAACAAAGTGACAGAATATAGATTTCATGGGAAATCAATGTGAAAATTGAATGAGTCTTCCATGCAACTTATGTAAATTGGATTTAAAGTGAATATGTGCACTGTAGTACTTCATACCGTAAGCCACTTTTCAGTTTCTATGTTTTGCTCTATTTCTGTCCATCTGTTTCCACTTAGGGTGTGTTCACACGGCAGTCTTATTTCGAAACAACAGAGGTTGTTTTGAAATAAGAAACGCCATGTTCACACAACATACCATTGTTTCGAAACAACAGGTTTCGTTGTTTCAAAACAACGGCGTTGTTGTGAAACAACTTAAACCCCATTGGGTGATGAAACAACATTGTTTTGAAATGATTGTTTTGAAACAATCCCATCAGAACATGTTGTTTCGAAACAACGGTGACTCATTTTGAAATAACATGCTATTTCGCTTTGAGCTTTTTTCCTTAATTCAAATTAACATTTTCTTAATTCAAATTAACTTATTTCAAAATAACCCCCTGTGTGTGAACATAGCCCTAGAGATTTATTGTCAGGGAAATTTTTAAACCGTGTCATTGAATAGATAGTGTGAAAGAAGACTTTCTAGTGTTAGAAAGAAAGCTAGTAACAATGGGTTACTGGGCTATTACAATTTAATTAACTGTTAATTGCCTGTAGTTTCCCCATCTTTCCTTACCCACCCCGTAGGGTATATGCTTCAAGCTGTTTTCTGTGTTTTATGAGTCTGATATTGCCATTGACTGACTCTTCCATTCTAACTGAAACAGGGGCTTGACTAAGATCTAGGAAGCTAGGGATGAACCTGAATTTAAGTCTGAGACAACTAATGGTAAGATGGGGAAAACCTTTCATAGAAAGAGCAGGAAATCTAGCATATTTTCAGTTGAAGGAACTTGTGAACTTTAGCTAAAAAAGGTTTTCAGTCTAGATAAATACCTCAATATACAGGAGGAACAAGGGATCAGCAGTGACTCTGCATCACTGTGTTGAAAAAGACAGTGACTTCCCTGTTGGCTGTGTGACAATGTACTTTTGTATTTACACACAATCGGTATGTCTACATTTGCAAGTTAATTTGAATTAAGGAGACTTAATTTGAACTAAATTAGTACCTATTTACACTAGGCTTTCATTAGTTCAGCTTAGGGAGGTCCTTAACTCAAACTAATAGTTCGAATTAGTAAGACCTGCCAGTTAGTTCGAACTAAGCACTTAGTTTGATCCTTACTTCTAACTAAGGATGGTATAGACTAGGATTAATGCTTAGTTTGAACTTAATAAATTTGAATTAAGGGCAGTTAGTTTGAGTTTCGTTTGAACGAAACTCAAACTTATTAGTTCAAATTAACAAATTTGAACTAACTTTTCCTAGTGTAGACAAAGCCTATGGTAGAGATCTATATATAAAAGATGCCTTGTAAAGGATCATTCAAAAACTAACTTGCTTGTTGGTAATGCCATGGTGAAATGCATGTAGCAACATTATATAAAGAGATAAGCTGAAATCATGACTGAATGGTGTTTTACCAGTCAAGTCTGGCTTCTCAACCTGTTTCTCCAAGGCAAAGGACAAGTTGATGTCCCAGGCAGGTGTCATCAAAGCTGACAGGCCATCCCATCACTATCAAGTGCCCATTGCTTGTCTGGCAAGGAAAAGGCCCAGGAACAAACAGATCTGGTCTCTTCAAACATTATGAAATCTTTCCCCATCAGACTCCATGGCTCCTTGGTTTAAGCTAGAAAACTTTATTTAAGGGTTGCTCTCTGGAAAATGCATTTCTGAGGGCAAACAAAATGTAAAAATGAGGGGCAAAAGCACCTAATTGTCTTTTCCTATACATGAATCTCTTCACCCAAGACAAAAACAACCACTGGACTTTAGGAGGAGATTCTGGCCTGAGACTGGTCTGCAACACATTGAAACACACATTAAGGCACTTAACCTAGACTTGATTCAAGGTGAAGTTTAGTGGGGTTTAGTGGGTTTTTATTTTTCTGATAACATTTCTGAATTTATGCCTCATCACTTGTGCTCTCTTAAGAGAGTTTACTTACAAACTAATCCACTGTTGTGCATTGTTTAAATGGAGTTATCTAAGGTAGCAAACAGTTAAAAGGGACAATTGACTTAATAACTGGAATGTCCAGGAGAGGGTTGCACAGTGCAGAACACACTTTGGGGGAAAATCTAGGAGTGTTTGGATTCATGCTGCAAGTAATAACCAAGGCTGCTGGAAACCTAAGTTTGGCTGGTGTGTGTTGACAGGCTGCTGGAGTGAGAACACTTGGGCCACGGCAGTGGCTACACCTAGACACTCAGGATGTGGCTTGAATGCTATTTTGCTGTTTGTGAAGAGCCCAGATAGGGAACTAGAATAGCAAGGCACTGTGAGGCTCTGTAGGTTGCAGCACAGATGATGACACAACCATCAGTGATAATGATGATGACACAACCATCAGCTTGCGAACAGGGGACTGCAAACAGGGGAGTTTGCGAGGGAGTTTGGTGAGGCCAAGATGGTGAAGAGGAGCCGTACTGCTGGTGCCAGTGCCCCTGCTGTTTCCTTTGCCTGTGTTTGTAGCCAGACAGACTGTCTGTCCATGGATATCTCCACCCAGACCCTGGTGTGGAATTGCAGGGAGTGTGGCCTTCATTTTCCTGCCACTGATGATCAGGCTAGGGAGATGAGCCTATGTGATAGGTGACTTCTGGTGGCATCTCTTCAGAAACAGGTAGGAGAGTTACAGGAGGAGGTGTCACGACGCAGGGGTAGCTATGCCCTGGAAAAGTTCCTTGACAGTGTCCACGATCAGACCTGCAAGGAGGAGGTCCCTATCCCAATGCCAAGGGCTACTGCCACAGCTCTGGAAATGGATGGGATGCCTATGGCAGAGGAAGGACACTGGCAGCTGGTCACCTCTGGCAGTAGACAGTGCTCCACGCCTGCTCACATCCCACCATCCATTGTGGTGAGGAACCATTATGCGGTACTGGACACACTAAAGGAGGTAGAGGAGATGCCATCCACCCCAAAGGCTGGACAGATCACAGCCACCTCGCCCATGAGGAAACGTAGGGTTGTGGTGATTGGGGACTCACTCCTGAGAGGAACGGAGGCACCCATCTGTTGCCCTGACAAGGCCTCTAGAGAGGTATGCTGCCTGCCGGGTGCCCGTATCCGAGATGTAACGGAGGGATTGTCTAAAATCATCCGCCCCTCAGACTACTACCCCATGCTTCTTATCCATGTGGGTACCAATGATACTGCGAGAGGTGATCCTCAGCAGATCAAAGGTGACTTCAGAGCTCTGGGAGCAAGGGTGAAGGAGTTTGGAGCACAGGTGGTGTTCTCCTCGATCCTTCCAGTCAAGGCTAGAGGCCTGAGGAGAGACAGATGCATCCTAGAGGTGAATGCCTGGCTGCGAAGATGGTGTGGTCAGGAGGGATTTGGCTTCCTTGACCATGGAGTCCTGTTTCAGGACAGAGGATTGATAGGCAGAGATGGCCTTCACCTGTCCAGGAAGGGGAAGAGCATATTTGGGCACAGACTGGCTGACCTAGTGAGGAGGGCTTTAAACTAGGTTCAACAGGGGAAGGAGACCAAAGCCCACAGGTAAGTAACAATGTGGGTGATCTGGGGGAAGGGATGGAACTTGGGGGGGGGGGGGGCTGGGACTGTATCAACAGCAATAAAAGAGAAGGTAGTTGGAACATGGGGGGGAATCAAATAAATGTCTTAAGTGCTCTACTGAAGCCCAAATATGTGAGGAGAGTGGGGGAGGAGAACTCCAATAAAAAAATGCAAGGAGGTTTATGTAATAGAATGGGAAATCAACATGACAAAATAGGGCAATCGGCCGGGTATCTTAGGTGCCTGTACACTAATGCGAGGAGCCTGGGAAATAAGCAAGAAGAATTGGAAGTACTAGTGCAGACAAGGAACTATGATACTATAGGAATAACGGAGACATGGTGGGATAGTCTGCACGACTGGAGCTCTGCCATGACTGGGTATAAACCGTTCAGGAAAGACAGGCAGGGAAGAAGAGGGTGAGGAGTAGCGTTATATGTAAAAGAGCTCTATGACTGCTCAGAGCTCCATTATGGAAGTGGAAGCATGCCAATAGAAAGTCTGTGGGTTACATTGAGAGGGGAAAGCAACAAGGGGGATGTTGTAGTGGGTGTCTGCTATAGACCACCAGGCCAGAAGCAGGAGGTGGATGAGGTGTTCTATGGACAACTAGCAGAAGCTTCTAGATCATGGGCCCTGGTGCTGATGGGGGACTTCAATTACCCTGACATCTGCTGGGAGGCCAATACAGCAGTGCATGGGCAATCCAGGAAATTTTTAGAGAGTGTTGGGGACAACTTTCTAGTACAAATGCTAGAGGAACCAACTAGGGACCTTGCACTGCTCGACCTGGTGCTCACAAACAGGGAAGAATTGGTCAGGGATGTGGAGGTAAATGGCAAGCTAGGCAGTAGTGACCATGACATGGTTGAGTTCAGGATCCTGATTAAAGGAAGGAAGGAAAGAAGCAAAACAAAAACCCTGGACTTCAAAAAAGCAGATTTTGGCTCCCTCAGGGAACTGATGGGCAGGATCCCTTGGGATGCTAATCTGAAGGGGAAAGGAGTCCAAGAGAGTTGGTTATATTTTAAAGAAACCCTGCTAAGGGCACAGGAAGTTTCCATTCCAATTAGTAGAAAGAACAAACAGCAGCCAGAATGGCTTAGCAGGGAACTCTGCTCTGATCTTAAACATAAAAAGGAAGCTTACAGGAAGTGGACGCTTGGTCAGATGACCAAGGAGGCATATAAAGATATTGCTAGGGACTGCAGGGATAAAATCAGAAAGGCCAATGGACAAATGGAGTTGCGGCTAGCGAGGGATGTAAAGGATAACAAGAAGGGGTTCTATCAGTATGTTAATAACAAGAAGAGGATCAGGGATGGTGTAGGCCCCTTGCTGAATAGGGCAGGCATCCTTGTGACAGAGTATGAGGAAAAAGTTGAAGTGCTCAATGCATTTTTTGCTACAGTTTTCACAGGCAGGGTCAGCTCCCAGTCCATTACCATGGGTGTGGCAGATGGGAGAGAAGAAGATAGGCCCTTGGTGATGGAAGGTCAGGTTAGGGACTGCTTAAAGAAGCTGGATGTGCACAAGTCCATGGGGCCAGACGAACTGCATCCAAGAGTGCTAAGGGAATTGGCCGATGAGATAGCAGCACCGCTGGCCGTTATCTTTCAGAACTCATGGAGAATGGGGAAGGTGCCAGAGGATTGGAAAAAAGCAAATGTAGTGCCTATTTTCAAAAAAGGGAAAAAGGAGGATCAAGGGAATTATAGACCACTCAGCCTCACCTCAATCCCTGGAAAAATTATGGAGCAGGTTCTCAAAGAATCCATCCTCAAACACTTAGAGGAAAATAAAGTGATCAGGAACAGTCAGCATGGATTTACCAAGGGTAAATCATGCCTGACCAATCTCATCTCCTTCTATGATCAGATGACTGGTTTTCTGGATGCAGGAAGAACCGTTGATGTCATATACCTTGATTTTAGCAAGGCTTTTGATACAGTTTCCCACAGGATTCTCATTGGCAAATTAAGGAAGTATGGGTTGGATAGGTGGACTATAAGGTGGATAGAGAACTGGCTAGATTAACCGTTTCAGCGTGTAGGAATCAATGGTTCCATGTCTAGCTGGCAGCCAGTCACGAGTGGTGTGCCCCAGGGGTCGGTCCTGGGGCTGGTTCTGTTCAACATTTTCATCAAAGATCTGGATGATGGAATAGACTGCACTCTCAGTAAGTTTGCGGATGACACCAAGCTGGGGGGACCAGTAGACACGTTGGAGGGCAAGGACAGGATTCAGGGAGATCTAGATAAATTGGAACAGTGGGCCAATAGAAATCTTATGAGCTTCAGTAAGGACAAGTGTAAAATCCTCCATGTGGGACGAAAAAACCCCATGCACAGCTACAGGCTCGGAAACATTCAGCTAAGTAGCAGCAGTGTGGAAAAGGACCTGGGGGTCATGGTGCATGGGAAGCTAGATATGAGTCAGCAGTGTGCTCTTGCTGCCAAAAAGGCCAATGGCATACTGGGCTGCATCAAAAGAAGTATTACCAGCAGATCAAGGGATGTGATCATTCCCCTCTATTCTGCGCTGGTAAGGCCACATCTAGAATACTGTGTTCAGTTTTGGGCCCCCCACTATAAAAAGGACAGGGACATGCTAGAGAGAGTCCAGCGGAGGGCAACCAAAATGATTAAAGGGCTGGAGCACAAGCCCTATGAGGATAGACT
>ML681966.1:27488404-27510577 GCA_007922195.1 Podocnemis expansa
CCGCTGCTGATGCCTGCAGCCCCCTTTCTGGGGCTGCAGGGTGAGCCGGCAGCGGCTCACCCCCAGGGGTAATGAAATAGCATGTTCACACTGTGAACTTGCTATTTCGTTTCCCGCTTTTTTTCTTATTTCGAATTAACATTTTGTTAATTCGAAATAAGATATTTCGAAATAAAGTGTTGTTTCGAAACAAGTTGTTTTGACACAACTTGTTTCGAAATAACCCTGTGTGTGTGAACACAGCCTATGATTCTATGATCAGTGGTCCAGCTCGCACCCTGGAATGGCATAATATGGAGCGTGTCATGATGATCCATCCTTTTCTTAA
This sequence comes from Podocnemis expansa, assembly GCA_007922195.1. Taxonomy (NCBI): domain Eukaryota; kingdom Metazoa; phylum Chordata; order Testudines; family Podocnemididae; genus Podocnemis; species Podocnemis expansa. The sequence goes on from ML681966.1 coordinate 27,488,733, forward strand.
CGCCAGACTACATTACTGCAAGGGTGACTAGATAGCAAGTGTGAAAAATCAGAACCAGGATAGTGAGTAATAGGTACCTATAAGACAGGACTGTCCTTAAAAAAAATCAGAACAGCTTGTCACCCTAATTACTGCAGTGTGCCCAACATTTGGCTACACTTGCATAATACCTTGGAAACTTCAGTATGTGGCAATTCACTTGACTAGCTTTGTTCCTTGGTATGCACATCACACCTTGCCTCCATAATCTAGGGAGGTGATTTTCAACCAAAAGTATGCATACCCTTGGAGGTACACAGAGTTCTTCCATATCAGCTTAGCTGGATATTTACCTTATTTACAGCAAGTGACATAAGAAAGTGTAACCCATGGGCTTAAATGAGGAGTGTCTCTTTAAGAGATTTGCTGGGGTCTGAGTTGCTCTTGCTGGGTCACTGTTGCTGGACAGATTTAGCTGTCTAGACCCACAAGTTTCTAGCATGTCCTGTGTAGCTTCGAGCATGCTCTGCAAGGTCCCTGCCAGTGCAGTGGCCAGATGTCTGAGATCAAGCAGCCAGGCCAGTTGCATTGAGGAGAGTACTTGTGCTCTGTGCAAGGGGAGAAGCTGAGCCAGGAGCAGACAGCAGGCTGTTTTCCCCAACTCTGAGGCATTTTGCTTCAGGTCAGTAGCATTGTTAACCTTCCAGCAGGAAAGTCTGGAGGCAGTGGTTACAGAGAAGATACCATTGGGAAAAGAAGGGTGGTTTCCTTTTAACTTTATACTCTGGGTTATGGGCTTAACTACAGTTCTTGGGTATGTCTACATGGCACTTTCTTTCAAAATAACACTCGTTATTTCGAAATAAAAGAAATTTAGTCTACACGACTTTTTCTTATTTTGAAAGGACGGATCCCGTCCTTTCGAAATAAGAATTGTTGTTTCGAAAAAGTTAAACCCTGATGTTTTCAAAATGGCCGTTGTTTCAAAATGGATATTTTGAAATAACGCCGATTAGACTTGTTGTTTCGAAACAACAGGTCCAAATGGCTTTATTTCAAAATAACCATTTCGAAATAACAGCCATTTGGATTGCAGGTTTTCCCTTAATTCGAAAAACATTTTGTTAATTCGAATTAACTTATTTCAAAATAAGGATTTTATTTTGAAATGGGTTATTTCGAAAGGGATTCTTTCGAAATAAAAGTTACTGTGTAGACATAGCCCTTGAGTGTAATAAGGGGAAAGAGGCAATTATATTTTATTAATGTCAGAGATGTATTTTTCTTTTGTAACTTTTTTTTTTATATATGTGTGTTTGTAAATGAGTGTTGACTAAGTAAGCTGAGTGGACAGCAGAGGAAGAAAGGTCTTCAAGGACTCATACGGAGGATTTCTACTGCCAAAGAGGAGGGAGTTGCTTCTTTTAACACAAGCCTTTGGACTTGGTGATTTGAGACCATAACAGACTCAGATACTGCTAAATAGCCACTATGTATTGTAGATTTGTATACTAATCATTTTGTCTGCTTTCATCAGAAGATTTATAAAGTTAATGTTTAATAGAGTACATTGCTTTTGTTTTTTTTTATGAATTCTGAACAGTCTTCAACTGTGAGCCCCCTTTACAGACTGGATCCTGGCTCTCCAGCTGCTTTCTGCAGGGGTTTCTCTGTGAGGCACTGGAGAGGGACAAATAAATGAATTTGAGCCCACCCTAGCAGGTTACAAAAGCACTAGCAAAAACAGTACAAACTAAAATTTTATCCAGGCATTGACAATATTTATGTTTCAACTGGCTTATTTTATAATTGTATGGTAAAAATGAGAGTAAGCATTTTTTTTCAGTAATGTGATGACACTTTTTGTATTTGTCTTTTTTTGTAAGCAAGTACTTTTTAAGTGAGGTAAAACTTGAGGGTATAGAAGGCAAATCACCCACTTGAAAGGTGTGCAGTAGTCTGGAAAGACTGAGTACCACTGATCTAATGCTTTGTCTTCACTGTCAAAGGTTGTGGTGTGGTAGAGCAGTTTAACAGATAAATTATTCTGTTAAATTGGGATAAGGCTTTGACCCAAGCCTCCTGGGATAACCTTCTGAATGTGCAAAATCAGGGCAAGCTGCAAAACCAGGGGACAAATCCCCAAACCACTGATGGGTAGTACTTAACCAGTCTCCCAGTCAGTAACAAAACATGCTTCTAATTCCCCATTCTCGTCATTAACAAGCATAACAAAATAGAAATAGCCCCCTTCATTGCACATATGCTCCTTCAGTCCCCACACAACCACTGGGTCTCTTAAAGAAATAGGTTCTCCTGACCTCAAAGGGTCAGCCACATCACCCAGAACAATAGAGGCTTGGATCTTACCCAAAATACCATGCTGCCAGCCAATCCTTTAGTAACTACAATTAAAGGTTTAATATAAGAAGAAAAACAAAATATGAGAGATGTTAAAGGGTCAAAGTGAATCACATACATACAAATGGTTTAGAGTCCATAGTGTGATGCTGTCTGGGTCTAGGGGACTGTTTATGATTATTTTTCATATTAATATTTCATATTTGCAATAATCCATATGTGATATACCATGTTTGGTGTCAATAGAAAGGCTATAATCTGCTAAGAATGATTATATGATTTGTACATAGGTATCATGCCTGTATTAGAAATTAGAAATCTATTTGTTTTTATTTGCGTTCCAAGTGATTTGATTTTAAGGCATTCCCAGACTAGCTGTCTGCAAAAACATTATCTTCCTAGTGGCCCCTCAAGGCAACTCCCAGTTGAAGTGGGCCTAGGAGGAAACCTGTTCAGCCAGTCACCCAAGCTGACCATGTGACTCAATCCCATTTTGATTTGGCAAGGAGTCTGAGAGCATGGGGAAGCCAAAGTGATAAACAGCAATGGTCCATTCTCCATTTTGTTTTTAGTCTTCAGCAAGTCTGCAACCAACACCCTCCTCTGGAACTATTCTCCTGTGACTAAACAAAGGACTGAGACCCACCCAGCTGCTGGTGCTCCTGGGTGCACACCAGAGGAGTGGGACTAACCTGCAAACTACAGGATCTTCATGGATTTGTTTTCTATGGACTCTAAATCATTTGTGTGTATCTGATTCACTTTGACCCTTTAACATCTCTCATACTTAGTTTCTTTTCTTTTTATATTAAACCTTTAGTTGTACTTACTAAAGGATTGGCTGCAGCATGGTATTTTGGGTAAGATCTAAGCTTCTATTGTTCTGGGTGATGTAGCTGGCCCTTTGGGGTCAGGAGAACCTATTTCTTTAAGAGACCCAGTGGCTACAAGGGACCACAGGAAATGATGTGCAGTAAGGGCGTTGTTTCTATTTTGTTATGCTTGGGGATGACCAGAGTGGGGAATCAGAAGCATGTTTTGCTACTGACTGGGAGACTAGTTTAAGTACCACCCATCAGTGGTTTAGGGGTTTGTCCCCTGGTTTTGCAGCTTGCCCTGATTTTGGCACATTCAGAAGGTTATCCCAGGAGGCCCATGTCACACACAAAAATCAAGTCTTTGAAGAATTTGCAGCTTGCAGTTTAGTCCAGCTCCTCTGGTATGCACCCAGCAGCTGGGTGGGTCTCAGTCCTTTGTTCAGTCCCAGAAGAATAGTTCCAGAGGAGAGTGTTGGTTGCAGAAGACTGAAGACAAAATGGAGATGGGGTCATTGCCTTTTATCACCTTTGGCTTCCCCATGCTCTCAGACTCCTTGCCAAATCAAAATGGAGTTGAGTCACATGGTCAGTCTGGGTGACTCAAACAGGTTTCTTCCTAGGCCCACTGTAGCTAGGAGTAACTTTGATGGGCCATTAAGAGGACAATGGTTTTGTAGACACCTGGTCTGGGACTGCCTTAGAAGCAAATCATTTGGAACACACAGAAAACAAATAGATTCCTAATTTCTAATACAGATATGATACCATACATAAACCATATAATCATTCCTAGCAGATTACAGCCTTTCTATTGACACCAAGTATGGTATATCACATATGGATTATTGCAAATATGAAATATTAGTGAGAGATTATCATAAATAGTCCCCTAAATCCAGTCAGCACCATGAAGGCACTTGTAGTGCTCCAATGTGGTACAAAAATCCTTTCTAGTGCCTGGTAGGTGTCTTGCTTGCATGCTAAGAGCTAAACTGATCAGATTTGGCATTGGGAAGAAGCTTCAGCATTGGGCTTAGTTTCCCTGTTGGGATTATGATCGCACCTCAGTCAATCAACTCCTTGTCATTGCAGGAGCCTGAGACATTGGAGGCAGGCCCCTTTTTTTCCCCATCAGTGGTATACAGTTCAATCTCTTGTGCATGGAAATACTTTAGTCTAATTTAAGTCTTTGGTCTTACTAAAAATAAATAACCTTCTGTATTTTATAGGCCAGACTAAAAGATCTAAACCTAGAGGGGACTGTTAAACTCTACAAAACTGGTGTTTGCTATGAGGTAGTTAACACCAGCATCATACCACTGACAGTGTCTGACCTTGCCTCCTTTACCTCATGATATAATTACAGTGCTTTCTCTCCTCTATCCTGTTTTACAAGAGAATAGCTCAGGCATGTTACTTGTTTGACAAACCTTCTGAGTAAATTATGAAAATGTAATAACTTGCACCACTCATGATACTGCTGCAGTTGAGTTGAGGTGAGGCTCTCTAACTCCTGCCAGTTTTAGATGAGAAGAATTCAGTGGCAGAGCATTTTCATGAAGTGCCTCTTAACTCTAGAACAGAGTATAAGACTTGCTTGTTTTCCTAGAGTTCTAAGGAAATAGCTGAGGATGGCAGAGCTTGGTTAAGCAGAGGAGAATAACTGATTTGGGTTTCATGGGAGTGGAAAATTTTGACTAATCTAAATTTATCACATATATTTTACATTGTATTGGTTTGTGTCTAGGGCAATAGTTCTCAACCTTTTGTGGATCATGGCATGTTTGGTGCTGTGTTGTGACCCTACAGAACACATCACGCATACAGCCAAAATAGAGCCATCTCCTCATGACACACTTACCACATGTGGTGACACAGTAATGTGCCCCTATACAGTGGTTGAGAACCACTAACCTAGGGCATGGGATAGGAATATATTACATATGTTAACAAAATGAGAACTTTTCCTGACTACCACTTGCCTTGGAACTTTGTCCTTATTTCATATGAAAATCTAGTGGGTGCATGCACACGTTTCTTTAGTAAGAACATGGTTACTAAGGTTTGGTAGAATGTATTTGATACGTATCTTTCCAAGGCAGTCTTGCAGGCAAAGATCATGCTGCAGTGACGAGATCATTCCTCAGTTTGTCATCTGAGCTGAATCAGCATGGCTTAGTTGAAGTCAATGGAGCTACAGTAACTTAGTCAGATTCTCAGCTGGTGTGTCTGCCTGCCCGCCTGATTACATGTGCAAGAAACTAAGCTGACAGACTGGTGTTTGTTACAAATGATAGCAGGATTGAAAGTAATGATTCCTTCCTTTGATAACTGAAGACTTGAACAAGTAAAATAACATGATGTTGCATAATTTGTAAAAACCTGACAAGTGAACACTTGATTTTTAAACTTCCTTTGACTTTGGGCTTTGGCAGTGTAGTCAGGCAGAGGTTTCACAGGACTCATGTTGTTTTTGCTCTACACAGACTGACATGGCTACCCCTCTTGAAATGTTGATGATGATAGATCTCCTCAGGAGCACCGCTGCCTCGGATAAGGACCTGGGCCCGGGACCCAGCCCTGGGCCCCGGTCCCACACCCCTTGTCTGATTCAGCACCCCAAACCCAATCCGGTCTCGGGGCCCCACCGCCAGCCTGGCCCCAGATCCCCAGCTGGGGATGGGGCCAGGCGAGGCAGGGGCCACTGTGAGTGGCCCAACCTGAATTCCCGGCCAGGAGAGGCAGGCGCTGCCACAGGTGCCCCAGCCCAGATCTGGGGCTGAGTCACCCGCAGTGGCACCTGCCTTTCCTGGTCAGGGATCCAGGGGAGACAGGGGCCACACCAGGTACTCAGGGCACTGGCACTGGGACTTGGGGCATGTGCCCTGTGTGCCAGGTGCCAGCGATGCCTCTGGTTTTCCTAACTTATTAGAAAGGTCTGTTGGCCTTTAGCTACCTCAGTTCATAGACTCAAGGTTCAAATCAGTTAAAAATCACCTGAGTTTCAAGAGGCAGCATTTATAAGTTAATTGCTGCAGAGCCAGACAAAGGGAATAATATAAAACATGAGTGGGAGCAAATCCTGAACTCTTCCTGGTCAAAAGATATTTGGAGCAACATTCTAAATTCAAATGGCAAGTCTGTAGTGGATGTAAGCTTAAATTACTCATTAAGATCTTTAACTGACTATATTAAATGCCTAACAAGCTGAATAAACAGGATTTTGGACATCCAATTTACACTAGTGCCATTTCTCAGGTTTTTGATATGCAGAGAAATAATTAGTTTTTGGAAGATGTTGATAACATCTGTCTTTGTACAGAGTGATGACAAATTTCTTTCCATGATTCATAGGTAAAGCAAAGTTCTGAAGAGCAAAAAGCAAAAGCGCTAACCTTCTGAATAATAATGACTATAGTGGAAACATTGTACATCCCAACTGAAAATAGTCACTGGTGTCAGATGCAACTTCTAGGAAGTCAGGGATAGGCTGTAAGGCAACAGAAATGATGCATGAAATTTAACATTTCTGTTTTTAGAATATCTAATTTCAGTAAATTTTGCTGCTGTAGAGGTATCTGTCCAGAGTGCAACAATTTTCTGAACCTACTTCTAAAGTCACAGTATTAGTACAATGATGACTTTGCTAGCACTTGCCCTCTTCATTGTAATGCTTCTCCTTCATCCTGGCTATGTCTCTAGCCTTCTCAACTGTAGTTTCCACTTCATCCATCTGGCAATGTGCGTTGAAGCCCATGAAAGCTTACGCCTGAAGAAACTGGTTAGTCTTTAAGGGGCCAAAGGACTCTGGTGGTTTTTCTCATGATCAACTTTCTCAATGCTTAAATCATAGTTTATCTGTCAAACTCCAATTAGCATAGATCTTGTACTCTTTAAATGGCAAAAGTAGACATGTTCTGCAGAATTTCTAACTGAGTATATGTTACACACTGATTGGCTCCCAAATATCCAGGTTGAGAATGTGAATAGACTGCTGGATTTTTGAAGACCCTTACGTAAGGGTTATAAATTTTGGTTTCCATCTCCTGCCCTCTTTTTTTTTTTTTTTTTAAATCCAAGATTTTTGTGTGTGTTGAGCTATCCCATATCTAAATGAAGACATTTAGGTGCAACAAAAGCTTCCATATTTCTAAGCTTCTTGTCAACAGCTATAAAGGTTCAGAACTACAAATCCTGGATTTATGGCTACTCTACAGAAATGTTCTTAACTTCTTCTGGAATGATCATCATTGTGCTAATACTGTGTCTTTAGAAGTGGGTTCAGAAAAATTCCATCTTGTGAGGTTGTCCTTGACTGTTGTCAATACCTCTAAATATATTCTATTGTCAAGAATTTAATTCAATCCAACTATACCATTTTCCGACATTTGTTCCACAAGTCGTACAAAAAGGAAATGTGTACTAACGGGGAGGAGAAGTAGAGGGGAGACAAATATATCCCTCTCATGCTGCTGGAAAGCAATTTACTAACATTATTTCTATAATAGCCACTATTATAGAAAAAGTCTATTGCTGCAAATACTGTTTGGGAACAGAAGGGAAAATGGAAGTTTCTGATGAAACTACTTGGTAGAAGATGGAAGCCATGGTCCTAACTGAAAGTCTGCCTTGCTAGTAAATGTGACCAGAATGGAGCATTGTTCAGTGATGCATTTCTGTTCTGTTTGCGTCAAATCACACAGATAGAATAACCATTCCACTTGCAGCAGTGAGATTCCTTTCAACTTATAAAAGGACATGCTGAGAGATATTCCAAGCAAATGGCTTGTTTCACGACTCATTAATTCTCTACATATACCAGCTGAAATTACATTAAGCAAAAAGTCATGTGCTGGTCATAATCCTCAGAAAATGCCCTGTATTGCAATTATTGCTTAACAATGGACTCTTATTAAACCTGAGCCATTATTACTTTTTGCTTAACAGATTAGATGTGGTAACCTCAGTCCCTACAGCCCTGTTTTCTAAATGACTGTCTTTTTTGTTTTGTTTTGTTTTCTCTTGGCATTTCATTAGTTTTTCAGTGATGGTGGAAAAATGCACTCCGTGTCATGAACTTTTTGATTTCTGTTTGTTCCATTCCTCAACTAGCATTAGATATGGGTATGATAAATGAGTCCAGTTACTTCCCAGGGCCACAGAATTCATACCCCAGTCTACTCTAAGTAGTTTCATCTGCATGACATGATTTTAGCAATAGAAAACACTGAGGCATATTTTAAAAACCACATCTTTCATTTCAGTGCTGGCAGTTTATGGACACAAATTATAGTTGAAAAAATTGTGACTGCAACGAAGTCATTGAAAATATCAGTTGGCAACTCTTCCATGGAGCTGTGGACATGTACCTGATGTGGTTCACTCCTCCCTGACACCTCCTTCATGAAGCAGGAAGGAGACTCTGGCATACCAACTACCTCAAGTGTGCCAACTTGCAACCCATTTCCGGCTCCTCCAGAACCTACTACTAAGGTTCTGACTGGACTTCCCTGCACCTCTTCCTTTATGTATACACCATTCATGGCCCCATGAAGTCAGGAGACCTCCTGGCACTGGCCAAGGTTGTAGTCACTTATAACACCAGGGAGGATATTAGACAGAGAGGTGTTCTGCAACTGTGGGGCCTATTTCCATTCCTCCCTTGGCTCACATATTCAGGCACAGTTCCTCTGGGCTAGATCCGCTGGCTTGCTAGACACCTTTTGAAGAGCAGTAGAGAATATTGGAGGTTCTCTGCTTGGTATCCCCTTCCAGTTCCCTGCTTATATTCCTTTCACGTCATTCCTGTCCCTTTTCCTTATTGACTGTACCCTAAAATCATTTGAATCCTGGCTTCAGTTGCTCTTTCCTTTTATGCTGGGGAGAGGCATGCACCTGCCCATGTCTCAGGATCCAGCAGGTGCTCAGGAAGGAGAAGAGGTTAACAACATCAGGGCAACCTCTAGAAGCCCTAGTGGTCAACAGTATTGTGCTGGTTGCTACCAAAACATGATAGAAGTGGTCCCCTGCTTAATTTCAGAGTTCCAGATGAAACAGTTTATTAAATCTTTTAAATAACTTCTCATTACGTGGCATTTCTCTTTTATCAGAAACTCCATATGGCAAGTTATTGTCTTTGTCTGTGGCGTTGTTTGTCTTGGTTTTTAGTAAATACCAATTAAAACTGGAATCAGGATAGCAATTACTGTATTTGAGTTAACACTCAGTTGAGATAAATGGTAGTTCACAAGTATAGCAAGGAGGCATGGCCTTCCTCAGAGACAGACGAGAAGAGATTGGTCAGACACAGCGGGGAGGAGTCAGATGCTATCTGTCCACAGGCTGGAAGTCAAGTGGCAGGGCAGGACATACAAAAGGAAAGCCAGCAGGCTCATTTTGGGCCAAGTTCCCAGAGAGGCAGGTCATCTCTTCCTTTCCTCAGGAGCTTCTCTGACCCTTGCACCAGTATCCTACAGAGGAGCTATCTGCAGGCTGGATGTCTGTTCCGACATAGCACCTAGGCCTAGGACACGGGGAACAGCTGGACACCAGCTGCCAGGAAGAGGCCCCTTGCAACACAGAGGATTTATCAGCTGCCTGTGTCTAGAGGTTCCAGTCAACCCAAAGGACCTGGTAGCTCCATCTGAGACTACTGACTTGGAAGAGCTGCCCACTACTGAGGACAGGGAAGAGACTCCAGCAGGCTGTGACCTGGAGGAACTGACATCTACTGAGAGCTCTGCTGATTTTCCCAACCTACCACCCCTAGATGACTTTGATAGCAACTTTCAACTTTTGATAGCAACCTTCAACTACCCGAAGGGATGCTCCAAGGAAGATGGAGCTCGGCTGTTCTCAGTAGTAACAGAGGATAGATCAAGGAGGAATGGTTTCAAGTTGCAGCTGGGGAGGTCGAGGCTGGATGTTAGGAAAACCTTTCTTACTAGGAGGGTGGTAAAGCATTGGAATGGGCTACCTAGGGAGGTGGTGGAATCTCTGTCTTTGGAGATGTTTAAGGCCTGGCTGCATAAAACTCTAGCTGGGATAATTTAGTACGAGTGGTCCTACTTTTTTTGGCAGGGGGTTGGACTAGATGACTTCATGAGGTCCCTTTCAACCCTATGGTTCTATGATTCTATGATTTTGAGAGGTTCTGCAAGCTATCCCTGGGGGGGGCTACCCTTATGATGCCAAAGAGGTACCACTGGGAGATGGGGTAATAAGTAGCTCAGGGGAGCTGTGTCACAAGCGCTCTGATCTGAAGCCAACAACAACGTCTTGTGAATGGGACCCTGCTAACCCATGGCTGACTCTGTGGCCATGACTAGGGCCCTGGGCTGGGATGCAATGGAAATGGGTGGGCCTGATTCCTCCTCCTCCTCTTCCCTCCAGGGCAACACCATTGTTGGTTGCCTGACCCCAGAACAGTCTACTCCCCTGATCCCTACAAGTGCTTGTTCCCCTAACCCCAGAGACTGTCTGTTTGGCTGCCCCACCTGAGAGGCCTAAGACTGCTTTGTTTGGTTGTCCTGAATCTCAGGGTTGACCTGACCTATGGGGTAGCCCAGAGAGAGGGGAGTTCATACACGACCCTTGCAGTGGACAGGAACACTCTGTTACAACAAGTCTTAAAGCTTTTATAAGCAGACAATCTAAAACTATCAAGACAACACTGATTGGGTCAGTCTGGAAGGTTTTCAAAATTGCAAGGTTTCAAAATGGTCCTTCCTTAAAACGAGCATCAATAATGCAATATTTTTGTAGTAAAATGAGTTCTGTAGTCAATTCTTCAACCAAATTAAGTTTCTAATCAAAGCTTCAGCAAGCATTCAGATAATTTTGTGATAAATGCTAACCTTTATAATAGCAGTGACCACAGGAATGAGGATTCTAGGAATCTAGAGCTGTAGAAAACTAATCTAAAGTAGATATATAGCCATAGCGCTTTTACCACAAATTGTCACTAGTTTTGTACTGCAGACTCCTGAAGACGGGAATTTGCATTTGCACTTTAGCAGGCTTGTCCAAACCCTGTTGCTGGCAGAAATCATACTGTGTGCAGATTACTCAGATTTCTGACAAATGCATAAAACATACATTGTGAGGGGAAAAAAGAAGTCTTTGGTGTCTATTAAGCTCAATCTAATGAAGCTGTCTTGGGTCTGCTTTGCTGTTCTGTTGACAGATGCAGTCACTAGTCTAATTCTCTACTCTGGCATCCAGTGATAAGGTTATGAAGGAATGAAAAACTCAGTGTCCTGTTTCATTGTTGAAAACATTTAACTATTCCTTTTCAAAGATTGCAGCCGTAAGGTGTTTGACTTTTATCAAAGGCCAAATATTTGCAATATTATGGCATTTTTCTCTAATCACTGTGTTCAAAAGTGTTGCATACTCTTTGGCCATGTTGACAGGATTGCCACACACACTCCAGCATGCGACACTCTTCAGTGTCCACAAAGGTGCATGCCTACCTTGACCAACCTGGCCTTGCCTGCAGGGCTACCCCCAGAAATCTGGGCAATTGCAGACTGAGCTAGAGCTAGGAGCATCACAGTATGCTGCCTGATACAACACCATCAACCATGGTCTGTCTGGCTGTGCAATAGTTCTTAAACTATGCGCATACAATGTATCACAATGTAGCTAAGCTCTCCCTAGCCTCTAACTCATAAATATGACCTAAATTGCCTTGAGGCACTCAGTGCTCTTCCTCAGTGTCCTGAAACACCTCTAATCTGAAACTGTTCAAAGGAGAGGAAGGTGATTGGGAACAGTCACTGTGGATTCACCATGGGCAAGTCACACCTGACCAACTTGATTGCCTTCTGTGCCATAACTGGCTCTGAGTATGTAGGGAATGTGCTGGATGTGCGATATGCTGACATGAGCAAAGCTTTTAATTCACTCTCCCACAATATTATCATCAAGTCCAAGTATAGTCTGGATGAACAGACTGAGGTAGATTGAAAGGGGGTAGATCGTCTGGCTCAGCAGGTAGTGATCAACAGCACAATGTCTACTTGGCAGCTGACATCAAGCAGAGTCTGCCATGGATTTCTCCTGGAGGCCAGTTTTTTTCAGCATCTTTAATAATTTAGATGATGGGCTAGATGGCACCCTCCGCAAGTTAATGTTATCTACCCCTTCTCCCAGTTTCATGGATATGCTGGTGGATAGGATGGGATTCAGAGTGACCTAGACAAATTAGAGGATTGGGCTAAAAGATAGCAGAGGTTCAATAAGGACAAGTGCAGAGTCTAGCATTGCAGATGGAATCCCATGCATTGCTTCAGACTGGAAACTGACTGATTAAGCAGCAGTTCTGAAGAAAACAACATAGCAGTTACAGTGGAAAAAAACTGGGTATGAGTCAGTATGCCCTCTTCTGCCATGAAGGCTGACATTAGTTAGAGCTGCATTAGTAGCAGCATTGCCATCAAATCAAGAGTCAGGCTTGTGTATTATAGATAAAACAAACATTTTATTTCTTGAAGTCAGAGACCCAGATGCTTGGGTCTAACCAAGTTGTGCAAAAATCTGTGTGGAGGACAAACTTTGCATCTACCTTTACACTCCCTGATCGTAAGAGAAAACAATTTGGCCCCTGGAGTAAATGACTCTTCAGTGTAACAGTCCCACAGACATTATTTTTTTTAACTTGAATAAGATCTATTATTTCTACAATGATATGGAAATAGTCAATATTTTCCAGTCCTGCATTTGAAGTGAATGAGATTGTATTGGTCTGCAAAAATCTGTATGTAGTGATGACATGTTAAAACACAGCATCAAAGATCACATGGCAAGAAAACTAGCTAGCATGAGGAGTGTGGGTATGGCATCATGCCATGGCTCCACATTACTGTTTCAGTGAAGTGTGGACATGTACCAGGTTCCTGCCCAATGCTTACCTAGTGTATAAAGGTCCCTGTTGGCCTCTTGTCAGTAGGAGTGAGCTGGATGGATCCTTTCAGAATCATTTTCCACTACCATGCTTTAGCCCTGTGGTTCTCAACTTCTTTACCTTTTGTGGGCTGCATATGCAGCTCTCTGTTCTCTAGGCCATATCCACTATGTGTATGACCTTCAGGATGTCATATGGGCCACATCTGTGTACTGAGTAGGTTACAGTCAAGCCCCAGGTTGAGAACCACTGCTCCAGTCAGCCTAGGAAGGGAGAGGAAACCCTTTGGATTCTGAAGAACATCAAAGTAGTCTTCTCTCCCTATGGACATTAGAAATTGTGGCATTTTGCTTTTCAGGATTTGTTGTCCCTAGTTTCTGTTGTCTGCCCTCTTCCCCCACTCTGAGCTATGCTGCAAAGCTGGGAGAAATAGGGAGAAGGAAGGAGTAATGTTGGAAGCTGGGTGATCTATGCCATATCCTCCAGTGCAGAGGTCAGTGGCTTGCAATGTTCACTGGAAAGTTCAGGGAGTAAAATAAAGCTGTGTAATGATATTTCCTTGCCATTGTCATTACAGTTAATGGAACACGGGGAATGGATTTTCTGGCCACGCAGCAACAGTTGAGGATTTGAGGAGTGGGGTGACTGCTCTTCCTTTTCTAAGGGAACTCTAGTCTGCTAGCTGAAACCTCAATAAGTCTTTGTCCAAACTGCCTCTTTGCCCTACAAACAAATGTTTGGCTTAAGAGACACTCCAAGCTGGCTGTTCAGGTTAAATGGCAGTGCAAATATGCTTGGTCAGCCTCATAGATGACCCAAACCCCTCCATTCAGCAATAAGTAGAGGGGTGACCATCGGTAGAAACCTCTGGCACAGATGGCCAGATCTCTTCCACAGGGCTGGGAACCTAACCCCTACTATTCTGTTACCTCAAAAATAGCTATGATCACCAAATGACAGCCTGACCACACTGCTAAGTAAATAATGTAGCCCTAACCCAGCTGCCCTGTTGACACAGTGCAAGCCTTATAACATTACTATAATGCTCCAATAATACTGCAGATTACTATGTAATTCAACAATACTGTGAAGGTTTCTTACCATTATTAGCCTCTGCTCCTTTTCCTTGAGGACTGCAAAGGTTTCCTGAGAACTAAAGTGAGTGTAATAGTTCCTGAAATACTAAAGTATCACTACTGTAGCTCTTGGCAATGTGGAGGACTTCTTTGCTTCCTTCAAAGCAAGAAGCAGGAGAGGAGAATATAATCGTACCCTTGTGTTTGAAGTGGTAGGACCTACTGCCCAGAGGAAAACTATTCCACTGGGAGGGCAGGAGCCCCACCCCCAGGACAGCTGAGGTAGATGGTAAAGAAGCCTGAAAGGCTTTCTTATGGATTATAGAAAGGCATTCTCATGGATTATAGATAGGTGGAACAAACAGTAATTTGTGTTCCTCAGCAGCTGGGGCTCTTTGGCAGGAGCATGCACTGATGAACCACTTTTTGGAGCACAGTGTACACCCAGAGGAGTAGGATCATGCCCTGGTACAGTCATGCATTCAACTGATGGCAGAATACATGCAAGGTTTACCTACTGCATTGGTTGCTGCTTCTCTCCAGAAACTGGCATCCTACCTGTCCTGCTACTCGATTGTCTCCTAGCCTTCATCTCAGTAGCAATCTGAGCGACAGATTCAAGCCCTTCTTTCCCCTAGTATTGTACTGAGAGTGAGTAGGCTATTGTCTAACAACACATGCTGGCACCCAAAGCCCCTCCAGAACCTCTTGAACATGCTCGAGGGCAACACTAACACATCAGTCCCGGAAGTTCAGCATGTCCATCAGTCTATCCATCTGCTTCCTACCCCTCTCAAAGCCAAAGCAGGAACTCATTATCTCATCATTTAAAGTTTCTCCATCTACTCACCCATTCTCAGGAGGCAGGAAAGGGCAAGGAAATGGGTTCAGACAATAACGTAATGTACCTTAGTTTTGGAGTCTGACCCCTTGTTTCCATTTTCATTTAATGTTTAAGAAGTTGTTGAATAATCCCTTTTGATAAGTTATCACTGTTCAATCTGTGTGTAAACCCTCCCTCCCAATTATGATCAATGAGATTAGAGCCCAAGATTTATAGTGTATGAATTTAATATCTGTAACACTGCACCAAGTTCTGCCACTCACCCTAACCAGACTAATTTCAAGAAAGCAAAGATCAGGACATGAACCAATGACCACCCCCACCAACCTTCACCACTCTCAACACTGGGTGTCATCAAAATCACTGGTAAGTGTTGTAACCACTATGAGCAGTCAAGTGTTTTGTTTTGTATTTTTTTTTAAATGCTGATGTCCTTCCCTCTCCTTACAGAGCTGGTTTACCACTCTTTTCGAACTGAGTGCTCTCAGTAAAGCAGGCAACACAGGTGTTGACATAAAACAAAAATATTGTGCAGTGATGAGAATGAGCTTGCATCAACATCATATACAGCTCAAAGCAGTAGCTAAAGTTATTAACCTTGACGTGGCCTCATACAGTTGTCTACTGGCAATAACTGAAAACACAGGCTGCACAGCGTCAAAACTCAAAGGTATGTGCAGTGCTTTCCTTGGGTGGGGGCAGGGAGCAACCGTCCTGGGCCCTATGGTTCCACAGGCCCTGTGCTGAGCCACTGTATCTCCCCCACTGCTACCCATCACCATCCCCTCCACCCCTCTGCCTGCGGCAGCAAGCCAAAGGCAAGGGGTAGACCAGGAGCACAAAGCCCTCAGCCCGACCTCTGAGCCAACCCACCCTGCCCCAACCCTAACCCTAACCCACCTCCCCAGTGCGGGGGCCCCCACAGGCCGATTGCCCCTGAGTCCCAACCCTCCCTAGGGATGGCCTTGGGTATGTGGGCAAACAATGAAGTGCCCACTTCCTCTTGCATCTTTCCTGAGGCCACACAGGGTGATGTGTCTATGAGAACAGTCACAGAAGTTATTTTCTGGGTCCCTGCTGTTCAAGGATGTGAGCATGTTGCATTCTGAATTTCCCTTGCCTGCTGAGAAACAATGTGACCATGGGTGGGATCTAGATATCTGTACAAACGTTGCAAACCTGTTCCGTGCCCACTCTATTCAGAAGTAGACTCAGTGGCAGATTAGGGGACTCTGGGCACCTGGGCCTCCCCCACTGGTTGGCCCCACCTGGGGTCCAACTTGGGACCTCACTTGCCCTCACCTGGGCCTGCAGCTCCCCCTTCCAGTCGAGGACCCTGTTCCCTGCAGGAGGATTCGTGTGGGGGGGTGGGAGGGCGGGGGCCAGAGGCCAGCTGCGGTCGAGCTGATCAGCCCCCAGGACTGGCAGGGCTGATCAGTGCATGTGGGGCAGGTTCCACTGATTTGGCTGCACTGGAGGCCATACTGGATAGAACTGCAGCTGGCTCTGTCCCATCCCCAAGGGCAGACCAGCTGGCCCCTAGGTGGGGCAGGATAGCAAGGCAATTGCAAGGCCCAGTCTCTGTCCCAGGGTGGCTCCACCTCCCCCCCCCCGTGCCACATGGTGGAGGTTCCCCCACTTTGTGTTGGACCCTGGGCATGGGCCCTGTAGGCCCATGCATTAATCCGCTCATGGAAGTTGTCTCATTTTCATAAATTATGAAGGCTACACCATGCTGCAATTATGTGAACTGTGCTGAACACGTGGTATTCTGATGAACACACAGACATCACCAATGAGCTTTTTAGCTTCCCAAATACTTGCTCAGTCATTCTGAACTACTCAGTCTGCAGCTGAATTTCCTTTGGGGCCTTGATGTTTAGTGTATAGGTTCATGAACCAAGTCACAAGCCATTACATGGGTTCCCCCAAAATAACTGTAGGCGCACAATTACAATACAGGAGCACATCACTTTCTGCAGAATAAAGTGCTGCCTTCTTCCTGGAGTCTGATCCCGATACCCTTGTATCATGACGCCTTTCCTGTGGTCCACTTATTTCTGATACTTGAGTTATCGCAACCACCCATGAATAGATGATGCCATATCAATTGCTTTGCAGTCCTATACAACCACTTCCCCAGCTGTAGACTTCCAAACCCTGACCTTATCTGCAATTGCCATTAGCCAGATATGGCCACCTTTCAAAGGACATTATCAACCTATTTCTTCACCAGCTTGTGTTTCTGAAAACATGTGGTCTGGCAATGGAGAGTTGGTGCAAATGCCTCACACAGCTCCATGAAGATCTGCTTCCTCATTTGGAAGTTCTGAAGCCCAACTGGCTGTTTTGGAAGCCTAAGGTGACAATGTGATCCCAACACACCATGCTGGTTCTCCTGGATCAGAACCAGCGGTTCACCTGCAGACATGCCATCACAATATCATCATGACACTCTGTTCAAAGCAATCACAGTAGATGTTCACTTAGCATCTCAGTTGGCCATCTTCAGCACATCCAGAATTTCTGGCCAGTTCCATCAAGTGTTTACCAGAGCTCAGCAATCTTTGCCAATTCCCATGCTGGCCACGCCTCCCTGAACCTCAGCTGGTGCCAATGGCCCCCTCTGCTGAAAAAATATATCACAGCCACATGAAAATATAGCAGTGGCCACCGTTGGAGGTGCTTCTCAGGTAGGGGTCCCCAGGCATGCCACAGAAAGAAGCAGCTCCTCTCAGGAGTCCCCACGCTGCCAAGAGTGATTCCTTTCAGTGGTGGCATGCTATGGAGAGGAGCCATTCCAGGAAGCTTCTTTCCACAGCATGTGAGGGCAGGGCATGATGGGGACACACTGTGCCCCAACTGAACCTGAAAGAGGCCACCCAGAGTGAAAATTTCTGTGACAATGCAGAGGATGCCATGTGCCACTCTGAATGGGCTTGCTTTTCACTGTCAGCACACATGCCAGGGGTTGCTTATCCCTGCAGATCAAGTACTGCACCTCATGAATGTTTTTCCTGCAACAAATAGCAGGAACAGAACTGCATCGTTCAGGACTAGGTCCAGAGGTTCTGGTGGGATGGAGAGGTGAGAGAGAGTTGTCAATGCCAAACATGGGAAGTCAGCAGACCATTCCAGCAATGTGCAGCAAGGCCATTCATACCGTATTTCCTGTGATACACAGATCTTTGGGATACCACCTCGTGGAAAGGAAGCATAAACATCATATACCAGCAAAGGTTGGTGTGGATGTGGGTGTTTGCAGGTGCCCCAGTGCTGAATGCCTGGCTACTTTACAGCTCCCTGAAATACCTGTCATCTTCTTTGGCTATCCTTCAATATGAGGATGGTGTATATAGAAAATGTTCATTTGTGGATCTTTAGGTGGGTAAAGAGCCCACTTTGTACCCTCCACAGATGACAGGTGTAATCTTAGAGAAAAAATAGTTGTTGGCTAAAGTGTTGTCTTTTATTTCTTCCTTTGTCACTTCTTTCTCACATCTTGTCCGTCTGTTCTCAGAATGAGCTGTTGCTGGTTGTATGGTATGGTGCCACTGTGTTTTTTTTCTGCCAAGACCTCCAAGTTTGTTGAAGTGATAGCACCCATTTTAAGGTGTGCTTTCAGTATGTCTTTGAAGCACTTCAGTTGCCCTTCTCAAGCTCTTCTTCCCTGGTTTAACTGAGAAACGAGAACTTACTTCAGGAGGCAAGTGCAATGCATACGTAAACAGTGGCCAGACCACTAGAGTTGGCATTTCCAGACTTGCATTTCTATAATGCTGGTGTTGACTGCAGAGAGAGAATGCTGATCTTATTACACCAGTCTTCCAAACTGATCCTGAGGATCCTCCTAAGGCAGAACTGCTGGAACCACTCCAGCTGTTTGAGAAATTGAAAGATCACCCAGGTTTCACACCCACAGAGGAGGATGGTGATGAAAACTGCCTTGTAAAGCAAGATCTAAGTGTCTGTATGCAAATCTTTGTCACTGAAGACTTGTTTTAGTAGTCATCCAAAGGATGTGATGGCACAGCAGATCCTGAATTCAATTTCTATGTCAATTCTGGGATTTTGGGAGAGGTAGATGCCGAGTTATGAGGAATGGTACATGTTTTCCAGAGATTCTTTGCCAATTGATGATTTGTGGAGTACACAGAGTTGCGTGTGCAGATAAAGGCTGGTGAAGTATCCTTCTTTCTTCCAATGTTGAGGGAGAGCTTTGGTTGTGATAAAGGCTCCTGTAACAAGTAAAAACACAACAAGGAGTTGTGTGGCACTTTAAGACTAACAGATTTATTTTTTGCATGAGCTTTCGTGGGAGAAGATCCCACTTCCAAGATCTAGGGTGTTTTGCATGGTCAGCCTCCGAGTGTGAGGATGACTGTCACAGGCATATTGAAAAAACCTCAGAGTTTCTTAAATTCTTACATGCTTAGATTTTGTTTGGAGATGTCACACATTGAAGAGTTGGCAATCCATTCAATAATCAATTCCTATTCCATTAGAAAGGTGATCATGGATGAGAATCAGGATCATGGCAAGGTAAATGGAAAAGAATCCTGGAGTCTTGCTTAATGTTCGTGGGAATGATGAATGGTTCAGTTTCTGAGCCATTGCACAGAATGATGGCAGTCATTCCATCACAGAGTAATCTAATGATGGAAATGAATTTCTGTGGGCAGCCAAGGCAAGTATAGATATAACCTTAGTCACAAATGCTCAGAAGCAAAGTAAATTCTGTACTGCAAAAACTGCAATTCAGTATTTTTTCTAGTAACCTAAAAGTATGCCTTTAAATAAAAAGGGTCAGCAGCATGAAATTCTTTTCTTTCTCTAATGGTTTCTCTTACAGCTCTGTCAGGGTATGTTGACAGAGCGGGCTCTGAAGAGCTGAATTATTGATTAAGGCCATCTGAGGTCTCTTCATGGAAACAGATGAGATAAGCCCTTAGAATGTACAGTTTTACCATCAAGCCTTATTTCATTTGGCTTTTTCCATTTATGAACATATGACAATGATAGCAAAAGATGAATGGGTTCAAGAAGGAGTTAGATAAGTTCATGGAGAATAGGTCCATCAATGACTATGGCACACAGCAGTCTTATTTCGAAACAACTTGTATCGAAAAAACAACTTATTTCGAAATAAGTTAATTCGAATTAACAG
The DNA here is from genome assembly GCA_007922195.1 of Podocnemis expansa. Classification (NCBI taxonomy): domain Eukaryota; kingdom Metazoa; phylum Chordata; order Testudines; family Podocnemididae; genus Podocnemis; species Podocnemis expansa. Next base: position 27,508,885 of record ML681966.1, read on the forward strand.
TTTGTTGATTCGAATTAAGGAAAAAAGCTCAAAGCAAAATAGCAAGTTCAGACAACAGTTATTTCAAAATGAGTCACCGTTGTTTCTAAACAACATGTTCTGATGGCATTGTTTCGTCCCCACATGGGGTTTAAGTTGTTTCGAAACAATGGTGCATCATGTGAACGTGGCCTTTCTTATTTCGAAACAACCTCTGTTGTTTCGAAATAAGACTGCTTTGTGAACACACCCTATAAGTGAGGATTGCTACTTGCCAAACACTGGGAATGGCCAATGAGATGGATCACTTGAGGGTTACCTGTCCTATTTATTCCCTCTGACACATTTGGCATTGGTCATGATCAGAAGACAGGATATTGAGCTAGATGGACCATTGGTCCGAGCCAGTATGACCATTCCTCTGTTAAAATTCAAGTTTCTGTTTCAGTGCAGTTCAGGATGGCTGTGGATGATTTAGGGGTACTTGATGGAGGTAAATGAAATAGTTTGTGAAGCTACAGTGACAAGTGCCTGGATTTAGCAGGTACCATAACCATAGCTAATATAAAATACTAGATTTAGTTTTCCAAAAATTGTAGAATGCATGCATTATGTTTGCCGTAATTATGGGATCAAGTAAAGAGAGCCTGTAAGCAAAGCAAACAAACCAAAAAAAAAAAAAAAAGACAGTAAAATCATTGCTGAAGAGGTTAGAGATCACTTACTAATTAAGAGCAATTTTCAGATTCTTTACTAGTCATTAAAGATAATGTTCAACCTATCATGAGTGGAATTCAAGATATATTTTCTCTGCAAATAGCTGAAGTCATTTCTAATGCCTAAAAAGTCATTATTGATGTTACTCATTTATTTTTTTCATATTTCTGCTGAAGGCATTTATAGGGCACCATCACCAAGTATTTAATTATCTTCAAGTCATGCAGTGAAAAATGTTGCAATCACTTAGAAACATTATGCAAAACATGCCAAGTGGACAAACCTGCTGTCAGGTTCCTCATACAATCCATATGCTCTGTTCTTTGAGGCCATGAACCCAGGGGAGCTAGTCAGCCACTCCTACTGCCTCCCTAAGCATATGCTGTCCAAGTACACAAATTGGGAAAAAAACAGAAAATAATTTCCTCTCATCTTTCATTTAAAGTCATCTCTGCTGTAAAAGATATGTGAACATTTAAGTTGATAATAACAACTCTTCAAGCTGGCACATTGTGCAAGGGAGAACCTACGAACAGTTCCACTCAGCTACTTCTGCCCTGCGTTGGCACTACTTGCCAGTGTCATAAATCTGAGGGAGAGATGATCAGTATTATTTATGTTCTACGACTGCCTCTAACCTGTTCAAAGATTGTTGCCAGAAAGCAGTTGCTCAAAGTTATCATTCATAGGGTATGTCCACACACACTCCTTATTTCGAAACAACAGAGGTTGTTTCGAAATAAGGAGTGCCATGGCCACACGACGCACGGCCATTTCGAAAGAAGCAAACCGCTTCTTTCGAAATGGCCGTGGTCTTTGCGAAATAACTTAAACCTCGTTACCTGTCGAAACAGAGTTGTTTCGAAACAGAGGTTTCGAAACAGCCCTGTTCGGACATGTTGTTTCGGAACAAAGTGTTCCGAGACAACATGTGCCCCTCCTCCCAGGGTGCTAAGCACCCTGGGAGGAAGGGCTGACCCCTCAGCACCCTGGCCAG
>ML681966.1:27510977-27604111 GCA_007922195.1 Podocnemis expansa
AAACAAGCACTCCCCGTGTAGACATAGCCATAGACAGCATGCTGTTAGAGACTGCCAAAGCAGACCAAATGACATCTCACACACATGCCTCAGTGGAACCTCTCTTGCCCTCAGAGCAGCCCAAGAGAACCCACACAGCTGCCTGAACCACTATAAAGAGCTCTGAGGGCAGTATTTGTGGCAAAAAATATTTCTGGATACCTGTACTGCAGCTCTTATTGTCTCCTAGAAACCTTTTCCTATCATGTGTGACAGGACTATGTCAAGTGTTTATCCACTTGTAACATCTGCAGATAAGGAATATTGATGACACCTTTGCTGCTTATCAATTCCCTAGTATTTCCAAAGGGGTTTCCTGTTCTGAACAATATCTGCTGCTCTTGCTTAAAGTATCTTAGTAGTTTTAGAGCAGTGTTTCCTATCCGGTGTGCCAGAACATGAAGGTGTGCTCCAGAATTTTTTGAAAAACTACTCGATGAGTTCTGGATTGGCTCATGAATATTCATGAGCTCATTTGGCAACTATAGCATGGTGTGCCTCAAAATAATTAAAGGTATTAAGGGCTATGTCTACACTAGAGGGCTCAGTTAAGTTGACTTAAGAAGGTTGATTTAAAATTGACTTTATTAAGTCAATCTAGAGTCAACTTTAAATGGTCCCCTGATTCAAGTCAACTTCATAAAGTCAACTTAAATGGCTCTCCTGCCTTAAGTCAAATTATTATATCAACTTTAATGGCCACATTTTGTTAAGTCGACTTAACCCTTAAAGTCAATTTTAAGGCTGCAAGTTATTAAGTCAACTTAAGCAAGTGCTTAAGTCAGGGTTCTCAAACTCAAATCACCATGAGGACCATGTGAGGACTAGAAAAGGGCTGCAATGAGGACTAGTACGTTAGCCCGAGTGCTGCACCACTAAAGCCTTTTCATATAACAATATTGCAAACATCAGTAAAAATACTGTTGTTGCGGGCCACAGGAAATAGCTATAGGGACCACATGCGGCCCGCGGGCCATATGTTTGAGACCCCTGGCTTAAGTCAACACAATGAACTCCAGATGTGGCCATGGAGTTCCTTAAGTTGACTTATGCTCAGTTAAATTGACTTAAGCCTCCAGTTTAGACATAGCCAAGATGTGCCACAGCAGAAAAGGTTGGGAACCACTGATTTAGAGGTGCCCAGCCACTTTGCTTTGATATCCCCAGCTGACCCTCTATCAACACACGGTGAAAAATGTTCCAGAACATAACTGATGTCATCTTAACAAAACACCCCATCACTGGTGTTCCCTGTATTATCTTTGTGTATCAAAAGCAAGGGCCTGTCAGAGCACATCTTTAATACTTATGAACATAATCCTTTCCTCCTTCTCTAACACACATTTTTTTTACATATTAATTTCCTCTCTCACTCCTTCCTATTTCCTTGTTTATTTTCTGCCCTTTTTCAATCCTTGTTTCTGTTTTCATTCACTCCTCCTTCTCCTTCATCATGGGACATGGTTCTACCAATCACATAAGGAGGGACCAGTGTCAGAATCTCCACCTGCCTCCTTATTGTTTTCCTTTGGCCTTTCACATGTGAGTTTCTGTATTTCAGTCATTGGGCACACCCACACACACTGTTTAAATCGAAATAACACTGGTTATTTTGATTTAAAAAATGGTAGGTCCACACAACATTTCCTTATATTGAAATGAAGAGCTCCCTCATTTCAATATAAGGGAAGTCATAGCAATACAATAAAACCTAGTTTTATATTGATATGATGGTTAAATTGAAACCATTATATCACTATAACACTGTATGGACGTGTTATAGTGATATAACTGTTATATCAATTTAACATTATTTGACCTTCTTCCTCCCAGGCTGCATGGCACCATGGAAGGAAGGACCAGAGTTTAGAACCCAGGCTGGGAGGTGGTAGGGACCCCCATGCTGGCTCCCTCAATGCTGTCCCAGTGCAGGGGAAAGGGAGCCCTGCGCCTGGCTTCCCCACCGCTAGATGAGTGGCAGGTGAAGAGACCCCTGATACCCAGCTTCCCCACTGCTGGCTGGGTGATGGGGAAGGGACCCCAATGCCTGCTCCCCCAGTGTTGGCCGAGTGGTGGAAAGAAGAGCCCATCGGTGCCCAGCTCCCCACGCTGGCCAGGCGGTGGGGGTAGACACCCCTGTGCTTGGCTGCAGGTGAGCTTGCCAAGCTTGGGGAGAAGGAAGCCCTGCACTGGGCTCCCTGTTCTCTGGCTGGGCAGGAGGAAAGGACCCCCAGGCCCAGCTCGAGCCACGCTAGCTGGGCTGAGGGAAATGCCCCCCGGCTCCCAGCATGCTTGCTGGGTGGCAGGGGATGCGACCCCCCTCGCCCAGATTTAGGAGTGCTCACTGGGCAGCAGGGGAGGCAGAACCCCCACGCCTGGCTTGAGCTGCACTAGTCAGGCTGCAAGGGAGATGGGGCCCCCGCACCCGGCTTTAGAAGCACTTGCCAGGCAGTGGGAAGATGGGACCCCCACGTCCAGCTTTATTTGCACTTGCCACACACCTAAAGCCAGGCATGGGGGTCTCGTCTCCCCCACCTCCCGGGGAGTGCTTCTAAAGCTGAGTGCGGAGGTCCTGTCTCCCCCGGCTGCCCAGTGAGTGCTTCTAAAGCTGGGCATGGGGGTTCCATCTTCCCCGCAGCCTGCCTAATGCAGCTCAAGCTGGTCACAGGGGTCCCTTCTCCCCTCACCTGGCAAGCGCACCTGCAGCCGGGCACAGGGGTGTCTTCCTCTATCCAGCCAGCACACTGAGAGCTAGGTGTGGGGGTCTTGTCCCTGTGCCTGGCCAGCACTGGGGCAGCTGGGTGCAGGGGTCCCTTCTCCCTCATGCCTGGCTGAGCCACAAGGCTGCAGACAGTCTACAGGATGTCTTCTCCTCCGCTGAGCTCAGGGAGCCCAGAGCTGGTGGGGGATGCTTTTCACCTACCACTGGCTCTCCTGGGGAGAGCCAAGCAGGGGATTGGATGGCAACATGCACTGCCAGAGGGCCATGTTGCCAGACCTCCAACAGTGCCCCTCTCCTAAATCGAACTGGCAGGTCCTGTCCCTTGACATGCTAGTTCAATTTCAGGTTTTTGTGGGGACCTGTTAAATTGATTTAAGTTAAATCAATTTAATGATTGTTATACTGATTTAACTTAAATTTATCCAAGTTGAATTGATTTTCTGTGTGTAGACATAGCCATTGTGAGTGTTTTATGTGCTTAAATGCAAAGTATGATTCTGAAAGTGAAAGCTCTTTTTTGGTGACTTCTGCTGACCACTAAAGTTCGGAAAGGGAGTCCTGTAAAGAAAAGAGGAAACGTCCTTTGGCACTTCAAAGCAGTTCTTCACAGCAAGAAGCAATGGGATTTCACACATTTTTATATTGTTTATAGAGTTTGGACTATCCCTCATTTGCCTGCAATAAATATGTTAAAAGAAGAATGATTCTGGCAGAGTAAGGAAAAAGCTATCTGAAAACCATAATTCTGGGTAGGACTTTTAAAGATAGCCAATTCCCATTAAAAAATTAATGGAAATTAGCCATCCAGATCCCTTAGGCAGCTTTGGAAATAGCCCCCACTGCTTGTGATGGCTATGTGAGAGAAATTTCTCAAGAGCTAAAAAAAGCAAGGAGTCTTGTGGCACTTAAAGACTAATAGATTTATTTATTGCATGAGCTTTCATGGGAGAAAATCCCACTTTGTCAGATGCTTTGAAGAGGGGGAACTTACACAACTGGATGAGAATAAATGCAGGGGAGTGTAAGACATGGGATCAAGTCATACTGCAACAGCAAATCAGAACATTTGTAAGGATTTGAACTCTAGGAAACAGCACACAGAGTGAGGTTGAAGTCAAATTACCTGTTATAATGTGAAAAGAATCCATAGTCATGATTCAGCCCTGTTTTCACACAATCTAATCTGCATATTATTTTAATTTTGGCTGTTTCTCTTTGAAGTGTTGATGTCCCTTTGATTTTCTTGATGACCATTGTTAAGAAATCATTAATGCACTGATTAGAAAGATGGAAGTGCTCAGCAACTGTTTTTTTTGGGGGGGGGGGTTGTGTTGTGATTGTTGATGTCAGTTTTGTGTGTGTTTATTCTTCTGCGTAGGGACTGTCCTGTTTGTCCAATGTATAAGGCATGGGGGCTTTTCTGGCACATGATGGCATAAATCACATTAGTGGATGAGCAGGTGAAGGCCCCTTTGATGGAGTAGCTGGCTTGATTAGGTCCTATGATAGTGTCTTTTGTGCAGATATGTGGACAAAGTTGGCAGCATGGTTTGTTTCAGGGATATGTGTCTGCTTTAATGTTTCTGTTGTTAGGTCTGTAGTTGTTGGTGAGTATCTGTTTAAGGTTCGGGGGTTATCTGTAGGTGAGGAAAGGTCTATCTCCCCAGGCTAAAGAGAGTGAGCGGTCATCTTTTAAAATAGGCTAGAGGTCCTTAATGATCTTTTGTAGAGGTCTGACTTGAGTGTTGTATGTGGTGACTAGTGGCGTTCTATTGTTTTCTTTTTCGGGTCTTTCCTGTAGTAGTTGACTGTGGGGTACCCATCTAGCTCTGTCAATCTGTTTCTTTACTTCTCCAGTGGGTACCGTAGTTTTAAGAAAGTTTGATAGAGATCCTCAAGATGTCTGTCTCTGTCTGAGGGATCAGAGCAAATGCGGTTATATCTTAGGGCTTGGCTGTAGACAATGGATTGCCTGGTATTGTTTAGGATGGAAGCTCGAGGCATGTAGACAATTATACCAATCAGTAGGTTTTCAGTATCGAGTGGTGTTGATGTGTCCATCCCTAATTTGTCCTGTAGTGTCCAGAAAGTGGACCTCCTATGTGGAGTGTTCCAGGTTCAGTTTAACTGTGGAGTGGAAATTGTTGAAATCTCTATGGAAATGTTCAAGAGCATCCCTGCCATAGGTCCAGATGATGAAGATGTCATCAATGTAGCATAAGCAGAGCTATTTCCCTTGACGTAAAGGCTAGAATACTCATAAAGGTACTGGTGTCCAATGACATAATGACCAGGTTATGTGTTTAAAGCAACAGTGCCATGGAGAAAAAGTCATCAAATTAACCCAGAGAGATTTTATTTTCCTTAAGAATGGGTTGAAACAGCTGAAAAGTTTCTCCTTAGACCTCCTGCCCCCTCCCCCCACCACACATACACTCATTCAGCAGAGCACTTTAGTATATGCTTATGTTCTGTGGAAGTCAATGAGACTGAAGAACAGGCTTAAATGGTCTGCTGAACTAGGGCCTAAAAAAGAAGATTTGACCAGTTTGTCAACTTTGGGGGGTGAGGGGCTTTTTAATTCCATACAAAAATTTTAAACTTTTCTCTGTTAATAAGAAAAATGAGTCATCAACTAGAAGTGAGGAGATGCAAAAGGAAGAAAGTTCATCTAAGGGTTCTTTGTATAAAAAATGCTAAAAAGGGCATGCAATAAGTAATGGGAAAAAGAGCTGCGAGGGAGTCCTTAGTAATGGTTTGCCAGATTGATTTAAAGGAGCAATTTTGTTTTGTGGCATGAAATCTCTAACCGCCACAGTATATGTGACCATCCTGTGTTATCGCCACTCAACTGCTTTTGTTTCATATGTTTCTGTTCTCCTGAGTCTTTATGAACTGAGTTAATATATAGCTTTGCTATGTTGTTGAAATAGACTTTGAAAAAGAAGGGACTAGCAAAAAACAAACAAACAAACAAATAAATAAATAAATGGCATTGCAGAGCTTTTTCCATATTTACAAAGTGACAATGTAGTAATCTTGGGACCACCTCAGTTGTATTGCAGATACATTATTTATTTGAATTATAGTGTGTGCTCTCTGTTTTAATTTTTTCTGCCTCCAGGAAATTTTTTTATTTGATTTGACAAATGTGTAAAATCATGAACACAGCTGGTTGAAATTAAGTTTGATTTGCATTCTCATTAAAGTAGGCAAGAGACATGACATTTTGTTTCACCCAACAACTGAAGAGTTTCCCAGTCTGGAAGGACTATTGTTCTTATAGCTAGAGATGAGACAGAAAACTTATATTCAGTAACATTCTGCACTCATGCCTTACAGGCTGTACAATTACTCACATTTCACAGTCTGGGCAGGCCATAATAATGGTAGACAGACCTGTGCTTAATGTATGTGGGACATGCTGACCCAAATTCTATTCTCAGTTAAATGTATTGCACAGCTCCTCATTATTAACAGAGTAATTCTCATGAGAAATTTGCCCACTACAGGATATCAGTGACACTAGGGGCTTTGACTCTGCAAATAATTATCTGCTGCTCTGTTTTTGTTTCACTGTTATTTTCCCCGTTCCCCTTCCTCGCCACACCCAGGATTTCAGCAGTGCTCAGCCAGAGCTATAGTGATTCTTCATGCCAAATACAAGAGTAATGAGAAAGCTAGGGAAAATTATATATTTTTGACCTTTTTATGGTAGCATTTCTAAACATCAGGATCAGTCTATGATATAAGCTAACCAGATGGGAAGAATTCTGCAAAACTTTCAAATAAATAATGTTAAAATTAAGTCACTTTATATCTGTAACAAAGTGGTCATTGAGAGGCCTACTGGGTTGCAAGTCTTATGACTTGGAGCCATGCTCCAACCTTTCCTTGCTTTAGTCTGTGGATTCTCCCATAACAGTCTGTATGTAAAATAAACAAACAAGGAGTCCTGTGGCCCTTAAAGACTGCCAAATATATTCATTGCATGAGCTTTTGTGGGAGAAAATCCCACTTCATCAGATGCTTTGTTGGACATAAAGCATGTTCGCAGTTGTGGCACTGTAAGTAAAGTGCATTTCTTGTGCACCAGAAGGTCCCATTACAAAAATAATGCCCCCATATCTGCTAATAGACTGCATAGAAAGCCCTGATAGGCCTCAAGTGCTTAAGTATACATTAAAGTTAAGCACGTAAGTGCTTTGCTGACTTGGAACCTATATCCTTATTTCTTGTGCCTCTTACTTAAAAAGAAAACCTTTGATGTTCTGGGTGGAAATTTTTCTTTTTTAATCAACTATAAATCAGGGCCTTCTTCTGACTGACACAGCTCTGACCTACATTAAGGCTATGTTTATTCTACAAACTTTTGGGTTGGCATAAAGCCTCTGAGCTTAATATATCACGTGTTCATGGCATACCTGACTTCTTGGGTTAGGTGCTACAGCAGGAGTGATTCTGTCACTGCACAATGCGGTATCCCTGAGTGCAACCTGTTGCAGTTCAGGACAATGCCTTTTCAGAAGTTTTGGCAATTCATGGGTGGCAGAAATGAGTCATGTAGGAGCAGCTGGGGACATGGGGTCAGTTTCCCAGCCTACAACTGTCTCTATCCCTTAATGTCATCTATGTCTCAAAATGTATGCACCTTCTTTAAAAAAAAACCAAACTCATGCAGTGCTCCTCACTACTCATCATCTCTGAGAGAAGCATGGAGTCTGCACAGTTCTGTCCTGTGGTCATAAGCATTGCAAGGCCCGAATGCACAATCCTCCACTATTGGCAGAACCCAAGAAGAACCAGATGAGCAGGAAACCTGAAGATTTCCTGGAGGAAAGCTTGCTCTGGGACACAGCAAGAACCAGTCTAAGACTGTGGCATTCACAGAGCACCTGCAAATGGTGGAGTGCTACTTCTGGGCCTGAGAAACAGCACTGACTGATGAAATCTCATCATAATAGGAGCTATTGCTGTGAATATTTTGCCATGCAATGTTGACAATGTGTGTTTTAACAGTTTTATAAAGTGTCAAAATATTTAAAGCAATAGCTTTAAATCACATTCTAATAATTTCTTGTGCAACATCTTTGTAAATTTCCATTATTATCAATGGAAATATTTTTCATCAGTTTGTGGGTTAAATTGATGTTTATTGACATTTACTGATAAAAATCTAATCCAAGTGTAGCTACATTGGATGTCAGAAAGTAGTCAACTATTTAAATGAATTTCACAGAGTATTATGGGCTAGAGCTATGGGCTTCCCCTTCCTTACTGTTATTTAATTTTGGGGAGCTTTCTCCCTACTCCATTGTGATACAATTAAAAAAGCAGCAAGTTTCCAGCCTATAGTTCTGCAAGTAGAATTAATTTTGTTGCATTGAGCAATCCCCGTTCCAAAATGGTCACTATCAACTTAGAAGTATTTGAGGTGGAAATTCAATCACCATATGTTGGTTAAGATTATTATTTCTTTTCATAAGCCAGCCTCCTCTGAGATGGAAGTTCATGTTCCTTCTGTTCATGAAACCCTAATGTATTTAAACCCTTCTTTCCATCTATACTAAAAATGAATTTAACTAGCAGAAGGAAGAAAGTAAAAAGTATGCAAACAATATAGAGGCTCAGGTGATCTTCAGTGGGGTTCTACTCATCCTTAAATGAGGAGAGTGGAGAAAAGACAAGAGTATGGTGACCAGCAGGTGGCTTGGTCAGTGATGCTATAAGGAAGACAGTGTAATGTTTGACCACTGGAAAGTATGTGTAGACAAAGTATTATTTTCATGGGATGGACTCTGCCTGAGTAAGGAAGGAGATCAGCTTTTGGATGTAGGTTGGCACAACCAATTAAAACAAATTTAAACTAGGGAGGAACTCAGGGAAGACTGCTGGGAGATGCTAATGCAGTCTCCATGACTGAATCTGATATAGAGCAAGTGAAGAATCAAGTAAGAGAAAATACAGTAAAGGAGAAAGAAACCACAGAAAATGGATGACAAGAGGAAAGATAGCGTCAGTACTAATGACAGTAACAGTCCAGCACATGATATTGGCAGTAAAATGAATAGAATAATCAAGCAAGGAATCTAAGTCAAGCCAAGCAGAAACACCTATGATGTCTGTATATTAATTCTGGGAGCCTGGGTAGTGAAATGGAACAGCTAGAATTACCGATGCAGGAACTTGAAACCAGATATTATAGAGATAATGGAAACATGGTGGAATATGTGATGAACGAGGTGTGCTCAGTCACTGTGAGTCCTGTGCTTCAGATCTTGGCAGCCAGCTGGAGTCCAGCTTTCCCACTTCCAAACTCCAAAGTTATAGTTTCCCCAGTCACTCCTGCCCTGGGGTTGGGCTCTCCAGCCCACAGGCTGCTGGGCCTGGAGCCCTATGGCCTGTCTGGATGAGCTTGCCCTGGCTACCTGTATCTCTCACGTGCTGGTAGCAACAGCTACTGGTTACTTTCATCCAGCTTATCTATCCTCCACTCTACTCCTAGCTCCACCTCCAAACACTACAATCAAAAACTCTCTCTGCCTAACTGCAACAGGGGCTTTCTAGCTACTGTGGTTAATTACCCTAACTGGGCTCACGTGTCTTAATTAACCTAGAGTAGCCCTGCCCTAGTTACCCCGAAAACAGGGCTTTTCTGTGCCTGGGGCTGGTATACCTACCCTCCAGACCTCTCCTGTAAGCAGGTCTCTGTGACTGTGGGTCCTATTTCTGGTCCCTCATCCTTTCACACCTCCAGGCAGAGTTCCTCTGGGCTGCATCCACTGGCTTCCTTGACACCTTCCAGGAGCAGTGGGCAATGTCCAAGGTTCTCTGCTTGGTCTCCCCCTCCAAATTTCTTGTTTTAAATGTATGACTTCACACCCATCCCTGTTTTTCCATTAGTTGTCCCCCTAATCAATTGGTCCTGTGCCCAATGCCACCTCTCCTCAGTCTGGGGGAAGGGTTTTAGCAGTGGGCGGGCTTGCACCCATCCACCATCTGGCCACCAAATAGGAGACCTCTCCTGTAGGCAGGTCTCTGTGACTGTGTGGCCTATTTCTGGTCCCTTGTTTGCTCATGTCTCCAGGCAGTTCCTCTTGGCAGCGTCTGCTGGCTCCCTCAACACCTTCTAGGAGCAGTGGGCCATGTCCAGGGTTCTCTGGTCAGTGTTCCCTTCTGAATCCCTTGTTTTAAACCTATGACCTTCACATCCATCCCTGTTTTTTCATTAGCTGTCCCATGGAATTAGTTGGACCTGGACCTAGTGCTTTCCTCCCCTTTGGCTGGGGGAGGGGTTTTAGTAGTGGGTAGGCTCATGTCCACCCACATCCTGGTATCCAAATAGAACTCTCCTGTAACCATCAGGCTTGACTTTGTCACCAGTAGTAGTCATGACTAAAATACAGGCATTTAAGGGTACATGCTGTTCAGTAAAGACAAAAATAAAGAAAGAGGGTAGAGTAGAATTGCACAGTAATGCTGAGGTAGATTGTAAAGAAATTAGAAGTGATGGAATGGATGAAACAGAATCTGTTTGGGTGAAAATCACTTTGGGGAAGAAAGGTAACAGAGGCTCCAATGACAGTGGATAGTGATAGTGCTTGGTGACTGCTACAGACTGCATGCCTCTGAGCTGGACATGGATAGAATTCTCACTAATATTTTTAATGAAATAAATGCTACTGGGGAAAAGTGTGATAATGGGAAACTTTAATTTCCCAGATGTAGACTGGAGGACTGGATGTGATAGTTGACACACTACTTCAACAAATAGTCACCATCTAATAAGAAGGGATGCCATTTTAGATTTAGTATTGGTAAACAGAAAGGCTATGTCCACATGATGCTTTTAAATCAAAACAATGACCGTTGTTTCAGTTTAAAAGTTGTCATGTCTGAACGATGTTTCATTATTTCGAAATGACGAGCCCCGTCATTTTGAAGTAACAAACCTTATTTTGAAATAGTAAAGCCTAGGCTGAAATCAAAATAGCCATTATTTAAAACAGTTGTTTTGAAATAACACCGTTCAGATGTGTTATTTTGAAATAACCATTATTTCAATTTAACACTTTTGAACTTCTCCTTCCCAGGGTGCCCTCCTTTTTCTATATATTGGCTGGCAACGTGGCCCTGCCAGGCAGCCATGTTGCCACACCTCCTATGCTGCTCCTCTCCTGATTCAAAATAGCAAGTCCTGTGTCCGGACTTGCTATTTCAATTTGAGGTTTTTGCTTATTTCAATTTAAGTTCATTCAAAATAATGATTTTATTTCAAACTAACTTATTTCAAATTAAGTTATTTCAAAATAAGTGTCTATGTGTGGACATAGCCAAAGGTCCTCCCCCCAAAAAAAAATGGTTGTAGAAAATAATCTTGATTTCAGCAAGCATCAGTTAATTCAAGTTAAACTAAATGGAAGAATAAACAAAAAATAGGCCTGCAACTAGGATACTCGATTTCAAAAGGCAACATTTTACAAATTAAGGGATTAGTTAGGGAAGTAGATTGAGCTAAAGAACTCAAGGATCTAAATAAGGAGGAGACATGGAAATATTTTAAGTCCAGGTTGCAGATATTGTGCTATTAAAGAAAAAAACAAAACAAAAAAACCCCCTGTACTTCACAGTTTGCTAATAATAAACACACACAAAAAACTCAAGGGTCTACAATATCCTTTTTCTTCTGCTCTGAGAATATCTGTCTGCTAATTGCTGTCTTAGATAAACTGAGGAGTGAGATGGGATATATTCATTAATTTTATGTCACCCCCACCAACTTGACTTCTAATATTGATTTAAACAAGTGAAAAATGTTCCTAAATCACATATAGTAAAATATAATATTTTTAAGTGTATGAGCATCAGGGCCCCACCTCTGGGCTGGTCCTCCCCATCCAGAGTGGAACAGTCAGCCTAGGGGAGGGACAAGAGATCAAAGCCTGGCCTCTGGGTTAGCCGGCTCTGCCCCTGAGCCAGCTGTTCCCTACCCTGGGGGTAAGGCAAGTTGGCCCAGAGCAGAGGCTGTCTCTGCGGGTGCGTGCGCGTGTGCGCGCGCACACACACACACACACACACACACATACACACACACACCCAGCCGCCCCTGCTGCCTTTGGTTCCACACAGAAAGTAGCAGGGAGAGGGCAAAGGACAGAACGCCTGTGGGAATCAGGGCCAGGGGTGATCACCCCTTTCCCCCACCCAAACCCAAGGTTGGCCCTGATAAATATGTTTCCCTCTTATTGCTGACCTCAGAGAGATGAGCATGCTACCCTTATCAGATAATGATATTTTTGCTTGAGTTCAAGTGGTGCTTTGGAGCTGAAGGGTCTCAGGTTTTAGCCTGCTGAGTTCCATATAAATTAAAATGAATGGGATGTTTGGGTGGATCTGTTTACTTGAGTGGGAGAAATCATTTTCGAAAGTCTTCTCTTTCCAGGTCCTTATGCAACCTTGCTGTCATCCTTTACTTCTCTTACCTTTACAAAACCTCCTCTAGTCAGATCCTTCTGCTAACAAGTGTATTCTGCTTGTGCAAGTCTGCATGGGTTGTTTGAGGACCCCAGGGACACCGGAAGCAAAATAATGCACCCTTTTCAGTCATAATGCTTCTTTTTCATTAGGCGATGGCATCATAGCCCTTTTGACATGGAGGCTTTACAGTTTTGTCCCATAAAACATTTAAAACTAAATAAAAAGGCTCCTGATGTTCCAGACTATGCAGACTTATTCCACATCCCGTTGACTCATGCCTATACCCTGTCAATATTTTCATAAATTGTACTGTGACTGCATTTTTGAGTCATCTGCTTCTGAGCTTTTCATTAATATGAAGTTATCTAAATGAGAAATATGTGTTCATTACCACTTAGAGAAACTTGTGTTTATTACTACATAGAGCACTTTAAAAATTGACCTGTCTTGCTCTTTTGCCATGACTGAGCATTAGCAATGGCTTTTAATGTCAGTTCATCTGTTTATTTGGAGCAAATGCCTGGACAATAAGGCCAAATAGTGAGAGAAGTTTTAATTTGATTGCATTTCCACATTATAAAATGAAAATAGGGAGCAGAACGATATTTGCAGGAGTCTAAGAGATTAAGTTGATATCACCAAATCACTGTGTTTGACTTCCACAGTACGCATAATAGACACTGCCATGTTCTGAATATCTCCTTTGGGGTATTCTGCTCCCTGAACTTCCACTGAAGTTGAGGATTTTCACCACCTCTTTAGACTTGGATATACTACCACGAGAGTGAAATAAAGTGAGACTGAAAAAGTGCAAAGTCCTTGCCTCTGGAATGAACTGGCATTTTGACTTTAAGTAGGCAAAAAGGCCTTGAGCATGCAGTAAAGCTTAGTCTTTTAGTGAACCCTCTGGAGAGTTCATTAAAATGATCCCTATTCTTTTGGTATATTCTACAAACTTTTCAAGAGTTATTGAGATGTAAATTGCTGAGCAGACACCTCAATTCCCACAATGAATTTTTGGTTTTTATGCTCAAACATAAAACAAGCTTTAATATGACACCTATCTTGATAAATGATAAATACAGATCCAACTGGCACCTAATGTAATTCAAAGTAGTCAAGGGGAGGGAGTATTCCTTTCTTGTTTCTCATTTAAAATACAGTCTCTGTAAAGGCTCATTAAGAGTCATTTCAGATGAGCTCATTTTTCACGATAAGGGCAACACAATAATAAAATGACTGCACTGAATGCATGCTTGTGTCTTGTCAATAAATGAAATGAAAAGCGATGCAACATCTGATGCCACATAAGATCTTAGATAACTGAGAACTGAATACATTTTACTTTAAAAGGTTGTACTAAATCTAAACCCATGGATCTTCATGTGCAATAGTTATTCTTTCTCTTAGTTCATAATGAAAAAGATATGGGATACTATTTTTCTGTAGACAAAATGGTTTTCCGTCTAATGATTATTAGAATAATTTATTCTATGAAAATCCAGAATCACAGGCATGTTTCAAATTGTTTTTTGGTGAAGATCAGTGACGTTTTAGAAGGCAGAAAAAGAAAAATACTCCAATTATTAAGTGTTTTTGTATCCGCTTGACTTACAGGTTAACCTTTAAGCCACAGGAGCCTATTTAGCAAAACTGAGGCATAACTAAACATTGTTATTGGAGGGTAATTTATCATTGCTTTGTCAACACTGTACTGGAAAAAATAAGATGTTTTCATGGTTATCTGTTCATTAGGAGAGGAAGTGACTGATGGCATAACATGGGTCAGTAAAGTACATTCTAGGCATCTTAAATACTAGTTGCTAAACTATTTTAATCCTGGCCTCATTTTTGTGCCAGAAGTTGTTGCATACAATTTTGCACCCAAAGTTAATACTGCTTAGGTGATGAACTACCTAATTGTATTTGCATGTTAGTGACATATAATTACAGCTGCAGACTACAAGCATGAGATAGAATGCTAGATTTTAAAAAATCTGACTCTGTTCATATATTACCTACACACTTATGGACCAAAATACTGTGATTCTTATGAGGTACCAGTGAATGGGTGAGCTCAGTGGGATTTTGAGACAGTCCCCAGCTTCCTCCAGGTAACCCACAAGCCCCTCCCACTTGAGAAGGAACTCTAAGAAATTTAATTTCACTTTCATGCATGCTTTCTGGACCATCCCTTGGTGGGTTCACAGTGTTGCAGAAGTCCAAGTAGTCAACTTTCATGAGTCAGATCCCTAGAAATAATAATTTGGCTTAACACCATGAAATTAATTTTAAAATAATATATATTTGGTGTGTTTATCTTGTCTTCTGCTGTTGGAGAGTTTAGAGGGAACGTTTTCAAACTTGTCTGTATAATCAGGAGTGCAATAAATTTCCTCTTTAAAAAAAAAAAAAAGCTGAGATTCTTACATAATCACCCAACTCTGGGATCTGAGGCTTTCAGACAAACACCAAATACTGCCATAAAACTGTAAAAGTTTGCAACATTGATGTGGTGTTGGTCTGGAGGGTAGGTTTGGCCTTCTATGAAGCCTTGACCTTGTCTCAGTGGAAGTTTGCCTGTATATTTCCTACAGGAAACATCTTGTCTTTCTCACTAATAGCAGTTCATCCAATAAACAATATTACCACCCACTTTGTTTCTCTTGCACGTTTAAAGTAGTATGTTTATATGTAAGTGCCCTACTGGATTGACAGTATAAAAAGTTCCACTGCTCACTCAATAGCCACACAAATTCTAAAGTTTTGGTACTCAACAGCATTTCTCTGGTTGTCTACCTGCACCTAAAAAAGCAACAAAGAGTGTGTACCTGAAGTTAAATTTAATTTGATTTCCCCTCTTCAGAGGTTCCAGGTAAGTTTCTGTCTCATTTAAAGTTTTAATCAATGTCTAGATGCAATATGACAAGTTCCAGAGGAGCAGTCATGTTAGTTCAGCAAAACAAAGAAAGAGTCCTGTGGCACTTTTAAAAATAACACATTTATTTATTGCATGAGTATCAGTGAGTAGAATCTTCTATCCATGAAAGCTCATGTGATAACTAAATGTGTTAGTCTTTAGAAGAGCCACAGGGCTACTTGTTTATTATACTCAGTGAGCTACACTCTCTGTTTTGTCAGATTTTCCTTTTCTTCCCCCTGTACCATTCTTCCCCACTCCCCCTGTACCTTCAACTCTGATAACCATGACTTAAAACAAGTTGGTTGTATTTTTAAGTGTTCAGACAGTATGTTAATTGCGATCAGGCTGTTCTGAAAAAGTGTTTTGGAGACAAACTAATTGAAGTTCCTTCCAATAAAAGATAGCAGCTAGCATACAAGAAGGCATTGGCAAGGAACCACTCCCTTGCTGTGCCACAGTCCAAGAGCAAATTATGATTAAATTTGGAGCTCAGATTCACTAAAAATTGTAGCTCCTCTTTTCTTGGGGCCTTTCATATGAATAGGAGAAGAACATGTGATTTTTAAACACTATTGGCTTCTCAGCTTAATCTGGGAACCAAAGGACAGGTAAGAACATTCAGCCATTAACACAAATGGTCAATAAAGTGTCCAAAGAATCCATTAGTACTACAAGTGTCTCCAGTTTTAGTCTAAATGACGTGAGAGGATTTTATTTAACTGTGGTATGTCCTCTGAGATAAATCATAGGTAGTAGCCCAACCTTGAAATGAAGATCCAGAGTTCAAATGCTTATATCTAAAGAAAGAGTCAGCAACCTTTGTTAACTCTTGTGCCAGCCCTGCCCACCACACCCTCAGTGGGTTCTGGAAGTGGGGCCAAAAGGGGGTGGCGCCAGGCCTCTGGTTCAGGGCCAGGGCTAGCACACTCCGTGGCAGCAGCAGGCAGCCTCTGGGGCTCAGAGTCAGGACCTCCTGGCACCCACCCCTGGCAGCAGCGAGTGGCCTCCAGGGGTCGAGATCATGGCAGGTCAGCAGCCTCCAGGGATTGGGGATGGGGACGGTACAGACCCCCGGCAGCAGCGACTCTAGGCTGGCCAACCCTCCCCGCTCCCCTCTAGCCCTGCCCAACAGGGGGTGGGGCCAGCAGGGGCCAAGAGCTGTGCACCACAGCTTCCTTATCCCTGATGGCCACACTCCTAAATGGGGAAGCGCAGCCAGTGGGGCCTGGCAGAGTGGGGCCAGTGGGGGGGGGGCCTGAGCAGCCCCAGGTGCTACTCAGGCTCGTCCCCCATGGCATTTTTGGCACGGGTGCTGGGGGTTGCAGACCCCCGCTCTAAAGTTTCTGTGGTATTCTAATCCAAAATTTTGATTCTGGTTCTCAGCGCTGAATAAAATCTGCTGCATGGCCACCTTATTTTTGCAGCTGGACTTGACTAATTCATGCTTGCTTCATCAATGGTTTGGTATCCTTTGGAATCTTAAAGCCTAAGAAAAATTGAAGCGCTCTATGTACACTTAAAAGCTTGTCTCTCTCACCAACAGAAGATGATTCAATAAATATTATTTCACTCACCTTGTCTCCAGAAATAAAACTAGACATCTATCATACCACCGAACAACTTGTAGAATCTTAAGGGAAATTATAATCCAATAAGGAGGACAGCATATTCAGAGCTGTATAAGAAGGCTTTATTGAAAGAGAACTGAGAGAGAGAAAGGAGACAGACAGGTTTTCCTAGCACCTAAACGACTCGCCCATTTATCACTATGACAACCCCAATGACCCTAGGTAGTCCAAAACACCACACTACTCACTTCAGAATTTGCTACCTTTAAATCGAGGTGTAATTTAATTATGTGTGTGTTACTTTTTATTACTGCTAACAGTTTTCACCCAAATGGCAATATGATATTTGAGTAATGGCTCCCACTGAAGCCAAACATTAAGGATGCTCTACGGCAGTGGGTCCCAACCTTTTCTCTGCCATGGCACACCTTGAAACCTTCAAATTTTTCAAGGCACACCACCATTAAAAACTGTGTGAATATTCATAAGTAATTTAAGTTAATTTGCATATTCGTGAACCATGGCACAGTGTTTCAGAACTGCTGCTATGTGGGGTTGTAGGGGTAGTAGAGTAGGGGTGGCAAAACAGGGGAGGTCTGGAGTCATCTGCAGTGGTAGGAATGAGTGTGGGGAGCAGCACAGGGCAGGGGTGGCAAAAGAGGACAAGGGCAGCCATGTGGGGAACGGCACAAGGGTGGCAAAATGAGAGAGGAAGGGAGAACAAGAGTGGGTTGGGGGGGCAGGGGAGAATGGCACAGCGCTTACTTTCCCCTTCTCCACAGTGGCTCCCTGCCATCCAGGGCACATCCTCACCCCACTGCGGCTCCCTCCCACCCCAGTGGGTCCCCTCCCCCCCTCCACCAACCCCCTGCTACCTGTGATGGACCCTCCAGCTCCCAGCTACAACCCCCCAGTCACAGCCATCCCACTCCCTAGCTACACACACTTCCAATCAACCAGCCACCCCACAACCCCAGCCACACAGCCTCTGCTACACACACACACACACACACACCTGCCCCACACAACCCCCAGCAGCACCCTCCCACAAACCCTTACCTAGGCTGTTTGCAGGCTGCCTGACACAAGCTGCTCCACCGTGCAGGGGGAGATTTACACACTCCCAGTCTCCCCCAGCTCTCTGCTGCTTGGGCTTATGGGCGAATCCAGGTTTAAGGTGGAGCCACCTGAATGGTGCATTTGGACTGCTCCTATTTTTAGGGAGACCCCAGGAACTCCCCATTCTAGTGCCATCCTCTACTTTTAGGGGGCCAGAATGCCGTCTGCCTAAAAATAGGGGGCCCGGAACTGTGTTCTGGTGCCTTCCCCCTTACTTCAACCCCTGCCTTTTCCCAGCCTTGCACAGCTCAGGTGGCTGGGCTGAGCAGGGAGGGAACTTTAACGCCAGTTCTCAGGCATGCTCGCGGTGCACTGGTTGGGAGCCACTGCTCTATGGATCAAACAATGTGGCTGATTTTTAGGAGGAACAACATAGTTTCATACCACAGAGAAACACAGAGGTAGATAATATTAAATGAAGGGCATTACCTGTAGAATGGTTACTTTGATTTCAGCACCCTCATTCAGGTAGAATAGAACCCATGTACTTTTGGTGGGACTTCTTGAGGAATAATATACAACTCAGTGTGAATAAGTATGACACATTTGGCCACAAACAGCAGACTGAGAACCTAACTCTATCCCTCAAATCTATTCCCTGGAACCAGTGATGTTTGTTGGATGCACTATTTAAAGACATGTGGGAAACAAAGGGCAATACCTCAATTAGCTACTGCATGAATTTTTATTTTAAGAACTAAAATCTATTCAGTGTGGAGTACTGTGATGGCACATTTTATCAATTCACTTCCTCCTAAATTGCATTATGACAGACTGATATCCAAACCCAAATTCTTTGCAAACAAATACAGTAAATTTGCCTCAGATGTCCATTATGTTCTCTTCAATGACCTCATCTTTAATGTGCACTTCAAAAGGCCAGCAAAACTTGTCTTAGCCTTTTTATTTGGCCATCGGTTAGGGCTCAGTTGTGGCTTTGCTAAAAGCCCTGAGCATATGATACAGTGTAGTTGTGCTGCGCTAGGAATGGACTTGGGACAAATTCACAATCTGGATGCTGTTATCTCTTTGCTTTGGATGTAAATAATCTTCAGCACCCCTTTCTCAAGTGTGAAGGACTTCCCCTAGGCTATGTTCACACAGGGAGGGCTTGTTTCGAAACAAGAGGTTTCGAAACAAGCTGTTTCGAAATAACTTTATTTCGAAACACCTTATTTCGAAGGACAAAAACAGTGTCCTCAAAATAAGGGAGCGAAATAGCACGTCCACAGTGTGGACATGCTATTTCACTTGGGGAGGGGATTGCAGGCACCCACAGGGTGTGGCACAGCCGGGCGCTGCACCCCACGGGTGCCTGCAGCCCTGTGCAGGCACCCGTGGGCTGAGGCGCAGCCCTGTGCCACACCCCGCAGGTGCCTGCAGTCCCATCCGCCGGCCAGCGGACACCCCTCAGCACCCTGGCCAGGGTGCTGAGGGTTCCCTGGCCAGGGTGCTGAGGGAGCAGCCCTTCCTCCCAGGTTGCTTAGCACAGGGCTGTTTCGAAACCAAATGAAGTTTTAGCCATTCTGAAAGAACAGCAGCGATTTCAAAACAAGTGGTTTGCTTGTTTCAAAATGGCCGTGTGTTGTGTGGCCATGGCAGTTCTTATTTCGAAACAACCTCTGTTGTTTCGAAATAAGAAGTGTGTGTGAACATACCCCTAGTGTGTCAGCTCAGCTGTGCTGGCTGATGTTTTGTGGGGTGGTGCCAGTCAGGCACCTCCCACTCCAGAATTGCATTGTCATGGGGTATGTCTACACTAGAGCCTTAGGTCGACTTAACCTTGCCTAAGTTGACTTAAGGAAAGCCGCAGCTACATTTGGAATGTATTAAGTCAATATAACTGCTTGCTTTGATGGTGCCTAGGAGGCTCACCCCTCCACACTGCTTGCTGAGGAAGTCGGCCCTCAGCACATCCCACAGCCACACAGCTCACTGCTGGGCCCACTGTGTCCATGGCATGGTGTTGTTGGGCTGCCAGTCCTGTGCAGTGACCTGTTTGGCTTTGGCCTCCCAGATGGGGGGTTCTTTCCCCCACAGCTCACAAAGGTTGTGCAGCACACAGCACATGCTGACAACCTCTGGGATGATCATTTTACTAAGCTGCATGTGGGTTAGGGTGGCGCTCCAGCATGCCTTTCAGCTGGCCAACGGCAAGCTCAATGACTGTATGATACATGTGGAGCCTCCAATTAAAGAGGTCCCTGCTGGCAGCCAGGTTGGCTGTGTAGGGCTTCATCAGTCAAGGCAGCACAGGGTAGGTGGCATACCCCAGGATGATGATAGGTTTCTGCATGTCGCCAGTGGCGATGTTGTGCCTGGGGAAGAAGGTGCCTGCCTGCGTACCCCAGTACAGGCCAGAGTTCTGCAGGACAAGAGCATCATGTGCCTTCCCTGGCCAGCCCACAAAGATGTTGTTGAACAGCCCCCGGCCATCAATGAGGGCTTCTAGGACCATGAGTGTTACCCCTTCCTGTTGATATAGGCTGCAGCCTGGTGGTCTGGGGCTCGGATGGGGATGTGAGTGCCATCTACCATGCCCCGGTGGTTGTCGACCCCAAGTCCAGCAGAGCCATCCAGGATGTCCTGCAGGTTGCCAAGGGTCACTAGGCATCCAAGCACGACCCTGTTGATGGCCCTGCAGACCTGCCTCAGGATGGCCCCCATGGTGGACATGCCGATCCCAAACTGGTGGGCAACGGAGCAGTAGGAGTCCAGGGTTGCCAGCTTCCAGAGGGCAATGGCCACTCACTTGTCCATGGGCAGGGTGGGTCGGAGTCAGGTGTCAGTGCGCTGCAGACCTGAGGTGAGTTTGGTGACCAGCTCAAGGAAGGTGTTCTTCCTCATGCATAGGTTCTGCAGCCAGTGGTCATCGTCTCAGATGGTGAGGATGATCTGGTCCCAACCGGTGATGCTGGTTTCCCGTGCCCAAATGTGACAGGGCATGGAGAACACCATGAGCACGCCAAGTCCCAGGTTTGGTGAGGGGGTTGGCCTGCTGTGGCCTGACTCCTGCGGTGGCAGTTGCCCTGCAGTGCCTGCTCCAGAGCTGGAGAAGACTAGCCAAAATATGGCTGGTGTTGAGCACCCCACTGGCTGATTGCTGGAGCATGTTGGGGTCCATGACCTCCTCAGGCTCCATCTTGCCAGACATGTGGGGAGGGTGCTGTGGTCACTCCTTGTTTTAGAGAAGTGGCTAGGGGAGGAGGGGCACTTCTCTGGTGCACTGTGGGCTAGCTACTCACAATGCACCACTCCTAAGTCCACTGTAGACGTGGGCAGTCTTGTAGGGATTTTCAGTGTGGCCTCTCTATGTTGACTTAACAAGGTCTACTTTAAGGTTGATTTAAAGTAGACCTTGTTAAGTCCGCCTAACTAAGCCTCCAGTGTAGACATACCCATAGTGTCTGGTCTCTTTCCAGCACTGCTACTTTCAATGCAGGTAACCCATGCGGTGAAATAAAGGGGTGTCTTTGCACCTCCCTATTCCCTTGTGATGGCATCTGGTGCAATGCAACTGAGCGCTTGATCATCCATTCTTGTCTGTGAAACAGCAATACAGCTCTTCCTGAACAAAAATACAGCATAAGCGGTCATTATTATACAACTATGCCTTCTAAGTAAGGGTTTGAATACGAGAGTATTTAGGGCTATTTATCTGAAATCCCTCGTGTCAGCCAGAAAAGATATTTATTATTGCTGTTCTTTTGACACTGAAAAGACAATTGAGTCAAACCTGCCTAGAAGCTAAAATCCTCCTTACCACAGTAAAACAAAAACAATACAAAACAAAAACCAACAACAACACAGAAGAGAGAGAGCTCAAACAACTCTGTAAGATTTATCAAAACAAACAAGGAGTCCAGTGACACTTCTAAAGACTAACAAATTTATTTATCACGTGAACTTTCATGAGACAAACTCCCACTTCATTGCACTATTTCCACTGTAGGATGCCCTCAAGGGGTAGAGATGCCTTATGGAAAAGGCAGGGGGCATGAACTTCCTGCAGAATGTGAGGTCCATGGGGAAGTTGAACTGTGTATGCTTAGATATCCGGGCTAATCCTTTACTCTTTAAAAATAATGTGTTTCCTTTTCTATATAGCAACAGCTGCTCTTAGCACTCATACTAGAATTAACACTTTGCATTCTTATAGGTCTTCTGACCCTAAGATATCAAAGCACTTTGCAAGCAACAATTAATTAAGTCCATGCGGTGTCTGTTGGTAAGAAATTTGTATATAGTACCCAGCACTGTTTGCCTATAGAAAATTAAAGACAAATGCTCAGAAGAAAAAGGTATGTATTATCTTCACTTTACACATCAGGAAACTGAGGTCCCTGTATGATTTGTCCAAGGTCACACAGGAAGAGTGGCAGTCTGGAATACAACCCAGGTCTCCTGACCGCCAGTCTTGTGTCTTAACCATATCCATTCATCTTCTCTAAACAGAGGCAATAAGCAGGCAGAAGCCAGAGAGTAGAATTAATTTTACTTTCAGCAGCATCAACTGATGCATGGATTTCTACTTGGAAATCTGCCACATAGACAAATATTGTTCTGTTGTTATTTATACACAGTATTACATGTTAATGTCAAATAAGAGACAAAATCCCCCATCAGAGTTTGTGATCTACATTTCAGGAAGACTACTGTCTACTCTGCAATTTTCCCTTTCTGTTCCAACATGATTGCCCCCATATCTGGAAGACCCAGTTGCACAATGTTAGTTTGCAGAAGAATAAGAAGCTGTGACTTCACTTCATGTCCTTTGGAGGTATTTCTTTGCCTCTTCACTCTACTTTACATGCTCCTTGTCATAGAATGGAAGAGAGGATATTCTCCCAAGACATTACCTTGTTTCCCTTTTTTTTTTTAATATTCTTTCACCCAGAAGTTGTGGTGTGCTGTGTGATTATATGGGGATCTTTCTGAATAATTTGATTTCTCTGACATTATGAATGCTCTGGATGTAGCTTTACCAAGCTGCAGATTCCATTTTGAATATGAGGGCTAGTTGCTGTGTTGGTGGCCTCTTTGCTGTCTTTTTGAAGTGAAAGTCCATAGGGTAGTGATACAAGGCTGACATTGGCAATTGTCAAGGGGTATTAGCTCCTGAACAGGCCTTTCAAAGGGGAAATCAGTTCCGCTTCACTTTCCTCACTCCAATAGGGCTGAGAATTAGGAGAGTGGAAATGCCCCAAGAAGGACAAAGAGACAGGTGACTAACCAGGTTATAAAAGGATTCACAGGGTAAGATTCATAAAGACACTCATAAGAAGTTGGGTAGGAGAGGAAAATGAGGCAGACCAACCAAGCCATGCACTATAAACAAAAAGATGTTGGACAACCCCTGCTGACCTTGACCACACACATCCCCTAAGACCATTAAACTGTAGCCCAGAAAGCTCAAAGGTTCGGTCGGATTCTGGGAGGGAGCGTGCCTGAGATATAGTAGAAATTTGATTCCAAGGGGGGCAGAGGGAGAGTAATTGGACCACATGGTTGCAGCTTTCAGAAAGTCATGCTAGATCCAGGGCCTGCAGTCCAAGAGTATATCTAGGAAATCCAAGAGTGGGGCAGTGCTTAAACTCCATTCAGGCTCCTGGAGACTTAAACCACTCAGGGAACTTGAGGTTGGATTCCCATACATCAGTCTGGTGAATGGCCAAGAGACAGCAATCCAGAAGCCTTTTGATGTAGTATTTATATAAACTTCTGTATTTAACTGAGCCTCAAATACACCCTTGTTCTCAAAACTTCAGAAATAGATTGTCAGCACAATCCTAATGTTGATGTTGAACAAGACTTGTGCTTGCATGTACATCAAGAGGCAAATATATGTAACTTCTATGAGATTGGTACTCTCACTGCCTCATTAATCAAAAATAGTATTTAAGGGAATATACATGGTACATGTTCTTATGTGATGATTAGTCAATGTAGTACCTATTGTACTTCAAATACTTCTTTCCAGCACTCATATCTTACACGGTTGGTGAAAAAATAATCAGGTAGCTAAATCTATATGTTCTGTAATGAAATTGAAAACTTGTCCCAAAGTTCTGTTAACATTTAGTTAGACTTTTAAAAAATCTGTCTCTTAAACAAAAAAGTCTATTTGAAATTAATTAGGCAATTTTGTTTTGATTTATGAGGATGGATTTCTCTCTGCGTGTGTGTTTTGGTATGATGCACACAGTGTGCCATCTGTTCATTTCTATCCTTGCCATTCTTTCTATCCTTGCCACTCTTCAGCCAGCAGAGAAGGAAATTTTTAAAGAATCGTACCATCTCAGATGTTCCAGGATGGAGTTCTTATATTTTTCAAATCATCTTCTGGGTCACAAGAATGGAATCTGCAAACTGAGCTGAATGATCAGTGAGACAGAGGTACACAGGTGAGAATTAAAAAGACCAGGTGTAGAATCTTATGCAAGTTTAATATCTGGTGATTCTGTCTGGGAACTCTAGGTCTGATCCAACACACAGTGATGGCAATGAAAAGACACGTTGTATTCATATGAGCCCTATATCCTGAACTGGCAGATTAATTGTATTGCATCACTGATTTTTATTATCTGATATAAATCCAGTTCTCTGAATTTATTGGGGTGGTCATTGAACTGAGAAATCTGGTTGTTGGTGTGGGGTCTTTTGTTTTTGTTTGTTCCTGAATCAGATGAAATATTAAATATACATTATAAAGACACAAACATAAGGATATTATTCTACAGAAATTTTTATACTGAAGATATTGTTTGATCTATATAGATAATATGAAACCGCGCTGTGATAGTCTTTTCTATATGTTATTCCTGTTATCTAAAAATATTACCAAGAAATTACATACATTTGAACCACAATATTAGTGCAGTAGATCCTCATTAGTGGCAACATATCAGTGTTCTTTTGCTATGTTGCTCCTATAGGGCATGCTGTCTGACCAGATTTGTCATAAGATGTACGGGTGTTTCGGAAGGGGTGAGGCAGTCACATTGTGTGGGAGGGAGTTAGAGGGTTTGGGAATCCCAAGTTTGAAGGAACGGAGCAGGGCAGCCGCCAGATGGCAAAGTGACTGATCAAGCCCAACTGTGGGGGACAGACTAAGCAGCTTCATGCTCTACCCTGGCTAAGGATAGCTGGCTGGGGAGAACACCCTTTGCGGCCTGTAGAGGCGGGAAGGAGACAGTTCCTACCACAAACAGTGAAGACAGGAAGAGGACATGTAAGCACCCCTGGGATGGAGGCCCTCCCTCCAGTTCTCCCCAGTGTATAACAGCACACCCACATCCCACCTCTGGCAACTGAGATAGAGGGGACAGCTCAATGCATGGGGAGGAAGGTCCTTGATACTTCCCCATTGTAACACACAAACACACACACCTTGCTGACTGCAAGCTAGATGCTAAGGAAGGGAAAAGGAGACCTTTCAGTGCACCTCTGTTGCTTCCCCAACTCCAGCTTCTGTCCTGAAAAATTGTTCTCTTGTGGAACTGCTCTCTTAGGCAAAAAATTGCTCTCTTAGGTGGGCAGCAGCTAGAGCTGGGCAAGGGGATGCCATCTCCCCCACCTGACCAGTACTGCCAGAGCCAGGCCGCGGCTGCTTTCCCTGGCACCCGGCTGAGTGCAGCCAGTGCACCCCCACCCAGCCCTGGCTGCACGTGGCGGGGAAGGTACCCCCCCACCTGGTGAGGGGACTGGTGCCAGATCAGGGCTGTGGGGGACTAGCTTTACGGCTGCTTGCCCCAAGTGTCACACAAAAGGTTATGGCCTTGGGAAGGCATCCTGGGCAGAAGATGAACAAACCATGTTAATTCGAACTAATGGTTAGTTTGAATTAACACAGCTCCATTCGGTTAGTTCAAACTAATAAGTTCGAACTATCCATTAGTTCAAAGTTAAGGGAGGTTTTATAACTTTGAACTAAGCTTTCCTTAGTTCAAACTAAGGAATTCCTTAGTTTGAAGTAAGGAAAGCCACTGTAGCTATGCACTAATTTAGTTCGAATTAATACTCATTGATTCAAACTAAACTCCAAGTGTAGACATAGCCTTGCGGACCCAATCACAATCTCCTCCCTATACTGGGGAGTTCAAGGAAGAAGCAATGTCTCTACATGCTCCCCCAATCTCTGTCCCTGTATGTCACATCACACATTAGAAATGTCGCTCTTATGTGGCACCTGCATTGCTGTTACTAAGTGGACAATTCATGGTGGGGAAAATGTTCCCAGGAGAAATGTTGCTCAAAAGCAGCACTTGCATTTTGCAAGGTGTTGTGTCTACTGTATGGTAGCTCCAGAATGGAGGTTGACTAAATGGGACCTGAGCTCGAGGCATTAAGGGTCCGCTACTGCCCTGGCTGTCACTGCCAGGACAGTATGGCAACCGGGCAGTGCATCCACATCTTCGGAATTAGTACTGTTAATGTGGGAGGGATGTGCACCATGGCAAATTTGAGACAACGCTGAAGAGAAGCAAAGTGTATCCCTGGCTAGTGCGCTACCTGCTGATTTAACAGGATAAGCGTTAACATCGCAAGGGATGGGGGGGTAGGTGCCTTGAATACAATTACTGTCAAGTAACAAAAATGATTATTTTTAAAAACTATAATACTTAACCAATTAGCTGATAAGCTGTCAAACCACCGATAGGAAGGTTTGCCAATTTGTGACAGGTTTCTTCTAGTTTTTGATATTTTTTACTGGAGAACTCAAATACCATTTTAAAAAATGAAATACATTTAAATTGTATATTAATATTCTATCACAGATACTACAAAATGATGAGAATTGAAAGTCAAGTTTCTTCCTGCATTTGTACTTCATGCAAACCATGAAAAGTATGTGGCCTACACAGTTTTAGACCTAGTTGACCCTTCAAAGATTTGCCTGTACAGGTGTACTGGCAAACCCTCCTTGTGTAGATGCAGTTTATGCCAGCAAAATGTGCTTTTGCCAATATAGTTTATACTGGTTTGTCTATATTTGTACAAGCACATTAATTCTGGTAGTACTCTGTCTATACTAAAATTGCTGCTATATTGAAATGTCATCCCAAATTCACACATGCCTCTCAACAGCATTGTTCTACCAGGAAAAGTCTTTAGAGCAGACCTGGGCCTGAGTATGGACAAAAGGAGAATAACCTGCACAAAAATTGTGCATTGCTACCTTTCCAGAAGCTGTCATCATGCATATGAATACAGCCATGCTTACCATCCTATATCTTATAGATACTGATGTCCCTAAGTTGAGCTAATTGTAGCTAATTGTATGGCATGTTATGCCTCATCATCTCCCAAAATGCCTATAGTTAACTGTGTGTGTATTTAGCTCATCATCAGGGCAATCTGGTGCAATTTACAGGAATTAGTAGTGATATATAATGACGTTATCTAGTGTCATTCTGGAAGGACCATGTGCACTCTCCCACCACAGGTAGAACTGTGTTCTGTCCGTGTGCGTTCTTTGGGGGCATTACTGAAAGGAGAGAATAGGACTCATGGGTTGAAGTGACTCTTTCTAAAGGAAAGACTGGTTGTGTACAAATATGCTGATACTCTCTTTTTATATAATCCTTATCCTTACTACATTGGTGTGTGTCCTGTAGCTTCTGTAGCAAGTATGTGTCATCCTGTATCATTTACCATATTCCTGTTGAGATATGTTAATATGCTGTCTGTGTGTATTGTTGGTTATCTCTGGGGTCCTCTGTGGTTATTAGGGAATGCATCAATTTGCTTATGAATTCTTACTTTATTTAGGCATGAGATGATCTTAACAGAGTGAATTTGACCTATAAAGGTTAATAAATGAACAGTAGCAGCAATAAGGAAAAACTAGATGAGACAATGTTTATTTAAAAAGGTGTTAAATCTTATGTTTTGCAGTGGCATAATTTTTATGCTGCCTGTCTTTGAAATAAACACTTGCCAGGTTTTATGATGTCTGTTAACAGGTATCAAACAAAGCCAAAATATATCCTAGAAAGTATTTAGGAAGATAAGAAGTGTCATCTTTGATCAGAATCAGACGTCCATCTATTTTTGGAATTCTGTCTCTAGCAAGGTGTTCCCCACTACCACGTGGGTTTCAGGTCCAGGATTCCAGCAGCAACAACCACCAAGATGCACATATCAGAAATAAAGTGCTTTATTAACTAACAAATTACTTAACTAAATGCCCAGACAAAGTGATATATCCACAGTTAAACACAAAGTAATATAGACAAGCTTACAACCCAATCAGCAGTCAGGGACCCCACTTCACGACCGCGGGCTTCAGCAGGGGAGTGATGTCCTCCGCAGCACCCTTCAAGGTCCTACAGCGAAGTCCAGTGAAGTTAGGGAAAGGGGCTATTGTTATAGCTCATTACTCACAGGGAGGGGTGATCAGGCCCTCTCCTGCTCATGTAGACTGTCTGCTGAGGTGTTGATTCCCACCACCTGTATCCTACAATTTAGCACCTAGATAACTACTTGTTTAGTACATAGTCTGGCAGAGTGGAAATGTGTTTAGGGGATGGGGGCCTCCATTGCCCACTATTGTTATACCATCACAAAGTCTGCCGTTTGCCCTACACATGGACATATACCATAGGGTTCAGAGGACAGGGCAGTAATGGAGAATTATTTGTACTACAACAAGCTGTCCAAATTTTGTGCATGATTCATTTCCCACCAAGCAGTGAGTTTGATCAAAATTAGCTGTGTGAACTCCCAAATCACATGCAATGTTTTTTTTAAAGGGTGACAATGAGAAAACAAGTCTGGCAGTTCATTCTGCAACACAGCCAACGTGCAAACATTCCCATATACAGAGAAAAGGATCAGATGCCAAAACCTACACAACTAGGAATGGTTCACTGTCAGTTTATCACATTTTGTCCTTTCTGCTGTTTGTCTAGCATTACAGGGTATGTCTACACTGACGAGGGCAATTTCACTGCCATCATTTCACCCTTCAAGGAGCGGTTCACAGTGAGTATGAACTCACCGCGCTGCTCCTGGAAGTCGGCCCCAGAAGTCCTGGGGCCAGGGGGCATAGGAAAAGGCTGACTGCAAGGGACTTGCAGTCATCTTTTCCCTAATGTGTAGTGGCAGCTTTAAAACTCACCACTATTCACGCAAGGAATTTTGTGTTCCTTGTGTAACTGGTGGGTGACTGCCACCAAATTTGCCCTGAGTATAGACTAGGGCACAGTTAGGTCTGCCCTCAGCAGAAGTATCAGTGTTCTTTTAAACTGATCTTCCATCTTTGCTCTTGTCAACATACAGTTAGTTGCCTTCTGTGGTTTTAAAATAACTATTCAGTTCTATTCAAGATAGGTTTCTATACACTCCTTGTAACATACCTCAGCCATGATTTGTTATTGCTCTCATCCTCTCTTCAGGGGGGAGAACTGGGTGTGCAATGTAGTGTTTTGTTCTGATGCAGAGCTCCATTTTGATTGGGGGGGTGGATTGCCTTCAGGGGTTTGTTTTCAAAAGTTCTTGTTGCTATGCATTTATGCTAGAGAAGGCAGATCAAAGAAGTGTGCCTAGCATTATAAGCAGAAGGTAGTGAGATTTTTGATGGTCTTTGTTTATTTTAGGCGTTTACTCCAGTGTCACATTAGCCCCTCAAAAAAACCTCTGTCTCCAGCTCAGCTGAGTTCAACCTTGTGGTAAAAAGTTTCATTCTACTCAAGAAGCAACATTGTCTACCACCATCTTCATTGCAGTACTTTGGGCCACTTTTTAGACACACTGACCAACCTTGACAATAAGGACTAAGGCTTTGAAATGGACTGTTATTTTCTCACACTACTGAGATTTTTTTTCATCCAGTACAAGAGTTTTCAATATCTTAATGTATTCCATAGCAATTTTTTTTCAGTTCATTACATACTGTTCATGGAATTATATGGCCAAAAGAAAATATTTTTTACCAGAACTGATACCTTTGTTCCAGGTTGGGTTTTGGTTTTTTTTCTCCATTGATTGTTTCTTGAAAATTGTCTGATCTCTGGCTGCAGAACAAATTTTGCACTAGCTCTCTCTGAAGTTTGCTGTCCAAGTCTCCAGAGCCTTTTAAGTGAATTAGGAGATAGAGATTCTTTCATCTTTTCTTGTTTGGTTCTCTTTTGAAATATAGGGGTTGTGCAGAATTCATTATAGGTGGAAGTTTTTGGGTTCATTTTACAAAATCTATTCTTCAATTTGACTGATGTTTAAGCAGAAGTTCTGCCTACAACATGTTAAAACACCAGATGTTCAAAGCCAGCACATATTTGGAAGAGAGGTATGAAGAGTCAGTAGTTATCAAAAACAAATAAATGCTGTAATAGAATTCACTGCCTTAGTGCATGTCTAACAAAATCTTATTTAATACCCAAGGAAACTCTACTTTTAATTCTGACCATTGGATTTCATAGACAGTGGACCAGAACATCAGTTGCTGTAAAACAACATATCTTCCAGGATTTGGTCTAGTATTTCTATTTTGTTCTTTTTCAAATCTGCATTTCTTTCTAGTTAATAAACAGAAATGATTTTGTCTGATCAATCAAAATATTAAGTACTTCAGCAGAAACTCTATAAGACATTCCAGAATCTCTTTTGTGTTAGATGATGATGAAAGATGAAATCCCAGAGAATGTGTAAACCTGAGCACTGTGGCTCATGTGTGACCAGAACAAAACTATCTTCTAAATAACTTAAGAACTTCTTTAAGGATGTATAATTGGATATATGCCTTTGAATGCTCGAGGGCAATAAATCAGCCCCTCAGTAAATGTGGCTTTTCTCCATACAGCTTTTATGTGGTTTAGCATATTGCCTTTGGGACATGCACACTCTGATTTACTAGTTAAAACAAAGAAACAATAAAATCCACCAAGAAAATGAGCCTTCAGGAGAAGCAGAGTAAACAAGCTATTAGAACACTTCTACTGATTGGTGGCACTGCACATTAGGTAGATAAAAGAAATAAAAACACAAATGCAATGTTATTCTGTTAAGTAGCACATCCATGTGCGTTGTTAAGATATAAAGGACACAATTTTGCAAAATTAGCAACTCAAAACCATGGTTGAGTTCCGTGTGTTTGTATTTTTACGTCTTCAAAATTGTACTCTCACTTTCAATGGGGTTAGTAAACAATCTTTCCCTTTATATTTATTTTTCAGTGTACTGTTTGGGGTTCATAGTGGAGAAAGAGCATGCTTCATATTTCATTCAGGGCACTGGAATGGTTTGTCAGAAATGTTACTAGTATTGTCACCCATTAGCTGAGTGCTAACAGATGTCAAGGCCTTGCAGTTCAGCTTCCCATTGGAAGAGAATTTAGTGATACAGAATCTTGATATACTTTTCATATAACTTGGTTTGTTTACACATACTTACCAGTCCTGATATAAAATGGTCATGAATAGGATGCAGGCAATTTTGTCTTTCAGAGATCTCAGTTCAAACACCAATATTTAATTCCAAGGCAGCACCAAAACACTGATTCTAGTAGATAGCAGATGTTTTTGCTTGCAACTTTACTGGAAGCATCATGCTCAGAAAACCAAAACCACCATGATTGCTTTCTAGACTAAAAGCTGGCTTGTACGCTAAGAAAAAGAACCTGTATGATTATGCAAAACAGTACTCCTGCCATAAACAAATATTTACCAAAACAAAAAAAATACATTTTCCAAAATAATCTGGGTTCCAGTCCTTTAGCTAGGGTGACCACCCATCCCAAATTGGGTAGGACAATTCTGAAATATACATTTTAAGTCCCTGTCCTAGGACAGCATTTGTCCCACATTCCCAGCCTTTCCACCTGCCTGGGCAGCATGCTACAGGGGCCAAGTCAGGCCAGGAGCTGTTCTTGGGCACCCTGCCCAGGGCAGGTGGAGGGTCTGTGACTTCCCAGTGGTCCAGCCTCCCTCAGTGACTCTTACCAGGGCCTGGCTCTAGATTCCATCCTGGACAGAAGATGGGATCTTGGGGAAAGAAGAAAAGTGAGGGTGCTGCCACAGAGGGGACCGTTTTTGCAGTTTGAAAAGGAGGTCACCATACTTTTAACACTATCATACAGCTGCTAACATCTAGCATTTCTCTTAGCATCATCTATTTGCACTACAGGAGTGTAAGTACGGGTTTTTGCTTTTGTTATTTTAAATGAAAAGTTCTCAGAGAGAATGCGGCTAATGTGTTAGTTTATCAGAATTTAGGTTGAAGGAAGACTGCCTACCCAGAATCCTAGCAGTCAGGCAGCCAATCAGGAAGGCACCTGAATTCCAGCCCATGAAAGGTAAGGACAAAGAATGATTTATATACTATTCACTATTCACTAGATAGTCACAGTCTCTATTAGGTCACATAGGACATTATGAAGGAGGAAGCAGAATCAGATCCCTTAATCTTCTCCTTGGCCTTGTTCAAGTTGTGACTCCAACCAGGGGGGTACAGGCGGGGACAGCTCGCTTGATAGTCCCTAAGAAATGTATGCCTGTGAAGGGAAGAAGAGGAACGAGGGCAGAGAGCCATCCTGTTGAGTTCATGCTGCTTGCTGGCCAGGTTAGGTGACTGAATGCAGAAAGGGAGTAAGCTGCTGCACAAAAAGGAGAAGTAAATTACTCCCCACACCTGGGCAAAGGTAGGAGCAGGGAAGGAATTGTGAGTTTCTAAACAATTTGTTCTCTCATCAGCTCTTGGAGTAGGTGTTCCTGCTGAGGACAGATTGTACAGTCTCATCCCCCTCCCAGTCTTCATGGAGCTTAGTTATTTTTAGTCCTGATGTTAAATTAATATTGCATTAAATCCAGTTACCTAGATAAACCCATTTTAAGTTCACAAGCAAAAAACTTGAGCATAATGGCAACTGACATTTTGTATTTATAACCATTTGAACAGTTCCTCCATTGTAAGAACAGCCTGGCGCGGTACACACTATACAGACCGGCACTGCTCCATATTGCATCTGACACCTAACAGAAAAAGGAGAAAAGTCATTATTTTTTTCCTCCCATTCTTGGCTTTACTGTACAGAGGTAATGCTTCAAGAACTTAAACCACCTAAAATGTCTGAAAGTGTATCACAGGTGTGTACACAGTGTGGTGGGTATGTAATATGAAGCTAGACCTCAGTTGAGACAACATTTTTAACCCTAGGGAAAATGTGACAAAAATATCAATTTTTTGGCATCAAATGAATTTTTTGTTTTTGATACAATATCAAAAAAAAATAATTTTTCTGGGATTTTGATGAACATGGAAATTTTTATGACAATGAAAGAAACAGCCTACATTTGAGGCATAATCATCTGTGCTGATAGATAGTGCACATACTTAATATTTCTGCCATTCTGAGAAGATATACCATTTCTAACCATATTCCCTATCTCCACAACAGGGAAATTCTGCTAGAAATAGTGGAATCTTTCAAATTAGGACTTCACTATGCTGCCAAGGGGAAGATGTCTATCAGTCATCATGTATAGCAGCATAAAGGCACAATGTTGCCCACATGATATTTTATAGAGCTGTGAATACTGCAAACAATGAATATTCATTTAAATTGCAAAATGAATTTGCTAGTAACTTTTTTGTAAGCACCTGCCATAAATGTTGAAGTGATCAAATTTTGATGATACAAACATTCATGGAAAATTAATTTCAAACTGAGATTCTCTGCAGTTGCACAAACTAAATTTTACAGTTTCCTAGATATGAATATTTGTGCCAGACGTGGTTGTGTACTTAGGCTGTTTTCAACAAGCTATCTGAGAACAGAAATCATTTGTGGGACTGACTTACCTGTGCAAACATAACAAAAAACATGCAGAGAACTGTTTGCCATCAATTACTCTATAGAGCTAAACAACCTCTTCTCACTCCCAATGATACAAAATAATGAAGAAATTGGAGAAAATTTTTATCTTCTGTTTCATACGCTGAAAATAGTCACTACATTATTTGTGAAATATGTTATTAATAATTAATTGTTTCCTCTGCTCTTGTATTTTATGCCCTTATTATGGAGCACTAATAATCAAGTTTTGAAGCCTTCTCCTCAAGCTCAAAGTAGGGTTTGGAAATCAGAAAGCAAATACCCTGTTGTTAAGATGGCAGCCTGAGTGTGTGCCTTCCTCACTACAAGGGTTCACGTGCTAGACACAAAAGAAAGTTATAAGAATTAAATTCCCACAGCCACAATATTCTGCCATTTTTCTCTTCCCCACATGCATGGAACTCTAAGATGCCTGTCAGAGACACAGCAGAGACAGATTTTGCAACCAGGGGAGCGATGGGTTATTGGTAGTGGCTCCCTATTCAGTGGGTGCTTTTCTCCACTGTTACACCTATGCTTCCTCCTCCTCACTCTTCTGAGAGGGTACCAATCACCTAAGCAATACCCTTTGCAAATCTCATACCAGCCTCGTGCAGAGGGGAGGTCCTGGAGTGTGGGAAGACCATGGCATGCTAGATAGTGAGTTGATTCATAGAGCTGGGCCCAGCTTCCCCAGCTTGGTACACTGGGTCATAAAAAGCCATTCAGATTTGGCCTGGCCTTCTCTCCTTTGTGATTTAGGGGCAGCTATGTCAAATCTGAGTGCATGGCCTTGTCACAGGGTGTGTGGGGTTGCAGTGCTGCATGACATTGAACCAGGCCCAGCCCCCAAGACAGGCACTGCTGCTGGCGGGTGAGTGTGGGCAGGGCTCACTGTCCAGCCTGCTGTAAAAATGTGTGTTGTATTCCTCCTTTAGTCAGTTATGTGTTATGCTTGAAAAGGTGCCCTGTATGCACTCAAAAGCCAGTGAGATGAGAGAGTTGCCCCCTAGTTTCTCTGCCAAAGGCTGACACTGCAATCTGTACTCAGCCAGTCTGCTGACCTTTCTTGTCATTTACTTGTGACTTCAGTGTGAGTTTTGCCTGAAGGAGGGCTACTGGATTGGGACCAAAATAAAGAAGCAGAATAGGGACATTGGCAGGCTGTTTATGTCACAAAATGTATCAGTAACTCCCAGACAGCATCTATATAGGAAAGACTTTTACTTCTTTATTGAAAACGAATGATGTATAGGCACCTGTAGTAACCTTGGGGAGGAAGAGATTAACACCCTGGTCAGTGAGTCCCAGGGAGGCCAATAAAAACAAAGTACAGGTTTTTTTTTAGTTGGAGCAGCAGCCCTGCTTGTTTCCAGTTTGGTAGCAGCAGAGCTCCTCAAAGGATCAGTAGGAGGCCAGAGAGACAGGCCTGAAGGATCCAGTGACAGCCTTGTCAAAGCTAGGCTCAAGTTTGTAACTGACCAGGCATGAGTAGAACAGGGAATGTTTAGCTAGATACAGTCAGGGTATTTCTTTGTTTTGGTTTGCCTTTTGATTCCTCTGTGCTGAGCACATGTATCCCCTCCTGCTACCCTGTAACGACCTAATATAAATCCCAGGGAAGCAACTCTCTGTGTTTCTTATCTGTTCTTTATAATTAAAGATTTTACCCTTTTAAAATAAGCTCTGATTCTGTGTCCTAAAAAGAAAGAGGTTTTTATGTACATGTGCCTCAGGCTACATAGCTAACTACTAATGGGGATTCTGTCCCATTTTCAGCTGGTAGCACAGGTGGGGATCAATTGCTCTCCTCTGGGAGGAATAAAAGTGATTGAGGGTACCTCACAAGAAGGAATTCCTAAGTCCACCTTCCTGGGTTTTCAAGACATTTTTGCATTTGGGTGATGGCAACAATACCAACCCAAGGCCAGGGAATTGGCAGCCTTGGAGAGTTTTTAGACAAGACTTTAGGACTAGTGGTTTTTAAAGCCCTTTGCAGGCTCCCACCTTCCGCACTCAGAGTTCCAGAGTAAAGAACAGCCGTGAAAGCATCATTTAATGAAAAATATTGTTTTGGTCCAGCCCTCATCCTTAACTGTACAATATATATGTAATTTCTCTCTCCTGTACTTATTCCATTTTCTTTCTCTCTCCATAAGTTCCTTTCTTTGGCAGTGGGGTGGCTGAAGCTAAGAAGTGACCCACAACAACCCTTCCACTGCAGTCTAAAACAGACTGACATTCATGCTGTATGCCAGATAGTTTGAAGGGTTTATGATCCTCAGTGGACTACATTTGGTCAAATCAATTTTCACATATCACCTGAGATGGCATTCAGACCCAGGTGAATTTAAATGTTCTGTTTCTAGTCTCATGAAGTAATTTAACTGTCTCTCAAACCAAACTACTATCTTTAAACCATGCACTGGGCAGTAAGATGGAACTGTTCATTCATCCTGCTGTGGCAAACAGCTGGAAGGGAGCGAGAAGCCTTGGTGTGCATATGTATCACCACCTTTCCCTCAGCTGCCTGCTGTTTTTTTGAGGCAGCTTTACACTAGCATGGAGTTGTTTGAATTTACAATACTA
Source organism: Podocnemis expansa (assembly GCA_007922195.1). Taxonomy (NCBI): domain Eukaryota; kingdom Metazoa; phylum Chordata; order Testudines; family Podocnemididae; genus Podocnemis; species Podocnemis expansa. The sequence goes on from ML681966.1 coordinate 27,547,226, forward strand.
CTCAGGAAACCTTCTGCTTGCATCCCTGATTCATTCCTCTGTCACTGTCCCTTGTTTCCTTCAAGCTATGCTACCTTTTCAGATTTGACCCATCCCATTTGCTACCCCATCTATAAGTACCCTTGCCTGAAGATTCACTGGAGTCCTTACAGGGGCAAATCACATCTCTTGCATTAATAATTATAATTTATACTGTACTCCAAAGTGCACTAGGTGCCTTACTAAACATCAAAGATGTGGCTCTTGCCCTGAAAAGGCTCCAGTTTAATTTGATGTGACATGAGAAATGAAGGTAACAGAGTATAAGTGGAGGAGTTACAGCAGTATGGATGATCATGCAGTTACTCAGCGGCATGCAGAGGTTCAGTTAAAAGGTTTTATTATTAACTTGTTTACTGCTGGCCTTGCAGATGAATTGAGTCTTAAGCAACGATTTGAAAAGGGGGCAGTTATTTGTCAGTTCATACTTAGAAAGGGATCCAAAGATGGGAAGTAGCATGGAAAAAAGCAAAGAAAGGGATGTGGGAGAGCAAATGAATGAAGCATTTTGTCCCTCTGGATCAAGGTACTGCCACCCTTCCCTGGCTTGCAGTGGTTTCCTTTATATACAGCGGAGATTCTAATCCAGGGGTACATGTATCCAGGGGGTCCATCAACTTACCTAGATATTTGCCTAGTTTTACAACAGGCTACTTAAAAAGCCCTAGTGAAGCTTGTACAAACTAAAATTTACACAGACTATGATTTGTTTATACTGCTCTATATAGCATACTCTAAAATGTAAGTACAATATTTATATTCCAAAAGGTTTATTTTAAAGTTATAGGGTAAAAATGAGAAAGTAAGCAGTTTTTCAGTAATGGTGTTCTGTGGCACTTTTGTATTTCTATGTCTGAATTTGCAAGCAAGTAGTTTTTAAGTGAGGTGAAGCTTGGGTATACAAGACAAAACAGACTCCTGAAAGGAATCTATCAGCGCTATGCCACTGAGACAAGCCACTACAGGGAGCTTCTTTTCATGGCATGCCTGGGGCATGGGCATGGTGGGGGCCCCTGTGTCCCAGCTCATCTCAAAAGAAGCCTCTTTGAACTGGCTTTTGGTGGCAGGACACAATTTTAGTGGCACCACAGAGGGTGCTGCATGTCACTCCAAATGGGCTTACATGCCACTGTCTGCAAGCATCTTGGGCACTGCCTGTCTGTGGTTTACAGATGTAACAGATGGGAGATGGTGATAGAGATCCTGCCTGTGGAGGATCACAGCAGCTATGTGACAGCTGGATTGGGGGTGAGGACAAAAATCACGGAGCTCAGCTACAAGGTGTTCTGTGTCAAAGAAACTGTTCCTGATGGCTTCTAGTCCATCTTTGTGTGGAATGTTGGTATAGAGGTCTTCCACATCAATAGTGACTAGGATGGTGTTTTCTGGCAGATCATTGATGGATTGTAGTTTTCTCAGGAAGTCAGTGGTATCATGAAGATAACTAGAAGTGCTGGTGACTAGGGCCTGTGGAGAGAGTCCACATAGCCTGATAATCCTGCTGTGAGAGTGCCAATGCCCAAGATGATGGGGGTGTCCAAGATTCCTGGGTTGGTGGATCTTGGGTAGTAGACTTTGTCCTGACCCACAACTACTTCAAATTTGGAGATGATCTATATCTTCAAGTCAGTGGCACACTGCACAGCTATGGGTACTTGCATGGGCCCACAGCCAACATTTTTATGCCTGACCTAAACATCACTTCCTCAAATCTCATCCCTAAGTACCTCTCCTTTACTTACGTTACACTGATGACATTTTCATCATCTAGACCCATGGGAAAGAGTCCCTTGAGGAACTCCATTGTGATTTCAACAATTTCCACCTCAGCTTGGACCAGTCCACAGAAGAAATCTACTTCTTGGACACTACTCTATGAATAAGGGATGGACACACCAGTTTATGCTGAAAACCAACTGACTGCAATGCATACCTACATGCCTCCAGCTTCCACCATGGACACATTACATGATCCATTGTCTACAGCTAAGCCTTAAGGTACAACTGGATCTGCTCCGATTCCTAGAAAGAGACAAACACCTACAGGAGCTCTGCCAAACATTCCTGAAACTACAGTATCCACCTGGGGAAGTGAAAACACAGATCAACAGAGCCAGGCAGGTAGCCAGGAGTCACTACAGGACAGACCCAACAAAGAAAAGAACAGAACACCAATAGTGGGCCAATAGAAATCTCATGAGGTTCAACAAGGACAAGTACAAAGTCCTGTACTTGGTACGGAAAAACCCCATGCACTGCTACAGGCTGGGGAGCAATCAGCTAAGTAGCAGCACCGTAGAAAGGGACCTGGGGGTCCTGGTGGATGGGAAGCTGAATATGAGTCAACAGTGTGCTCTTGCTGCCAAAAACGCCAATGGCATACTGGGCTGCATCAGAAGAAGCATTGCCAGCAGATTGAGGGATGCGATCATTCCCCTCTATTCGGCACTGGTGAGGCCGCATCTGGAATACTGTGTCTAGTTTTTGGCTCCCCACTACAAAAAGGACGTGGACAAATTAGAAAGAGTCCAGCGGAGGGCAACAAAAATGATGAAGGAGCTGGAGCACAAACCCTATGAAGAAAGACTGAAGGACCTAGGCTTATTTAGCCTGCAGAGAAGACTGAGGGGGGATTTGATAGCAACCTTCAACTATCTGAAGGGATGCTCCAAGGAAGATGGAGTTTGGCTGTTCTCAGTAGTAACAGAGGATAGAACAAGGAGCAACGGTTTCAAGTTGCAGCTGGGGAGGTCGAGGCTGGATATTAGGAAAAACTTTCTTACTAGGAGTGTGGTAAAGCATTGGAATGGGCTACCTAGGGAGGTGGTGGAATCTCCATGTTTGGAGATGTTTAAGGCCCGGCTGGATAAAAGTCTAGCTGGAATAATTTAGTGGGAGTGGTCCTGCTTTTTTTAGCAGGGGGTTGGACTAGATGACCTCATGAGGTCCCTTCCAACCCTATGATTTTATGATTCTAGCCATCACCTATAGCCCCCAGCTAAAATCCGTCCTACATATCATCAAGGATCTACAATATAATCTATCTTAGATGATCCCACACTTTCTCAAGCCTTGGGATGAACAAGACAATCCTTGCTTACAGACAGCCACCCAATCTGAAGCAAATACTCACTAGTAACCAAACACCATACAGTAAGAATGCTAACTCAGGAACCTATCCATGCAACAAGCCTCGTTGCCAACTCTGCCTACACATCAGACTCCAATGATACCATTACAGATCCCAACCATATCAGCCACACCATCGGGAGCTCTTTCACCTACATATCTGCTAATGTGATATATGCCATCATGTGCTAGCAATGCCCCTCTGCCATGTACATTGATCAAAATGTACTATCCTTATGCAAAAGAGTAAATGAACACATATTGGATATCAGAAATGGTAACATTCATAAACAAGTACAAGAAAACTTCAATCTCCCTGAATACTCAGTAACAGCCTTGAAAGTTGCCATACTTCAACAAAAAACACTTCAAAAACAGACATCAACATAAAACTGCAGAGCTGCAATTGATTTGCAAACTTGACACAATCAGCTGGGTCTGGATAGGGGAGTTGAAATGGCTAGCACATTACAAACAGTAATTCCCCTGTTCATGCATTCTCACTTTCTGATCAACTGGTGTGAATGGGCCCAATCTGCCTAACTGGATTGACTTTGCTAGCACTTGCCCTCCACATTGTAATGCTTCTCCTTCATCCTGGAATGTGTATATATATATCTCTCAACTGTAGCGTCCACTTCTGCATCTGCCAAAGTGGGTTGGAGCACACAAAAGCTTATGCCTGAAGAAATTTGTTAGTCTTTAAGGTGCCACTGGACTTGCGTTGTTTTTGCTGTACAAAGACTAAGGCTACATCTGCATGATGCTTTTAAATTGAAACAATGACCGTTGTTTTGATTTAAAAGTTTTCATGTGCAAACAGCATTTTGTTATTTTGAAATGACGAGCCCCATCATTTTGAAATAATGAACCTTATTTTGAAATAGTAAAACCTAGGCTGAAATCAAAATAGCCGTTATTTCAAAACAGCTGTTCAGACGTGTTATTTCAAAATAGCCATTATTTCGATTTAACACTTTTGCCCTTCTCCTTCCCAGGGTACCTTCCATTCTGCATATATTAGCTGGCAACATGGCCCTGCCAGGGGGCCATGTTGCCACAACTCCCATGCTGCCCCTCTCCTGATTTGAAACAGCAAGTCCTGTGTCCGGACTTGCTATTTTGATTTGAGGTTTTTGCTTATTTCAATTTAAGCTAATTCAAAATAATGATTTTATTTCAAATTAACTTATTTTGAATTAACTTATTTCAAAATAAGCATCTAGATGTGGACATAGCCTAACATGTCTATGCCACTGGAACTTGACTCATAGTGCTATTCTGAAAATGGGCTCTTCCATCAGGAAACTGACTTTTCATTTAGAAACTCAAATTGCTTTTTAGGTTTTTTGTTTTTCAGTGAAAAGTATATTCTTCTGTGAAAAGAAGGCACCTTCTGCAGAAGCTTTACTTTAATCCAACCCCCAGTTTTCCAATGAAAAAGAATTTTGATGGAAAATTTCTATCCAACTGTATTGGGTATGTTGTGTGCATGTGTAGGTGAGTGGTGGCAGACAGGGATGCTGTTTGTTTCTTCTAACATAATTTAACACATCTAATCTCCTCCAATCCCTCATGCTTCTTCAAATTCATACAGTATATAATCATTGTCAGTTATGCTCATGCTTTGAATATTCACTCTTATTGCTGATAATGCAGCAATATTCATATCCTAGTCCTGTAATATCCATATCTTAATTGGTTTTATATTTTATCCACCTCCAGTCTTGGTAGGCCATGAATTCTTTTTCCCCATTCTTAACTTTTGAGATTTTCCTGCTCCAGATAACATGTACATCTTGATTCAGTTCTGTATGTCTCTGACATGTCCATTTCTTCTGTTGTTTGTTGTCCTGCTTGATGCATGGTGTCTCTGTTTTTCTTTGTTGTTGTCTATGTTCCTTTCTAGCTCTCTGTATTTATAAATCCCATTTAATTTTTTTTTTGATTACTGTTATTTACACTTACAGTACAAGTAAGTCATTTCCTCTGACAGAGGCTATCCTACACAATGCAACTATGCAATGCTTTAACAAGCCATTTAGCTAACAGTACAAAACTTTATGATATGACACTTTGTTGATATTTCAAATAGAGCTACAAGAATAACTAATTTTTTTGGTTTGATGGCCAAACTGAAAAATCAGTATGGACAAAAACCTGTTGGGTTGTCCAAAAACTATTGAAAGAAAAATCAGTAAGCTAAAAAAAAGGGGGGGGGGGTCATTTGGGTTGAAGGAAACATTTGGTTTTAATTCAAATGAAAACATTTTGTTTTGTGGATGCTGTAAACTATTTCTGAAAATGAACTAAAATAAAAAAGTTGTTGGATTGAAAAGTCAAAACATGTCATTTTGAAAATTCTGAAACAAAATGATTCATATATTTTTTATTTTTTATTCTTTTTTAAACAAAACAGGCAAATTTGACACAAATTCACAATTTTTTTAAAAAACCTGAATCAGCATTTTTGGTTAAAAAAAAAAATCAAAAAACAACCAGCTCTAATTTCAAGGCTGGACACTAGGGCTATGTCTACATTAGGGGCTTAAGTCAACTTAAGCAAAGCCAGTGCTATATTTAGAATGTATTAAGTTGACTTAAGCATTTCCTTAAGTTAACTTAATAACTCCTGCCCTGTAAGCCGACTTAAACTTTTAAGTTGATTTTACAGGGCAGGAAGCCCTGGGCCCTGCCCCCTGTCCCACCCCCAGTCCTGATCTCGCTCCCAGATCCCATTCCACCTCCAGGGGCCAATCCAGCCCCAGCCGTCACTGCCAAGTGGCTGGGAGACGGCTCTAGTTCCCAGCCCCTTGTGGCAAGCGGTGGGGGCTTGGAGATGGCTCCCATTGCCAGCAGAGACGGGCTGGGAGACCAATCTGGCTCCAAGACTTTGTGCCCAGGCAGGCAGCTGGGAGCATGGTCAATTTCCTAGGCTCATAGCCTGTGAAATTGACCAGGTTCCCAGCCACCTTCCCACAGCACAAGCAGCTTGGAGCCAGATAGGGCTCTGAGCTGGCTCCTAGCCCCTGCAAACTGAAGCAAGGAGCTGGGGGGCAGATCGGGCTCCCAGTCCATCTTCATGGGCAGCGGGGACCAGCAGCCAGTTCCCACAGCCTGCATGGGGGACTGGAGCTTGATTGGGATCCCAGCCTAACTCCTGTCCTGGCCACTTGCAAGTGGCCAGGAGTGCATGGAACAGTCTCCTGCCCTGGCCACTTACCAGCCTCCACCACCTGCAAAGAGGTGCTAGAAGATGGATCTGGCCCCCAAGCTCCTCGCCCCACAGCAGGGACCAGATCAGGCCCCCGGGGCCAGATCAGAAGGCCAGAGCCCCATCACGCCCCAGAGTGGGAAGAAGGTGGGGGCCCAAGCCCAGGCCAGGGTGTGTCTACCAATGTAGACATACCCCAAGTTGACTTTACAAGGTTGCTTAAAGTTGACCTTGTGAAGTTGACTTAAAATGGCCCCCTAATGTAGACATAGCCTAGATTAGTAAGGCTAGAAACATAAAGGGAATTTAGGCTCAGCATTTCCACTCCTTTGTTCAGATGGTCTGACTCTCAGTGGACACCAGAGCCCTGAGCTTGACAACTGGGCTCCCTATTTCATGCATGGGGAGCATAAGTTGGCAAACCATGAAATGCATAAGATTCATGTTGAGGTGGATAGTGCCTGATGGCAAGGTACAGAAAAGAGAAATGGCATAAGGCCCTAGGCACCTCCTTTACCCATGACACACACCTTGGAACCCACTCTTGGCATTAGGAACCTGTATCAGGTCAGTGCTTTTCCCCCCAAAAAACCTGGGGAGGTGGAGGAGTCTTCTGTTTTATCAAATTGCCCAGAGCTTACCTAGAATTTGGGAGGCCCAGGTTCAATTCTCTCCTCTGCCTAATTTGGAATAAGGATTTGAAACCAGTTCTTCAATAGCCCAGGTGAATGCCCTAACTAAGTACTGGAGAAGACAGGGCATTCTTGTATGGGCCTCAGTCTCTCCTGTTGGAGCTGTTCTGCTTTGTATAAATAATTAAAAATTAATTGGAGCAGCAGCTGGAATCCAGCTCATCTGACTACCAGCTGGGCTCCTAACCATCAGTCTATACAGAGCCAATCTTTCTCTCTGGCCCAATGAGTATTTAATTATTTATACAAAGTGGAATAGCCTGATCCTGCTAAGTGCTGTGGATCTCCTGTTAGATGCTACTGAATACTTTCCACTCCCATTGAAGTCCCTGTTCATTTTAGGAGCTCAGCACCTTGTAAGTTATCATCTGCATGCCCACAGTGTCTGAGATGTTCAAATGTATGGGTACTTTTAAAGACAAAAATAAAATTTAAAAATCAGTTTCAAATAGCCCTGCTCTGATTCCAAAGTTGCATCATCTAAATGTTTTGTTGTCACTCACATTTTTCCCAAATGCAGCATTTTGTCATTTACTGTCTTAAAGTTATTTAGATACAGTACCAACAAGTGATAAGACATTTACTTAACATAAAGGCTTTTCCCCATAAACTCTATAAATGTCTCTTTCCTTTTGCCAGCAGACCTCATTGTATTTCTGTCTTTTTTCAAGCTCTGCAGAGAATCTGTTCATTTTTGCTCCTGCTACATAGTACGCTATTTCATTATGTATACAGTACGCAGCTGCCTGTGCTGCTGTTGAATAATCTTGTGTACTGAAAGTATAGTGTCATCTAAGGAATTCTGGATTACCTAAGAAGTGTGAACAAAATGAATTTCTCAGCTGAAACTGTTGTAGAACTGCTACTCTAATTCTTTATCATCATCGAACTCATTCTAATGTGTGAACTCTTGTTCCTTTTTTCTATGTAAATTCAAATATTTTAATTGTCTATTTAAAAAAAAGGTCCCACGTTATTTTAAAGCAGAAGTGGGTACAAATGAACTGAAGAACTAATATGATGTTGAGAACAGCATGATCATATGGTGCAACAAGAGTCTTTGTGATAATTATAAATAGTAATTGCTTCTTTGCCTTTAGCAAATGTAGTTGGCTGAGAACTTCAGTGGATGGAAAACATATGCTCAGAGTGGAAAGCCTATAGGCAGTACATTTGTGTGTTGATTTGATTCCAGAGGGGATCTCTTATTGATGTTTCTTGTCTGTTGATGTCTTTGGAAACTAAAACTGTGGATTTTGGCTTCTTTCAGTTTTATGCCATGTATTTTGACCAATGCATTTTAAGAAAGTAACAAAAAGACAAAAAAACCTAATATAATCCATGGTTTTTCAGTGTAGAGTGTTATAGTCTGCAACAGCCTTTGCCTAACAAGTCTGTGGCTTTGAGCCTGAGTAGAAAAGGCCTGTGGTTTTAGATCTCTACTGTTGACTGTCTAGGAATATTCCATTAGCCTGAAACTGAATCTGATTCTGCTCCTGTTGAGCTAGGCTGCCACAGTTCCATCTCAGATGCTAAGGGGAGTAAGACACTTCACCTTCATGACTCTCCTGCTCAGACTTGTTTGTAGATGTAAGGGGAAGTGTGCACCACAGTGCTCCATACTAAAGTTCCTTGTAAAGGGGGGCTGGGAGTGAGATACACCCTATCTTTATTCCCCACCTTGCTAGTCACTTTTTAGGGGGACTGCTCCTGTACTGAAACATGATGCATGCATAACTGTTTACAGGATCAGGACCTCATTTAGGATATACAAATGTTGTTCTGTTCAGTGATAATGTGTGTGGGAGTAAAGAATGACAGCTTAGCAGTTTTGACTCACATTATCAAAACAAGACTCTGTTACATCATCTGATATTCACCCAAAACTGGGAAGAAGATTTTTATTCTATTAATTTATCATAAATCGTAGATTATTTTTCTTTGGAACATGCATTCTGGTTATTTTATATAATACACTTTTTCTAATCACAGTGACATCATCTGGTGATGGAGCATTCTAGCATGAAGAGCAAGCAACCAATGAAGATTTCACAGCATTCTGAGAACTGTTCTAGCTGATGTGCAGAACAAAACTAGATTCTGCCATTTCCAAATCCGAGGTAGGGCTTTACGCATGGGAGACCTGAGCCTGAAGCTCACTGAAATTGAAGATTCCCATTGACATCAATTAGGCTTTGAATCAGGTCCTTTTACTGTTTCAGCAGTATGCAGTTTGATTGGGAATCAGTCCTCAGATGTGCAATGCATCTGAATTATTGCGCTCTTAACATTTGAGATGCCTGACTTCTTTATGTACAGGTTTGTTACTTTAACTCTGCATTAAAGGATGTTTTTACATTTAGCAATATAACATCAGTACACTCAATACTATGTAAGGAATTATTTTCTGGTCTAGAGGTAATTGAGCCTATCCATCCTTTTAATGCATCCAGCAATATTCGTATCAACATGCTATTACACCCATTTGGTAGGTATTGATAATTTCAACACTTGTGTCACTCATTTCCACCCCATCAGTTATTTCGTTTCAAAACCCCCAGTTCACAGGTGATAATAAAATATATTCAAATATCACACTGGAATAATATGACAGTTACTTAGGGATGTTGCATCTACATGCAATGCAGCATCTGATGAAGTGCGTTGCAACCCACAAAAGAAATTTGTTAGTCTTTAAGATGCCACAGGACTTCCATTGCTAATGTACATGCAATTCACAAAAATTGCAGCAAATCACCCAGTTGCCTCCATGAAAATACTACTACTGGTCAATCAGTGTTTTTTATTCAGTGATGCAAGCTGTTCTTCTCTCTCTGTTCACATTATGTTATACAGCAATGGGTTTAGCATTTTGCTGTCTAATTTTTAGTCAGCAATTAATTTCTCCTAAAAATGAGCAGCAAGTTAGCTGTCTGTTGAAGAAAGGTAACAAATATCTTGTTCTTCAAGACATGAGAAGTTAACATAAACATCTCAGTGTTTCCAAATCTATTCTCACTTTTTTATTGTTGTTCTGTGTTTGCTACTAATGAAAATTGCTGGATCTTCATCTATCCACAGAACCAGCAGGAATAAAGGCAGTGCAGGCTTTCCTGCCCCTCAGCCCAATAAGACATTCTCAGCACACCCAAAACTATCTGCTTCAATGAGAATTTGGGGTACAGAAAGAATGCAGACACAGTAGAAACTTGGTTTAGTCCTGACCTGAAGAAGCCATCTTTAGCCCTGCGTTGATTCGTCTTTGGTGTGTACTAATTAACCGTGACAGCAGAGTAGAGGAGAGAAGTCCCATGACAATGCAGAATCTTGACCTCACTGCTTAGACTTGTCATCAAGGCTGATAATTAGCACAGCAAAAGTAGTCATTTTCATTATGCATAAACCCATCTACTTGGCCCTGGACTGATTGACCAACTCATTTCACTTGGCCTGTGAAGGGTCAGGTTTTGGTTATTATTGTTCTGGTCCAGAATGAAATAAGTACTGAAAGGTTCTGTAATCCATTATAAAGTCTCCAAGCTCATTCTTGACTCAAAGATGCAGCCCAACTGTTTAACTACATTCACCGTTTGGGTTTAAAAATGTTGAAAAAGTTCAGATACCCAGACTTAGTCTAATTCATTGCCTAATGACAAAACACTATAACAAGAAAAAAAGACATTCCTTCCAGGAAGCAAATTCTAAGTGCTCACCACAGATAGAAGGTGTGCTTCAAAGGCATGCATTTCTGCTAAGAATATTTATAGTACAATTATACAAATGAGAAAATTCTTTACATGTCATTAAAACCCAACTCATCAGTTTGTACCTGTGCCTTAACTTCTTGGTTTGTTCTGTAGAATCATAGAATCATAGGGTTGGAAGGGACCCCACGAGGTCATCTAGTCCAACCTCCTGCCAAAAAAAGCAGGACCACTCCCATTAGATCATCCCAGTCAGTGTTTTGTCCAGCTGGGACTTGAACACCTCCAGAGATGGAGATTCCACCACCTCCCTAGGCAACTTATTCCAATGCTTCACCACTCGCCTAGTAAGGAAGTTTTTCCTAATATCCAGCCTGGACCGCCCCAGCTGTAACTTGAAACCATTGCTTCTCGTTCTGCCCTCTGTTACTACCGAGAACAGTCGAGCTCCCTCCTCCTTGGAGCAACCCTTCAAGTAGTTGAAGGTTGCTATCAAATCCCCCCTCAGTCTTCTCTTCTGCAGGCTAAATAAGCCTAGGTCCTTCAGTCTTTCTTCATAGGGCTTGTGCTCCAGCCCTTTGATCATTTTGGTTGCCCTCCTCTGGACTCTCTCTAATTTGTCCATGTCCTTTTTGTAGTGGGGAGCACAAAACTGGACACAGTATTCCAGATGTGGCCTCACCAGTGCAGAATAGAGGGGAATGATCACATCCCTTGATCTGCTGGCAACACTTCTTCTGATGCAGCCCAGTATGCCATTGGCCTTTTTGGCAGCAAGAGCACACTGCTGACTCATATCCAGCTTCCCATCCACCATGACTCCCAGGTCCTTTTCTCCAGTGCTGCTATTTAGCTGATCACTCCCCAGCCTGTAGCAGTACATGGGGTTTTTTCGTCCCAAGTGCAGGATTTTACACTTATCCTTGTTGAACCTCATGCGATTCCTCTTGGCCCACTGCTCCAGTTTGTCTAGGTCTCCCTGAATCCTGTCTCTGCCCTCTAGGGTGTCTACCATTCCCCCCAGTTTGGTATCATCTGCAAACTTACTAAGTGTGCAATCTATCCCATCATCCAGATCATTAATGAAAACATTGAACAGAACTGGCCCCAGGACCGACCCCTGGGGCACACCACTTGTTACTGCCTGCCAACTTGACATGGAGCCATTGATTCCTACGCGCTGAAACCGTTGTTCTAGCCAGTTTTCTATCCACCTTACAGTCCATGCATCTAACCCATACTTCCTTAATTTGCCAATGAGAATGCTGTGGGAAACCATATCAAAAGCCTTGCTAAAGTCAAGGTATATCACATCAACGGCTCTTCCCGCATCCACAAATCCAGTCATCTCATCATAGAAGGCGATGAGGTTGGTCAGGCATGATTTACCCTTGGTGAATCCATGCTGACTGTTCCTGATTACTCTATTTTCCTCCAAGTGTTTCAGGATGGATTCTTTGAGAAGCTGCTCCATGATTTTTCCAGGGATTGAGGTGAGGCTGACAGGTCTGTAATTCCCTGGATCCTCCTTTTTGCCTTTCTTGAAGATAGGTACTATATTTGCTTTTTTCCAGTCCTCTGGCACCTCCCCCGTTCGCCACGAGTTTTCAAAGATAATGGCCAACGGTACTGCTATCTCATCAGCCAGCTCCCTCAGCACCCTCGGATGCAGTTCTGTACTTTTTTTATTTTTGTTTTAGATACTATGCTCTGGACCAATTGGGCACAGAGATCTATTCCAGCCTCTGCTGGGACAGTGCATTCATGTATCTGGGCTTATATATATAAGCAGCTGCCTGGAACTGGGATGGCGGGCAGAGCCGGGTGCTGCAGCTACCCCCCCACCCCTGGGCTGCTCCCCGCTCTTCCCCACTGCCTGGGCTCCTGGAAGCGGCCAGGGAAGTGCAGGCTAGGGCTCCCCCAGCCATTTGTGAGCGGTGGCAGGGGACGAGGGCTGCCAGTTCCCCAGCCCCTCGCAGGCTGTTGAGGCTGGGGAACTGGCAGCACCCCCTCCCCACCACTCACAAGGGGTCAGAGGAGCCCCAGCCCGCACATTCCCTGGCCACTTCCAGGCAGCCAGGGATGGGACACCCAGGCTACCCCGCTAGGGAGCAGGGCAGCTGGCCAAGCTGGCTGGGGCGCCTGCCACCCCCCCCGAGCCCGGTAAGGGGGACCCGCGGGTTTCCCTGACCACTTCCCCTTGCTGGGGGTAGGGAGGTGGTGGGCGCCCCAGCTGGCTTCGCCCGCCATTTCCCTTTTCCTGGTGCCCGACCCCCCCCCACCCCCGGCAAGGGGAAGTGGCAGGGAAGCTGGCTGGGGCACCCTCCGCCCCCCTGCACCTCTGCTCAGCACCCTGGCCGGGGGGGGGGGTAGGACCTTCCTCCCAGGGTGCCATGCGCCCTGGGAGGAAAGTCAAACATTATTTCAAAACAATGGTCATTTCAAAATAATGTGTCCGAATGGCGTTATTTCAAAACAACCAGTTTTGAAATAACCGCCGTTTCGAAACGAAAGTGGTTTAAGCTGTTTCAAAATGGCGGCTCTTATTTTGGAATGATGGGATCCATCATTTCAAAATAAGAATATGTCATGTGTACTAAAACTTTTTTACTTCAAAGTAACCACTGTTATTTCAAAATAAAAAAGACGTGTGGACATACCCTTTAATATTATGTGCATAATAACCACTAACATGCTCTTTGCTATGCATAGCATAAATGTTTGGCAGCAACCTTGGTATTTTTCCACTTTTCTCTGCAGCATGTGATGCAGGTCATTTGCCAGAGTTATCTGAGTATATCTTGCTAATTTTTCTGCCACTGTGGGGGGCCTTGGGCACTGGTGCACCTTGGTGCCTTCTGTTCTGTTCTTGTACAACATGGTAACCTAAGTCTCCTTTGGGCTCTAATATCTTGGTCTAATTTTGGTTGTTGGCTTTAGCATGCAGATATTGGGTGGTGTTGGTAGCCTGTGATATAAAGGAGGTCAGACTAGATGATCAGGTGGCCTCTTGGGGGCCCAGTCCCTTCTCACCCACCTGGCCAGCATGCCTGGAGCTGGGCACAGGGATTTCTTCTCCCCTGCCTGGCCAGCACTGTGACAGTCAGATGTGGGGACGCCTTCCCCACACAACCCAGTGCTGCTGTAGCAAAGTGCAGGGGTTCCTTCCCTGTGCCTGACTGAGCACACAGGGCTGCAGCTGGACAGTGGGATGCCTTCTCCCCCCCAGCCAGGCTCAGGGTGCCTGGAGCCGGGCGGGGAGAGTGGGTGGTGGTGTTGCCCATCTTGGGTGCCATGTTGCCACACCTCTCATGGTGCCCCTCTCTTAAATCGAACTAGCAAGTCCTGTCCATGGACATGCTAGTTCAATTTGGGTTTCTAGTGGTGACATGTTAAATTGATTTAACTTAAAGTGATTTAATGATTATTAATTCAATTTGATTAGTTCAATTTAGTTCAAAAATTGATTTAATAATCTAAGTGTAGACAGCCTATGATTCTATGCATTTGGTGTTTACATGAATAGGTCTGTTGATTTGAATAAAACAAATAATGTGAGTGAGGGCTCTAGAACTGGCAGTAATCCAGTAACACTGCTAAACTCTAAAACACAAAATAGTTTTTGAAGTCTAAAGTGAATTCCACTCTAGCTAATTTCCCTGGACATTTTCAAAATGCAGCCTTGTTCTGAAAGGCTTATGTAGGGCAGTCAAGATTTTATCAGTAAGTGGCATTTAAGGAGAAAACTAATACCTTTGCCACATCTGTCATCAGTTTTTCTAAATCTGATTCCTATTTTCTCAGAAAGCTACTTAAAAAAAAAACCATAAGAAATGCAAGATTTAGTATGGGTGACTCTCCTCCAACCTAGTTGTAAAACTAGGTCTTCTAGTGCATTATATTGTCATAGCTTGTGCATTAATTCTTTCAGTGCTAAACTGGGACTTCAGAATTCTCTGAGGAAAGGGCAGTGAGTAAATGAGTTGTATCAGAACCAGAGTAGGAAACCAGACTATGAATCTGAGAAAGGAAGAAGCAGGGATGGAGTGCTGTGACTCTAAGGGTATGTCCACACACACTTCTTATTTCGAAACAACAGGGGTTGTTTCGAAATAAGAAGTGCCATGGCCACACCACGCACGGCCATTTTGAAACAAGCAAACTGCTTGTTTTGAAATGGCTGCTGTTGTTTCGAAATGGCCTAAACCCCGTTTCATTTCGAAACAGGGTTGTTCCGAAACAACATGTGACCTTCCTCCCAGGGTGCTGAGGTGTGTCCGCGGGGGCGGTGCACCTTACTCCGCCGGTGCCCGCAGCCCTCTGCAGGCACCCGTGGGGTGCAGTGCCCCTCTGTGCTGCACCCTGTGAGTGCCTGCAGTCCCCTCCACAAGCGAAATAGCAAGTCCACACTGCAGACCTGCTATTTCGCTCCCTTATTTCGAGGACAAAGTTTTTGTCCTTCGAAATAAGGTGTTTCGAAATAACATGTTTTTTTGAAACAGCTTGTTTCGAAACATCTTGTTTTGAAACAAGCCTGCCCTGTGTGAACATAGCCTAAGAGTCACATTTGCTCCATGGAAGAAGTGAGCTTTACCTGGCATATCTTCCTCCTGGGCTCAGCTGTATTGGTTAACATGTTGTGGGAAGTGTTAGCCATGGATTCACCTACTCCTCCTCCAGCTGAATGGGAGATGAAGCTGTGGCCCAAGGAAGGTTGCTTAGCTCCTGCCTTTGTTACAGGACAGTGCTGTACCTGTATATATGTAAATAGTTAGTTATAAATGAGGTGCCAGAAGAAGACATTTTAGAGCCTTCTGCCATAGCTCAGGGAGGAGCTCACTCAAACTCCACTCCCCACCAAAAGGATCTTGGCCCAGCAGGAGCTCGTTCTCCCTCCCACTCAACATTGTTCACTTTTGCTCCTGAGGACTGGGACAAGTTCTGTTTCCCCAATAAGTATTGGGGCATGCCCCTGCTCCCCCTCCCTGCATCTACCCACCACACCGGCCTTGTGTATGTTTCCTGTTTAGAAAATGAAATATTATCTTGTGTTTTTTAAAACCAATAAACTTCTTGTTGTGTATTAGGAACAGCTTCCTCTGTATGCCAGTTCACATCAGCTATTAACAGTGTGTGACCTCTGATGTCAGTAGCTGACAGAATGGAGTAAAAGGATGCTTCACACCCCCTTACTTTGTAGCTCATGCATGTGAACAAGCTTAGAATTGAGTCTTAAATCTTGTATTAAAATTTCAGGTCTTTGGGGCAGTCTCAGGGGAAATTGAATAAGCTGGCATAGACGACACACAAAAAAAAGCATATACGGTTTATAAAGGTAAGTATTCTGGATTCATCTGTCTTCTACAAAACTCTCACTATGCATTTTTAAACCTTTAAATTTGAAACACTTACTGCAAATTGGAGTAGCGTTGTGCCTACCAACAATTTTAAACAGCAACAGAATTCAAGGTCCCTTGGCTTCTTATTAAAATAACTCTGTGCTCTGGAGGAGAAAAGTGTTTTGTTTGTTTGTTTGTTTGTTTGGAAGAATGGGCTTATATTAGCAGCTACCCCTAAAGTGAAATCCTAACATGTTTATAATTAATGAAAAACCCTACTGAAATCTGTTCCATGTACATTTACAGCAAGGGGTGGGGGAAACAGTGCTGTGGATGTTCCCCAGGATAGTAGACAGGATTTATTTGTTTTTGCCTCAGACCTTTCATTAGTGCCACCATTTACAATCTATCTCCATGGTGTGTTAGAAGCAGATTTGGAAGCTGCTGAAGACAACAGAATTGGCAGGTTCTCATCATCTCCAAAGGTCATCTTCTACTCTATTGTTAGAGGTGGCCAAAATATTTTGTGCAAAATATTTTGAATACTTTGAACAACTTTTCAACAAGCTCTGGTTATGTTGAATAGCCTATTCAATTTGCACAAGATCTTGCAGTTTTGTTGTTGGTTGGTTGATCCTTTCCCATTCCAGTGAAAATCCCTATCAGATCTCTGAAAATGGCTTGAGGCACTTGGTTTAATTTTTCAAAGCTCCTTATCTAGTGTTTGGATAGCTGACATCTGTTTCCATGGGAACAAGAACTGAAGTAACTGGCAGCTGTCAGCAGCTAGCTTACTTGTTAGAACTCCGGTAAATGTTATTGGCTGCTGATGGAGAGCTGCAAGTGCCATATGGCAAAAAGTCCCTGCAGACATGGGATGGATCTCGTTCCTAAATTCTGTATTGGTTCACTTCCGGGGAAATGCATAATATTTTAAATTATTCTAAATTAATTTTTAAAGAAGAATTATGCAGATCTGTTTTCTACCAAAATAATTTACGAAAGAGATCAAATACTTCATAAAAACAAAAGCATACTTGAAGAACCATTGTATTTGAGGCAGTACTTCATTTCTCCAGTGACTGAAGGCTCTCAACCTTCAAAAGCATACTTCATAATGTGCATGGGCTGCACAGGTGCTGCATCCCACTGGTTCATTGAACAATGGTGAAATGACAGGTGACTACAACAAGGTCATGCCTACATTGGGAGTTTGCCCTGATTTCAGCCATCAGTTTATAGCCATTGATGTAGCTGCAGCAATGCAAACCCCTAGTGGAGAGAAGGGTAGTCATGATGTGCATTGATGCAATTTCTCCCTGCTTGAAACTCCTCTAGCATGAACTGCTTGCCTTGCCTGCATTTGGAGTTTAGAGCCGCTGAAGGGACACTAGTCCGCAAAGAGCTTAAATCTGACCAAATTTTTGGTATGGATAAGGCCTTATA
This sequence comes from Podocnemis expansa, assembly GCA_007922195.1. Lineage (NCBI taxonomy): Eukaryota > Metazoa > Chordata > Testudines > Podocnemididae > Podocnemis > Podocnemis expansa. The sequence continues at coordinate 27,564,789 of ML681966.1, forward strand.
GATAGGGATTTGTCTCTTGAATGTCTGTAATATAGTTCATTGAACTACTGATATGTTGTTGCCTGTGCATCTCATAAGAATGGCCTGGGAGACTATCAGGGTGTGTCCACACACACTGTTTAAATTGAAATAACACTGGTTATTTCGATTTAAAAAATGGTAGGTCCACACGACGTTCTCTTATTTTGAAATGAGGAGTTCCCTCATTTTGATATGAGGAAAGTTATATTGATATAATAAAACCTACTATTATATTAATATGACAGTTACATCAAAACTGTTATTTTGAAATAACACAGTTCAGACATGTTATTTCGATTTAACTGTTAAATCAATTTAACACTTTTTGCCCTTCTTCCCAGGTGCTTTCCTTTTTCTATATATTGGGTGGGGGCATGGCCCATTGAGGGGGCCATGTTGTCACACCTCCCATGATGCCCCTCTCCTGAATTGAAATGGCAAGTCCTGCGTCTGGACATGCTATTTTGATTTGGGGGTTTTTCGATGTGGACCTGTTAAATTGATTTAACTTAAATCGAATTAATTATTTTTATTTCAATTTTATTAAATTGATTTAAGTTGAATTGATTTAACTGCCTGTGTGTGAACATAGCTTCAGTGACCTCTTCTGTTAGGATTTGCCATGGCAGTTGAAGGTCAGCTGTGGGGTTTGAGTATGATGATTTAAATTAGAGAGTGCTAATGGCAGGGTGCTTATGGTAGAGGAGATTTGATCTGGTACAAGGCTCATCTCTTCTCTTAGTCATTTGCCTTTGACAAATGGGATAGAGAAATTCCATGCTGATGTAAACTGCCATAGTACAACTGAAATTAACAGAACTATGCAGATGATTTATACTAACTGAAAATCTGGCCCTGTGTTTATAGTAGACTTTTTTGTCCGCCTCTGAAAAAAGTGCGACTGTTTATTTAACTGTGTTTATTAAATTACCTGCACCCTGACCTCAATAAGAAGGTGCATTAGAGAAATCAGTAAACAAATGAGAAACTTTTCCTTCTTTTCCCAGTAATATGTTCCTCAGGTTCATTTACTCATGTATGACTTTTCTTCTCCACCTTCAACTCATTATCATTTATTATTTTGCAATACATAGGAATGTAAAAGGCACCTCACAGTACAAACTGATAGCCAAGTCTGTACCTCATATGGTCTACAGTCTTTTATTAGGCATGACACAGTGAATTGGGGGGTAACAGTAGGGAGAGGAAATAAGGCTGGGTTTACAGACTATCATTTCAAAAAAATATCTTTGTGGTGCCAATTTATGGGCATACCACTATTAGGAAGCTCAGTAGAGCCCCTCAGTAAAGATGCACAAACCAACCATGATCTGGAGAACTTTGTATTGCATTTTGTTCATCAGGATTAAATAGCTGCCAAAGCATATCAGGACTGCAGAGCTCCTGAGTTAGGGGGTATCACAGTATTAAAGTGCTGACTGAATCTTGCATGTACTGTGGGCTTGCACATGCATGAACTCTATGAACACAACAATGTCCTTAGATAACCTTCTACTAGCCCTGCAGTCATGTTATAAAAGTACATCATGGGCCACTGTGACTTTTAAGTAATCTATTACCAAACCAAACCTGCCTACACGTTAACACCCTAGACAACTGAAAACTGGGGGGAGGAATATAAATTTAACTTATCATTTACTCCTTATTCACTTGGTTCTTCTTCTCCTTTTACACTGGACAGCGAAACTATACTGGTTAGTCTCTATTCAGTGTCACCTTCTCATTCTCCTGAATCTGGGACCCAATCTGAGACACTGAGTATGTTCCCATCCCATTGACCTCAATGGGAGCTGAAAGTGTTCATCACATTAGTAGATTAGTCTCTAGTTGAGAGGGATGTTTAAATTCTACCATTCAAAATGTTCAGTGTTGTTTTGCAAGACACAAAAGCATTTTTACTAAAGAAAACAAAATCTCACATTTTGTGCCTATATTATCTTACAGTATTGCTTTAGAGTCTGGGGATCAGCTGTATCTACCTAAGTGTGATGGCCCTATTTTGCCTAATGTCCCACCACAATCACATATTATTTATGTAAGTCTTGGTGTCATTTCTGTGTTAGACAGTTCGAAATCTCCAGTGGTGATCAATAAAATAGGGGACATTGAAACTGCCTCAACACAACTAGACAGGGCTAAAAACACCACCTCTTGTGCTTTTTCAGGCAGTTTTGGCAATTGATTAGTCATAGGCACTGCAGATATATTTGTGAAAAAATACATTAGTGGAATACCAGAAAAGATCCCCTCCCTTTTGTGGATAATTCAGTTAAAACCCCTCATTAGTGATGTCCTGAATATCATAAGGATTTTGAAATAATTTTGAAATGACGTCAAGGTAGAACACATGACCAGACTGGCTATAAGCACAATCAAACGATCAAATAAACTACTTGCTTGGGGCTACACATTAGCCTCACAACTCTTTCTTCTCTGGAAATGAAAACAATGAGAGAAATTGCATACTTCTCAGTCTCACTATAGCTTCAATCATCTGCATGGAATCCCCCCTTGCAGCAGTTAGTACTGAATGTTCTTCCAGCGCTGCTCGGATACATTCAGTGGTAGGTGTCTAGTGTCATAGCACATGGTTGGTCGGAAGCTTTTTGCCCTAGCCTGTCAGAGCAGGGTTGCTGGCCGATGCCCCCTCTGGCCACTCCTGTGGCTATATATACAAGCCTGACCCTGACCCTCCCCAGTTCCTTTTTCCACCCTCAGCGACAGTCTTGGAAAAGCCCCGTCCTTGCGAACGCCAGTGCCTGTTGTTTTTTCTTTATATGAGCTGCCAAGACAAGGAGCAAAGGCACTGGGCATTGGCCTTAGAGCAAGCATGGCAGCCTACCCCTGAAGAACTGGGGTTGCCTTTGTCACTGGCACCACATGCCAGATCAGCACTGGATCCCTCTCTCAGCACCACTCCCCTTGGGAGCAGAAGATGGCACTGTCAGCGCCGACATCAGTGCAGAAGCGCTCCCGCCAGTCCAGCTCTCCTCAGCCGGGCCCTTCCTGGCACCAGGGACACGAACCGGTGCAGATCCCAACCACCCCAGAGGCTTTCGAGGTGGCAAAGGCTCTACTGCTTTTGCCTGCGCCCACTCCTCTGAAGCCCCCTAAGCAAAGAGGAAAGCCTGCTTTCCTTTCGGGGAAGTGGACTTCTGCCAAATGGCACCACTCCCCAGCACCTAGCACAGTGCTGAGCTCCCCAGTGCCACAAGGTAAAGCTCCCCTGACGATGCCAGGCAGTCCTGCCCCAGGCCAGACTCTTAAGCACCATAGATCATGCTCCGCTTCTGCCTGGGACCGCAGCACCACTACATTGCCAGTGCTGTCTACTTGGCTCAACACTGAACCACCTGCCCACAAGAAAGCTCCCACTCCCCGAGTCTGGAGATTACCCCCTCCAGAAGAAGCAGACAAGCCAGAAGGTCACTGGCACCGAGTGCCTATCAGTACCGTCCGTGCTGAGAGAAGTCCCATTACAGAGGGCTTACTGTGGTACTGAAGAGCCTGCACTTGTAAACCTAGACAGGGAGTTGCACCCCAAGCCAAGGTCTTATAGGGAGGTCACCACAGCACACTTTGACCTTTTGTGCCAGGTATCTGCCCATATGGGCTTAGAGGCTGAACCCATCAGGGGGGACCAGGATCCCCTATTTGATCCCAGCTTATCATCTCCGCTGGACGCTATAGCAGTGCTGCTGCACCCCAGCGTGCATGACATTGCCAGGTCCCATTGGCAATGTCCCACCTCTATTCTCCCAATGTCAGACACAGCAGCACGCAAATACCAGGTCCCACCAGAGGATTTTTCCCTTCCTCATCTGTCACCCAAGTCCGAGTCCCCAGGTGATTGAAGCTGCCCTCAGGCATGGAGTACAACAACCTACCCCCACCCCCAGATCCCACGCCAAGGTCCAGAGGGACTAGACAGATGTAAGTTCTAGGCAGAAAAGTGTACTCAACCTCGCTTTTCCAGCTCTGTATAGCTAACCACCAAGCAGTGGTGGCTAGACACACCTTAGATATATAGGACTCTTTAAAAAGATTTAGAGACCTACTTCCCCAGGAACATAGGGAAAATTTTGAGTCCCTCCTACAGGAAGGCTTATTTGCATCCCAGGATTCACTTCTAGCTGCATGGGATGCCTCAGATGTGGCAAGCCAAGGGGTAGCCTCAGCTATTGTTATGAGGCGCACGGCATGGCTTCAGGAGCCAAGCCTGCCTCAAGACATCCAACAGGCCATCCAGGACCTCCCCTATGAAGAATGGTCCTTATTTGCAGGTGACACACATCTCCTGTTAAGTGATGCTAGAGACACCAGATTGCCTAGTCATCCTCCTAGACCTCACCATCATAGGGAATGTCAGCCCTCTCGACCAGGTGGGGAACAAGATCAGCCCCTAAGGGATCCGGAACTCTCGCTCCCACAGGGCTCCTCTCCTTAGATTACCCGGCCCCGGCTATATACCACTAATAACAGCCTCAAGTATACACCACTAATTTCTCACTGCTGTCTTCCTTTCCTGTAGAAATCCCTCAGAATTTAGCAGAGAGGTCTGCAACCAAAGGAAGGGAGGAAACACTTCCTCTGTTTTTTCTCATACCTTCCTCCCTGTGCTAGAGCCAGCTAACAGATCATAGATTCCCATATCCCTAGGAGTTGGGGCCCCTTTTTCATGACATTCCCTGGCCTCACAGCTGAACACCTGCAGATTACTCTGGCCATTCGTGACACGTTGCCCCCCACCACCACCACCTTGCCTCTGCAGCCTCCCTCAAGAGTGAATAAGGGTTGACTTTTCAAAGCATTCCTATTTACCAACCTTCCGCCTCTTCTCACAGCCTCACACTTCACGGTCTTGGGAACCTCAGGACCTATGTTCCTCATTCAGACCCCAACACTTGCCAGAGCATGGGTTAGTAATAATTTAAAAGGCTAGGATAAGAACAGAGGCCCAACCGGAGAATCATAACTTGCCCTCCTGATCCATGAGGCCAACCTTGCAGAGCTTGAAAACACGAGCAGTGGGCCCCTCATAGTGCCCTATAGCCCTGTGGTGCGACCCTCAAGCCCCTTATTTAGATATTCCTCCTGCTATCACGAGGAAATACTCTTGCAAGCATGACCCGGATAGCCCCAAATCAACCTCACAGATCCACGGGGCCATCCTCCACCATGTTGTTAGGTGAGCATCCTGCATTGTTTCTCTTGGTGGGCCACGCAATATACATACTAGCGGGAAACAAGGACTGGACCACATCAATGATCAGTGGGCACCCCCCAGTGTCATTTTGTTTTTCCACTTAAGGAATCTCCTCACCTTCTTCCCTTCAGTGAGGCCTCCCCATGAAAGACCTGGTTTTTTTTTTCCTTTCTCCCTGAGAGTTGCAAAAGAAAGGATGCTTTTGGAACCCCACTTCCTTATGATGTACCCTCTGGATAAGCCTGTCCCACTACCTCTCCCCTCCAGTAAGGGTTTATCCCCTTGGTTTCAGTCAAAAGGCTAAACCCCAGGGTCATCTAAGTTCTTCTGTCTATCCAGGTCCCCCGTCTCCCTCTTCCCAGGGGCATGATGGGGAGGAGTCCTTCCCTCAACTAGACACCCACAGGGGCATTATGGGGAGGAGTCCTTCCCTCAACTAGAAGTGGAAAAGCATTCCTGCCCTCTCGTTTTGCCATGAGCAGGCTTCTTCCCGCCCTGTACGCTCTCCTATTGCTTTCCAGGTAAGTGCGTTCAATCGGGGGAGGGGGCGGATTCCCTGAATGCTTGTGAGCTACACCCCTCAAATGTGCAACTTCAGTATGGTTACCCACCATCTCCTTGGACATACCACTCCCTCGCCCCTCCTCACCTGCTGAAGGGGGTCCCTTGATGGTTGCCTTCCTCCATTCTGCCCTCTTAAAGCCTAGCAGGGCAACATCAACCTTTGCAAATCAATTAAGAAGAGATAGAGGCTTTACCCTCTCTTAAAGTTTTCTGATATAGCGACATCTGATCCTTTTTCCTCTTCCTCTGATTGGGGCAAGCAGTCAGTGGGAAAGTTGCCCACCCGTGCCTAGAAAACTTTCTGGGATATCCCCCGTACACTTCATGACTGGACCCTCCCCCGGATATGGTATATTGACTTATGTCTTCAAGTTTTATCCCCTTCAACTCTGGACCACTTCATATCTTAACTGACAGAGGCGTTTGGGAACCTTGAGCCCTATGTGCTCACACAGAGACCTAAGGGGTCTGGTCGCTTCCCAAAGCACTCAAACCTCCCCTCCTATATGATGCAAGAGAATCTTGGTACAGGCAAAGGCCAAACTCAAGCCGCTTGCTGTATTTCTTTCCTACTCTTGGGGCCCTCATCCTCGCTACCTTAGAGCAATATCACAGTGTCTTGGGATCCACTTGCACCTCCCATTGGAGGAGGAAGGGCTTGGAGGTGAAAGATTTTCCCACCTCCGCCCTTCCCTTTCCTGTTTTCATGGGGTTCTTTTCCAGTGATTCCTCTTTCGATATTCTGGATCTGCATCTATCCTAAGGGAGGGATCTACCATATGCTTACTTACAGGGATCCTATGGGAATTATCCTTAGAGGTCACAAATTTCCCACCCTCACCTTAGCACCATGGGGCAGTACATACCATGACTACACCAACCTACAGGGGTGAACTAGGAAAGCGTCTTTGTCTGGGAGTTCTGGACTGGCACCCATAAAGCCCTGGGTCTCTGAGTTTACCCCACTACTGCCCTGAGGTGAACCCACTCCCATCAGGATGACCCCACTAGATCCTTTCATCTGGGCTTTTTCCACCCAGCTTAGCGACACATGGAGGCGATGGTGCTAATTCCGCCCCTCCCCACTCAGCCCCTCCACACTTCCCCCCAACCTCTACCCAACCCTCTCCATGGAGGTGCAAGTAGGTCTTTCGACTCAGAATAAATGGCCCATCTTTCCAACTTCCCACTGTCCATAGTTCTGTTGCCACAGTTGAAATTGAGGGCCTGAAGATTTTAATAGATTCAAGGATTACATCCCACTTCCTACACAGGTGGCGGACTTCTCTCTCTGGCTATGTCCACACGAGCCTTTTAAATCGAAACAGCAATTGTTTCAATTTAAAAATACACATGTCCAGATAACATTTTCCTTATTTCGAAATAAGGAAAATCATTTCGATACAATTAAACCTAGTTTTGTATCGAAATGAGGGTTATTTTGAAACTGTGGTTTTGAAATAACCCTGTCTGGCTCTGTTACATCGATAGGTCACACATATCGATATAACAGACTGACATTCCTCCCGGGGTGATTGGCACCCTGGGAGGAAGTCTAGCCCCCCCCCAGCACCCTGGCCAGGGTGCTGAGCAGAGGTGGAGGGGGGCTCAGAAGGGTGGCAGTTCCCCTTTCCTGGCTCTGGCTGCAAGCTGGAAGCCAGGAGGCACCGCGGCTCCCCCACTGGCTTGCCCCGGCTTGTCAGGGCCTGTTGGACCGGGGGCACTGGAGAGCTCTGCTCCCCCTGCCTGCCCACAGCCATGGAGAACAGGCAGCTGGGCCAGCCAGGTCCCCCACCTGCCACCCCACTGGCAGCGGGGGTGCCCCACGGTCCCTCCCCCGCTGCGCCACCAGCAGCAGGAGAGGCAGGGCAGGGGGATTCCTGCCCTGCAGGCTGTTTTCCACTGCCTGGCTCTCCAGGTGAGACCCAGGCAGGGGATTGGGTGGCAACATGGCCCTACCAGGGGGCCATGTTGCCACACCTCCCATGATGCCCCTCTGCTGAATCGAAATAACACGTTAACACACAGGGCATGCTATTTCAATTTGAGGGCCTCCCTTAATTCAAATTAGTATTTTTTTAATTTGAATTAACTTATTTCAAAATAAGGGCTTTATTTTGAAATAACTCATTTCAAAATAACATTTAACATATGGATGTAGCCTCTCACAAGTCTCACCAGTGGAAGCTCCCTGTCTCCTGACAGTTCACTCAATACCTATTAGCTTCAGGCTCTTCTAAAACAGTTGGTAGGGCCCAGTTTGTAAGGGCCAATCTACCTTTTTCCCCCAGTGTATGTGAGATAACCTGGGCACTATCTACACCAACTTTCAGAAGGAGTGACTCACTTCCATTCAATGTTTTTCCCTGGGAAGTGCTCATAGAACAACTGAGAGGAGTGGTGTTATTGCTTTAGGGGTGAAGAAGCCTCCAGCTCATCAAATTTTCTCTCTCTGTTCCCAGGGTTGGGGACTTTCTAGGCTTGGCATAGCCAACACTATGCTTCCCAACCCAACTCATGGTGACACATAGCTTCTCTCAGGTCCCCTTGCTCTTGCGTTGTCCCAGGACCCCAAAAAGTTAAGATATCCCCTCCATGTAAGCAAACTGCTTACTTTTCAGGTGCTCTTTCAGATTTTGGAGCTTGCCTTAAGGAGATAGCCGTGCTTAATGCAGAAAACTCCAACTCTGCCCACCATCCACAGTACGGCTAGTAGTCACCTAACACTAAATGTATCCAAGCAGCTCTTGAAGAAGAATGGCAGGTTACCAGTAACCATCCTTCACTGAGATGAGCTGCTTGCATACATTCAGGACCCCCCCCCCCGCACTGTCCCTGCTATCTGGAGTTGGCGACTTAAAGGGGACTGGGGCGGGTCATGGTCAGGGCCATATATATAGCCACAGGAATGGCCAGAGGGGGCGTCAGCCACCAACCCTGCTCTGACAGGCTAGGACAAAAAGCTTCTGACCAATTGTACTCTGCGGCATGTAGATACTTAACACTGAATGTATGCAAGCAGCCCATCTCAAAGAAGGACAGTTACTGGTAAGTAACCTGCTGTTTTTGTGTGTTCCCCATGATAACTTTCTTATTTGGATTCCTACAAATGTGAATGGCTGATATAATTAATGTTCTTCCAGCCACCCTGTGAAGGCTAGATTAAAAATGCTGCCTGAAATGCAGTTGTGACTGCAGAAGGTTTCACCTCACTTGTATTGAAGCACTTTGATTACTTTTTTCATTTCCCTGTCTCTTCTATCTTTTTTCCTTATCAGTCTGAGGCTGGCAGGAATCTGCCACAGAATACAGATCATCAGAAGATCTGGACAACGTCTGACCTTCTCTGGAGATCGCAGGACAATTTACTGCAAAGCCTAGTTCTGAAGATATATACACTCTGATTCTTCACATTGCAAGGTATTTTATTTAAATCATAGACAGTTTGGCAATTAGACTGAGGAATCTGCATAGATGGAATTATCAGGAAGTGCTTTTATTTACCCAACTTTTGCAATGAGAACACAATGTTTTTCATTGACTGGCAAGAAATAAAATTTTCACTGCTGAGTGACATAAGCACAGGGATCGGTTCTGGGTCCGGTTCTGTTCAATATTTTCATCAATGATTTAGATGATGGCATAGAGTACATTTATAAAGTTTGCAGATAATACGAAGCTGAAAGGGGTTGCAAGTGCTTTGGAGGACAGCATCACAATTCAAAATTATTTGGACAAACTGGTGAAATGGTCTGAGGTAAACAGAATGAAATTCAATAAAGACAAGTGCAAAGTACTCCATGTAGGAAAGAACAATCCATTGCACATATATAAAATGGCCAATGACTGCCTAGGAAGGAGTACTACAGAAAGGAATCCAGGTGACATAGAGGACCACAAGCTAAATATCAGTCAACAGCATAATGCTGTTGCAAAAAAACAAAACACCATTCTGAGACATATTAACAGGACTGTTTTAAGTAAGACATGAAAAGTAATTCTTCCGCTGCTCTGCCCTGCTTAGGCTTCAGCTGGAGTATCATGTCCAGTTCTGGGTGCCTCATTTCAGGAAAGATGTGGAGAAGTTGGAGAAAGTCCAGAGAAGAGAGACATGAATGATTAGAGGTCTGGAATACTTGACTTATGAGGAAAGATTGAAAGAGCTGGGTTTGTTTAGTCTGGAAAAGAGGAGACTGAGAGGGGACATCATAGCAGTTTTCAAGTACCTAAAAGGCTGTCATGAAGAAGAGAGAGAAAAATTGTTCTCCTTAACCGTCAGTGATAGGACAACAAGCAATGGGATTAAATTATGTCAAGGAAGGTTAAGGTTGGATATTAGGAAAAAATTCTTAACTGTCAGGATGATTAACCATTGGAATGAATGGATAGGATTCAGGGAGACCTAGACAAATTGGAGCATTGGGCCAAACTAAATCTCATGAGGTTCAACAAGGACAAGTACAAAGTCCTGCACTCAAGACAGAAAAATCCCATGTACTGCTACTGGCTGGGAACCAATTGGCTAAGTAGCAGCACTGTCAAAAAAGACCTGGGAGTTATGGTGGATGGGAAGCTGGATATGAGTCAACAATATGCTGTTGTTGCCATGGAGGGATGTGATTTATTCCCCTCTATTTGGTGTTGGTAAGGCAACATCTGAAATATTGTGTCCAGTTTTGGGTTCTGAACTACAGAAAGGATGTTGATAAATTAGAAAGCGGAAGGCAGTGAAAATGATTAGGAGGTTGGGGCACATGACTTACAAGGGCAGACTCAAGGAGCTAGGCTTAGTGAGTCTGCAGAAGAGAAGACTGAGGGGGAATTTGATAGCAACTTTCAACTACTCAGACAGGTGCTCAAAGAGGAGGGAGCTAGGCTGTTCTCAGCGGTAACAGAGGACAGAACAAGGAGCAATGGTTTCAAGTTGCAACTGGGGCAGTCGAGGTTGGATATTAGGAAAAATCTTTCTCACTAGGAGGGTGGTGAAGCACTAGAATGGGTTATCAAAGGCAGTGGTGGAATCTCAATTTTTGAAACATTTAAGGCGTGGTTAGACTAAACCCTGGCTGGGATAATTTAGTGGTAGTAGTCCTGCTTTTAGCAGGGGGTTGAACTAGATGACCTAATGAGGTCCCTTCCAACCCTATGATTCTATGATTCCAAGTAGCCTCAGCAGGTTGTGGAATCTCCATCACTGGAAGTTTTTAAGAACAACTAGACAAGCAGCTGTCAGCGATGGTTTAAGAGGGTAGTTGGTCCTGCCATGAGTGCAGAGAACTGGACTTGATGGCCTTTCATGGTTCCTCTCAGTCTCTATGGGCATGTCCACACACACCTTTTAAATCGAAATAACACTTGTTATTTTGATTTAAAAATGTTTATGTCCAGATGACATTTCCTTATTTCGGAATAAGGAGCTTCCTTATTTTGAAATAAGGAAAATCATTTTGATATAATTAAACCTGGTTTGATATCGAAACCCTGCCTGGCTCTTTGTAACAATATGCCCCACATATGGATATAAACAACTGACATTCATCCCAGGGTACATGGCACCCTGGAAGGAAGTCCCCCCCCCCATCACCCTGGTCAGGGAGGTAGAGGAGGTGCAGTGGGATGCAGGGAGTGGCAGGTCAGGATGCCAGCTGGCCCTGCTTCCCGGGCTTGCTGGCAGCTAGCGGGGCGGCGGGTGCAGGAGCCATCACCCCTGCTGCCCCGGCTTGCCGGCTGCTGGCCAGACGGCGGGTGTAGGAGCTGTCACCCCCACTGCCCTGGCTTGCTGGCTGCTGGCCGGGCGGCGGGTGCAGGAGCCAGCACCCCACCGCTGGCCTGGCTTGCTGGAAGCTAGTGGGGGATGGGGTGTGGGAGCCGGCACCCCCACTGCCCCGATTTGTCTGCTGCTGGACAGGCAGCAGTTGTGGGAGCCAGTGCGCCCACCAGCTAGCAGCTGGCAAGCTGGAGCAGCAAGGGGTGCCGGCTCCCACCCCCGCCGCCCCGCTAGCTGCTGGCAAGCGGGGATGCCGGCTCCCTCACCTACCGCCCAGGCAGCAGCTGGCAAGCCCCGCATGTGGGGCTAGCCGGCTCCGGGACCCACTGCCCAGGTGGCAGCTGGGGTGCCCCATGGTCCCTCCCCCTGGTAGGCAGGAAGATCTGTGGCCTGAGGGCTTTTTCTCCTGCCTGGCTTTCCAGGTGAGAGCCAGGCAGCAGATTGGGTGGCAACGTGGCCCTGCCAGGGGGCCATGTTGCCACACCTCCCATGGTGCCCCTCTCCTGAATCGAAATAGCAAGTCCTGTGTCTGGACTTGCTATTTCGATTTGGTGTTTTTCCTTAATTCAATTTAAGTTAAATCAATTTAATGATCTTGTTTTGAATTAACTTATTTCAATTTAATTTAAATCAAATTAACCTTGTACATGTGGACATAGCCTATGATTCTAAGCAAATATTCATACACATAGTCAAATGCAGGGATTATCTGAACAAAGACCATCAGAAGTGAAAGTTCTCTCAATCCAATGGCTCATCACGTTGATATGGTTACAGTACAGCAGTTTCATAGCCAATGGTACGTGAGGCAGTGTTATGGCAAGCATCACACCCAACCACCTTTGACTGCCCAGACCTAATGAATCAGGTAACTGTGCTATGCCCCATTACCTCATTTTACTGTCTTTTGTTGATAGTTCTGCTTTAGAATTACTTTAGAGGGGAAGATGCACTCTGATAAGAGTTGTAGCCTGTAGTTTAAATGTCAATAGATTTGGAAAGATGTAGTGCACTAACAATGGTGCATTCCATACCATAATTTATATCTTAGGAGCAAAACTGTTTCATGGTGAATAGTGCAAGGGATGGAGAATTCATGCTTTTTCAGGTTTATTATAGTACAACCAGCATCATCACCATCACAAAATGCTACAGTATCTGGTTTGCTCACAATGAGTGCTCTGAACAGGAATACCCACAATGTGAAAATCACCTTTGAGCACCAAGGGGCAAGAAAAGAAAACTACAAAAATAGGCATTAGTAAATAAATAGCTTCCGTTAGTCAGACTTCAGCACCTTTCAATGAGGACAAGGAAGGTATATAGTTAGAGGCATGCCTCAGTCCTCCTCCTGAAATAGTAGCAAATGTGCTTGTGTGTGTGTGTGTGTGTCTGTCTGTCTGTCTGTGTTGTTATATTGTCTAATCATTATTCTTCTGCATAGATTTAAATAAGTGTTGGGGCCAGGAGCTGCAATAGGTGTCGTCTGTGTATTTAAATGAAAATAAGTACTCTGCAGCCATACTAACAAAGGGCCATGATCTTCTCCATAACACTTTGTTAGCAGGCAATATACCCCTATATACCAAAAACTCATAGAAAATCATTAAGAGCTGCCATTTCTATTTCACAGGAGTAATAAACTAAGCAATAAAGATGAAGGATGGGTTTTTTTTTAATAGATTTTGAGTGCTATACCTTAATAGACCAAACTACATTGAAAGAGGGGTCTAGCAGGAGCTTTAATTGCTACAATCACTCATTCCATAGACTGTGAACAGCTGTCACAGGAACAAAAATGCTATTACGTATGAAATGGTGTCAAAGATGATCTTTCTTGATCTTAGTCCTAAACCTTGAGGTAGAAGAAAAGAATTATAAGAAACTCTAGACAGCAGTTGAGGGCAGCATATACCAAGCCAGTGATAAGTTTCCACTTGATTTGAAAGAAAAGGACCTCTTTTAAGATGGCGGGAAAAAGAATTAATTCTGCTCTAGAAGTTTCTCAATCCGAGTTAGAAAGGAAATCATTATGAATGAGAACTATAAATCCACAGAAATTCTCTGTATTATATATTTCCAGTTAGTTGTTTGAATGCGTTCAGGGGTGGGTTTTTCTCTTTTTCTTTCATATTATATCCTTGAGGTAATGTGTAAGCCATGCTTGGATAGCAGCTCTCCTCCTATATCATTACCGTTAAGAAAGCAGATTACTTAGGCTGTTGAACTTAATGAGTTCCTTTCCTCTTTTCTCACACCTCAGTGACAGGTAATAATGTAAATTATGAAATTGTATCTATGAAAGAATCAAACTACAGACAACAAGTCCTCTCCTATTATATTCTGACCCATTTTCTCATCTGTAGGACTGGTTGTTGTTGGCCATTATTAATTTGGCTTGCGATGAAACATGCAGGATCTCAATATAGACCAAAAACTATGCTGCCATACTGATCAAAGCTGCCCCAGTCAGTTAAGAAAATACTCTTTATTTAACTGGATAGCTATCAGGCTAACCACAATGATCTCATTATGTCGTGGTGCCCCCCATCTGTCTGTCCTTCATCTTATACTTAACAAAGAGCCACTGCCCCTATAGTTTACACTTTATTTCTTTATAAGTGCTAGTAGAAAGGGGTTTCTAAGTGTGACCACAATACAAGTAATTTTTAAAAAAAAATAACAATCAGGCTAGTGGTATAGGCAGCAGAACCCTAACTGTATTGGATTCTGATGTTCCTGTCTACTATTCCTGTGGTTTAATAGATGGAGCTGGGGTGGCAGGGGCTGAGTAACAAGACATGAATTCATAGAGTCCAAGGCCAGTGTAAGGAGGAGCCAAGATGGCTGCCCCCACAGGAGCCAAGATGGCTGCCTCCACAAACCTGCCAATCAAGCAGGAAGGGAAGAGGCGGGGCAGGAAGTATAAAAGGCAAGCAGAGGAGCTCAGTTCAGCCCTGGCCACCGGAGGAGAAGGATGGCTCTGGCCAGGCTTCTCAGCCTCAGCCCTTTCGCCAGCCGAGGAGACCTGGGTCTGCCTGCCAGTCTCCAGCCTTGTACTGAGATGGATGGCTCAGGCCTCCCATGGTGGGTACCCAGTGGGAAGATCCCCTGCCATGGGAGGGGGACAAGCTGTGGCCACCCAAACCGTGGTGCCCCCGACTGACTGTGAGGATCTGTAATACTGGGGGCAGGCCTCCCCACCTGTTGGAGAGGACCTGGAGTAACTGCCCCTGGTGCCACCTGATGCTGACCCCCCTGCAGGGGAGGACCTGAAGGAACTGCCCCTAGCCCCCAACCAGGGGGGGCTGCTGGAACTGCCCCTGAAGGAGATGGTCATCACCACTGAACTCCTGGACCTCCTGCCCCCAGATGCCTGGGAAGATCTCTACTCAATGCCCCTCAGCGAGTATGCTGAGGAAAGCGTTGACCAGGTGCTGATGGGAGAGGGGGAGGTCAGTTGCCCAGGGGGAGTTTACCCCGTACCGGGGTCAGCGTGTTGCGGTTGGGACCCTGCTGACCCTGCCGCCTGCAGGTCCGGCTGCTGTTAGGGCCCTGGGTTGGGACACAGTGGAGCAGGGCGGGCCTTTGTCCCCCCTCCTCCTCTCCCCTCTTGTCGAGACAGCGACCCTGATTTGTCCCCAACCTCATTGAACCCCTGACTGCCACCAGACTTAGTGACTGGTCACCCTAGTAAGGGTTCCAGGGCCCCCAGGTCAACTGTTGTACCTGGCCCCTGGATAACTGGTTGCCCCCTCGTGGGAGTAGAACCAACTACCCGCCCCTCCCATTAGGTGGAGGGCGGATTTGTCCTAGATGACTTGAGCGAAGAATTCCCCACATTACCCACCGGGGCACCCTCCTGGTGGGAAGAGCTCAACGCACGCCTACAGCCAGAAATGACCATGTAGACAGACCTCCTGTATAACACAAGCTATTGAATTTCCTCAGAGTAATTCCCAAAGCATGCTAGAAAAACATCCATTCTTGACTTACAAATTGCTAGTGATGGAGATTCCACCACAACCCTTGCTGAATTAACCCAACAGTTAGCTACCCTCATAGTTAAAAATTTACACCTTATTCCCAGTCTGAATTTGTCTATCTTCAACTTCCAGCCATTGGATCACGTTATACCTTTTTCTGCTTGACTGAAGAGTCCTTTATCAAATATTTGTACAAACTCAGAAACTGTTATCCAGCCATCCCTTAACCTCTCTTTGTTAGTCTAAAATAGACTGAATGCCTTGAATCTATCACTATAAGTCATGGTGTCTGATTCTTTCATCATTCTTGTGGCTTTTCTCTGAACCCTCTGCACTTTATCAGCATCTTTCTAGAACTGCAGACACCAGAACTGGACATAGTATTCCAGCAGTGGTTGCATCAATGCCAAATAAGGAGGTAAAATATTCTCTCTGCTCATACTCAAGGCCTGACTCTGTGACAATGAACAAGTCACTTTACTGTCTGTGCTTCAATTTTCCCATGTGTAAAATAGGAATCCATCTTTACAAAGGCTATGTCTACACTAGAGGGCTCAGTTAAGTCAACTTAACAAGATCAACTGAAAGTCAACTTTATTAACTCAATTTAGAGAGTCCCCATTTTTCTAAGCTGACTTTATTAAGTTGACTTAAACCAAGGGACCCACTTCAAGTCAACTTAGTAAAGTCATCTTTAAGTGGGTCCCCATGGCTTAAGTCAACTTTATTAAGTTGACTTAACTGGCTACTCCAGCTTAAGTCAACTTAATAAAGTTGACATAAGTGGGCACATTTTTGTTAAGTCAACTTTAAGGGCAGGAGTTAAGTCAACTTAAGCAAATGCTTAACAAGCACAAAGACTTATTGTTACTCCTGGTTTCTAGAAGTGGAGAAGAGCACTCAAAGGATGGCTAGTATCCCAAAGAACAGTGTCCTAGTTAGTACTTGCAACCTACAGTTTTCAGTTATGTATGTCAAAACATGTAATACATATGTCTTAGCTGGAGCTAAAGCACGGGAATCAAGTGAATAACTGGGTTTAAATATACTGGTCTGAAATACAACATAAACAATGAGCAATATTAAATGCCTATATCAAAACTATGCCTAGCATTTAGAAACTTTGATCTACTATAGAGCCCCAACATTTTCTCCACCATTAGTCTACAATTTAAAAAGATGTTCTCCAAAGATCTGTATCTCTGTGAAAGTTCTACCTAATTTTACACTTTGTAAGGCATTCATAAGAAAGAGGTGGCTAGTTTTAATACATTAATCTTGAGGTTGTGCTTGTGTGCTGTACCTCATCTGAAAGACTCCTAAATAAATGGAAAGCAGATAATACTTATTTGTGTTATAATTAAAAACAAGTTTCAATGTGATTGGAAAAAATAAATCTTCTACTTTCATTAAACAGCATCCCTCTAATCTTAGTCATGAAATCTTTGTTTCAGGGCCTCCCTGAGTTGATAATAGAATTGTCACAAAGTGTGGCATCCATTCAGAAATGTTATTTTTATAACCAATTTGTACAGACAAATTTCCAAATCAGCTTGTAATTGTTTTGGCCTAAAGTGTGATAAAATGTGAGAACAAAAAAAGTGCTTTTGCAGTACTGCATGAGTGGTGGCAGATCCTTGCATTCAAGAAAGGCTCTTATACTTGTTCATGATCCTTTGCAGTTTCAAATGAACTCCCCATGCTGGGAAATAATTAACTCCTCTGCTTGAGATGGCTGCAATGAGATTGCGAACAGTAGGGAAAAAAATCTTAATTTGTCTGGTGAACAAAAGGGTATTGCTTGCATTTTTAAAAAAAACCCACACAGTTGAGTTTTCCAGTTTACAGACATGAGTCAAGTGGTCAGGGAACCTAAAAAGGGATTGACTGTGGTGTGTGGAAGCACTTTCATTTAAATTTTTAAAATGGTTACTTTCTCAAAACACAAACTCTGAAGTTAAACTCAACTGAAGCAATAGCTGGAGCATGCACGCCCTTTAGTTTCTTCAAAAAAAAATGCTAATAATGAGCAGAAGCAGAGGAGTTTAGATTTCTTTACTACAGACTCTGTTGTGAATGTTTTAGCCACTCCTTTCCCCAGCTGAAACTGAAATTACTAGTAACCTGGAAGGCTCCCTGAAAGACCAGACAGAAGAGTGACAAATCTGATCAGTGTGTGTCCATAATGTATGTGTAAATGAGACTGGAAAGCTTGACAACATGAACTATTTTGACAAATGGGTGGAAGGGAAGGGCTGACAGAAGAGCAGAAATGTACAAACCAACTGCAAGTCCCATGGGGTGGCTGGTGAGGAGAGCAGTGACGGTTTTAGTTCTGAAATCAGAATACTGGAGAACATGCAGAGTCAAGTAAGAGTCAACGATTCCCACATCTGGTGATTCCTAGAAGATCTGAATGTTATTCTTCTAAGGCAGGCTAGAAGCTGTGCATAACAGCTTCTGAAGGGGGGGGCAACTTATCTGCCTGGGTCTTGTAGTAGCATGGATACAAAGAGCACAAATAGATATTAGCATACTAGGTGCAGGGCATGGTGGATAATGGTATTTTGGGTTAAGCTGATCACAAATCTGTAAATATCTAATTCTACTGAGGGGAAATATAAAATACTGCCTTTTTGTGAATTGCTACTCTCAAATCTGTCTTGGTTAGTTAAAGGATAAAAACTACCCTTAGTTAAGAAGAGGCTTGTAGGAAAGGTGACTGCATGTTTCAGCCCAAAAGAAGTTGAGACACAAAGGTGGGGGGGGGGGGGCGTTGGTGCTATTTTGGCTGCTTCTCCTGTCTAATGATAGTTGCAACTAGGCTTCTTCTAAGGCTTTTGTCATTCAAATAGAGGTAGATGTTTGTAGCTACTTAAGAGCTAGAATCACTACAGAGAAACAAACTGTCTCTGAGCTAAGATTACTAGAAAGAAAATCCTCTCTCTGAGCTGAGATCACTGAAAGGGAGCCAGCGGTGAGCTAGGTGGTATGAGTGACTGGTGGGCAGAGCCAGCAGACAGCAAGCAGAGCTAGTGGATGGTGAGAGTGGCCAGCAGCAAGCTGGGTGGTGTGAGTGACTGGTGGGCAGAGCCAGCAGATGGTGCTATTGGATGGAGTGAGTGACCAGTAGGTGGAGTCAGTGGACAGCTGGCATGAAAGACACTCCCTATGTACCCTAGGGTTGGTTTGGAGCCTAGTTAGCACTGATTCTCCAGATTGGTGTCGATTTTGCTAGTGAGTTTACCTTTGCTAGTGAGTTATATGTGGGATCACGTTGGAGGCCTGATTAGCACTGATAACCCAGATCAGTGCTGGTTTTGCCATTAAGTCTTGTATGTTCTGTTATGCAGTGTGGGTTGTTGTGAACTTTGCTCTCTACTGATTTGCTAGATCAATGCTGATTTCTGTTTGGCATTTTACACTCTGTTTCACTACTATTAAAAGTTCTGTTTACTCAGACTTGTGCTTGCAGGTGGGGAAGCCTTACCCTTTTGGGGTGCCCAGGGAACAGTGCAGGATTTCCCAGAAATCTGGGCAGGGGCTTGAGCTGGTTGGTGGTGCTACATTATTGGGAAACCTGTAGGTATAGAACCCAGTCCTTGTTCTGCCAGTCTGCCCTGGTAGAAGGGTTACATTCTTAATATCAAAATTGAGCAACCCAGAGACTATTGAATTAGGTAGGTCATGTGGTCCAGCAGAATGAGCTAAGAAATGGGAGTCAGTCTCAAATTCTAATCCATCTCTGCTACTGGCTTACCGTGTGACTTTCTATAGCTCTCTTTACCACTTTGCCTCTATTTCTTCCCCCTTAAACAGGGATTTCTAGTGCTAGCTGGTATCAATTCATTAATATATATACAGAGCTCTGAAAAATGTGTTAAATTTACTGACACGAAAGGAAGCTCAGGAACCCACCTTGGGGACTCCATTTGGCTTTTCAAGCTTTAGACAAATACAGCATCTACAAGCTGCCAGACTGAAGTGTGTCATTACCTTGGAAGGTCAGAAAAATCTCTTCCAAAGTAGAACCAAACAAAAAAGACAAAGGTAAAACAGACTTTCTGAATGGAGGAACAGATTGAGCTGTCCAGTAATAGCCAAATTATACTATATAGCACCAAACAGCAAAAAGTTCCTCTAGTTTGCAACAAGTCCCGTGCTACCAACTGTGCTTCAGAAGTTAAAATAAAAAAGCCAAGCAGATGACTTGGATTCTTAATTAGAATACTGTAGGGCATAGCATCACCTTTTCCTAAAAGATCTTTCTTTAACTACCTAGTGTAGGCACTGTATACCTAAATACTCCTGTGTGTGTGTGTGTGTGTGTGTGTGTGTGTGTGTGTGTGTGTGTGTGTGTGTGTGTGTGTGTGTGTGTGAAAAACTGCATTGTGTCAAAATGTGATTGTAAACTGATCTACCCATATTGCACATCTAAAAGAAGTAAATCTAAGTTTGTAATGGATGTGGCCCTTTTTGTTTGTCTTTTTACTAGTCCACCAACCGCAATGCCAGGCCCCAGGGCAGAATGGTCAATGGGTCCCCTAAAAAGGGATGGCTGAGGTTTGAGATCGCTTCTGCTGGATGTTACTTATGTTCCATGCAGGTTCCTGGGATGCTGAGGGCACTGTATTTGCTACTTAGCTTTCCAGGTTCTTAGCAATCTCCCTGGGAAATCCAAGGCCCCTGGGAAACAGTAGCAGCTACTGCATCCTCAGATGCCTGGGGAACCTGCATGGTGTATAATAAATAAGCTGGGCTCAGGGGAGGGATAGTGAGAATAAGCAACGGGGGGCCTTGGGAAAAGGGAGGGTGTGGAGGAGAGAAGGATGCATATCTATCCTCCCATCTGCCTGGGCCCTCTTACATTGCCAGGCCCCTGCACAATTGCTCCCCTTACTCCACCCCACATCATAGAATCATAGAATCATAGGGTTGGAAGGGACCCCACGAGGTCATCTAGTGGGCCTGCTTTTGATAGACAATGAGGGCGGCCAGATTTTCAAAGGTACTTAAGTGCCTAAAGATGCAGATAGGTCTGTGAGAACTTTTGGAAACCCCACTAGCTGCCTATCTGCATCTTCAGACTAAACACCATTAAAAATCTGGCCTTCAGAGAGTCTGCTCTCCTTCTTATGTTCATTAGTTTTACACCCATTTATGTCATGGACATAAGTTACTCCTGAGCTACACCACTGCACTGCAGAAAAGAATTAGGTCCTTGTATATATTTTTTTGTTTTGTGGTACTTGATGTACTGTACCAAACATCACAAAATGTCATAGCTCTCTTCATCACAGGAAACTTCCAGCTAAAATGTAGGAATGAGTTACCTAGCCAATCCATGGCAATCACTACCTAACCCACAGGAGAAATCTCAAAAGGCAAAGTAATTTGAAATTTATGTCTCCTACACTTGTCATGTGTAGTACAAGAATATTATCATCACTTGTCCTTGTGGGACAGCTTTATCTCCAGGGAGTTACACTATAGGCTCAGTTTTGGTTGTGAGGCAGGTTTATGCTATGGAGAGTAGAATAGATGTGTATTATTAAACTGAGCGTGTTTGGAAACATTACACAGCAAATATTCAAAAGTGACCATGGGTTATGGGTGCCCAGTTCAGATCACTTGAGTTGTTTACATTTGGGCATGCAGAAGTGAGGTTGCACTTTTGAAAATGTGGTTGAATGTATGTAGAAGCCAGGTGCTGCTATAATGGACCTAATTCTGCAAGCCTTATATAGTCATTCACATGCCTCTGCAAAATGGATGTAAAATGCTGCCAACCTGGTATTGTGGGGTTCCTTATATCAGAGTCTATCAGGCCCAGGTTTGCTCAGTTTGCAAATAAAAATCCATTTGTTCTAACTGCAAATCCTGCAAACTCAGCGTAGGTTCTGAGAGTCAACTGAGGTCTGTCGTCTTGTGCAGTATCAGAAATTCAATTTAATGTACAAATTCAATTCACAAATGTGCAAACCCAGTTTTCAAATCACACCCTTAGCTCCACTGTACAGATGTGCAATAATACAGACAAATGACTGATCTAAGAAGGGGAAGGTTTTTAGTTTGCTTAAGCACCAATTTTTCACATATTCCTGCCTGGAAAGCATAGTAAGAGCATATTTGCATTATTCATTCCATGCACTTGCTGTAATTAATAACACAAGAGTTGCTTCGGATACATAGTTAGCAGGGAGCTGTCTACTTATGTTGCAATATGGATGGAAGGAAGTGTTGGGAAGAATACACAGGCATGAATCCACTTGCTTGCTAAGATGGACTGAACTTTATTTAAATAAGACTGAGTCACAGGAATGTCTCTTAGTAAGTTCCTTGCAGCGCTCTCTTCTGCAAAGAGCTCCTCTGTATCTTAATTTGCCCTGGACCCAGTTTGGCTTGGACTTATCTGGCTGCCCAGCTGTAGCTACTGAAAAGGAAAATTCTCTCAGTCATACTAATGGTTCCAGTTATGTCTTAACATCCTCACTAGCCCTGTGCTTGCTTCCTTTTTTTTACCCCCCTTTCTGAAACAACTATTTCCACACCCACCTGCTCTCTTGCTTCCCAGAGAGGTGCTACAAGTTGATCAGATAGTAGCTATGATGAATATATCCTCTTTTCTTCCCCTAACCAGTCCACTATATCATCTTTTAATCTTCCCTTTGAACAAAGCAGTTTAATATTGTTTAAAATGTGAGGGTAGGGTCAGAACATCACTACTGACTGCACATATAAATGCAAATTCTACAAAACATGGTCTCATTCTCCCACAGCCTATTCTTCCATAGAATTTTAATGCAACTCTCACCTAGCATCCTGGGCCAAGGAACCTGAAATTTGCCAGATCCCTGTGTAGTTCACTGCAGGTCATTACATAGATTTATACAGTGAAAGTCTCTGAGGGAATTTTTAGTCCATGACACAATAAATGGATTGAACTAATCCATATGTCTAACATTGCTTTTCATGTCTCCCAGATAAAATACAGTTTATTATAGAATCATAGAAACTGGAAGGGCCCATGAGAGGTCATTGAGTCTAGGCCCCAGTACTCATAGCAGGACCAAGTACCCTCTTAAACTATCCCTGAGAGGTGCTTGTCTAACCTGCTTTTAAACATTTCCACTGATGGAGATTCCACAATCTGCCTAGGCAACTTACTCCAGTGGTTAATCAATCCTGACAGGAATTTTTTCCTAATGTCCAACCTAAACCTCCTTTGCTGTAATTTAAGCTCATTTCTGCTTATCCTATCATTGGCAGTTAAGGAGAACAATTTTTCTCCTTCTTCCTCATGACAACCTCTTAGGTACTTGAAAAACTGTTATCCTGTCATAGAATCATAGGGTTGGAAGGGACCTCATAGGTCATCTAGTCCAACCCCCTGCCAGAGGCAGGACCACTCCCACTAAACCATCCCAGTCATGGTTTTGTCCAGCCGGGCCTTTAACACCTCCAAAGGTGGAGATTCCACCACCTCCCTTGGCAGCTCATTCCAATGCTTCACCACTCGCCTAGTAAAAAAGATTTTTTCTAATATCCAGCCTCGACCTCCCTAACCGCAACTTGAGACCATTGCTCCTTGTTCTGTCCTCTGTTATTACCAAGAACAGTTGAGCTCCATCTTCCTTAGAGCATCCCTTCAAGTAGTTGAAGGTTGCGATCAAATCCCCCCTCAATCTTCTCTTCTGCAGACTAAATAAGCCTAATGCTTTCAGTCTTTCCTCATAGCGCTTGTGCTCCAGCCCTTTAATCATTTTGGTTGCCCTCCGCTGGACTCTCTCTAGCATGTCCCTGTCCTTTTTGTAGTAGGGAGCCCAAAACTGAACACAGTATTCTAGATGTGGCCTCACCAGTGCAGAATAGAGGGGAATGATCACATCCCTTGATCTGTTGGTAACACTTCTTCTGATGCAGCCCAGCATGCCAATGGCCTTTTTGGCAGCAAGAGCACACTGCTGACTCATATCCAGCTTCCCATCCACCATGACCCCCAGGTCCTTTTCTACACTGCTGCTACTTAGCTGAATGTTTCCGAGCCTGTAGCAGTGCATGGGGCTTTTCTGTCCCACATGCAGGATTTTACACTTGTCCTTATTGAACCTCATAAGATTTCTATTGGCCCACTGTTCCAATTTATCTAGGTCTCCCTGAATCCTGTCCTTGCCCTCCAACGTGTCTACTATTCCCCCCAGCTTGGTATCATCCGCAAACTTACTGAGAATGCAGTCTATTCCATCATCCAGATCACTGATGAAAATGTGAACAGAACCGGCCCCATAATCAACCCCTGGGGCACACCACTCATTACTGGTTGCCAGCTAGAAATGGAACCATTGATTCGTACATGCTGAAACCATTGATCTAGCCAGTTTTCTATCCACCTTGTAGTCCACCTATCCAACCCATACTTCCTTAATTTGCCAATGAGAATGCTGTGGGAAAATGTATCAAAAGCCTTGCTAAAAATCAAGGTATATCACATCAATGGTTCTTCCTGCATCCAGAAAACCAGTCATCTGATCATAGGAGGAAATGAGATTGGTCAGGCATGATTTACCCTTGGTAAATTCATGCTGACTGTTCCTGATCACTTTATTTTCCTCTAAGTGTTTGAGGATGGATTCTTTGAGAACCTGCTCCATAATTTTTCCAGGGATTGAGGTGAGGCTGGCTGGTCTGTAATTCCCTGGATCCTCCTTTTTTTTTCCCTTTCTTGAAAATAGGCACTACATTTGCTTTTTTCCAATCCTCTGGCACCTCCCTCATTCTCCATGAGCTTTGAAAGATAATGGCCAGCAGTGCTGCTATCTCATCGGCCAATTCCCTTAGCACCCTTGGATGCAGTTTGTCCAGCCCCATGGACTTGTGCACATCCAGCTTCTTTAAGCAGTCCCTAACCTGACCTTCTGTCACCAAGGGCCTCTCTTCTTCTCCTCTCCCATCTGCCACACCGATGGTAGTGGGCTGGGAGCTGACCCTGCCTGTGAAAACTGAAGCAAAAAATGCATTGAGCACTTCAGCTTTTTCCTCATCCTCCATCACGAGGATGCCTACCCCATTCAGCAAGGGACCTACACCATCCCTGATCCTCTTATTATTATTAACATACTTGTAGAACCCCTTCTTGTTATCCTTTACATCCCTCGCTAGCCGCAACTCCATTTGTCCTTTGGCCTTTCTGATTTTATCCCTGCAGTCCCTAGCAATATCTTTATATGCCTCCTTGGTCATCTGACCAAGCTTCCACTTCCTGTAAGCTTCCTTTTTATGTTTAAGCTCAGAGCAGAGTTCTCTGCTAAGCCATTCTGGCTGTCTCATATATTTGTTTTTTCTCCTAATTGGAATGGCAACTTCCTGTGCCCTTAGCAGGGTTTCTTTAAAATATAACCAACTCTCTTGGACTCCTTTCCCCTTCAGATTAGCTTCCCAAGGGATCCTGCCCATCAGTTCCCTGAGGGAGCCAAAATCTGCTTTTTTGGAGTCCAGGGTTTGTGTTTTGCTTCTTTCCTTCCTTTAATCAGCATCCTGAACTCAACCATGTCATGGTCACTACTGCCTAGCTTGCCATTTACCTCTACGTCCCTGATCAATTCTTCCCTGTTTGTGAGCAGCAGGTCGAGAGGTGCAAGGCCCCTAGTTGGTTCCTCTAGCATTTGTACTAGAAAGTTGTCCCCAACACTCTCTAAAAATTTCCTGGATTGCCCATGCACTGCTGTATTGGCCTCCCAGCAGATGTCAGGGTAATTGAAGTCCGGCATCAGCACCAGCGCTTGTGATCTAGAAGCTTCCGCTAGTTGTCCATAGAACACCTCATCCACCTCCTGCTTCTGGTCTGGTGGTCTATAGCAGACCCCCACCACAACATCCCCCTTGTTGCTTTCCCCTCTCAATGTAACCCACAGACTTTCTACTAGCACGCTTCCACTTCCATAATGGAGCTCTGAGCAGTCATAGAGCTTTTACATATAACGCTACTCCTCCCCCTCTTCTTCGCTGACTGTCTTTCCTGAACAGTTTATACCCATCCATGGCAGAGCTCCAGTCATGCAGACTATCCCACCACATCTCCGTTATTCTGATGATATCATAGTTCCTTGTCTGAACTAGTATTAGCAATTCTTGCTTATTTCCCAGGCTCCTCACATTAGTGTATAGGCACCTAAGATACCCAGCTGATTGCCCTACTTTGTCATGTTGATTTCCAATTTTATTACATAAACCTCCTGTCCCCCTTGGCTTCTCTCTTCCAGACTAAATAAACCCAGCTCTTTCAATCTTCCCTCCTAAGTCAAGTGTTCCAGACCTCTAATCATTTGTATTGCTCTTCTCTGGACTTTCTCCAATTTGCCCACATTTTCCCTGAAATGAGGTGCCCAGAACTGAACACACTATTCCAGCTGAGACCCAATCAGGATGGAGTAGAGCAGAAGAATTACTTTTTGTCTTTCTTACAATACTCCTGTTAATACATCCCAGAATGGAGTTTGCTTTTTTGTAACAATGTTACCCTGTTGACTCATATTTAGCTTGTAGTCCACTATGACACCCAGATCCCTTTCCACTGTACTCCTTCCTAGGCAGTCCGTTTCCCATTTTGTATGTGTGCACTGGATTGCTCTTTCCTAAGTGGAGTACTTTGCACTTGTCTTTTATTGAATTTCATTCTGTTCAGCTCAGATCACTTTATCAGTTTGTCCACAAATCATTTTGAATTGTGATCCTGCCTTCAAAGCACTTGCAACACCTCCAACCTTGCCATCACTGGCGAATTTTTAAGGGTACTCTCTATGCCATTGTCTAAATCACTGATGAAAATATTGAACAGAACCAGACCCAGAACTGATCCCTACAGTACCCCCACAAGTTATGCCCTTCCAGCATGACTGAACTGTTGATAACTACTCTCTGGAAATGGTTATAGTTTTCATTTAATTAATAATCCAAGAGAATCAGGTATGTCTACACTGCAATGTAAGTACAGGATAAGGGAGACTTGAGTCAGCCAACACAGGAGAGAGAACAGCTAGGGACTGAGCACCTATGCTGTTTCTTAACATTACAGTAAGGCTTTTCTAACCTGGGTTCAAACCTGGGGTTCTGCTGTCCACATTGCAGTATGGAAACCTGAGTCAAATAAACCATATTCCAGAGTCCCTAGCACCTTAGGCTTTCCTCCTGCTGCTCAGCACTCCTCCAGTGTTACATCCCTCTGCTTCTGGTACTGGCCCTGCTTGTCAGCCCTCTCCAGCACTTCAACCAGTTTCATCAAGGAAATGCTTCTTTTTGGAATGGTCTTTGAAGATATATTGGGCCAGAGGTTGAGATCTCGCTGTAGGGCAGCCAGCCAAGGTTGAGAGGCCTACGATAGGACAAAAAATCATCCATTATCATCTAAAACAGCTTAGTGGAGGAAAACAAAATTCATTTCTGTGGAATCTCAAGTACATAAAATGTTGTATTTCAAAACTGAGTGAAAGGGATGTTTCAGACCACAGAATCTCTCT
The DNA here is from genome assembly GCA_007922195.1 of Podocnemis expansa. NCBI lineage: Eukaryota > Metazoa > Chordata > Testudines > Podocnemididae > Podocnemis > Podocnemis expansa. The sequence goes on from ML681966.1 coordinate 27,591,867, forward strand.
AGATATAGCCTGGTTAATCAGTTATAAAAGTGCAGCGACAATAGTAAGCTAAAATTACAAGCTTCTTCTGTTTTTTTCTTTTAAAGGTGTAACTACTTGGGTTATGGTGGTGGCGGGGGAGGCAAATGGTCTTGCTACAAAAAGCTTTTTCTATCAATTCTGGCCTTTCACCATTTTGGAAGACTGAACTGTTCCAAGCTGCAGATAGGAAACTAGTATTGTATGCAGCTGAAGTATTCAAATGAATAGTAGCTGAGAAGCACATCTGAGTGGAGTGTGCGAGTCAACTATTGAGGATACCTGGAAAACATGCTTTTCCCTGCAATATGTGATTACCTGGCAATCCAGCTTCAGGAAGAGTTTGCAGCTATCACCACCCAGGATTAGGTCAGAATCCAAGGCAGACTTAGTAAAATGCTGCAACAGTTTACACTAGAAGACCCATTACAGTTCTGCTTGTAAGGGACAGAATTTCACAAAGTGCTACAGATTGGGAAATTTTTAATGACAAGAGCATGGTTTTATTTTCTCATTTTAGAACCTATGTATTACAAATCCTCTGTGTACACAATATTCTTGGTCTTATGGACCAAAAGAGGGAGCAATGCAAAGCAAATATCTGGATTTCCAACTTGAGAGGCTGCCACATATAACTAAGTGTGAGCCCTTCATCCTTCAAGAAAACAACTGAATTTAGTGTTTACGCTGTGCCTTCTTGGTGGTCACTGCAAAAGCCAGTCACATGGGGAATGGCACCTTTGCCATTTGAAGGGGAAAGTGTGATCTGTAGGCAGAAGTGCTAAGCATGGAATGAGCATCATACTATTTGTTCCTGCCCCTGTTGCTACCAGGAGTCTACCATTAACAGCATGGTTTACCAGCAGGCAAGTGCCGTTACAAAAACTGTCCCATGGCGCCAAATAGCACAGTAACAATCAGAATGCCAGGTTTTTACTGAACATTTTCAGTGCAGTTATGTGAAATTTGATGACATTCCGTAACTTTCCACAAACATCTGAAATGTTACATAAATTTCTCCAACTTCTGATTTCTTTCTAGAAGGCTGTAGAACATTTTTGCCTTCACACGGAGTGCATGTGACCCTAGTATCCTAGCCAGTGCCCCAAATTTCTCTCCCCAGCATACAGACAACCTGTTTCAGGTCCTGTGCCTGCCTGGGAGAAGAGTTTAGCTGAAGGGATTGTCCCACCCTTCATTAGATGATATTTTAATCCTTCTTTCTTCAGCCCAGTGGCATGGACACACACAGCATGGTAAGAGTTGTGGGTTCCACCCCACTGGGCAAGAGGGAGGGAAAGAAGAGCTGGGGGGAGAGGAATGGGCAATGGTGGTAGTGGGTCTGGCTGGCTTGATGCCTGGAGATCAGCACCAGCTCAGCACTCGGTCCCCAGCACCAGGAGTGGCCCAGGGGCCAGCCAGAACTGGTGCAGCTCAGGGTCCGGCAGCAAGGGCAGGTGCACAGGCCCAGAACTGTTGCAGCTTGGCACTCTGGTGCCGGCAGCAGGGGCTGGTGTTTTGACCTGGGGCTGGTGCCAGCAGTGACTGGGGGGCCTGCAGCTGACGCTGGGACCGGATTGGACCCATAGGAGTCTGGATTGGGCCCGTGATGCACATGGGGAGGCGGTAGCAACATGGCAGGGAGGTGATGCTGCAGGGAGGGGCAGGCCCTCTGCCCATGTCCTAAATTGGTTCTTTGGGGCAGCAACGCCCCTGGTTTCACGGTTTTCTAGAACTTACCATGGCCACTCACATAGCAAAGATAGACAGACAGACAGATGTGGCTTACCCCTGTCGTGCCTGCTGCATGGAGACGCGTACAACTGCACAGGCTTCCTCCTCCTCACCTATGGCTCAGTTCTGAACAAAAATGACACCTCAGGTGTACTTTGGAGAAATGGTTTTTGTCACCAATGGACTGAAATGAACTAGGCTTGCAAATAGAACAGTCTCTCTCTCACAGCTTATCAGTGATTAGAATGATCCTAGCAAAAATCTGACTTCTAGTAAAATACTCTTTAACAATGTTCTTTGCTATTTACAATTCCCAGTCAGCATTTTTTTGGGAGGAGAGGGAGCCAAAGAGATGGGAGACACCAAGTGCTGGGAGATAATCCACCATGCTGATAGCTGGTGCTTCCCATAACTTTTGGGAATCTATAACTTGCTCTTTAATGTGGAATCCCTCCCACTGCTGTAGTAACTAACTTTAAACTAGAAACAGAAATTTACCATGTAGTGGATGGTTTCTGCCTCCTGCAGATTTGCTGCAGACTCAGCAGAGGAGTGTTCCTTAGGTGGAGGACATCAAACAACTCTTCTGAGTATGAACCCAGCATCCGTTGTGGATCCTGTTCCACAGCCTGGTCTGGAACCAATTTCAGCAACACAAATCATTTCATGGTCCTCACGTGGCACTTGCCATCAGTCCCCAGGTGGGATTCAGGGGATAGCATGGCACCATCCTGGCTTACCAGATTATCATGCACAATGGTGGTTCCTTGCTGGGCACAGTGCCCAGCAGCCAGTAAAACTCTTCATAAAACAGGCATGAAGTTGAAAAGTTGCTGGAGATGCGGTTCTTCTCCATGGTCTTTGGCTATGTCTACACTTGCAAGGCTAGTTTGAATTAAGGAGGCTTAATTAGAATTAACTTAGTCCTTGTCTACACTAGGCTTTCATTAGTTCGAATTAAGGAATTCCTTAATTCGAACTAATGAAAGCTTAGTTTGAATTAGTAAGACCTGCCAGTTAGTTCGAACTAAACCCTTAGTTTGATCCTTACTTCGGACTAAAGATGATGTAAACTAGGATTAACTCTTAATTCAAATTTAATAAATTCAAATTAAAGGCAGTAAATTCAAATTAACAAAGTGGACTGATTTGACTTAACATTAAGTCGAATCAGTCCACTTTGTTAATTCAAACTAATTAAGTTCAAGTTTAGTTCAAAATAACCTCAAACTTGGTTTGAATTAACAAATTTGAAACTACCTTTCCTAGTATAGACATGACCACTCTGAGCTCCTATATTCTTATCCACAGTCGTGTACAGCTACATACTTTTATAATTTTTGTACAGCAATACAGCACAACAGACAATGACACACCTGAAAGAGTAAAATGAGCTTCTTGTGACAACTACATGGAGTCTCTATGTAAAGATGGTTTAATCATTAATTCCAATCTCATTTACGATTCTGGTATAGGATTGTCCAGTGCTAAGAGCTCTACCTTGGTACTTACGAAACCCAGGTTTCAGTCCCTGATCTAAAAGACTTCTTTTGTGACCCTGGCAAGTCACTTCATACCAGTTCCTCAATGGTATTTAGGTCCTTAACTCCCCACTGAAACCCATCAGAGTTAGGTGCCAAAGTACCTATGAGGATCTTGATTTGAACTTCTCTGTTCCTCAGTTTCCCAACTCTAAAATGGGAATAACACTTCACTACTTTATAAGCAGTTTTGTGAGAATATGTACATTAAAAGATCTGAGACACTACAGTAATTGGAGCCAAAGAGAAGCACCTTAAATAGCTAACACATCAGTAAATAAAGGATTAGGATGCCCTTTCTGGTTTTGATAAGACTGAGGCACATAAAAGACAAAAACATACTTAGTTGTATATGTACTTAGCGCACAGCATAAAAATTGATTATAGTTGGCAGATGAACTTGGAGTGATGCAGAGAGGCCTGCCAGAATAAATTGCAATAGATAAGGGGTTGATCCTGCAATACTCATCAGTGGGAGCTTTAGATAAACAAGGAAAACAAGACTGGCCTGACAGAAAAATAAATGTTAGTCTTTAAGTGCCACAGGACTCCTTGCTTGTTGCTTTACTGGACTAGACTAACACAGCCACCCCTTTGGATCCTGACAAACTGTGGCTTCACTTTCCCATGAGAACAAATCACTGTGGTGCAGATTCTTATTGATACAACAGGTGCTTTACACTTTTCTATTCACGTAAAGGTACTTCAAAATGAATAGATGTATAATTTGCATCCAGTTTGATCCTTTTACACAGCCAAACAGGGGTGCAAGGAAATTTATAGAGTGGGATGCTGAGAGCCATTGACCCAAACTGTAAATCCTGTATATGATGGAAACCACCTCATGCCAAGGGGTATGGAGCACCCCAGTTCCAGCACCCATGCTGACAGGAGATGTAAAGAAGCCATAATGTAGCTGAAGATCAGGTTAAACTGTAGTTCTAATACAACACAGTCAGTTATTTTAAAACTATATTTATAATACACAGCAAGCTCGAGATTTGAAACAGACCATTTCGCTAAAGAGTTGGGAGGTTGAAGACTTTTGGAGGTGGAGAGGATAAAAACTGTCATTTACTTTTCATACACATGACTGTCAATGATTTATACTGACTTTTGTAATAATGTAGCATCATAGGTTTGAAATATCAGTAATCTCTCCATCCCACCAATTCTTTGCCTACACTTCCTTTAACAACTTGGCCTAACTATTAACATTTCTGGGCATTGCTATCACTGAGACAAAAATTAATTTGTGGACATGAAAGGTGGTGAAGGATTAATCTAGCTTTGTAAAAATGTTACTTGTGTAAACACCAGTGGGACAGGATACTGCATGTATAAAGATGGAGCTCCCCACTTGATAAAAATCAGTGATATAATGACATCTCATAGTAAGTAACTAAGAAGTGGAAAGTATCGCAGCTTGGGTTTTTTTGATTTCTCCCCTCCCCTCAAACATATGCAGCAAAATTAGCTTGGAAAAAATTGTTTGACAGTAACTTGAACTCTTTAACTTTAATGAGCTCAATGAGGCTGAGCAAAGACACAAATGTTGCACATTACCATATACAATACAGTAAACAGAGTCAAGTTTTTGACCTGAGCAAAAGGAATTTAACTATTACTATGTCATGCAAAGTTAATTGGCTAATACAGGTGAACTGAGCATTGGCTAATACAGGTAAACGGAGCATACTCTTACGAGGTTACAATTCATTCAGATATTTGTAATCTTGCAGTGGCTGATGATGGAAAATGATTAAGGCAGAATGTGTGTGACATAAAACCACAAACACTGAAAAGCACGTTAATATTTAGCAGCCTTTCTAAAGGATCAAATTTCATCCTACTTTATTTGGTAGGAATAAAGCAGGAATAATCCAAAACCTGTAGACTTAACAATACTTTAGACACTGAAGTGGTGTCTAAAAGTTCAAGCACTTGCAGTTCCCAGTTTATGAAGTGCTCACAATAGACCTGAGCCTGTATTCACTACCTGCCCCAAATTCCTTTTTAAATGTTTTGGCCTATTTAGCTATCTCTAATGCAGAATGAAAGGTCTAAGTAGCTAGTGAATGCTGGATCAGGCCTCAAATTTTGTACTTTTTACTCCAGCCTAACTGTGGCTGAGTCATAACAAATTATTTATTACTTAACTTGTTTTAGGAGAAACCAGATTACAAATTAGCTAGAAATTTAACTTTCCTGACCTAAACTCTTTTGATTTTAGGAATTATTCTATGGCAACCCTATGCGTATTACTTAAATATGAGGGAAAAACAGTGGTGTATCTTCTCCTGAAGGAAACCCACATTTTGGAGAGTAGTTGCTGTGGGGAAGAGAGGGAAAGTATGAGTTGCTACATCGATCCCCAACTTCACTCCCAGGGAAAAGGATTCCCAGTTTGCAGCATATAGTGTTCGTACTGCCAGCTTCCAGTTGTGAGGCTGTTGTGGAACTATTAATCTATTCAGCCTCTTCAGGCCTAGAATGGCAAATGCTTTCCTTGCCTTTGCCATCAGTACCTTAGCAAAAGGTTTGGAGAGGAGACTTACTTCCAATCACAATAAAGACAACCATAAATGAAATCTCTTTTATATTTCTTTGGAGTTGTGCCATTCTACACAATTGATGGTGACCAATTCCCTTTGGAATCATCGAACAGATGCTTTAAATTGGTTGTCTTCCATCTTATATGATTCAAACTACACATTAAAAGTACATCTGTTAAAATGGATCTCTCTCTGTCCAGAGTCATTTCTTTTAAACCTGACATCTTAGACGTTGGTAGGCTGCGTGAAAGGGGCTCCAGTGCAATGATTCTTTTTTGCCTCTAGGTTCTTCTTAGCTTTGAATGCTCCTGATATCTCAGGGTGAATGGAATCCAGCCGTTCTTCACATTGGAAGGCTGCAAGGAAGGCTGTCCTGTAGTTGTTGTTCATCCAGCCATAGAGAAGGGGGTTAGCAAAGGTTGAACACATGGCAATGACATGAAACACTGTGTAGATTAGCTTGTACTCCTTCAAATCTAACACCTTACTGTCAATGTCACTGACAAGCTGAAAAGTGTGAAAGGGCAGCCAGCTTACTGCAAACACCACAACCACACATACGAGCATCTTAGTGGTTTTCCGCCGCCGATGGTGGTACTGGTCATTCCCTGCCCCAGGGCTGATATGATTCTTTAGCTTGGTCCAGATACGGATGTAGGCATAAGAGATGATTGCCAGGGGCAGAACATACTGGATGAGCAGCATAGAGACACTGTAGATGGTGCCGTAGTTGACATGCCCCTCACCAGGCCACTTCTCAGAGCAGACCACAATCTTGAAATCAGGAATGATCTCAATTAGGGAGTACTCCCGAAAGATAGCCAAGGGACTAGCCAGTAGTGCACTGACAGCCCAGGCCACTCCAATGATCAGGAAGCTTATTCGCTTGGAGATTTTGCTCTCCAAGTGGTAGACAATGCAGCGGTGCCGGTCCAAGGCAATCACAGTCAAGGTGACAGTAGACACCTGCACTGCAAGGCCCTGGGCAAAAGGCACCAGGTGACACAGCACTGGGCCCAGCTTCCATTCTCCCAACAGTGTGTAAACTAAGGTGAAGGGCAGGCACAGTGTATTCACCAGCAGATCAGCTACAGCCAGGTTGGCAATGAAAAAGTTAGTCACAGTGCGCATGCTCTTGAACTTGATGACCACATGGATCACCAGGGAGTTGCCAATCACACCCAGCAGGATGATGAAGCAGTAAGCAAAAATGAGGATGATTTGCACCTCAACCAGGTTAGTACTGTCTTTCAGTTCTGGTTTGGGGTCAGAAGCCAGCTCACTGAGTGGTGTGGCGAGGCCTGGCAAGTATGGCCTGGTGTACAGCTCCATTTTTACTTCATTTGTGCGGTTCTCTTCACCCAGTACTCCCATTGGACCCATTCTTGGAGCTACCTGGACTATTCCAAAATAAGTGATTAAGCTGTCTCTGAAACACAGCAAAAACACATGGAAAATTGGAATAAACCAAAGATTGTGTGTGCAGACTTCATCAGAAAAATACAAAATTATGAAGTTAAACTAGAACAAAATCAATAGATTTAGTGGTGGTATTTTGTTTTTCTTAATACAGCTGGATTTCAAAGAAAGGCTAGACTTTCAAGTGAGTGACGGTATCATCTGAAGTTACAATAGCTAAATTAAGACCACAGAAGCTATTAGGTCAGGCTTTGGGGCATAAATGCTACTAGCTGGATTCACCGAGAAGTTTCCTCAGAACTACAGTGTTGCCTTTCTCTGAAGGTGAGTGCATTGGCAGCTATCAGAGCTGAGATGTTGGACTACAGACCATGGGCCAGTGATCTGTTCCAAGACAGCAACTGGTCTGTCTACATTTTTCCAGTAATTCATTTGAAGACAAATCCTGTGCTCTTTCCTCAGGCATAACTCCTGTCGAAAATTTGGTATACAGCTCAAATAGAATTTGAACACAGTGGAGTATATTTACTTGAACAAAAGAAGATTTTGGACCCTCTTGGGCCACACTTCCCTTGTCACAAACTAATACCTCAAAAGCACTATTGACTTGAGCACAAAAATGCCATTGATAGTAATGGGAATTCTGCAGGTGAATCAATGATTTAATACAGTTCTATGTCAACACGGTGATCTTCCAAACTTTCACCCAGGGAAGAGTATAAGTGTTTCCTCAAAGTGTTTTGAATTTTCAAGTTTTAATGCAGATATTCTTATCTATTAAATACAAACAAACTGATCTAGCCTGTTAGAGCTAATTCTTGACATTTTCCTTTAAGAAAGCCAATACCACTAGGCAGCTCCAAACATGATTTTACCTGCACACCACAATGAGCAAATGAGCTGAAAAAAAAAAAACCAGTAAAGTTCTAGATCAGCTATATAACTAATTAATTTCAAACTTAAAGCAAGAGATAAAAAGTAGGTATTGTATCTTTTATTGTTGAAGACTTGCAAAAATGCTCAATTGTTCTCATTGGAAGTTGCCAACCAAGTTTCTGACTACAGTGAAAGAGAACAGCAGGTTACATCCTCCTTCCTTTGAGGCTAATGGGAATTTTGGCAATGATATCAACATCATCATATTATTGCTTTCCTTGTACATATTGAGTCAAATTATGCTCACCTACATCCGTACAACTTTATAATTTTAATGAGGTTGCATGGCTATAACAGTTGAATCTGGTGCATTGTATATGAAGTATTTTAGGTTAATTTGTCACTTGCACTATCATCCTGTGCAAAGTGTGGAAGGATAAGTAAGGGTCATAAAGCTAAATCCATGTGAGCTGCCCAGATGAATGACAGAAAAAGCAAGCACGGTACATGGGTAGTACTGGAGGGGGGAACAAGCAGAGCCTTGGCTCTACTCTGCAATGCACTGGCCAGCACAACTAAACCAGCATGGGCATGTCAGAATTTGCTGCTAGTAAAGGCTAACTGCAAATTATTAATTCTTTTTCCCCACCCACTCCCACCCTTTCAGACCCAAGGGGAAGCAGAGAAGGAACCGTACGTACTTCAGAGAGGGCGTCTCTGAGAAATGGGGTTGCTCTTTTACTCCTGGCGTGTTACAAATTATACACCAGGGTGGCCAAGCTTATCAAACTCAAGAGCCACACAAGTTGATTATTAAACCTTCAAGAGCCACACTAAGGCATATAGCCATATACTTTTACCTACTAAACTGATTTGCAGACGTTCTTCTGCGAGCCACACTTTTTCATTCCACATGTGGCTCCTCAGCCACAGTTTGGCCATGCCTGTTATACACTACCCTTCAGTCAGCCTAAAGACACAACCTTACTATTAAGGTCTGAGATGTAATAATTGTTTTTCTTTACAGCAGGTTCACTATGGAGATATCTATTTTTTAATTTATAGGGGAAAGTATTTTAACATATAAATGTATGTCTTTGATGGAAGTTCCTATGCTAATTGCTTTGTCTTTACAGCAGCAGTTGTTTCTGGTGATTAGGGTCTGGACATTGTAGCAGGCTTCTCTAACTAGCGTTGTCCCCAGATCGGTGACTGTGCCTTCTATGCTACAGCTACAGTCCACACGGCATCACAGGCGAAACTGTAATGAAGGCTTTTGTGGGTCAAAAGCAACAGTTTGACTACATGAGCTGAAAAGTCACTTCCCTTAGGCTTCCCTTCTAAGCCACTAAGAATTATGCTATCCTTTTATGTACTCTGCAACAAAAATATTGAGACAGAAGTTCCCTGAGCTTCATGCTGCAACCCTTATTTACCTGATCAGTCCCAAGACTTGACACACCCTACTTGCCTGAACACAGGTGGCCAAACAGCCAGGGCAGGGCACCTACTTTTTTACCCCCCTTTTTTTGCGGTGGGGGGGGGGAATGCCATGTTGAAAAATAAAGGTGGTATTTTTTATAATCTACAAAGCTAAGGCTATGCAAAACCTCAGAACTGCTTTTTCCTCATTATGGTCTGGTAACTAACAACTATGAATGGTATTCCAATGCATTTGGAAAAAGTCCAATACTACAGGACTCCTAAAGGTCTCAGAATTATGCATTGGAGCATAGGAGTCGATCATGTTTAGAAATCACAGCTGGAGGATTCCTATTACAGGTTCCAACCCTTTGCATCTTGAGGCATTGGACAAACCTTGGAGGAAACACATACTCAAAATCATGTATCCTTCATTCTTTTCTCAGAATCTTTCTCCCTACTTTCTTCTCCATTTCCATGCCTTCTCCTGACTTCCTGCACCCTCATTAAAAAAAAAAAAAAAAAAAAAGCAATTAACTTTCATGCTGCCACTTTTTTTTCTTTGTTCCTGTATTGTGCTGAGTGTGCTCCTTTTTGAAGGTAGTATTTCTTGGCAACACAGCACAATGGGAGGAGGAGGTTTGAAACTCAAAACAGAGAAGAAATAACTGTTCGGGTAACAAATGAGAAACTGGACGAGTTCTACATTGTTAACTTGAACAGCTGGTGAAGAATCACACTATTCCAGGATACTATAGAAACCATACATCTCTCAGATCTATACTACCTACTGTGTACCATCTGATCTGCACCTAACCAGTCTTTCCCAGCGTAAGCTCTTCTGTTGTGATAGTCTGATTTGCAAATTGCACCTATTGGACAGCATTGTGGCTTCTATCATAAATAATTTTTAGAATATGTAATCACTCAGTTCCATTAGAGCTATGCATGTAGACCTTTATAACTTTGTGTGAATGATGGCATGTAGAAGATTTACAGCAAAGCCATGAGAAAAGGGGAAAACAAAAAGGAACAATACATTAATACATTTATAAACAAACAATCTAATGTATTGTGAATATTATGGCTTCATGTGGAAAGCCCTTGGAATTTGATTGAACTTGGATGCAAAAATGTTTAATAAATGCACCATGATCTCCAAGTAAAAAAATCCTCTGTATGCTTTCTAGGGAAGCTGCCACCTTCACAACCAGGTTGCTGCTCCTTACAGGATCTAAAAATAAAAAATTGTACTAAACCAGAGACATGCACTGTGTTGCATGCAAGATTGTGTCTGTTGTATATTAAACTCTGGTGAGCCCCAGGGGCTGGCTGGTGAGTGTCTGTCATTCTCTCTTGCGCTCAGTTTCTCTCTCTCCTTTTGGTGAAGTGACATTCAAAACCACTGGATGTGAGCTTGACAATTTCTCCAGCCCATTTTCTATCCGCCAGCATGTGGTGAAGGGTTAACTGAAGTGAGCAGGGCGCCAGAGGGAGATGAATGGTACTCATGCCTGGCCCTAGAGCGGATGGTGTGACCTGAAGAGGGGGCAGCCCAGGGATTTCCCTAACACCCCTTTTACACCCTCCATACACCTCTCTGAATTTCCCAACACCCTGCCAGTTGTGCACTAGCAGCAGTGTTATAGTAATTTAGTGAGCACCTCAACACCTCCCTACACCCCCTGAATTTCCCAGCACCCTGCCAATTGTCAGCTAATAACAGTGTTATAGCAATTTAGTGAGCACCCCAACACCCCCCAGTTGTCAGCTAGTAACAGTGTTATAGCAATTTAGTGAGCACCTCAACACCCCCTACACCCCCTGAATTTCCCAACACCCTGCCAGTTGTCAGCTAGTAACAGTGTTATAGCAATTTAGTGAGCACCCCAACACCCCCCTACACCCCCTGAATTTCCCAGCACCCTGCCAATTGTCAGCTAGTAACAGTGTTATGGCAATTTAGTCAGCACCCCAACACCCCCCTTACTCTCTCTGAATTTCCCAGCACCCTGCCAAATGTCAGCTAGTAACAGTGTTATAGCAATTTAGTGAGCATTGGAGCACCCCTACACCTCCCTCTACACCCCTGAATTTCCCAGAATCCTGCAGTTGTCAGCTAGTAACAGTGTTATAGCAATTTAGTCAGCACCTCAACACCCCCCTACACCCCCTGAATTTCCCAGCACCCTGCCAATTGTCAGCTAGTAACAGTGTTATGGCAATTTAGTGAGCACCCCAACACCCCCCTACACCCCCTGAATTTCCCAGCACCCTGCCAATTGTGAGCTAGTAACAGTGTTATGGCAATTTAGTGAGCACCCCAACACCCCGCTTACACTCTGTGAATTTCCCAACACCCTCCAGTTGTCAGCTAGTAACTGTGTTATAGCAATTTAGTGAGCACCCCAACACCCCCTACACCCCCTGAATTTCCCAGCACCCTGCCAATTGTCAGCTAGTAACAGTGTTATAGCAATTTAGTGAGCACCCCAACACCCCCCTTACACTCTCCGAATTTCCCAACACCCTGCAGTTGTCAGCTAGTAACAGTGTTATAACAATTTAGTGAGCACCCCAACACCCTCCAGTTGTCAGCTAGTAACAGTGTTATAGCAATTTAGTGAGCACCTCAACACCCCCTACACCCCCTGAATTTCCCCAACACCCTCCAGTTGTC
>ML681966.1:27604121-27634168 GCA_007922195.1 Podocnemis expansa
CCCCCTACACCCCCTGAATTTCCCCAACACCCTCCAGTTGTCAGCTAATAACAGTGTTATAGCAATTTAGTGAGCACCCCAACACCCCCTACACCCCCTGAATTTCCCCAACACCCTCCAGTTGTCAGCTAATAACAGTGTTATAGCAATTTAGTGAGCACCCCAACACCCCCTACACCCCCTGAATTTCCCCAACACCCTCCAGTTGTCAGCTAATAACAGTGTTATAGCAATTTAGTCAGCACCCCAACACCCCCCTTACACTCTCTGAATTTCCCAACACCCTGCAGCTGTCAGCTAGTAACAGTGTTATAGCAATTTAGTCAGCACCCCAACACCCCGCTTACACTCTCCGAATTTCCCAACACCCTGCAGCTGTCAGCTAGTAACAGTGCTATAACAATTTAGTGAGCATCGGAGCACCCCTACACCTCCCTCTACACCCCTGAATTTCCCAGCACCCTGCAGTCGTCAGCTAGTAACAGTGTCACAGCAGTTTAGTGAGCACCCAGCACCCCCACGTGCCGGCTAGTAACAGGAGGACAGCAGTCCACTGAGCCCCCCGACTACTCCCCCACACCCCCAGGCTCAGCGCCGGGGAGCCCGGCGGGGCAGCTGCTCGCTCCGGGGGCCGCGCCGGGCAGCCCGGGCTCGGGAGCGGTGCCCGAGGAGGGCGGCGGGGGAAGAAAAGGCGGCGCCCGCCCGCCCGGCCGGTCTCCCCGGGGCGTGAATCGGGGGGTCGCAGGGCGCGGACTGGAAGCCGCTGGGGTGTTGGCGGCTCCCTGCTCCCAGCCAAGCCCCGCCAGACTCACCCAGCCGCGCGGGCGCCTCTCCCCGCCGAGCCTTCAAAGTTTGGAGCCGCCGGCGCCGCCGCTCCCGCGTGTCGTGCGGCGGCCGGGGCTGGCGGCGGGGCGGGAGATGCAGCCAAGGCGCCGGCAGGGAGGGGCGGCTCCGCCCCGCAGCGCCCCGGCTCCGGGAGCCCGCTTGGCCGGGCGCTGCGGGGCGGGTGCCCGGGCGGCGGGCCCGGAGCGGGCAGCGGGGCGCCCCCAGGCTAATGGCATCACGCCGGATGCAGCCGCCCGGCAAAAATCGGGGCTGCAGTGAGCTCCCCTGGGGCAAAAACTCGCCTGCAGCGCTTGCCCCCCTCCCCGGCCTCGCACGGCTAAAATGAAGAGCCATGCTACCCCCCTGCCAGCAAAAGTGCCCCTGCTGCACGGGCGCTCCTTAGTGGCCAGGGTTACCAGATGGCAAGGCATGGAAAGGAGGAGAGGTGGAGAAAATGCAGTATTAATGTCATCATTTTAGGGGGCCCCATAAAAATAGGGTGTTCGCAGGCATTGCAGCGTAGGCTAACCCCTATAAGTAAAAAGCCAGACACAATCATGTATTTTTTAAATGCCTGCCAGACTGAGGACATGATGGTAAAAAGGAGGAATGTCCTTCTTTTGCCTGACATCTCATAATGCTATTAGTGGCAGGCCGAAATGGGGAAAAGGAGCCAGCTGGCAAGAGCTAAGGCTCAGATCCCCCAAACCAGTTGTTCTCAACCTTCTGCAGGTTGCAACATACTTGGTTGCATGTGGTAACCCTGCAGAACACAGCAACCCGACTACCCTCCCCCAGCCAAACTCATCCATCTCCCCAGCTTTCTGTGACACTTGCCTCTGTGCGCTGACCAGGGGCATCACTGGCACCTGGCACATGAGGCCCATCCCCCAAATGCTGGCACCAGGGCCCCAGGTCCTGGCAGGGCCCTGCCTCTCCCAGTCTCCAGCTGGATCAGGCCAGAGATCCAGGGCCCAGCCACCCACGGCCACGGCTGCCGCTCCCAGCCCTGTCCCCAGCCAGGGATCTGGAGCCCAGCCACCCACAGCAGTGGCGGCCACTTCCGGCTCCTTCAAAGGCCAGGCGACCCCATGGCCGCGGCTGCCACTCCCCGCCCTGTCCCTGGCTAGGGGCATGGCCTGCAGGCAGGGGGCAGGGCCCATGCCCGTACCCTGGGTCATTCCCCGAGGGAGCAACACCCCTGGTAGTGCCCAGGACTGGTCCCTCCACAGGGGCAACTTAAGCAGTCACCTAGGCTCTCAACATCTAGGGCAGGGGTCTCAAACTCAAACTCAAATCACCATGAGGGCCGCATGAGGACTAGCACATTAGCCGGAGGGCTGCACCACGTATGAAGACTAATACGGTAGCCCAAGGACCACACCAATGAAATTTCATCATACAATGATATTGCAAATATCAGTAATGTTAGTGTTGTTACAGGTTGCAGGAAATAGCTTTAAGGGCCACGTGCAGCCCACGGGCCAGGTCTAGCCAGCAAGCCCACCCCCCCTGCTCCACAGTAGCAGGAGCTAGACCCTAGGCTAGACCAAGGCCCCAGTTGGGGAAGCAGCACTGCTGGCAGCATCAGGCTGCAGGTGGGGAGCCAGCCCTGGCTGGGGGAGCGGTGCTATCACCATGATTTGGCCTGGCAGGCTGTGCAGTGCCTGCCTGCCAGCTGGCCGGGCTTGAGGGGAGCACCATCCAGCCTGGCCCAGGACATAGGGTGGGGCGGAGTACCAAAATCGCAAGCACCCCGGGCACCAACATACCTTTAGCTGGCCCTGGTGATGACACAGTAACGTATCCTGACACAGTGGTTGAGAACCCACTGCTCCAAGCTACGTACCTGTGAGGAGCTGCTGGATTAGGGTTTTGTGGGGGGGTTTGCCCCCAGGGATGCATTGACACCTGAGTATGAGCAGCTGTAACCATCTTCTCTGTCCAGGTGGTAGAAGTTGGGAACGGGAGATTAGCTGGATCCAAAAGGCTACAGCTAGCCACTTTGTTTTCTCTAGGGGTTCAAGAAACAGGAGATGGGAGACTCTGAAGGAAGTCGGAGACCTACTGTGTCTGCCTCTCCTGTAGCACTGTGTTTATTCAAGCAACAAATGTCTCAGAAGTTTGCTTGGCTAGGATAAGAGGTGTGTTACAACATAGAGCAGTGTTACATAAGGTTTAAAATACCACATTCTCAGTCTAGAGCAGACAATGCAGAGCACACATTTAACACATGCTAGCTGGTTAAGTCAAAGCCCAGAGTTGTAGAACTAGCTGACAGCTTCTACCAACACACCTTTGAAGCCCAGTTAAAACCAACTCTAATGACTACCTCCATCTGTCTAGCTGGGATCCCCACATGAGAGTCATCTCCAGGCTATAAAACTCTAATGACCACAGAGAGCCAGCGAATTGTAACTACAGTCATGGGATAACAATTCCTTAACATAGGAAGTAATTTGTAAAAGATTCCAAAGTTTCATCAGTTCCAGGAAGCTGCTGAGATATTAACAAAGATTCATGTGAACCATAGACAATAAAGGATAGGGAGGAACAAATCCATTCCCTGGCTTTAAAAATGATGAAATTTTCAGAAAGAGCAGGGTTTAAAAGGAGGGGGATACTTTCTACTACAAATAAATCACTTATTTAGCTCCCTAGCCCCCATGTAATGATGAGGTTACTGGAAACAGTAAATCTGTCTATGTAGCAGGTCATCAGATAAGTTCTTTAGACAAAAATGCAGCCAACATTGTGGGCAGGTGCAATAATAGACACCAGTTTTAGTGGTCGAATCATTGCCTTTTTTTCATGCTAATCAAAAATGAGAAACATTTTGTAATTTAGTGTATTCACTAGTGACTGTTATAGAAGTAAAAGAAAGATCTCCCTGTGTATAAGATGTATATAGCAAGCATGTTAATTTTTGATCCCACTCTGATTTAGTGATTTCCCCATCAACCCATACAAATTTTGTCTTAAACTCTACTACTTTTAGTATGGAAATGCATATACTTTCAAGCACAACTGAAAATATGCCTGGAAGACTTTTTCTGTAACTAATAATAAGTATGGTCTCTTAGGGAGTGACACTGGCAGGTCTCAAAAAAGCAGTCTGGTAGCCAGAACCTCAGAACCCCACCACTAGTAGATGAGAGAGTGAACAGACCCTGGAGCTGTTGTAGAGAACACAACAGTCTACTGAGTCTCTGCCTATAAAACATTACAGAACACTTTTATTTGTGAGTGTCCGATTTATAGCCCACAAAACACTAGCGATTCAGCATTATAATATAGATCACCATGGAACATGGGTTGGCATATGTAAAACAAATGAGCTACTTGACATCTCAGGTTATCAAATTTACAACAGAGAATGAGAAGTAGCTATGACTATGTAAATGGTGCACTGTGCAAATGTAATTTTGAAACTCTTACTGAAGAAAAGAAAGCCACCACAGATAAAGTCCATGAAGCTTGTGATGCTGCCACAAAAACCACATTTGCAGAAAAAGAATTCATAGATATTGCTTGGCATTTCTCAAGTATAATTTGCGGTAGATCTAAGATAGTTATAGCATGGAAACATCAAAGGCTGTTGTGTGTGTGCGGGCGCGCACAGGTTGTGAAGCCTGTGCACACAACAAAATAAAGCATGCACAAAAAATTCAACAGTGCTATGAAAAATTAGAGGGAACATTGGTTGTGTCTATACATGATTGTAGTTTTTGTGAGCCAGGATTGTATAGTGGCTCCTTGGGGGAGGATTATAAAGCTTCCTGCAGGAGCTAAATCACTGGGGGGAGAGGTAGAGAAGGGTGTTTAACATGACAATGAACCTCTCTTAATGGAAATAGGACCACCCCGACCTGTTGCATAATTGAATTCCAATCCAAGGGGGCAAGATATATAGGGTCAGGCTTAAGAGGACCTGCGAATAAAAGCCCTAAACTGTTGGCTAAACCATAACTCTTTTACAGTTAAAGTGCTACCCTTGGAGCCCCCTCCCTCAGGGCACCCTTACCGCCCCTGGAGGGCAGAAACCCCAAAACCCCAGTCTTATAGGGTATGTCTACACTTAGAGCTGAATTTGAATTGATTGTCATCAATTCAAATTCAATTAAGTGCATGCACACAGGCTTTCCTCAATTCAAACTGAGAACCTCCTCAGTTCAAATTGATGAAAGCTGACTTCAAACTGGTCAAACCTCGTTCAATTTCAAAGTCAGGGTGAATTCGAACTGAGGCGTTCAAATTGACCCAGTATGGCCATGTCAATTTGCAAAAGGATAGCCGTGTTAGTCTAGTCCAGCAAAAAAACCAAGGAGTCGTGTGGCACTTTAAGACTAACAGATTTATTTTTCGCATGAGCTTTCATGGGAGAAACCTAACAACTGCTCTGATTTGCTGTTACTGTATGACCTGATCCTATGTTTTACACCCCCTTGCATTTATTTTCATTCCATTCTGTAAGTTCACCCATCTTCGAAGCACCTGACAAAGTTGGATTTTCTCCCATGAAAGCGCATGCGAAAAATAAATCTGTTAGTCTTAAAGTGCCACATGACTCCTTGGTTTTTTTCATGTCAATTTGAACTCACTGTGAGTTCGAATTGACATAGGCTGAGTTTCCTCCCAGAGTGCATGGCACCCTGGAAGGAAGAACAGCCTTTTAGCACTTGGGGCCAGCAGCCCCAAAGGTGCCTCTCCCCAATGAGATCGAGCTGGGAGGAATAGGGTTCCTGTCCCCCGGCTGAGGAGAAGGACCCCAGCCAGCACTCGAGCCATGCTGGCAGGGCTCAAGGAAAGCTCCCCCCAGAGCGCGGCTTCTCCCCAGGCAGCCACATGCTTGGGGAGGCACCCTGGCGCGCAGTTCCTGTGGGGCTGGCTGCCTGATGGGAAGGCCCCCCAGCACACGGCTTCTCCCCAGGCAGCTCCGCGCCAGGAAGGCACCCTGGTGCACAGCTCCTGCAGGGCTGGCCGCCCACCAGGAAGGCACCCTGGTGCGTGGCTTCTCCCCAGGCAGGGATTTTCCCTGCAGCTAGAGTTGGGTAGAGGATGCTTTTCCCTGTGCCCGGCTCAGAGTGCTGGAGCCTGGCAGGGGATTGGCTGTAGCAGTGGCCATTTTCCATAGCCATCTTGCCACACTTCCCATTGTGCTCCCCTTCAATTTGATTTGGCAAGTCTAGTCCATGGACATGCCAATTCGTATAGGATTTTCTAATATGGCACTGTCAGTTCGAATTTACTGAATTTGAATTAATAATTATTAATTCAAATTGACTGATTTGAATTCAGTAATTTGAACTGAAACTCCAAGTGTAGCCAGAGCCATAGACAGAGAATGAAGCTAAGACAAGTTTGCACACGCATGTTATACCGGGAAATTGCATTATTCAGTGCTCAGAGTCAGACATTTTGCAGTATGTCCTTCATGTGCTCATGATCTTTCTGTGTTCTACAGAATATTGGCCATTTACATGTTCATAGCTCACATTTGAAGAAGGCTAACACAAATCTAAAACTATCTTCAAATTGTAAGAAACACAAAGATGAAGATAAAACTGACAAAGTTTTAAGCCAGAATCGAGAAGATTTTGCATTCACTGCTGAAGATGGTAAAGCTCTCTGCCTTATCTGCAATGCATCGTTCACTCACTACAAAGAGAGCAACTTCAAATGTCACTACAAAATGAATCACAATAACTTTTCACCTAAATACTCTTGTGAATCAGAATTAAGGAGAAACAAGGTAATCACATTAAAATTATGCCTGAACAGTCAACAAACACCTCTTGCAGTGTTCAGTAAAGAAGCTGGTATTAAAACCAAAGCTAGTTTGGTTATGTCATGGAATTTTGTTCATGCAAAATGTCCATATTGTGAGGAAGAATTTATTAAGATGAATGTTGCAGAAGTGGTTACAATTTTAGAACCAAGTAACACAAAATTTCAATGACTAATAAAGCAAATGCTTGTGAGACTGTGGAGATGTTTATCTCCCAGATACCTGCTGATGTTGCAAGCAAGATGCAGTGATCTAAAGAATGCTTTAGCATTCAGCCTCGCTATCAATGAATCCATAGATATATAAGATAAACCACAAATATTAATATTTGCTTGCTACATTTTCGTGGCAGTAATAGTTAAGGAAGACACATTGGACAAAGAGGTACTACAAGAAAATACCCACAGTGTTGATGTAAAGAATACACGTGACAAAAGCGAATATACCACTGAATAACCTTGTCAGTGTTGCAACAGATGGAGCACCCTGAAAAGTGGAGAAAAAAGTAAGGCTTACTGGACTCTAGAGAAGTGATTCCAAATTTTCTTCCTGTTCATTTGCATCATCCATTGTGAACATCTTGCTTGTAGATACTTGAAGTAGAAAGAGAGTCCCAGAAATTGTCGATTTTATCCACCCGAAGGGGAAACATCTTCAATAGTAAAAAAAAATTTCCTCAAAGACCTGGATCTTGAATGTAAACTTAATGACATTTCTTTCTACTGTATTGTGAGGTGGTTAGCAATTAGTAATGTTTTGAAGAGGTTTGTGTAACTGTGGGAACCTTTCAGTGTTTTCCTTGAAGAAAAGGAAAAATCCTATCCATAACTGGAAGATGAGCAATGGATGCATGATCTGATATTTTTCATGGATATTATGCTGCAACCACAGGTCTCTAAATGAGGTACTCTGTGAGAAGGATAAAGTTATTTCTGACCCTATTCAGACATGTTAAAACTTCCACAAAAAGACAGTGTCAATACACTTCAGTCATTTTTTCCCATCTCAAAAATAGGGTAAACATATTCCATCAAGTCAAAGCAAAAGATCACAGAAATGAGGAACATAGAAGTAAATTACAAGAATCACTTGGTGACTTTCAAACCAGTTCTGAAAACTTTCAGAAGCTGAGATCCTGCTGTGCCTTTTTTGTAAACCCATTTATGGTTGAGCTGATCAACAATGCTTTCTGGCAAGAGCTACTGGAGAAAAGAAACTAGTGGAACTCTAGGAAGACCAGGCTCCAAAGATAATGCATAAATCACAGTCTACAATTGCATTTTGGAAGCAAGTGCTGGGAACTCAAAAAGATTAGTGTGTGATTCACTTCAATTTTCAGCACAACATTTTGCTGTCAACCGCTGTACTCGATGTTGAATTTCATAAAATCAAAACACCCTGCAGTTCTTACAAACAAACGTCTGACCAAGCTCTTCCATGCTGCCTTGACACCACAGCAACCAGATTTCCAAAGACATATGACCAGAATGGAGACCCACAAGACCTCTAGCTCTAATTGTAATTACTTTGGAAACAGTAAATGGGGTGTTAATATATCTAAAAATGCTTGCGTAAAGATTATGTGTCTTGTGCTGATGAACTTCTGAAGTTTATCATATGCAGCTTGGAAGGCCAGTAAATTTGGTCCTTCCTGGCATACAGGTGCCACCCTATGATCTATGAAACTTCTATTTTCACTTTTGCAATGTAACTGTATGATTTGAGGCTGACTATGCCATGCAGGGTTCCCTTTTAAGTGCTCTACTGTATTGTTATGGTATCATGTTTCCTACAGCATCATGTATGTGTACTGATGTGACATACGTTATATAGCACAGAACATCAGGACTATCTCTAGCACAGAGGCTGGAGAATTGCAAGACAAAGGTAATGAAAATTTAGAGAACCACACAGCTGCACAGAGAGGAAGGGGCCATGGGGAATTTGAAAAGGAATGCACACACTTTGAGATGGGAGAAGCAGCTGGCTTCAGTGAAAGAAAGACCATCTTGGAAGCAACTAAACAAACTCTGGGCCTACCCACATGGCCAAGGGGCCCTAAGCTGGCTAACCACCACCAGGAGCCAGTCTTGTGGGTAAGAATAAGTAGAGCAGTCTAAATAGTTATTAGTCCAGTATATGTGTTATATCTTTTATTTGTTAGTTACAACTCTGGCCACTTTATTAAATAAGTGTGCATTGATTTGCTATATATTCACATAAAATCATAACCTAATCAATAAACTATTGTTTGTTTTATCTAAAGCTGTGTAAACTTTAGAAGGTGTGAATCAGAGTGACTGGGCCAATCCATTTCAGTGTCAAATGGAACAAAGCATGTCTATGGTGATTGGGGAGGGGTCCCAATCTCTGTAGAATGGAGGTTCCCAGCGTGGTGTCTAGGGACCAAGCATGTTCACTTGGGGACCATCCGATAAGTGGCCAGAAAGCACAATCCCACTATCTGGGACTGATTACATGCAGGATGCTGGTGTAGACTGACTCGAGTGAGGAGCCACCTGGCAAAACAGGGTAAGTCAAGGTTCAGAGGTGGGGATCAGAGGGGGTCACACTGGCACACAAGATTGGATCCAGGGAGTGGTCTTTCATAACAGGATCAGCCTCAAGTGACTAAGAGGCCTGATCCAACAGTAGGTATGAATTTTAATCAAGAGGGTAAGTCCTGCTGGAAGAGTTTGAAGGACTTTGAAACCTATGATGGTCCCTATGCAGAGACTGGTTGCACCTGGTAAACTGAGCGTGTGTGGAAACTGTGTCTTGGTTTATGCCAATGGTAAGCAATTATTTTTTTGTCAAGGTCCAAATTTTGTGGTCAAGGTATAGTCAAAGTCCAGACTTCAGACAATAATACTAGTACTACTAAAATAACAGTAATGATAATAAGTAAGTAAAAAGCTTCTGAGGTCCATTCAAAAATATCTGGCAGTCTGAATTCAGCCCACAGTTTTCCTGTTGACTATCCCTGATTTATGCTGCCTTTCCTCTGTAATGCTTCTATCCCAAGTAAGCACATTGTGCTTTATGAAAACTAGCTGATTGCTGCTAAACCCTGTTGTTGTCCCTGAGAAGTAACAGGACTCCAAAATCTGAAGTAAACTCAGCCTTGCTAAAGTGATCATAGTGAAGAGTAGGAAGAAATGCAGCTTAAATTCCTGATCTGAAGGGAGAGTAATATGAGGTCCTATCCTGAGAAAGATGACTTCTGCAGGTTCGGGCTTTAGTGGGGTGTCTACAAGAAGCCCACAAAGGGTTTGGAGATAAAGTTGCCACAGAACTTTGTGGAATAGAACGTATCTCTATATTCGCTCCCTATGTGCTATTGTAATAATCTTTGTATAAAGTATGCCTTGTAAGGGATCATTTGAAAATTCAATTTGCTGGTCAATATTGTCCTGATAAAATGTGCGTGGCAACACTTTAATGCAAAGTTACAAAATTATCCTATATAATCTTAAGACTGCACATTCAAAACTGACATAGCAGCAAACTGATCAAACAGGCCTGTCTTGAACAAAGACACTGGTAATGTCTACATTGTCATGGCTGCGCCAGACTCCACAGATCAATACAGCAGGATCAATTGCATGGGCAGTGGAGACCCACACAAACTGATCCTGGAAGTGCTCTTCAGCCAAAGCAATAAATATACCCCTACCTACCCATCCCCAAAAAGTAATGCTGTGTTGAATGGAGTGCATTTCCTATCAACATAGTGCAGTGGACATGCCACACTAAAGTAACTTTTGTAAGTCAATGGGAGATATACAAGTTAGAGTACATAGCTTCTATATTTCCCATTGACAATGCTAGCAGTGTAGACCAGGCCTATGTTTACTCCTTAATTTGCATTTAAGCAGTAAACAGAGTAATCAAGCAGGATGGGAAAACAAAGGTAGCTCAAACTGCTGGGGGAAAAAAAAGCAGGGAATATTTTTCTATGCAGACTGTCTACTAGTTCTCAGCTTCAAATCTTTTTCAAGAGGGGGACCAAAACTAGAAAAAAAAGGGGAAACACCCCCTTCTTTTTGGCAATTGAATGACACTCCTCTTTCTTCCCCTACTCATCGTGTTCGCTGTATCAGAGAACACAAAGGGAAACAGACTTTGTGAAATGGGTGCTGATCTGAAGAGTTTGGTCAGCAATCTTGCTGATCTGAAGACTTTGGTCAGCAATCTTGCTGGAAACACAGGATGAGAAATTTTGAGAAATATAGGTTGTTAAGTTAGGCACTAGTAAGTGATTTATTTTTATTTGTTACAATTTCTGACTCTTAAACCTCGTTACTTATACTCACTTAAAATCTCTTTATAGTTAATATAGTTTTTTTCTCTAATCCAGTGTGTTTAAATTGAAGTGTCTGGGTAACTCCATTTAAGGTAATAAGCTAGCATATTATTCTTTTTTAAAGGAGTAACATACTTAATATACCTGTACTGTCCAGGAAAAGCCTGGGCAGCACAGAATAGAACAGAACATACATTTCTCAAGGAAACTATGGAACTAGACAAGTTACAGAGGAGTTGCCCTGTTAGTCTGCCATATAGCATAACAAATGGGACTAGAGTTGTGCTGGAGTTACCCTACTGCTGCCAAGGACCAGGGTGTAACTGAAAGGCCATGGTTACACACTAAGGGTATGTCTTCACTGATGGTGACAAAATTGTCATCATCAGCCCGACGTTCCAGGTGTGATTGGCAGCGAATATGAACTTGCTGCTGCACTCTGGAAGTCAGTGCCGGAAGTCCTGCCCCCTAGAAGACATAGCTGAAAGCTGACGGCAATCCATTTGCGGTTGGCTTTCAGCAGTGTGTCCCAACAGCTTAGAAAGTCACCAGCAGATAAGCAAGAAATTTTACGTGCCTTGCGTATCTGCCGGTCAACTGCTGCCAAAAAGCCCCTCAAGTGTAGACTAGGGCACTCGGGTTATGGCTTGCATGTTAGAAGGCTATTCATGAGCATCCCAGGAGGATGCTACTTGAGCAACGCCTTGTAAGGCAGGGCAGGGATGACAAAGCCTCCCCACCACTACCTGTATGTCATGCTATGGAATACCTGTTTAATGAGACTTTGCTTTTCAAAAAGCTATTCCAGCAAACTCATCCTGCCTGGGAGTTTTGCCTGAGGCAAGACCAGATGTTTCTGTAACTACCTCAGAAGTTCACTGTCCTACTAGAGGAAAGGAAATTTCATTCTGTGCTTAAAGGATTATCTAGGTTACACTCATGATGCAGCAGTCACCTTTTAAGGAGGCACATTTTAGTATTTTATGGACTGTAAATCAGGCATTCACAAAGAAAAGTGTTCTATTTTGTTTTATAGTATTTTTGCACCGTGTAAATAGTACTACTTCTATGGCACCAGATTCTGACCCTCTTACTGTTCTGGGGTACATCTTCATATCTGTGATTTCAATTGGACTAATCATGGAGAAAGACACTGGTCCTGACATAAGCCATAAACAATTGAAAGTGCACAAAAAGTATGCAATTAAATACAATATAGAATCATCCGACCCAGATCATGACACCCTTCCTCACATCAGCCAGCATTGATTTTTACAACTTGTTCCTCTCATGTCACTGACAACAATGTTCACTCAAATGGAAATAATTGTTGGCCAATGTGAGGAGGAGGTTCAAGCCGTGACCCTCTGTGATGTATTGGTCAGTATCTAAGACATGTATGCACCATTGTTTTTGACTGGTGTGGCTCTTGTACATAGACTAAGTTTGTAAATGGGATGGAGGTGCTTTTGAAAATTTTACCCATAATGCTTAAAATGTCATCTCAGAATATAAAATTATTTAAATAGAGTACCATGAACTATCACACATACATACCCTGATTGCTAGTTAATGGTCCCAAACCGGTCTTCAGTCAAGCAAAACTCCCAAATGACATCAGTAGGAATTTTATCTAACCAGAATTTGCCAGATCAGGCTACAAAATATTAAAAATTGCTCAAGAATCTGGTTGTTTGCTACCCCACTGGAAGCAAAGTGGAAGTCACGCTGAGACAGAAAATGATAGTTCTCAGTAAATTTCCATTGCTCTCTATTGTTAAGGTATTTCACAAGGAATTTACTTTTAAAAGTTTTAGATAAAAATCTCTCTAGCTCTTTTGTATATTAATTTTCATAGGGGGAAGGCTTTATTGATTTTTTTGGTTAGATTAATTAAGGAGTATAACATTTTTATAACCCTTGTACCTTTCAGTGTTAATTTGCAGGAGAACATAAAGGAAAGCAATTTAAGAGTACTTTAAATCTAAATGATTCATAAAGTTTACACCAATAAAGGGTGAGGGATTTTTAATGAGGAATTAAAAATGCAATGCAGTCGACACTTTTAACAGATGACTTGAAATATGTTGCTGCAGAAATCAAAAAAGTGCTGTTAATTGATTCTGTTAAATGATTTCGTCCCAACATTAAATATTTACCGGTGAAAGGCAACATAATATAGATGAGAGTGTACGCTCTTTGTGGAATGGACCATCTTTGTGCTCTTTTTGTAATTAATATTTTGTTCTATGTTTGGAAAATTAATGTAACTTGTGGAGTTGCTTATATGAAATTAATTGCATGAAATCAGTCCAGCTTCTAGTATTTTATTCATTATTTTATTTATAAAAATGCCAACTTTTACTAGACACGAAAACAAACAAAAAGCCTCTGCAGAAGATCTTTCAAACAATTTGTCATGCAATGACAAATATCACTAAGAGAGGAGGAGGACCAGAGCGAGCCAACAACATGATTGTGCATTTAAATAGCAAGACATCTACTTCTTGATGGTTCAGCTAAAGATGGCTTTTCAATTCATCTGCTTCCATGTATGGTCCAGGAGTCCACATTAGTTGGCATAGCAGTCTCAATATAGAGGCAAAAGACTGATCCACCATGACAAGTACCAAAGGATTAGTTGTGTTAGTCTAGTTCAGCAAACAAGGAGCCCTGTGGCATTTTCCAAGGCTAATAAGTGATAAATAAATTTGTTAGTCTTTAAAAGTGCCACTAGACTCTGTTTTGAATCAACCACGGTGGTTCTGTTACATCTGGATTGAGGTAGCGTGAGAAAGTGTTTTAAGATTAACACACCCAGACACTTAGATTTTTAATAAACTGTGTGCATATATAAACATTTTGCTGTCCCTTCTTAAGAGATTCAACATGAACTAATTAATTGTATATTCATTAAACTAAAATGGTATAGTTTTAGCTGTATGTGCACATGAGTAAAGTATATTTGCCTTGGAAGACTATGGCGCTACTGCAAACAAATTGGAATTGGACCATGGATAGACCTGCATGGATACCAGGTTCAGATTGCTAACAATAGACAGAGGTATCAGCTACTGCCTGTTAAAAATTAGCAACTAGCTCAAAAACATTCAGCTTGCTAAATGCTTAACTTCATAGTCTGTTTGTTGATAGGCTATAATTAAATTAAACAGGCTTTCAAACCATTGAACAGTTACAGAAATGAACAGTTTTCAAATAGGGTCCTTTCAAAGTATGGATTCTATAACGTATAGAAAAGCTGAATTCTAAGATTGAAAAGTGAAGCACTCAGAAGTTAGGCAGCCTTAAGTCAGGGATTTCCTATAAGAGTTTAATTCAACCTCCACTGGTCTTACGATAGTCTTTTTTACAAAATCTCATTCTATTTTTTTTCTCCACAGACTCCCTGCCTCATTCAGTGTACGGAATGTATAGTGCTTATTTAATGAATGGCTTGTGTGGCATGATGCATTCTTTACTGCTTACCATGCTCATCAACTTTTTTATTGTGGTCTAATTCTAGTACTTTGCAAACATTAATTTATCCTCACAGTGCCCCTGGGAAGTACAATGATAGAATCCATTTCCATTTTACAGCTGGAGAACTAAGGACTTGTCTATAAGGGAGAACTTGTCTATTTGGATCAAAATGACTCGTTGTGCAGCCACACTATTCTGGAATAACAGTAATTTCTTTGGCTACGTCTACACTAGGAAGAGTTAGTTTGAATTAGGTACTGAGCATGCTCTGGGCTGGAACCCCAGCATGTGGCCAGAGTGGCTATGTTGGGGAGTCAGCCCTGGCCAGGGTTAGAATAAGGAGCAGGACCTTGGCATCTGGAGCGGCCAGGTAAGAGGGCCTCTGGGGGGGGGGTGTTGGCCTGGAGAAGCAGCGGCAGGGCGCAGGAGTTTGGGGGTCTCGGGGAGGCAGGAACAGTGGAACCAGAGTCCAGGGGTTGGGGGGTGTCAAGGACGGCAGTTGAAGCAGTGGCAGGGCCCAGAGGTTAGGTAGGGGGTCATGGATGGCAGGGGAAGTGGTGGAAGTTTCTGAGGGTTAGGAAGGGTCTCATGGATGGTGGGGGAAGCAGTGGCAGTTCCTGGTGTTTGGGAGGGGGTCAGGGATGGTGAGGGAAGCGGTGGCATGGACAGAGGTTATGGGGGGTGTCGGGGACAGCAGGGGAAGTGGTGGCATGGCCCAGTGGTGTGGGAGGGGGTCAGGAATGGCAGGGGAAGCAGTGGTGTGGCCCAGGCATTTGGGGGGTGTCAGGTATGGCAGGGGAAGTGGCAGAAGGGCCTGGGGGTTTGGGGCAGTCACAGATGGCTGGGAAAGCAGCAGTGTGGCCCAGGGCTTTGGGGGGCTCAGGGATGGCAGAGGAAGTGGTGGCAGGACCCAGGGGTTTCAGGGCCCAGGGTGAGGAAGCTAGGGACCCAAGGCATGGGTGGACCTTGGCTTCTCTGCAGATCACCCGTTTTTGTCTAATTTGGGGGTTCAGAACCAGGTGGTCAGCTTATGCACAGATCAGCTTATACATGAGTATATACAGTAACGCTAAGTTGAATCAGTCCAATTTGTAAATTTGAACCAACTGCCCTTAATCTGAATTTATTAAATTCAAAGGAAGGGTTAATTCTACTCTACACCATCCTTAATTCAAACTAAGGATTGAACTAAGGACTTAGTTTGAACTAAGCAACAAGTCTACTAATTTTAACTAAGCTTTCATTAGTTCAAATTAAGGAATTCCTTAATTCAAACTAATGAATGCCTAATGTGGATAGATACTAAGTTAGTTTGGATTAAGCCTCCTTAATTCAAAGTTACTTGCAAGTATAGACATACCCTTTGTGGAGACAAGTCCTGCAGCACAGACACTAACGTGAAAGGTGTACACTAACTTTAACAGATCAAATTGGGGACTCAGAGGACTCAGCATTTAATAACACTTGTGTTCTGAGCATAGCTTCCATTCACCACAGCTGCAGTTGTGTGTGATCGACGTTTCTGCAAATGAGAGCTCAGACATATGAAGTTGGGTACCCAGAAAATGAGAACACAATTGGCCAATGTGAAAATATTGGTTTACATGGCTTGCCCATCATCACACATCATTATCCTGTAGCAGAGTCAGGGTTATAATCCAATTCACCAGAGCAGCCTTCAACTGTGATAGCCACAGGACCACTTTTTCTCTTCTTGTACTTCTCTGTCTCATTGTCATGCACCTTCCAAATTCTGCATCAAAGACAGACCTCTCCTTCATGTTTCATTCTCAGAGCATTGTCCAACCTGTGTACTACACAAGCAACCTTAATTCTGTCATTTCCTATCTTTTGCATGCTTGATTGCTCCAATTTACCATTTTTGTAGGTTTCTTTAATGTAACTTCAGAAATTTTTTAAAACGCCACTTTATGAAAACATTGGAAAAAACAATTTCATCATGTAGAACCATGTCGACCCCTTACATCAGCCATCTGCATGGCTAGGATCCTCTACCACTTGTGCTGCTGCACTAATTTCTAAAAGTATAGGGCCTTCTATGTGAACCTTCTATGTGAACCTGCACTAGAGGAGGAGAGGAACACCTACATTGCCAGTAGATGTCAATGCCAAGACTTGAGAATAAGGGGTTCAATTGCAGGTTTTGTAATTAAACCCTCGCGCTTCTCCTCCATCCCCTTCCCTCCCAGCCCCACTGTTATCTTCCTGTCTCTGCCCCTTCATGGCTCTTGCCTTCCTCCCACCCACCCGTGGCTATTGCCCTCTTTCTCATCTCTGTTTGTTCTTGCTCCTTTCCTCCCTACTCAACATTATTTGTGCCTTTCTTCTGCTCCAGTCACTGCCCTTCCCTCCTGACTCAGGCCTCTCCTCCACAATCCCACAGGCTTTTAACCTCCCATCTCCGGCTCTCCTTATTCTTGTTCACCAGTAGGGGAAAAAAGTGACTTTTTTTCCTGTGATTCTTTATCATTATCCCATCACAGTAAATAAGGTCAGAATCTGGACCTCTGTCTCTTCTTTTAGCTATTCAGAGCTAATGAACCACCATGCAGTTTCAAGCGACCCAAATTTACTGGTAATATTCTATGCAGTGCAAGTGTATTATGGTCTGTTTAGTGGCAGAACAATGAATATCACTAATAGGGATTTATAATGACATTTGTAATTTTGGTGGTTTGCTACCTCTTCAGGCCTTTATAATGAAATTGTACATTATACAAAAATCAATTGTCTAATTGAATTTACTTGTCAAAGGAAATAAAACTGGAAAATCAAACAGACCAGCCTGCAATGTTTATTTCTTCTCTCACAAAAATCCAGCAAGCTTTATCTGGCATCATACTGTGAAGAGAGTGTCTATTGTGAGGCATGACCTTTACCCCTAAACTTGCATCATGCGATTTTCAAAAGAAAATAAGGAAACTAGCTGGCCATCACCTATTAAAAGCAACAGGAATTGGAAGTATAATACGCTTAGCCTCCTTTAAACAGGCAAGCCATAAAGTTTTAAATCCATTATACTGTATCGAAGGCATGCATGGCAGCTTCTCAAGTATTATTCCTGGCTATTCAGCAGGCATCATCTATGTCAAGAAATGAGTCAGAAAAGGCAGAAAGCACTATTGCTCAAAAATTTGATTCATTACAGAAAATACTTATTTTAGTAACTTATATCATTTCCTCAGATTTTATAAATACAAATCAATTTATGGTGTATTTGGGACACCTAGTATGAAAATAACCCAGGTATGGAATGCAGTTGTGTTTAAAATAATAAGCTCTATTCTGCCCAGGAATGAATAAGGGAATTCACTGAGGTTTGTAACAATCCTTGTGTTTGACATACTGTAGGTCCGGATGGACTATATCAGTGCCCCTTTGCTACAGCAGATGTTGGAGCCTTGTAGGAAATGTGCCAGTTGCCCACTAAAGGACAAATTGGTGATGCAGAGTTGGACTATTTTCTTAGTATAATTGATTTATTTATAAAATGTATTTGATTCTTTGAGCTGTCTTGATTCTTTAAACAGATGTGATCACTAACTACATACAAGCAACTCCCTTTTGTAGAAATCTCAGACAAGGCTTTTCACCTGGGAATACCCCAAGCCCAAAAACAGGTTAGTAGGCTCACAGGGGGAAAAAAATTGCTGGGGGGGGGACTTTAAAAAGAAGACTGAAATCTAGTTAAACACATAAAATTGGGATGTCATGAAGTTTGGAAAAACAAAAACCTATTTGATCAGAAGGAACTGGATCATAAACAGGGCAGGCACACATCCACAAATTTAAACAGTATTTATAAAGCCCATCTATCAATGGGCCAGATTCAGATACCTTCAATCGAAAGGGACCAGATCGTGATCTGAATTGTGCATCTGCCTAAATCTGAGCAGCCATACGGAGCAGGACAGCAACTTCCACAGACCACTATATGTCTGTCATCCAATTATCAGGCACCTTAGTTGCAAGTTAGGATGACCAGATGTCCTGATTTTATGGGACAGTCCCAATATTTGGGGCTTTTTCTTATGTAAGCACCTATTACCCCTCATTCCCTGTCCCAGTTTTTTCACACTTGCTATCTGGTAACCCTAATAGCCAATGGATCAGAAAATGCTTTTGCTTTTTTCCCCTTTTAAAGAAGGGGTTACAAAGGTTGTAGATTTCACTATCCTTCACCAGTGCTTTTAAAGATGGAATAAAACCCTGCACCCAATTTAACAGTCCTACAGAGGCTGTGCTCCTCATACTGAGGCTGCAGGTAGCAGCAACAGTAGTTTACACAGGTGAATAAGTGAGTGCCATACACCTCTTTACTCTCTTGCACAGTCACATGAGCCAGGCCACAATTTGGCCCAAAGTGAGAAAGTGTAATCTAAGGAATGACAAATAAAAATGTATTACCCAAGAAAACATTCGAAATCAGCTGAAACTTCATGCTCATTCCTCTTCTTGCTGCTTGAGCATGGAGACCTCTTTTTCTCAGTCTCTGTCAACCTGTTTTCAGGGCAGTGTGTCACGTTTCTTCCTTTGGTTTCTCTTGTCCTGTCTCCCAGCAGTTGCCACTGCCAGTGTTGCTTTTTTTCCTTGGGTGATTAGAAAAATCCCACATCGATACAGTACTTTTAAAACTGTGAGATGACATCAGTAAAGCCAATCATGATACATGACTAGAAGATCAGCAACAAAGCAAGGCAAAATTAGAAATACAAATGTGCCAGATGGGATTTTCTCCCACAAAAGCTCATGCAATAAATAAATTTGTTACTCTTTAAATGCCACAAGACTTCTTGTTTGTTTTGCTGAATTAGACTATGACAGCTACCCCTTTGGAAGATATGCCAGTGACAATGTTCTTCTCTTTTGTTTGTATTTTTATTAGGTGGTTCTACAATTACTGCTAGACTTGGGGAGGGATAGAGGAGGAAAAGCTGCTTTTGGTGGAGACATTAACAGTGTTGCCCTTTTCATTATTTATTGGAAGTCTCATGACATTAAATAGTTTTTTTAAAGCCCCAGTTTCTGGAATCAGGAGACTGCAGAGGAATACAAGTTTTCATTTTTTTTAAAGTCAGTTTTGTTTGAGCCTTCATGATTGCAGAGGAAAACTTGAAAATGCACCATAAGGGCAAAAACCTCCAAAGCAATATGAAAAGAACAATTATTTTTTAATCTCAATTTTCAAGCCAATCTTGCGATTTTGGAGCCCAGACATGGTTTTTGAGCATTTGGGATTGCAAAATTCAGCCCTGATTCTGGAAAACATCCTAGGCTGGACAGTCTTAATACATACTTAATAGTGTCCTGAATAGGAATTGTCTTAAGTCTGTTTGCAGTCCTCAGACCTTTCTTTCCAGTCTGAGCAATTCCACCCCAGCCCTGATTTACAACCGTGTGAGTGCACGGTTCCAAACAAGTCATTTACCTAAAAAAACCCATAAGCTCAATTACATGCACAAAATTCACTGCACTGCTGAGACTTTATGTACCTAGTTTATGCCTAGAACAGATTTTTACAGCTGAATTAGAATGGCCTAACATGGGGTTTATAATGGAAACAGTGAGCTAACCTCAACAATAATAGTGACACCTTAATATAGCAATTGATCTTCCTTTGAATAACCTTTCATCGATCTTTGTAATACCTGTATGATTGATTTTTGTCTCCAGAAGAAAAGCAATTTATTAATAATAATTTCATAGTTGTGGCACCATTATTACTGTGCAAAAGAATAGGTCAGTACTAATTTCTTTCACAAGCCATCTGCAAACTGTTCATTGATTGAAAAGTGCATGAGATTAAATCAGTCTGTATTATTGCGAAGTGCAGCTTTCATATTAAAACAGTGATTACATTCTAGACATTATAAACTGCACACCACGACGTAGGCCAGAACAAACTGTGAGAGTAGTTCAGTACAGGTTGTCAGAGGGGCACACCTAAACTTTGCCAGAAACTCCAATAAGTGCACAGTTCTTTTATCCCAGTGCAGCAGTTAGGAGACAGTTGCCAATCAAATATACTACAGCTCAGAGTCTCTCCTACATAGCTGTGCCCCTGTAGAAAGAATGGGATGACATTAAAGACTCAGCTGGGCTGTTTCACAGCTTTTTTTCTCTCAAAGCATAGCCTGCAAAAATCTAGGGCATCCCACCTATACACTACTGAGGGCTCAAGCCATGATCCAATTACTTTAGGTACCTCCACCCTTTCCCTACTGAAGGCTTAAGGTGTAAGGCCTTACCCACAAGGCTTAGAGAAAAACCTGGTCACTTTAAGTACTTGCTCTTTCCCACAGGGAATGGGGCTTTATATGCCTGAAAGAACTTTATACAACTCTGCTCTAAACATCTATTTATTAGCAACACACAGAGAATACATATGCCAAGCAAACCTGCTATGCTCACCACTCTGAATATACAGACAAGCTTCATCCAACGGCCAATCAGGATCCATTTACCCAGACTTGCTGGTCATGCCTCTGCACCTCACAGTCATGCAGAAGGGTAAGTGTTCTAGCAGCTTGATACTGAATTGCAGTTCAGCAATGATTCCCATAGAGCAGTTTTCCATTTACATTAGATAGGTAAAACTGGCTACCACCTTCACATTTACTGAACCTGTTAACATTATTCAATGCCCCAAGGTAATGAAATTTAACCCATCATGCACTGGCACCTATGTTTTTTCCTCCCTGCTCATGTCTTTTTTGCCCTTCTGCCCAAACTGTAACTTATATATGATTATCTTTGTCTGTGCAGATGGTCAGCATAAATTCACCGGTCAGAGCTTATCTTAACTAATTTACCATTTACTGGGTCTTTCTGTCTCCTCCCTAAATTTCTCAGGACCCAGGTGCCTCTACTTTACAATCCCTGGCTGGGTGACCAGATGTCCTGTTTTTATAGGGACAGTTCCAATACTAGGGGTTTTGTCTCACATATGATCCTACTACATGCCCCACACTGATTTTTTCAGACGTACTATCCAGTCACCCTGTTATAACTTTTGTTAGGGTATATTCCTTAAGTGTGGGGGAGGGCTTTCCCAGAAGTGGCAAATTTTTCTTAATTCTAATGGTGAACTTCCTGAGTTTCACCCAATGCTAAACACTTGCAGTTGTTGCATTTAAACACACACACACACACACGTGCGCGATCCCGCAAACCCTTCCCACCCCAGTTGTTCTTACTCTTGCAGTTAGGTCTATTGAGTCAATGGGATGTTAATGCCAAGTATTTGCAGGCTAAGACTCTGTGTCTGCAGTTGGTTAGTTTCAGTTCTTACCATGCACACTGAAGTAACTATCTTATGTACTGGACCAAAATTCTGAAAGTGGAGCTACTCCAAACTTCTACGAGTGACTGACGTCTCTCTCCAGTATACTATATATAGGTACCTGCCTCCCTTCCAACTGTCTAGTGACCATTTTTAAACATGCTCAGACTATCTCTCTGCAGTCACAGCAGATGGATGTAACATGTTTCTTGGTTTCTTCTCTTATATTTCTGCCTGATCTTCCAACAGTTGCTCAGCATTGGATTTACTAGATGAAATCCTTGCTCTGCTGATATCAGTAAGAACACTTCCAAAATTAGGCAACATGAGACTGACTATACTTTATGGTATACAAGAGCAATGACTCAAAATATAATACTAAAATGATTCATGGAAGATTGAAGATGGAATTATATGTTTCCACAGACGAAAATACTACATTAGTCATCAGTATAACATTCTGGGGCCTTGTCTCACAGTCTTTACTCAGGCAATACTTCCATTGATATAAATTGGATACAGTTTACACAATTAGCCCCTAACCACAAAAATAATCCTTACAAAACTACTCAAGGGAACAGTGAAAATAGGTTACCTAGTGGAGGTGGCCTTTAACTAAAGGTCATACTGAAAAGATTAGAAACCACAAAGGAATCTACTGAATTTCAAACAAAAGTCAAGAGCAGTACTTACTTCCTGCCACAAGAAGTTATAATTAAAATAAACGATACATAACTGAACACAATTTTTATAAACTAAAATTATTCAAATACTTTATTTAAAATAAAATCACATTATCACTTTGTTCTGTATTTACTTGAATCCACAGGAATGAAAAGTGCTATATAAATGTAAACTGCTGTAACTGTTGTCTGAGTACAATAGTCAGGGATAATTAAGTTTTGATGTATTCAAATAAGATTGTGAGTTTTTTAAAGGTTTCATTTAAAAATTTTAACATTTCACTACTATAAAGCAAAACCTAGTCACTACACTGATATATTGGTCCTTTCCTCAACTGGCAGTCAGCAGCTAACCGAAACTTTCTATTAAATATTGAATTGGTCTTAGTAGAGCAGTGGTTCCCATCACAACCTGCGGCCCAGGGGACAAAAGTGGCCTGCAGGGGCTTTCAAAGTGGCCTGCAGCTCGCCTCCTACTGGCTGCAAAAGGGAGTCACTGCCTAAGGACCCAGGCTGAATGTGTTTCTGAGGTCTCAAAGACCCTGATGCTGGCTCCTTCCTGAGCAACGGGGATGGGTGAACAGCATTCCCTTTGGTTCAGCAGAAAGCAAAGCACTTTGCCTTGGTCCCTTGGTGCTGGGTTCTCTGCTAGAGCCAGATGCAGAGGAGCACTGATCTATCTCCCAGGCTGCAGCAGAGGGCTACTGCTAAAAGTCTAAGGAGAATCCACAGGGCTACGAGACACATGCTGTTTCTCTGCTGCAGACAGGGACATGGGAGATGAGCAAGGAGGCTGCTTCCTCACTGAACTCCTTCTGTCTAGATGCAGTGGGGGTGGGGGCCTGCTGATGGAGACTGGTGGCCCTTCAGAGTTGTAAAAATGATATTGATGGCCCTTGAGACAAAAAGATTGGGAACACTGTAGTATAGTGCAATCATGTTGAAGAGTTTGTTCATGCCTGATATAAAGCTCACAGACACTAATGGAAAGCTTTACATTGACTTCAATAGGCTCTGAATCAGGTCCTTAATATAGATTAAACTACTCCCCTATTTTTTATTGTTTGTTCAAAGTGGTTGCTTGAGAGTACATCTACTGCAAGTGACCTTTTGGAGCTGTAGTTCACTTACATGTGTTTGTTATTTCTCTTTTAGTTTAGCTTACTTAAAACACTACAGGAGCACTGCAGCTGTGCTCCTGTAGTGCTTCAGTCCAGATGCTACTTATATTTATGGGATGGATTCTCCCATCTCTATAGGTAATCTACGTCCCCAAGAGGCAGTAGCTAGGTTGATGAAAGAATTCTTCTGTTCACCTGGTGCTGGTACATGGAGATGTAGGCAGACTTATCTACACTGCTCAGGGGGTGTAGAGATTTTCCATACACCGCTGACCACTATAGTTATCACAGCCTAATTTTCTAGTGTAGACCAGGTTCACATCTCTTACGTCATGCTCATTCGTTAAAGCTGTAATGTGAGACACAGTGATTTAATATTCTCTTCAGAGGACTAGCTTGCCCTAGTGTGGTAGGATAAACTATCTCCAGCAGTGCACACGCACACACGCACACACACACACACACACACACACACACACACAGAGCAAAGCTCATCCAAACAGCTGGATGCTGAGAGGCTAATGTGCAATTTTCTGGTATGAAAAATTTGTCCAAACCAGAATGCCAGATCCAAACACTCAGAAACTGAAACAAAGTTCCTACAGCGGACATGCCCAATTTTTCCCACTTGACGCATTCTAAGACCTCAGTTCTGATAGGATGAAGATATGAGTTTTGAGAAGCATGGTGCTTAAATTTTAGAGGGTAGCTGTGTTAGCCTAAACAACAAAATTCTGGTGGCACCTTAAAGATCAACAAATTTCTTCAGACATAAGCTTTTGTGTGCTGCAACCCACTTCATCAGATGCTTAGAATGGTGCTTTACTACCCTCAATAAAGCGAAATAAGTGGAGGAAGAGAGAACCGTTGCATTACTGGCAAGAACTCTGTTTCCAGCACCTGTCGTGAGGCATTGAGCAGCTGACCGTGAAGGGCACTGTATTCTATAAACCCTCAGGCACAGTTGTGGCTGGTTACTGATGGTTGTCTTGCTATTAGTTTCTTCTAGGTGCAGCTCTTAAGTAGACTCCAATGAGTCACTGCTCCAAAGGCTTGATTCTCTATATAGAAGGTAAGAGTTCCATTGATTTCTGCAGCATGCAACACAGAAAATAACAGTGAGGTATGTAATAAGTCAGGACATACACTTAAGGCTTAGTCCTGCAGACTAGTGATTGCTGCAGTAAGGAGTGCAGAGAGCCAAAGCGCTAGCACTAAGGGACAGATTTTTTAAAGCTGTTCAGATTCTGACAGATGCAGGAGGTCCTTCTGGTGCCTATCTGCACCTCTATGTACCTAAATTCCCTTTAAATTAGGCTCTTGAGAGTCCACTGAAGTAGGATTATATCCATTGACTTCAGTGGGCTCTTGATCAGGCCATTCATACTTACTCATCACTTATGCAGGGAGGTTTTCTGAATAAAGAAATATGTAGAGTATGCAGCAATGTAATAAAGTTCCTTACCTGCACTGAGTTGAGCACCGGAAAAGTGGTAGAGGGGAGCCATGGCACAGCTAATTAAGAGCTGTCTCTTTGACGCAATCTCACCCACACTCAACACATTTGGGATTTTTAGTAACTTCTACAGCTGCTGCCCAGAAGCCTGAGTCTTACCTGACAGAAGTGAATGCCCTTGACTTCAATCACCATAATATAACCACTAAAGCTCATTGTGCAATCTTACTCACAACAATGAGTGCTTGCTCACAGGAGGTGTGCTGAAATCAATGGGTGTGTCAACACTTGAAAAGTTAAGTCAACTCTGTTAAGTTGACTTAACAAGTTGACTTAACTTTGCAAGTGTAGACATTACAGAGATCTGTGGCTCACCACTGAGAAGGGACCCATGGCTCCCTTCTCGCGGGGACCTGTGGCTTCCTGGCAGAAGGGGACCTGCCAGGAAGCTGCAGGTCCCGGCAAGAAGGGAGCTGCAGCTTCCTTCTGCCAGGAAACCTCGGGTCCCCTGCAAGAAGGGAACTGAAGCTCCTTTGTCCTGGGGAGCTGCGGTTCCCGTGTCCCCACTCTGGGCCAGCTTAGGGTATTAAGACAACCTAGGATGTCCACACTGGTTTTAGGTTGACTTAAGAAATCAACTTAGCCATTAAGTCGACCTAATTACCGGTAATTATTACCGGTAAGTCGACTTAAGGGCGCCCTTAAGTCAACTTAATGAAAGCCCGGTGTGGGTGTGGAGTAATTTAAGTTGACTGAAGAATCCTTAAGTCAACTAAATTGCAAACGTAGACATACCCAATGAGACCATTCCTGTGCTCACCAATGTGACCAAGGATTACAGAATCTGGCTTGTATGTTGTACAGTGGCATTTCTACTTTCTATGCTCCTGCTAGTAGCACTCTGTGTCCTGCATAAGTGAGCCTCAAAGGCAGCTGCTGCTTTGTGAAGATGGATGGATTATTACAGTGTTTTCAGCCCTGTACTTCTGCTGCTACCACTGTTTGTCTTTATATTAACAATGACAGAGGAAAATGCTGTCTTTATCTGGCCTTTGTGGCTTCTGTGCACTGTAAACAAAGCTCTGATGATGAAAAGCAATATATTTCTCAGAAATCTGCAGTATTTTTCCCTAAATTAACATTCTGATAAACAAAGCATCCATGTAAATTTCAGAAAAGAATAAGCCTTCTTAGACTTTAACATGTATCTCAGCTGACAGTTGCTTGCTCTCCTTTAGATGATTTCAGGTCTGTCAAGTATAGAAACATCTAACATTCTTCCCTCCTCCTTCTCCCCCACCTCTTTCTCTCTCTTTCTCTGATTTTGCTGCTTTTGAGGCAGTGGAATAGTTTTCTGATTAGAAGGAATTTTTTTCAAGCTGCTCTAGAAAGATAGATTCTGTGCAAGACCAGACACAATGTGATTCCTCCTCATATATAGTGTGTATTAATGATATGGACTAAATACAAGAGAAGAAGTTAGCAGAAATGGAGGTCAATAAAGGAGGAACTAGGGAGAAAATAGCAAATAAAGGTACAAGGCAGAAAATAGATTTGTTGCTAGGGTCTATTATGATGGCCTCATTAGACATGAACAGATTGCGTCAATTTTTGAACTGCTAATTTCACTTCTCATAATGAGACAACCAACTATATCAAATTTGTAACATTTATTTCTGCACTATAATGATGTTCAAGCAGCCATGACTTCTGAAAGAGCTTCAGCAAGTGAAATGACACCTATACTAGGGATAATTCAGTAAGTTCAGATCAGAGTAAAAATGTGTCATGGATGCTTAGACGTCGCCTTTATCATAAAGTGGCTATTATATATCCTAGTGTTGTTGCTGTCCTGGCTTATGCTTTGAACTGTGTCTGTTTTTCAGTCCAGCTCTGCCCTTATCTTTTGCTTCTCCTGAGTCATAGAGAAATGGATTGGGAAATCAGCTGCAATCTGGTCTCTGTGACCAATAAGTAAATTAAAAACATGAGAAGGAAAAAAAAAACCCTTACGGGTGCTGAAAGATTTTTTTTATGGCACTTGCTTGCTGATGTTGAAAATATCTGAGAAGAAACTGTTTTCTAAATGTATCAACTAGCTGGAGCTGTATGGCTCTAAATATTGATAATGGGGTGTACAATCATCTACTTCTGGGTTACATGTTCAAATCTGGCTTAGGGTGGCAGGTAATGAAACTTGTTCACATAATAGCAGAGTAAATGGTGTGAAATATATAGGTGGGCTCAGTCCATTTCCTGGCAGATAACATCACAAAAAAGCCCCAAATCATAGGCACAATTTGCAATCTCATCAAAAAATGTTATAAAAATAAAGGACTTAGATGTCTAGAGATGTCAATCTTCCATCTTTCAAAAACATTGAAAATATCCTAAGGCTTCTTCTTACTCCAGAACATGTGTGTGCTCACACACAGCTCCCTGCTAGTATTATAAACTAGTCAAGTTTTCAAGAGAAAGCAGTGACATAAAGAATATCAGTTGTGTTGGATAAATAATAAAGTAAGTAGTAAAAAAAAAAAAAGTCAACACTAACAACAGTGAAAAACAAACAAGGAGTCCTGTGGCACTTTTAAAGACTAACAAATTTATTTGTTGCATAAGTTTTCATGGGAGAAAATCCCACTTCAGACATTTTGAAGATGGGGGAACTTACAGAATGGGAGGAAAATAAATGCAGGGAAGTGTAAGACATAGGGTCAGGTCAAACTGCTACAGCAAATAGCAGTGCAGTACTTAAGATTCAGTAAAAAAACAACAAGCAGTTGTGTGGCACTTTAAGACTAACAGATTTATTTTTTGCATGAGCTTTCGTGGGAGAAGATCCCACTTCCTCAGATGCTTCGAAGACGGGTGAACTTACAGAAAGGAATGAAACTAAATGCAAGGGGGTGTAAAACATAGGATCAGGTCATAAAGTAACAGCAAATCAGAGCAGTTTACAGGCTCAAACCATGGGAAGCCTGAAGTCAAATTACCCTTTGTAATGGGAAAAAGAACCCATAGTCTTTGAGCCTGTAAACTGCTCTGATTTGCTGTTACTTTATGACCTGATCCTATGTTTTACACCCCCTTGCATTTAGTTTCATTCCTTTCTGTAAGTTCACCCGTCTTCGAAGCATCTGAGGAAGTGGGATCTTCTCCCACGAAAGCTCATGCAAAAAATAAATCTGTTAGTCTTAAAGTGCCACACAACTGCTTGTTGTTTTTTTACTGGACTAGA
The DNA here is from genome assembly GCA_007922195.1 of Podocnemis expansa. Taxonomy (NCBI): domain Eukaryota; kingdom Metazoa; phylum Chordata; order Testudines; family Podocnemididae; genus Podocnemis; species Podocnemis expansa. The sequence continues at coordinate 27,632,325 of ML681966.1, forward strand.
CTAACACGGCTATCCCTTTGGAAACTTAAGATTCAAACACTGGGGAATAGTATATAGAGGAACGTGAGGTCAAATCACCTGTTGTAATGAGAAAAGAATCCATAGCCCTTGTTTAGCCCTGAAGAAACAGTGTCATATGTGCATATAAATTCCAATTCTGTAGTTTCTCTTTGAAGCTGTGATTTGTTATTCATTTGTTTGAACACAGCTATTAACAAATCATCAATGGAGTGAGCAAGGACATTGAATTGTTCCCCTATTGCTTTTTGACTATTGTAATTTCTGAAGTCAGACTTGTGTCCATTTATTCTTTTGCACAGAGACTGTCCTGTTTGTCCAATATATAAGGTGAGGAGGGACATTTCTGGCACATAATGGCATAAATCACACTGGTGAAAAAGCAGGTGAATGAGCCCTTGATGGCGTAGCTGGCTTAATTAGATCCAGTGATGTTGTCTTTTTTGCAACTATGTGGGCAAAGCTGGTAACATGGTTTGTTGCAGGGATATGTGCCAGCTTTAATGGTTCTGTAGTTTGGTCTGTAGTTGCTGGTAAGTATTAGCTTAACACTGGGGGGCCTGTCTGCAAGGGTCTGTCTCCCAAGGCTTGAGAGAGTGGTGATAGATCATCTTGTAGAATAGGCTGTAGATCTGTAAAATGTGCTGTAGATGTCTGACTTGGAGGTTGTAGGTAATGCCTAATGGTGTTCTGTTGTTTACTTTCTTGGGCTTCTCCTGTAGTAGTTGACTTTGGGGTACTCATCTGTCTCGGTCAATCTGTTTCTTGATTTCCACAGGTGGGTACTGTAGTTTTAAGAATGCCTGATAAGAGATCCTGAAGGTGTTTGTCTCTGACAGATTGGAGCAAATACAGTTATATCTTAGGGCTTGGCTGTAGACAATGGATCTTGTGGTGTATCTTTGATGAAAGCTCAAGGGATGTAGATAACTATAGCTATCAGTAGGTTTTTTGGTATAGGATGGTGTTTATATGTCCATCACTAATTTGCATTGCAGTGTGCAGAAAGTGCATCTCCTGTGTGGTGGAGTGTTCCAGGCTCAGTTTGATTGTGGAATGGAAATTGCTGAAATCTCTGTGGAAATCTTCAAGGGTGTCCCTACCGTGGGCCCGGATGATGAAGATGTCATCAATGTAGCATAAGCAGAGAACTGGTGCTTTGGGATGAGGCTTGAGGAAGCATTGTTCTAAGTGAGCCATAAAAATGTTGGTATATTGTGGGGCCATCTGTGTACCCATGGCAGTGCTGGTGACTTGAAGGTATACATTATCTTCAAATCAGAAACGGTTGTGAGCAGGGGTTAAAGTATAATTTGCCAGGCCCCAGAACCCTCCTAATCAGAAACCCACCTTCTCATATTATCCAGGCCCCCTTCCCATATCGTCTAGGTCCCAGCCCAGGTAGGACGAGGACACGGGATGTGGAGGGAGGAGTGAAGAGGAATGGAGCAGGGGCGGGCAGCGGGGGTGCTGAAGTTGTGGCTGGGGGCAAGGGCAGGAGATGGGGCAGTGAAGGGGAGGAAGGGAAGCAGGAGGTGGCAGGATGGTGAAGGGGGCATAGGCAGGAGATGGGGCAGAGAGAGGGGAGGTGGTGGCAGGTGGTATGTGCTGGGGCAGGTGGTGGGGTGAAGGGGCCGGGGCAGGAAACGGGGACTCAGAAGGGTGGGTGGGAGCAGAAGGTAGGGGCTGGGACAGGGGCAGGAGATGGGGGCTGAGAAGGGTGGGGGGCAGGAGGTGGGGGGCTGGGGCAGGGGATGGGGCTTAGAGGGATGGGTGGGAGGCAGGAGGTGGGAGGCTGAGGCAGAGAATGGTTGGAGCAGGGGAGT
>ML681966.1:27634178-28023127 GCA_007922195.1 Podocnemis expansa
GGGGGCTAGGCCATACACAGAGGGAACACTGGGCCACTCCCCTGGCCAGCTCTCCTTTGGGGCCATGGAGAGGTTGGGGACCCCAACTGGGGGTGGCCTGGCAGGAGCAAGTCCACTCCACCTCTCCCTGTGCCAGAATCAGCACCAGTGCCAGCCCCAGCCCCAGCCCACCTCACCTCCTGTGGAGCTGAAGCAGCCTCAGCATGGCGCTGCTCTGCCAGCCCCAGCTCTGGCTCCAGCTCTGGCTCTGGCTCCAGCTCTGTCTCTGGCCTCAGCCCCAGCCCCAGCCCCAGCCCTGGGGACAGCTCAGCTCCTGCTCCTTCTCCAGATCTGATCCAGGCTCCCTTACCTGGCCACCAAAACCAAGCAGTGAGGAGCGGACCAGCCACACAATAGACTGGGCTGGGCTGGGCTCCCCCTTCTCCCCACCCTGAGCATGCTCTGAAGATGGGTTTTCAGGGTTTTCTTTTTTATGGATTTTTGGTAGTAAATAGAATATCACTGGTTGGGGTTCTGGAGATGTGTCTGTCTTGTAGGATTTTCTCCCACAAAAACTCACACGATAAAAAAGTGTGTTAGTCTTTAAGTGCCGCAGGACTCCTTGCTTGTTTTGCTGAACTGGACTAACATGGCTACCCCTTTGGAACCTGCCTTGATTTGTTCTTGTGCTGCTTCGGGAACTTTTGTGAGTAGGTGCCGTAGTTCCTTTTGGTATTCCTCAGTGGGGTCAGAAAGAAGTGGTTTATAGAATGTTGTGTTGGAGAGTTGTTTATAAGGGTCCCGTGATCATAATCTGATTTATTCATGAAGACAACAGCCCTCTTTTATCAGCCTCAATAATAATGTCAGAGTTGTTTCTGAGGCTCTGGATGGCATAGTGTTCTGCATGGATGAGGTTATGTTGCAAGGCATGTAGTTTGTCCATGATTTCAGCCTTTGCACGCTGGCAGAAACAATTTATGTAAAAGTCTACTATGTTGTTCTGACCTTCAGAAGGAGTCCACAAAGAATATTTCTTCTTGCAGTATTGGGAGGAAGGTATCTGTAGGTCATTGTGTTGTTCATTGGTGTGGTGGTATTATTCCTTGAGTTTGAGATGGCAAAAGTATTTGCCTAGGTCACCACAAAAGTGCATCTTACACAGGGGCATCCCTGGTGCCGGGCTTACAGGGCTCAACTCCCGAGTCCCAGTGCCCAAGCCCTGGGTCTGCTGCTGGGCCACCTGCGGCTGTGGCTACAGCAGTGTTGTGCGAGCCCCAAGTCTCAGCGCACCGAGCCCTCGGTCTTTTCTGGGGCCAGCGGTGCTCCTGATCTTACATGTGGGGGTAATGAAGCAGAAGGAAAGTCTCTGAGGCTATGTTCACACACAGGGGGTTATTGCGATACAAGTTATTTCGATACAAGTTGTATTGAAATAATGCCTTATTTTGAAATAAGTTAATTCAAATTAACAGTTTGTTAATTCGAATTAAGGAAAAAAGCAGGAATCGAAATAGCATGCTCAGACAACAGTTATTTCGAAACAAGTCACCGTTGTTTCAAAACATGTTCAGACAGCATTGTTTCGTCCCCACATGGGGTTTAAAGTTGTTTCAAAATAACGGTGCGTCATGTGAACATGGCCTTTCTTATTTTGAAACAACCTCTGTTGTTTCAAAATAAGACTGCTGTGTGAACACACCCTAGCACAGATTCCTCTGCTGAAGTAAGTATGTAGCATGAAGGATTAACAATGTTGTTGGGTGGGTTGAAGGTTTTGCTGTTGTCGTCCATGGTAGTTTAGACAGTTTGTTGTCTTTTTCCTTCTGTAGGAAAGTAAAGCATGTAAGTTTCCCATCGCCAAAGCATTTGACAAAGTGGGATTTTCTCCCACAATAGCTCATGCAATAAATTTGTTAATCTTTAAAAGTGCCACAGGACTCGTTTGTTTTTCTGAATTACACTAACACAGCTACCCCTTTGGAACTTAGCAATGAATGTTATGGAAAATGCATTTAGTTAAGAGGCAGAAAATTAAAGGGATTAAAACCATGACATAATTTTCAACATGGAAAAAATAATAAAGTTATTGTTACATTAGGCTTTAATTCTGTAAAAAATGCCCTGCATGACCACAGCATCACTGAAATTAAATTGTCTTCCTAACATTATGTGGGAAGCACAGCACCTGAGGGAAACAGATAAAAGATTAATTTTGGGGCTACATAAAAAAAGGTTATAATGGTAATAACTTCCTTAGCCCAGGGCTTTTCCTAAAAAATTAAACTACCAAATGGGAACTATTATCTACTCTCCCAGCCAGTCATTGATCCTAGGAAAATGTCTTACACCTTGATTAGTGTTGCTGGAGTAAAGAATTCAAGGTTATATAAAAGTACAAAACAATACTGAATATCAGGGAACATGTGGAAGTAAATACAAAAGAAGTCAATTATTTCCTATGAACCATTTTTTAAAAAAAGTTGTTTTAGTAGATGTTTCATATCAGTAGGGTGTAGTAAGTATATTTTGTAAGACATTAAACTCATAAATGATTATTTAACAGCTGTCATATGAAATTCTATGAATACTGAAGCTAAATGAAGCTTTTTAAAAAAAAATAAAACAACTGCTGTAGTTCACAGAAAACCTCATTTTCAGCATAAATTAGTTTTTTTCCTAAAATATTTCAGTTTTTCAACTGAAATTCCCATTAATTTGTTATTTTTTAAACTGAAAATTTTCAGTTGTCAGTTACTGGGTTTTCCAACCCTTGCCTCACTACACTGAAACCCCTTCAGTGGAAAAACAGAAGAAAAAAGTGGAAAGGAGAAAATCAGCAACATCATTGAGTTACAAAGATCTGACGGTTCAGTAATAACTAGAAACCAGGCAGATACCATATTAGCCTACCACAATTACCATTGGGCTGAGTAAAATAATCTCATTGAACCAATAATCCTTAAAGTAATTAAGTGGAACTGAATATTTATTTACCAATATTTTCTATAGGTAGCTATGTTGTAACACTTTCCATTGTAACTCAACTTTTTCTCTGATCTCAGACATACTCTCTTCTTTCTTCAGTCTTTAATAATGATAATATATATCTTAGAATCCTGGAAGTCTAATATCAAATTCATATATACTGCCTACAGAAGAAAGTAAGGCTTCACTGGCCCAAGCTTAGTTTTACCAGCTTTGAAGCTAGTTCCTGTCAGAAGCATTTTAACCTGTGAAATCAGAACATAAAATAAATCAAATGATCTTAACATTTCCTTTTAATAGTCTAGGTTTATTCTGGTAAAACATGGAAAAGCTGAATGTTGAGTGGATCTCAACTTTCCCCATCTTTTAAGAACACAGGCGGGTGGGTGGCAGAGAGAGAAAGCAATTCAATATCACTATGTGAAAAACACTATTGCACGTATCACCTAGTTTCAAATAGGAAAAAGTGAGCAAAACCTATCCTATTTTGTAGTTTGATATTTGTAAACATGTAAATTATGCACAGTGTAATCTAGGACACTTCTTGTTCACACAGTGAATTTCATATCCCTAATTTCAGAGCATTCACACATCACACATTCAGGGGTGTATTAAGACATCAAAAAGATAAATGTTGTTGGTATAGTGTGAGACTACATGGTGTATGCAATAAATGAAATTAACGTATCTATTGGCTCAACTCAGTACTTGAAGACATAGAACTATTCTACACTGTCAACAAAATTTAGTGGTAGTTGACAGGAATTAAGCAAGGTATTCCGAGTTGCTTATATAACTCCAATTCACTTTGGAACTTCTGTTTAACGCACCATCTCCACTGTACTTCACCAGTGGGAAATGCATACCAGCTGATGCAGCGCTACACATCTTGGTGAAGTAGTTTTAATAAATCGACTTCTAGATTGTCTGAGTTGGTCTTGATTTCTGTACAACTGATTCAGATAAATCCATCTGATGGCGATGAATTTGCCATGGTCAAACTAGGCATAGCCATAGTTGTTAAGCATGCAGAAAAGACAAAAGGAGCCTTTTTATTAATTTGTCTAGTATCTAGATAATATTAGCTAAAGTTCAGTAAATTTTAATAACAAAATAAAGTTTTGTAGTCAAAATATATTAAACCAAACCTCGCATTTGACTTTCACAAGTGACTCACTACTAGCAAATATTAAACAATATTCAAGTCCTTTAAAATAACATTTAATCATTTGACTGTCATTTGCATAATCATTTGTTATTTCGACCTCATTCTGATCTCATGATAATTAACATCACTGAAAGCTCACATGATAAGCAACTTCTGCTTAAAATTATAAGATGCTAGCCACAAAAATTTTATTAGTTTGACTATGTAACAACTGCATTTTATATCAATCAGAGTTTGGGATGAATTCCAACTTCTGCCAAATTCAGTACTGCATAAGAGAGGGAAAAGGAAGCATGTGCTCTCTTTACATTTCACTGATTTGTATGAGGAAAGCATTAGAGGGCCCAGCAATAATCAAAGTAGCCTCAGGTCAATGCCCTCTTTGTCTGCTTACACTTAAGTCATTCCCACTACTGTGAAAGCTGGAAATATTTCACCTGAGAATGCTCCTGAATTGGGGAAACTTCCAACCAGTTTGTTAAACTGTCTTTCACTCTGCTTTGCACTCCAATATGGCACAAAATAGCCAAATGACAGACTAGAATTTGGCCTGTTCCCGCACTTAAATATCTTTGAGTTTAATACTAAACAAAGGGGAAAGTCCTAGATATTAAAGCAATTGCCCCAACTGATGTGTCCATATGTATTTATATACATCTATCTTTTGAGCACTCTAGGTGATCCTACGGCATTGAATTTAATAGGAGTCTTGCCAATGAATTTTGTAGAAAGATCAGGCCTTTACTGAACGAGGGAGAGTGACACTCAGAGTGGCGCCACACAGCTACCAACCTCAGGGCAGACTATTAGAAACCAGGGCACAAACATCCACTTGGCTGTGAGTTCCTTGAGCACTTTTAACATGGAGATACAGACAGTCCTCTTTGCTATTCCAATCTGGCCTGCCACCCAGGGGACCCTGTCTCTTTGATATGTGGCCCCTTACACCAAGAATCACAGCAATACTGGGTTTATTCAGCCTGGAGAAGAGAATTCTAAGAGGGATATAACAGTTTTCAAGTACATAAAAGGTTGTTACCAGAAGGGTGAAAAATTGTTCTTAACATCTGAGGATAGGACAAGAGACAGTGGGCTTAAATTGCAACAAGGGAGGTTTATGTTAGACATTAGGAAAAACTTCCCAGCTGTCAGGGTAGTTAAGCACTAGAATAAATTTCTGGTTGGGGAAGTTGAAGCTTTGCAATTTTGGTGATGTCGGAGGTTAAGAACAGGTTAGACAAACCTGTCAGGAATGGGTCTAGCTATTACTTAGTCCTACTTTGAGTTCAGGGGACTGTACTAGATGATCTACTGAAGTCCCTTCCAGTCCTACACTTTTGATTCCATGATGGGTCTCCTTTTTTACAGGAGGGATAAAGTGATTTCTATAGAAGAGCAACTCTTCATGTTAATGTCTCTCTCCTGTATGGTAATTCATACAGTCATGGAAGCTCACAATAGAGCTGCTCAAATATTACATTAAATTACAATATAGAAACCAGATATTACAAGCAAGATTAATGTGTACAGCAGCTCAGAAGCATTCAATAGATCCAAATACGTCCTTATAATTCTAATATCCATTATATCAATACTACCATACACTGAGCCTTATTCCTACTGCATATCTGCCAGTGTCCTGTTGAGACATAGAGACTTTGACATGAACTGGCACCTGACCTGCCAGCATCACAGTGAGACACACACCAAAGGTTCAGTCCACCAACATAGTGGGCAATCCTGCATGATCCTGAACACCAGGGGAGAAGAGGCCTCTCAACACCTTGTAAGATTGTGCCATAGGACCATTATCTATTCCCCATCAAAGTCCACAGCAGTGCTCCAGGCGAGATGCATCAGGACCTCACCCATCATGTGATGTCAAGGTTTCTATAATGTTGATGCTAGCTTGTGTATGGTCTTATGAACTTGCATGCTGACCAATGTACTTCTCAAAAGAGACTGTCAAATTTCCCATGGAAACTCTTGTTATGCAAGAGAAATGACTCAAATTTCAGCAAGGTTTTATGAAAGGGTTTTGAAAAAATACTAGAAGTTTTGGAAACCTCTAAACCCTATTAGGTTCTCCCATTATTAATATAGGTATATTGTCTTGACAATGTATCTGAATGAAGATACAGAGACATAGGAAAGCAAACAGGTATAAATGGGAACTAAAATAAAATGTTTCTCTTTATAGTTTGTAAAGCAACTGTGTTACCAAAAACAATGTGAAGGTTACAGTCCACAAAGCAGGACCTCACTGAGGATTGGGTCCTGACCGAAGGAATCTAAGGCTATGTCCACACATACAGGGTTAAGTTGATTTGAGTTAAATTGAAATAAGTTAATTCAAAATAAAACCATTAAATCAATTTAACTTAAATCAAATTAAGCAAAAACACCAAATCAAAATAGCAAGTCCAGACCCAGGACTTGCTATTTTGATTCAGGAGAGGGGCGCCATGGGAGATATGGCAAGATGGCCCCCAAGAAGGGCCATGTCCCCACCCAATATATAGAAGAAGGAAGGCATCCTGGGAAGGAGAAGGGCAAAAGTGTTAAATTGAAATAATGGTTATTTAGAGATTACAAGTCCAAACAGCGTTATTTTGAAACAAACATTTCGATTTAACAGCTATTTCAATTTCTTCCTAGGTTTTCTGTTTTAAAATAAGGTTCACTGTTTCGAAATGACAGGGCTCGTCATTTCGAAATAATGAAACATCGTTCAGACATGACTTTTTAAAAATTGAAACAGTCATTTTGATTTAAAAGCAACATGTGGGCATAGCCTAAGGCAATCAGGCACCCAACTCCCATTGAAATGAAGAGTCCTAGCATAGGACCCAGTTTACAAAGCATTGGCAGAAAAGAGCATTACACAAGGGGCACGTCTACACGGCTCTTTTATTTCGAAATAACACCCGTTATTTCGAAATAAAAAAAATTTATTCTACATGATGTTTCCTTATTTCGAAAGGACGGACCTCGTCCTTTCAAAATAAGGATCGTCCTTCCAAAAAAGTAAAACCTACCCCCCCCTCAAAAAGACCGTTATTTCAAAACGGATGTTTCAAAATAACGGCTTTAGACCCATTGTTTCACAACAACACTGTTGTTTCAAAACAACAGTTCGAAACAGCAGTCCCATTGCCGTTATTTTGAAACACCCGTTTTGAAATAACAGTCTTTTCGATCCCGCGGTTTCCCTTATTTCAAAAGGAGCCCTTTCGAAATAAGGGTTTTATTTCGAAATCAGTCCTTTCGAAAGGACCGATTTCGGAATAAAACAGTCTGTGTAGACGTGCCCAATATTGAGTTAACTAATCCTTAGATTGAAAGGGTAAAGATTGGTTGTAGCAAAATTGGAAAACAGCTCTTCAAGTTTGTGGTTGTGCCATGCTTTCTTTTACTGATTCAGGATAATTCAGAAGAGCTGAGCTTGATTATTTGTAGGATAGTTGCGTATTTTACCCTAGAGTGCATTGATAATATTTCAGAATGCCAGCTGGCATAGTAATAGGTAGAGGAGGCAAAGTATTTTAATATTATTCTGCCTTCACAGCAACACAGCAAAGAGTGTGCAGTCCAGGTGGTCATGGTGTAATAACGAAGCCCAACTCAGTGGTTCTCAATTGGATGGAGGGGGACACAAGGATCTTCCATGGGGTGTATCAGCTCATCTAGATATTCTCCTAGTTTTACAACAGGCTACATAGAAAGCACTAGGGAAATCAATACAAACTAAAATTTGACATAGACACTGACTTCTTTATCTTGCTCTGTATTACTGTACACTGAAATAGAAATACAATGTTATTTTATAATTATATGGTAACAATGAGAAAGTAAAAGGTTTCAGTAAGTGTGCATGACACTTTTGTATTTTAATCATAGAGTCATAGAACTGGAAGGGACCATGAGAAGTCATCAAGTCCAGACCCCCGCACTCATGGCAGGACCAAGTACCATCTTAAACCATCCCTGACTACTTTTGTAAGCAAAAGTTTTTAAGTGAGGTGTAACTTGGGGGTATGCGAGACAAAACAGATGCCTGAAAATGCTACAGGGGTCTGGAAAGGTTGAGAGCCACTGACCTATCTTATGACCTTGCTGCTATGGGCAGCAGTGCTGCCTAGAGAGAAATCCTTCAGTTTCTATTTGTGGTGCTCCACCACTTCCTACCTCACCCCCAATTGCTCCTCCAACACCAGCCTCTCTACCCTGCATACCCTGCACTAGGGTCTGTAAGGGAAAAATTTACCTGTGGCTAGATCCCAGGATTTTCAAGTCCCTTTAAGCTATTCCAATTCCTTACCAGCTGTTCTGGAGGCCAGAGTGGGAATGAGAGTTTCATCCAAAGAGTAAAATTTTCTGTTCAGTCACCATTACATTGTATTCATGCAACTCCACTGAATACCAGGAAGCTGCATGAGTAACAGAATAGATGATAACGACCAAGATACTTAGAATTGCACTGGGATTCAGAAATCAGTCATAGTCTATGCTTTAAAACACCCATGATATTCTTATCATCCAAGGATCTATGACTAACATTTTCAAATTGTGTTGACAAAGTTAAGAATTTAAACCCATCTATAAAAGGCGTGATTTTTCAGAGAGGCTGAGCACCTACAGGTCCCATTACAGATGGCCATGCAAAGATAGGTCTGAAAATCTAAGAAAACATCTTTACTGAATAATAATTGCACAAATGAAGACCATTTAGTAAAACTAAGCACCAACAGTTAATGGGACACAATGTTACAAAATACCACACAGAAAAATTAGATCAATCACAGACAAGTGCAGTAAGAAAAATTTTGTAGGTAGTATTTTTCCAATAGTTAAAAAACACAAATTGTGATCTTTCCAGAAGTGATTCTACTTACATTTTGCAATTTTGATGTACTGGTCTGGGAAACAATATATAAAAACTTGTAACAGTATGAAATAAAGTATGTGACAAGAGGATAATATCTCCTAAGTAAAGCTGTCAAAAATATTTATGGAATAAAATTCTCAAGAGTGCATAACAAATCATACCATGTTCCAAGTGCTAATGTTCGCACTGGGAACTTTACATTAGTACATATATGGGAGAATATAATTATATCCATCCATCTGCTTAGTGGTGCTGCATCCATGGAAGTTATTTCGTGTCCATTATTATCGCACCAAGGAGGTAAAATAACTTTTCTTAGCAACTGCTTTTCAACTCTGTTGTTCTTATGTCTGTAGAATGAAAAGCATTGATGTTTTGGGTCAAATATGCCGCTGTGAGTGAATAGACTTGTTTGAGCCTAGGTGGAACTCGTATATTAGTCCACATCATCATCTAAATCTGAAAGTCAACCACAGATAACCATTTACAGACTCTAGCCAAAATAATACAGTTTACTTGCTTAGCTAATATCCTTTGTCTGATGGAAAAAATTGACCATATTTATGTAGGCCTTCCTTTTCAGACATCGATATGTACATTTTCTTCTCATTCACTTCATACACTTAGGCTATATCCACACATAGGCCGTTAAATTGATTTAAGTTAAATCAATTTAATAAAATCGCTATAAAAATCATTACATCGATTTAAATTGATTTAACAGGTCCCCACTTGAAACTCAAATTGAACTAGCATGCCCACGGACATGACTTGCTAGTTCAATTTAGGAAAGGGGCACCATTGGAGGTGTGGCAAGATGGCCCCCTAAAAGGGCCATACCCCCACCCAACATATAGAAAAAGAACAGCACCTTCGGAAGGAGAAGGGCAAAAACTGTTAAATCGAAATAACAGTTAAATTGAAATAACACATCCACACAGCATTATTTTGAAAGAATAGTGTCAATTTGACTGTCATTTTGATATAATACTAGGTTTTATTATATCAGAATGACTTTCCTTATTGCAACATAAGGGAGCTCCTTATCTCAATATAAGAAAACATAATGTAGACCTGAAATCTTTTAAATTGAAATAATCTGCATTATTTTAATTTAAAGACTGTGTGTGGACATACTTATACTATAAACTACATCGCTTATTTTTTTCATAAGATCAGCCAGGGGGGGGGGGGGGCCCCCCACCAATTTTCTTCTTTTTTAACACAGGTAAAGTTCTTTCATTTTTCTAAGCAATCAATGCTTTGGTTTACAGAAAGATTCACTTCTCTCATATTCATTAAGACATGCAAATAGATATGCCATAACAATTTTTGTTGCTCAAGCAGTAAACATTGCTAGTTTTTGGCACAACAGATGACACCCTTGCCAGAAGAATCAAAAGCCAGCTATGTAGATAAAACAAGAAGGGAAACCAGTGGCTGTCACATATGGTACTGTTATGTAGAAACTAATCAAACAAGTGATGCATAATTCTGAAAAGAAATTAGCTTTACCAATGGAGAGTTGGCCTCTAAAACTAGCCAATAATTTCACACTGAAATTATTGATTTTAGAGGGAGTCAAGAAAAAAGTCACTCATTTCTTCATTGTTGTATAATACCACCTTTTACTAGCTGGACTGTCATTTCTGGATGGGCTTCTGTAACATTGTGAGTGGGGTAATTACATAGAATCAAAGAAAGTCTTTGTAGAAAGCACAAATACTAATTCCAGTGTATTGAGATGCATTGGAACAGAGCAAAATCTCACTAATTCACCTTATCATGACTGACTGATTCATTGTGAATCACTTAATTTTGTAAATTAGCAAATATGGAAAGAAACCATTTAAAAGAGCAAGCTTAGCACATTACAGAATGTGCTTTGTTGACTTACTCCGTAAATTGTTTTGAAAGAATAATGAAGTCTTAGTAACATGAGACTTCACAAGAGATCATGTTTGCTCACTCTTTGCTGAAAAGTGGAAGAATATTGTTTATTTTATAATCTGCACAGCGTATTAGCAAAGTCCTAAATATCAGTGTATTACTGTCATTCATCAGTTTCACAGTAGTAGCTGGAAAGCCAAGTGAAACGGGGGCCCCGCTATGTTTAGTGTGCTAGCGTACATTCATATAGCCAGAGACAGTCCCTGCCCCAAAGAGTTTGTAATGTAAATAGATGACAGACAGAAACTGAAAAGTGAAGTGATTCACCTAAGTCAGACAGCAGGTGAGTGGCTAAACTTAGAACAGAACAGAGGGTCGCCTGATTCCCAAGTCACCCCCCCACCTTCCAGTCCACATTGCCTCTGGATGCTTAGAGCAACTTGCCTAATTAATTCTGTAGGATGTAAAACAAGTAAGGAAGGAAGACTCATAAATGAATGAGTAGGGACACATAGCCTTTCTTTGACAAAGAGCTATCCTACATTCAAAAAAAGCATCTAGCTCAGTGGTTCCCAATGTGGTCTGGGGACCCCTGGGGGTCTGCAGAGTTATGGCAAGGGGGTCCATGAATACATGCAGCCCCAGCTGCTACCAGCCAGTGATCCATATTGGAGAGGGCTCTAAATCACAGGTGTCAAACTGCCAGCCCATGGGGCCAGATCCTGCCCTTCCAGGGCACTGATCTGGGCCGCAGAGTTGCTGCCTGGGCTGTGCCTGGAAGCTGTATACAGCAGTAAACTTCAAAGTTAGGCTCCTGGCAGATCAGGGTTAGGCGTGCTTCTCACTCAGTCACATGATCTGAGTCATAGCACAGTGGAACAAAGGAAGTGCTCCAGCCAATCCTGGTTCAGCTCTGCTGTGGTCTGCCAACCAATCAACATCTTTGTCACAGCAGGCTAGGCTGGCTCCAGAGAGCCACCTCACTGCCCCCCATCCTAACTGTTCACTGTCAGTCAGTCAGTACCATGCTAATTTGATTGACAGCACAATGCACGAAACACAAATGAAAAAGGAAAAAGTGGCTGGGGCCCACATGGGAACAAGACAATCAAAGCCAGCTAGGATTGAGCCAGCCAAAGGCCAGCATTCTGAATGACTGACAGTGAATGGCCTGGGTGGGGGAGAGGCAGGAGCTCAGTCTGGCTGCCTGTGACTGAGATTGATTTTTTTACTTGCCACTAGAAGGCAGGGAAAGGGATGGGGGGAAGGGGGGTCAAGGAGACAAGATGGCAAAGAAAAGCCCACAGGTAGGGAAAAGGGAAGGTGTGGGAGAGCCTGCAGGGTTGGGGAGGGGAAAGGGGAGCCCATGGCACTCTGAACAAGGAGGGGGAAAGGTTAGGGATCCCTGTGGCCACATGGCCTGCAACAGCTGTCCTGTCTTCCAGTATGGCCCCCCATATTGAATGAGTTTGACACCTCTGAATAAATGAAGTGTATTTGCCTGCTATGAGCAGCCATACGCTGAATATGTCCCCACCTTTCAGAGCAGCTGGGGGCCAGGTCCTCCACTGCCCTTTTGCAGCACCACTACCTGCAGTTAGTCCCAGATAACAACTATTATCATTTAGGGATCCACAAAACTTTTGGACAGTAAAAAGGGGTCCTCATACTCAAAAAGGTTGGGAACCACTAGTTTAGTTTTTGTCTACATGGAGATTTGCCCAGTTTCAGCAATTAACAGCCAGCCACCAAAGTAGCAGCACCAGGGAAAAATACCAGTATAGACAAGAAAAGCCTTTTTTGAAGATGGCATTTGCCCTGCTCCAGGCAGAAATAAACTCCTCTGGTGCAAGTAATGGCTTTTCTTGTCCAGAAATTGGCATTTGCATTGATGCAGCCATACCAATGGCTGGACACCAAGAGCTGGCATCAGAGAAAATTACCAATGTACACAAAATTAAGGTGGGATGCTTACCTGCTGTATGGGCCTCTAAATGCTAGGTATAGGGATAAAAGAGCCTCTAAAAGCCCAGAGCCACTATGAGACAATTTCCCCAACACAGGGAATGAAGAATACAATTATAATCTGTCTCCAAGGTCACCCTCCCGAATTCTGCCATATGGAAGAGGCTGAATAAATTATAAGCATAGGAGTAGCCTATAGGGAGATGCTTCAATGCTCCATGTTATGGACGTTCCGGGCAGCACTACTCTTCCGTTCCCAAAGCAACCCAGACTCAAGAGGCTTAAAGCCATCATAGCCACCATACATAGGCTGTGAGTTTTGGGCTTTTTCTCTTAGAGGTTTAAAGAATCTCACATGAACGGCTATGCCTACACTAGCCAATTAGTCCAGACTGAGCAAGCTTAGTCCAGACTAATTTAGCCTGTGTCTACACTAGGCTTTACCTAGTTCAAACTAAGAAATTTCTTAGTTTGAACTAGCCAAAGCTTAGTCCAAACTAATAAATTCACCTGGTTAGTTTGGACTAAGCACTTAGTTCAAACTTTAGTTCAAATTAGGTGCTACGTACACATGGACTAATGCTTAGTTCAAACTAAAAAAGTTTGAACAAAAACATTAGTTCAACCTAGGACGCGCAGCTAGTTCAAACTAAAAAGCTGCAGTTAGTCCAAACTAGCCCAAGATTAGTTCAAATTAACCTCAGACTTTTTTAGTTCAGACTAGCAAGTCTGAACTATAAAATAGATGTAGACATAACCGTAGGGTTTTACACGTTATAGGTTTGATCCAAGAGCCACAGAAGTCTATGATAATATTTTGAATTGTTTCAGTGGCCTTTAGATCTGGCCATGGATGGTGTTCCTTGCAGTGTTAGAGAAATATTTTTATAATCCTTTCTCTTCACTTATGCTTATCAGAATTGTTGTGCTCTTACAGTTATAACTTAATTTCATTGCACTGTTAGTTTTGTGAAAGGATTTGATTTGCTAACTGTGCTACAGTATGGCTAAATGAATAGCAATACATCCTACTGCCATTTGAATCTACCAACGCTTGCTTTGGGGAAGCCGAGACATGTACTGCTAGGGCCCTGTGTTTTTGCATAGCCAATCCAGTCACTCCAGATCCTATAAAATGCAGTTTACTTATGGAATTTTGCAAGATATAGCAGAAAAAATGAAAATTTTACAAAGGAAATAAACTTTTCCACATCTGGAGTATCTAATCTGAATAATTATTATTTCCAAAATTACATTGTAAATAAAATTTTTGATTTTTGTAAATATGCAACTTCATTTGCCAAAGGAAACAAATCAAGTGGTTAAAGAAATAAATCAACTAGCTCTTGATTAAATTTTATTGATGTTTCTCAAATCCCTTTACTGGCTTCTTAGTTTAATATTTGCTATCCCACTAACCAAGCCATTATATAAGAATGAAGCACTTACTAATCCTTTTAGTGTCAGGTAAGCAACGGGTATGCTTTGAAACGCAGGGTGATAGTAAAGCATACATTGTACCAGCACAGAGCAATCTGGGCAACTATCTTTGAGAAAATTTAAAGTGAACTTATTTCCTCTGTTTAATGGCCTTTTGATAAAGCTGAAGGGGATGTTTTCTGATCTTTGATGATGCTGATTTAAAGAGTTCTTTGGGATTAGCGTTTTGGAGACAAACACAAAATCCTTCAAATCAAAAAGGGGAAAGGGCAGTGGCGTTGCTGGCATTGGGCACGCCAGGGCATATGCCCCGAGTCCCAATGCCAGTGCCCCAGATCTCCGGCCCAATGGGCCAGGGATCCAGGGCCTGATCCCGAGCCGGTTGTGGCGGCCCCGTCCCCAGCCAGGGATCTGGGGCCTGGCTGGCCGCCTGGCAGCTCTGGCCCCTGGCCAGGGGGAGGCCATGCCACTGCAGGCAGCTAGGCCATGGTGGGGCCAGGCCGGAAGTGGCCGCTGGAGGCCAGGGCCACGGCTGTGAATGCGGGTGGCCAGGCCCCCGATCCCCGGCCAGGGATGGGGCCACTGCTGCCACTGGCGGCCAGGGCCTGGATCCCCGGCCAGGGATCCAGGGCCTGGCTGGCTGGCTGCCTGCGGCCGCGGTGGCCCCATCCCTGGCCAGGGATCCAGGGCCTGGCCGGCCGCCTGTGACGGCCCCGTCCCCCGCTGGGGATCGGGGACCTGGCCACCAGCGGTCGCGGCCCCGTATCCGGCCGGGGATCCAGGGCTGCGTACGCAGGCCCAGCCTCCAGTGGCTGCTTCTGGCCTGGCCGGGCCGCGCTGCGGCCTAGCTGCCCACGGCGGTGCAGCCTCCCCCTCCCCCTATCCCTGCCCAGGGGATGTGGTCTTCCGGCCTGGGGACGTGGCCTTCTGGCCTGGGGGCAGGGGCTGGGCCTGTGCCCCGGGTCCCTCTCCCCCCCCCCAGCAATGCCCCTGGGAAAGGGTAGATTTGATTTTGAAGGAATGAGTGAGGAAGTAACCAGATGTAAAAACAAACTGGTGACAACATCTATGATAAATCCAGAACCACTCAAGTATTATACTGCATTTAATGAGTGAAAGGTAAAGAATCATGCCACAGTATTCCCATGATCTGAATGACCTTTACTAGATTAACAATTACTCCTCTCTTTCTGCTACTGTTACTGGTTCTTCTTTCTGATGCTGTAGTAGTGGCTTCAGATATACATGAAAGCAACCTTGGTGCAGCCAGTTATTTCTTCAGGTAACTGCTTCAGGTGCCCAGCACCTGAAGGAAACTGTACTTTCCACTTCATGCATCTGACAAAGTTGGTTGGTGCCGATGAAAGCTTATGTCCGAAGAAACCTGTTACGCTATGTCTACGCTAGCAAAATTAGTCTGGACCAAGCGAACTTAGTCCGGAGTAATTTGAACCCTGTCTATGCTAGTTGGCTGGTTAGTCCAAACTAACTGCTTACTTTGAACTCATTGGCATTTTTAATTCGAACTAGCCCAATGGAGACATGCTAGTTCAAACTTAATAATTTCAAACTAGTGATTAGTTTGAACTAAGCACATTTTTTTCAGTTCAAACTAGCTGCACTATTTTTAGTTTGAACTAAAATTAGTTCAAGCTAAAAAAAAATGCAGCTAGTTCAAACTAAAAGTTAGTTCGAACTAACAAATGTGCTTAGTTCGAACTAACTTTTGAACTACTTAGTTCAGGCTAATCAAGTCCGAACTAAGATTTTTGATGTAGACATAGCTTTAGTGTTTAAGGTGCCACAGGACTCTCATTGTTATGGCCAATTAAACTGTCTGAATATTCATTAATATTCCTGTGTTATCCAAAGATACATGAAAGTTACATTTTAACTAGTTATATTCTGGATGTGATTTTACAGATTGTCAGTCTATAACAGAGAGGGGGAGGATGTCAAAGCATTAAACTCCTTTCATGTGACACCTTGCTAAAATACACAGATACCAATGAAGACAGACATGAAATGAGCAAAGTAAATTGCCCTCACACTTCACCTATAAAAATCCTCAAATAATCCTTAGCCATTGGTATTTTTGTATATACAGATATATTATAGAAAGTATTGTATTTGTTTATACACATAGTACATTTATACTTAATATAGTTGTTCCCTGCCCCTTGCATAATGCACTAGCTGATTATAAGCTATTGACACGGCAGAAGCAGAATAGGAAAGTATTGTTTTTATAAAATAGGGAGGCATGTATATATTCACCTAATATGTTATAATTTCAGTTTCATGCATCTGTTGAAGTGAGATTATACTGATAAAAGTTATGAGATAAATAAATTTGTCTTTAAAAAGTGCCACAGAACTCCTTGGTGTTTTGGTTTTTTGTTTGATTTTTTTTTGTTGTTTTTTTATTTTTGGTTTTGTTTGTTTGTTTTTGTTTTCCATCTTTTTTTCCCTCCACTGTTCCCATTTTCTCATGTCAATATAGCTATGAAAGGGTCTGGTGTATTTAGTATGGCTGAAGAGCTGTAGTAAGAGTGAGAGTGAATTGGACCTAGAAGGAGACATAAGGGGATAGATTTTATTCTGATATGCTGGCTTAAATCCTGATAGTTACAAAGTTTTTCCTAATATCTAATTTGCAACAGACAAAGCCAACTACTACTTTTCCTCCTTTGAGTAGCTATGAAGAGCAATTGATTACCATCCTCTTTATAACAGCCTGATTAAAATAAAGGGCAATAGCTTACTTTCTCCAAGTAGCTTGCTCTTTCCAAACCTCAAAGTATATCTCATGTGAATCAGTCTCTATAGTGAGAATACCATGTTAAGATCCAGGCATGACCCAAAAATGCACCCTCTAAAATTATGAAAAGCAAAGCCACACCTGGAAATAGAATGAGAAATCCATTAATCACTTTAGACTCCGCTTGCTCCTAAGTGGTACACTTGCTGTACTCTCTTGCTTAGAAGCTCAGTTTCAGACTTTTTCAGCAATGCCAAACACTTCTCAATGCACAGTGTGAGACCTACGTTAACCCCCACCTTTCAAGTATTTATGAAGATCTGCCGTAAACTTACTTGAATGTTTCTAGTCTAGACAAAGGACAAGATAATTCATGAAGCTTGAGCCACAACAGCCAGGTGGCACCTTAAAGACTAACAAATTTCCTTGGGCATAAATTTTCATGGGCTGCAACCCATTTCATCATCTGACAAAGTGGGTTGTGGCCCATGAAAGCTTATGCCCAAAGAAATTTGTTAGTCTTTAAGGTGCCACAGGACTCTCATTTTTGCTGTATACAAACTAATACAGCTACCCCTCTGGAACTTGTCATGAAACCTGGCATTTTTACAAGACTGCCATACTTCCAGGTTTCATTTGAGTCAAAAATGTCAAAAAAATAGCTTTCCTTGCTCTATTTCAGCAATATTTGCTTCCCAGGATGGGATGTTGTCTGGCAGTGCTGAGGATCGCAATGAGCAACAAAGTCAACAATATATCTAAACTTCAGAACAGATTACAATTTGTGATGAAGGTATGAGTCAGTTCTCATTTTCTAGAAAGTGGTTCATACATTTCTAATACACACTAAATAACATTAAAGAAATATATAAATAATATATTTTTCCTTTTAAAAGATGACCTGTAAGCTGTATAAATCAGCTATAGTAAATGCATTTTATGGGCTGAATGCACCAGTAGCATGGGACATTTCAAATACCCCAAGGTCCTTTCAGGTGTCTGTCAAGACTGCTCTAACAACCCAGGTACCTAACGCATACAGATGATCTGCAGGCCATTAGAAAAAAAGGAATTTTTATCATTAATATTTACAAACAGGTTTAAGATTAATTTTATTCATTTTTCATGATTTAGGCAGACTGCATGAGAGGGCTCCATGCCAGATGGGACCAGGAATGAAAGAAAAGCTGTGATGCCTCTTGCTGTTTACAAGGCTAGGATTAGAGCTGTGTGAATCTGAGATGTCTCATCACAGGAGTATATGTAAATAGTTCCTTTGGTTTTAGTCACATTTCTCGCAGGTCCAAACAACCTGTAATTCTTAAAATGAAAAAGCTACAAACTTCATCTTCTTTTATTATCAAAAGCAGGAAATAAAACCCAATAATCTTCTGATTACAATGCACAATCAAAAATCAACTCCCAAGCTGAATAGTTTTACTTGAAAGTGAAGCAAGGTTTGCCATTCTTTTCAAACACGGTCTGCATTTCAAGTGTGGAATGAAAGCCAACACCTGCTGATTCTTTGCTGGTTTCAGGTTGTTTAAATTCCCATTGCTGTGTTCAACATTTAAAATCACATTTGGCCTGTGTAAATGACATTTCTACATCATATTTAGAAAAATCAGAATCCACACTGAACGAAGCGGTAGGCCCAAGCTGTAAAGCAAAGCCTGCATCCCAATCCATGTTTCCCTAAAGTTAAAAACTATGTGGATCCAGAGTTTTGGTTTGGACCCATGTGAAATTTCATTTATATTAAGAAGCCATAACTTAAAATTCCATAACTTAAATCTAACACAAACATTTAAAGATTATAAAAAAGCACCAAAATAATTAAGCAACTTACTAAAATGTGTATCATACAGTTTCTGTAGACCTCCAGTTCAAACAAGGAAAACCAGGAAGATGATGATGCTTCATTATACGTTCAAAACTTTGTTTATATGTTTACTAGCAACCAATGTGAGCACCACACCTGCTCCAATGTATTTTTGTCAGCTCACAACTAGGTCACAGCTTGTAGCTCAGAGGCATTGGCAGACACAAAAGGTACAAGGAAGGCACATGGAGAATTTTCTGCATTTCCAGAATGAAAGATATTTGTCTGGCATTCAGTGGTATATTTGCCAACTACTTTTGTCAATCTCAAGGATACAAGTGACTCAAGGACATAATTTGTATCCTTTACTCCTGCCAGTGTTCATGCTGATTTCAAACAGAACTATTCACCAGAGCAAGAGCACCAGGATGGGATCCTGCAGCATCTCCCAAGCTCTTTGCTCTTGCTGAGAATAGTTTAAAGGAATTATTTAACAGTATGGGCACTGGAGCACTCAATGATCCACCTCAACCCTGACCCTGCTGTATCTGTGCTCTGTTTCTCCTGACAAAATATAAAAGTCTCTTCTACTCTAATATCATTGTGGCTTGCATTTACCAAAACAAAATCCTTGGGAATCTCAGAATGTCAGAGTCCCAAGTATTCTCTTCTGGTCCTGATCACCATGGTAATGATAAAAAACATTGTGGAAGCTGGGTGTTCTATAAAAGCTCACTAATTCCAGATGGTTTAACCAAATGGTCCATACACACTTTCCAACATAGCTTTGTGGGTAGAAAAGCAAGTATTTATATTGATTGGAATTTAAACCGTTGTTTACCATCAATTCAGCAAAGGGCATGTTCATTGCTTCTCTTTTTTCTCCCTCCCAGTTCCGTCATTTACAATGGCCAGGCATGATGATGTGTGAAAGTGTGAGGAATTAAACTGTGGGAAGAATTAGGTTTTTCTTAAAAGCTTCTCAAGCAACCAAGGCACTTCCAGGATCATTTCTGGTGCTGCTGAGCAGATAAAAGCACTGAATGCAGTGAAGTAAAATAGGTCAAGCTACTCTAAAAGGAGCTGTCTCCAGAGGATATTGACACATCACAATTTCTACATCTCAAAATGTAGGATCCATAGCAAACGGCTTGACACGGTCACCGTGTAGGGGACTTCTTTTATGGCTTTATTTTTACAAGGATCCTTAACCCATCTCAAGTTCAGAAAGCATAAAAGAAGTTGATCATCTCTCTGCAGCATTCAAAGGTCTTAGAATATTGTTGCTAAGCGGATTAGTCTGTCACTAAGCAAGACCATAATAGTCCCTCTTTTATCTTCTTCATTATCTTCACATCCCTCTCTGAAACCATGTCAAAATAAGAATTGTTTCTTAATAATCAAATGCATGTGAATTGAAGACTACCCATCTACCTGCTAAAAATCTTAAGCGGTGCAGGCTAAGCAAGCCAAGACAGGAGAAAAATACCCCATTTCTGGAAATCGTTGTGCCACTGCATCTGTTTCTTCTCTTTTGAATTATCTCCACATCGGTGCTTTAATGAGCTGACTCCCACTATCTTTCCAACTAGCCACCACTGTAGACTAGCTACCATTCACTTCTCAGTCACTAGAGCAGTGCATATTATTTATGTTAATACAATAGCATTTGTACATAATATCCAAATGCTGGAAAGGAAATTTTCCAGTGTTGCCCTTGGTTTTTAATGGCAGTTAGGTACCCAATTGGTTTTGAAATCTTTGAAAACAGATTGCAAACACTGCAGAAAAGGGATAATGTCTTCTTTGGCTTCATACAACCCCAAACACACTGTTATCACTCAAATAAAAGAAGTCTGACCAATATGAATTTGTGCCCTCGTACAGGCTGTATTGTTAGTTTTTCTTTCTTGCTAGATCATTGATTCATAATTTACTGTTCAGTGGAGGCTCAGATTTTGCCCTATCCAAAAGAAAAAAAGAAAAATGCTGCAATAAGAAAGAAGGAATTCTGCTCTTTATTTTATCCAGGCTTACTAGGAACGTGTCTAAAAAAGACAGCACCACAACTGTACAAAACACAGGAATGTTGCATCTAAAACATTCAACTAAATCAACTCATGCTATTTTACCTGGGTGACCCTGTAGACTGACACAGTCTGTTGCTGCCAATACAGTTTGTTTTCACTTTGGATCACTGAATCCTAAGCATTTAAATTTGAAAGCACTGACCTTACTCCCAACCCCCTAAGAGCTCACTGCTTCCAGCGGCTGTTATCCAGTCAAAAAGCCCTCAGAACACATCAGCATTAACATCATCTCACTTCACTGTCATAGTATGGTAAAATGATTTAAACATTAGAAATAAAAGAAAATCTCATCAGCCTCAAAGAAACAGTCATCCCATTCTGTAAATTCCCCATCCCCAAGCGTCTGACAAAGTGAAATTAGTCTTTAAAAGTGCAAGACCCCTTGCTTGTTTTCCTTTGTTGTTGCTTTCATGTTTCTAATACATGAGCCTGTATAAAGTAGTAAGAAGAATAAAAGCCCCTGTTTTAGGGAATGGAGGAAAGCAAGATTTTTTGCAAGCATCCTTTAAAGGAAGTTAGGGATAGATAGCTCAGGGAATTAACACAATACTTTTTCAGCTCACTCCAAAAGTGTGCTTTAGTTTATTAGAATAAATGTGTTTGGGGGTTTCACCTCAATTGTAGATGATTATGATAATCCACCACATATTGTGACACAGGTTTATGGCTATGTCCACATGTAGCTGGTTATTTTGAAATAAGTTATTCCAAAATAACTTATTTTGAAATAAAATCCTTATTTCAAAATGACTTATTTCACAATAAAAAAAATTTAATTCAAAATAAGGGAAACCCTGAAAGTGAAATAGCATGCCCCCTGTGTGGACATGCTATTTCACTTCAGGAGAGGGGCAGCATGGGAAGTGTGGCAATGTGGGGGGCACAGATAGGAAGGCCCCTCTTCCTCCCAGCTTTCCCAGCTGCCCCTCTTCCCTGCTCCTTCGCAGGCAGCAGGGGCATGGGTCTCCTAGCCCCCTGCTAGCCCTGTTTCCCCACGCAGCTCGAGCACAGGGGCAGAGGGCTAGGAGCCCAATGGGGCTGGGAGCTGCTTGCCACACACTGCAAGCCAATCCCAGCCAGGTCAATTTCACAGCCATGAAGTTGACCAGGTTGGGAGCTGATGGCCAGGAGCCACAAGCAGCTGCCCCCGGGGGCCAGGGCAGGGGGCAAGGTAGGAGCAGGGGCTGCGGCAGCCAGCTCTGCACCCCACTCACAGCTGCCGCCAGGCCAGGGGCAGGGGCAGGGGCCCGGGCTGCCACAGGTGCCCCTCGAGCCCAAGCTGAGGGGCAAGCAGGCGGTGAGGGCAGAGCTAGCCAGGCACCCTGTTCCCCAAGCCCCTGGCTGCCTACAATGGCCATGGGTTGGAGGTTCGGGGCGCCCAGCTAGCTCTGCCCCCATGGCGTGGGGCACAGCCGCGGAGCCCGGTCAGCAGGTCCAGCCTGCTGGGGCACCCACCGCCCCCCCTGCTGCTGGCAGCTGCTGATGACTCCCTGGCCAGGGTGCTGTGGGTGGGGTTGGACTTCCTCCCAGGGTGCTATGCACCCTGGGAGGAAGGTCCAGTATTATATTGATATGTGTGACATATCAATATAACACAGCCAGACGGGGTTATTTCGAAACCACAGTTTCGCAATAACCCTCATTTGGATACAAAACTAGGTTTTATTATATCTAAATGAATTTCCTTATTTTGAAATAAGGGAGCTCTTTATTTCAAAATGAGGAAACGTCATCTGGACCTGCCAACTTTTAATTCAAAACAATGGTGGTTGTTTCAAATTAAAAGCCTCGTGTGGACATAGCTTATATGACTGGCAACCCAAGTGGGGTATGATTGAAGGTCAAGATTAAGATGTTCTCCCAAAACAAAAGGAGAAGACTGCATAGCTATGGTGGGCGCAGACCACGTGCTCTCAATCCTTCATTGCCACAAGCAGGAAATTCACTTATGTTTTAAAAACACTGATCAAAGAAAGCTTCGCTATACTGAAGTACACATGACTCCAAACACACCACTTTCATCAGACTGCTACTCATCTGGAGCTCTTGAAAGTGTAAAGGTAGGAAAAGAAAATACCTTTTTTTTTCTTTTTTTTTTTTAAATTCAGGCTCCACGAAGGCCAGAGAGTGGTGATGGTGGAAGACATGGCCAGACTGAAGAACCCTCAAAGTCAATCTATTACAAAAACCCTACTGATTTTCCTTTAAAGCCTGGAGCTCCTATTGTACTTGTAGGCAACCGTCTAGTAATGTTTTTCTATTTATTTCTTAAAACTTTGAACTACACAGTAATACACTAGTGCTCAAAACTAGCTTCCCCTTTACTCCCATCCTTCCCCATAGATATGATTTTATTTATGACTTTTTAAATAACAAATATAATAGGAATAAATCACAGGCCTAAAGGAAAATGTCGATTCTAAAAAGTTAGGAATTTAAAAAAAAAAAAAAAAGCTTCTATTTAAAGCCAAAGGATAAGATGACTCCCTGATGTAACTCCATTGAAAATGGGTTTGCACCACGAAGCCTATTATTTTTCTGCATTTTCCCCTATACTCTTCAAAAGTCTTCCCATTGTAATAGATAGAGTGCTACCCTGGTTACTTTCAGAAAAAGTGTCATCAACCAAACAACATCGGTGATAAAAGATATTAATTCTACAACAGGACAACTTTCGCCAATCCCCCATGCCAGCCTTTCCTCCCCAACCCTCAGCTGGTGCCAACCACCCCCTCTGCTGAAAAAAGCATATGGTAGCCACCTGAAAATTCAGTGGTGGCCATGCCTGGAGGGGAGTGGTGCTTCCTGAGCATGCCACAGAAAAAAGCAACTCTTCTCACAGGTCCTCAAGCCCCACCTCAGAAAGCAGCTGCCTGGAGTGACTCCTTTTGACAGCAGCACGCTGCAGAGAGGAGTCACTCCAGGCAGCTCCTTTGCATGGCATGTGGGGGCATGGGCATGATGGGGACCCACCGTGCCCCAGTCATACATGAAAGGAGTTGCCCAGAGTGGCTGTCAGTGGCAGGGATGCTAACTTCTGTGCTGCCATAATGGACTAGTGTGTCACTGCCCCTGTTCTACACCTTCCTCAGCTCACTCCACTCATATGTTAATATACCATAGCCTAGCTGGTGTCATTTAATTATCTTTATTAATCAACAGTAGCCTGATCAACAAAAAAATTTATTTACTTTTAAAACCAGCCTTTTATCAAACCCTATGTAAATTACATTCTGCTTGATACAAGTGAAGAGAACCCAGGCTCCACCCCACTGTTCATCCAGAGAAGTGCACAGTTTAACAAATGAACCCAGACAAAAGAAAGTGTTATTCCCCTGGGGGATTGATTTGGTTCTTAACATTTGATTTTTATTGTACTGCAAACTGCAGAGCTTTACAGAGCTTTGCTTAACTCAAACTAAAAATTTTTTAGTTCAAACTAGGCAAAGCCTAATATAGAGAGGGCTCAAATTAGTTGGAATTAAGGCTCCTTAATTCAAACTAGTTTGCTAGTGTACACATACCCAAGGAGTCCTGCAGTGCTTTTAAAGGCTAACATAATATATTTCCTAAGCTGCAAAGGGATAGCCATGTTTGTTTTGCTGGACTAGACTAACAAGGAACCTGATGGCACTTTTAAAGACTAACAAATTTATTTATCGCAGGAGCATTCATGGGAAAAAAATCCCACTTTGTCAAATGCTTTGAAGATGGGGAACTTACAGAATGGGAGGAAAATAATTCAGGAAAGTATAAGTCATAGGATGAGGTCACACTTAGATAACACATCAAAGCAGGATTCGAACACTGGGAAACATCATAGAGGAAAGTAAGAACAAATCACAGCTGATTTCTTCTATATGCTGTTACCCAGTGTTTGAAGCTTAGCAACTGCTTACTATCCCTGTGAGCCTTCTGTGTTCAGCAGTAATACAGACTATTCATGCCCCATTCGAAATGGGCAAGGTTTCTGTTACAGGCTTTCTGTTATGGGATACCCTATTAGAGATCAAAATAGGCTCTAGATTCAGCAGCTGCTCAGGTTGGTCAAAAGTCCACTTTTTCACAGAACCCTACTCACAAATCAGACACTAATTAAAAAAAAATAATGAGGGAGAAGGAAGAAATAGGGTGGAAGAAATAGTAGGGAAACAGGTGTATGGTGGGAAAAGAAAAACCAAAACCTTCAGGAAAATCCTGTACCTAAAATTCTGAAAATGTCAGTTATTTTCACCAGTTTCCCCCTGCAGTTAGATAAAAGACTTAACATAAAGGTTGATTAGTTGTGAAAGATCTGGAAATTCATCAATATACATATATATAGAAAAAAGGAACAGCATAAGCTTTGTATTTTGGTTTTGAATGAGTGATACCTCACAACATAAAACTTAAGGTCATTTGGGTAAGGAGGAAATAAAGTGAACTTAAATGAGTAACTGATAGACAAGATAATGAAAGACAAAGTGGAACAGGCACTTATGACTTGGAAGAAAGAAAAAAGACACAGTGGATGCTAAGTTTGAGAAAGTTAATTAAATATACAAAAACCAGAATAACTAGGCAGGACATTATGTAGAAATGACCTTGTAATATGCTGACGACAGAAATAAATACAATAATAGCTGCAATCAGAAGGAAATTCTTTTGTATTACAGGGAAGAAAACAGTCATAATAAATCAGCACTGAATTGAGTGAGGTTGGCAAAGGAGACATATATCTTGAAATATGGTATGGGCAGCCATCAATTAGAAGGCTAAATGAGGTGTTTTCTAAGGTCAATGTGCAGCTCAGGTAGAGGATGTTGCACGTAATTAAGGTGGAAAGTCTAATTGCTGATATTTTTGTGGTCATTAGAATTCCATGGGAGAGGTGTCAGCTCCAGTTTCCTGACCCTGTTTCAGTTTGGATAAGTACAAATATGCACAAACAAAAGGACACATGTACATATTCTTAAATCCTAAATCAATTTCTCTTGCTATTTGCCTGCACTGCACATCCCATCCAGAGACTGAGGCTGACTGTACAGGAAATAAGGGGGAAAGTTTCTTGCCCCTTCTCCCACCTCTTGGGCTCCTCTGTAGAACTAGCCACAACCACTGTCTGAAATTTTACCGGTATGATCAATACTTGTTTGACATTGCCGCACATTCTACTCATTTCATTTGTGACACCCTGCAATCAACCGGCATTTGAGAGCCCTAGAAATAGTCCAATATCCAAGGCTTTCGTAATAAGACTACAATGCTATAAATATTTTATAGCTATAGTATCATCAAGGAGCCAGCTCTTCCAAATACAACTTGCTACTGATCAACTCCAGAGAAGGGACCTTGGCATTTACCCTGTGTACTTGGTTCACATCTGGGACTAGTTGTTAATGACAATAAAATAAGCTGATCATGCAGATAACAAATAGAGCTTTTCTTAAGTCAAAATTCAGAAGGCTCTGGAAGCACAGAATTTATGATGCATTATATCAGGGGCAGCCAGTATCACTGTGGCAACCCTTCAGTGACCACCAAATACTTCCAATAGACATAAAAATATGAGCGACATGCTGACAAATTTGAACCCAGAGTTCTGATGTTCCTATTGGGAAAAAATAACACAGCCTTCATTCCCATTTCTAATGATCCTTTATTAGACTGGAGAAAAAAGTAAAATGCTTAGCTGATTGATACATCACTGCAGATCAGAGGATCAGTCAATCTTCTCTTAGCACTTTAACACAGGGCTCAACAAAACTGGCTGCCAGCTAGGCACCAGCACTTTTATTCTTGGTTGCCAGAGGGTGCTTCTCTGCTGCATTTCCACAGAAGAGCTAGGAGCCAGGCTACAAACCCCAGTCACCATGGCGATCTGGCACTCAGGTTTTGTCTAGCCCTGTGTTAACAATATAGCTGTGAATTTTATGCATTTAGAGGAGCCCCCACGGTATCATGGAGAACTTTGCAGTAGCATGAATATGTGAAGGGTTCAGCTAGAAACCTAAACTCATCTAAAATTACATTAGGTTTAAGTTCTATCAGAACTCACATGGAAGGTCAGACATATGGGCTAATGCGGATCACCTTGCCCACCCGAGTGACATACTCCTCCCTCCAAACTCCTACTTTTCCTGATGTTCTCCTTCAGCTAGAGACTGGAATCTCCATATTATCTCCTTGGTGACTCTAAAAACACAGATGGCATGACGCTTTCCACTTCCAACTCTTTCTGGTGCTGATTTTTAGGAACCCTAGATCAGTGGTTTTCAACCAATGTGCCGTGGCACACTGGTGTGCTATGAGACCTATCCAAGTGTGCTGTGAAATTTTGTACAAAGGTAATGAAAATCAATGTAAAACAAACATTGTTTCATCTTTAACAATATTCTAGCCAACCAAAATTACAACTCATAAAACTTATGAAAATTAGTCATTAAATTAAAAGCAATATATCAGTCTTTCGATTCTAAAGCTTGGACATTCTAACCATAGGTGGCCAAAGGGCAAAAGTGAGATGATGTGTATTTTTTTTCTGGTAGATTTGAAACATTAATGCATTTGATAACTTCCTTAGCTTGTTGTATGCACTACATTGCAAGCCTCTCTAGTCAGACTGTATCCATAGTAAAAATAAGTAAATGTAATGTTTATGAGCAATCAATTCAGCTGAAAAATGTGGGTGTACTGTCGAACTGTTTGTCACATTGAAGTGTCCCATGTTACTGAAAAGGTTGGAACCACTACCCAAGACCTCTATATTCCATCTTTTATTTTTTTTTAAAGAAAAACTTTCCTTTCCAAATAAGGAACTTGCATCTGAGTCATATATGGTCTGTTTGGGGGTCCTTCTGCAAGATGCAGCAATGAAGTGAAAACTCCTACTCCTGCTACATGGGTTGAGCTGCCATGTTGTGAAGACAGAATCACCTCATCTGGCCTGTTTTGAACATTATGAACATTTTGCCTGTTATCATGGCTAAATTTCATGTTAATTGTTAATAATTCCTGGCTAAATTCCATGTGTGGCCATCTTTGCTTCTCTAAATTCTTCTTACAGTTTGATAAAATACAACCTTCTCTTTCACTGTGTATGGTAACGTGGTCTCCAGTACTGTTGTCCACTGCTAAAAAATGGTCATTTTCTATCCCAGAGATGACTGCTTTTCAGTGGTGGACAAAATGATTTCTGTGTGCAGATTAAACTGTGTAAAATACATTAGGATCATTTGAAAAGCAAGGTTTAACATTAATTCTAGAAGGTAAACAGGATAAAATGAGATTGCCTCTGCCCTTTTTAATCAATATGAACTAGTAACTTAGGCATATTGTACTGAGCCAAATTCATGTATTATACTAAAACTGAAAATGGTCTCAGAGACAAATTTTCAAACTAAATGCTTACTAGGACATCTCAATCCCATATTTAAGCTCTTAAAACAGTAGAGGAAGCTCCTAAAAAGAGAATGAGAACACTGTGTTAACTCCAAATCCAGAATCATGATTCTAAAATAGATATTCATGTGCCTACATGTTAATTTGCATGTCCAAATAGAGGATTTAAATATTTTATTTAGTCCTTCCCTCACTGTTTGTTTAAAAGGATGATGGATTTGTGGCTGCTTCAAAACCCTGTCTCTCAGGATGCATGAGGTCCTGCCTGTACTGTCATTTGAAGTCTACTGTATGACTGCAGAGTCTGGGCTCTGGGAAAAAGGTGATTTTGGGGTATTGGCACTACATAGCCAATTCTGAGAGTTGGGAAATCAGTGAGAGTTAGGAGGTCCAGTCTATGTTGCCTTTATGTCCACTGAACCAGTACAGCATTGCCAGAAGTAGCTTCCAGTTTTTGACATTGTAGTTAATTAACTCAGCACTGTGCATGAGTAAATTGGTGGGATGACACAAATCCTTGAGACAAGTGTTAATTCCCAATTCTTGATGTCATGGAGAGTTAAAACCTTGCCACAGACTGCCAGACATCATTACTGGTAGGCTTACAGATAGGCAGGGAAGTGCCTCTGGCTCAGATGCAAACAGTTCAGCAGCAAGATCCAACTCTGACAACAGTTTCACAAACATTTTACAGAAGGCTAATGGGCAATAAGTGTTCAGTCTCCCAGAGATGGATAAGCAGCAGCAGAAGAGAAAGACCACAACTGAAGTTTGAACAGGTCCAAAACATCTCTCTCTAAAACTTGTTACTCTGGGCTTTCAGCTTAAGTAGCCTTTTTCATGTGAACTTTGGAATACAGAAAGCAGGATCCT
Source organism: Podocnemis expansa (assembly GCA_007922195.1). NCBI lineage: Eukaryota > Metazoa > Chordata > Testudines > Podocnemididae > Podocnemis > Podocnemis expansa. The sequence continues at coordinate 27,663,423 of ML681966.1, forward strand.
TCATTTTGGGATTCTGGGCTGTTGAAGACCTTGGAGTTTTGCAAAATAAGCAAGGAGTCCTGTGTAGGGTTACCAGATGTGAGGCAAAAGGAGGACATCCTCCTTTTTACCATCATGTCCTCTGTCTGGCAGGCATTTTAAAATACACGATTTTGTCTGGCTTTTAGTTAAGGCGGTTAATGTATGCTGGAATGCCACGGAATACCTTATTTTTAGGGGAAAGCATGCCAGCGCTCCCTAAAAACAGAAGAATATTGCATGAATATTACATTTTCTCTACATGTTCTCCAATGTCTTCTTTTTTGTACTTCCCTGTCCTCCCTTCCATGCTTTGGTATCTGGTAGCCCTAGTCCTGTGGCACTTAAAGACTAACAAATTTATTTATTGCATGAGCTTCAGACCCCCTTTTCTTGAAGAGATCATCAAAAATATCCAGATCCTGTGAAGTGCTGAGAAACCCTCACTGACAACTGACATCCAATCCCTTGAACAAGCCCAGCCTGAGAAATGCCAACCTTGCCCACAGCATAAACAGCTCAAGGTCAACAGAAAAATTCTTCCATTGACATAGCTACCACCTCTCAGGTGGATTAACTTTAGCAACAGGAGAGGTTCTCCCATTACTATGGTGCAGATATACCCTCAGTATCTTCCAGGATGAAGCCCAGAAAAATATTGTGCCTCTCTTCTGTGGTATGTGATTGGATATTGCCAGATGGCAGGACCAGATGGCAGCAGGAGGGTCTTAAAAGGGAAATATACAAGTGACCCTGGCCTTGATTCCTGCAAACCAAGCAGGGGTTACTTCAGGGTAATTAGAAGCACCTGAGACCAGTTAACGCAAAGCTAAAGTCTTAATAAAAAACCTTGCTCCAGTCAGAAGGCTTTAGAAAGTAAGGAGAGCTAACAGTAGTGTATAAGGAGTGTTGGAGACAATCAGGGGAATCCGAACAGAGCCACAATAAAGGTAAAGGAGAACAAAAGGGGGAAAACAGCCCAGGGAAAAGAAGCACAGTCATTAGCAGTATCAGCAGTACATAGCTGCTACTCATAGGGCCCCTGGGCTAGGGCTCAGAGTAGAGGATTGGCCCAGGCCCCTTCCACCTCCCCCTCACTGTACCTATGGAGGCACCAGCTGCCTAGAGACAGGGACAAAAGGACATGACCTGACCCCCAAAGGAGAGCAAAGTGCAGGACCCACCATAACAGACTGAATGATTTGCCACAATACCTACTGCACAAGTTTCTCTACTGCTATGTCACAATATCTTTCAGAGTCAATTTTGGTTAAGATTGGAAAAAGCAAGTCAATACGTACAGTTTGTAGGAGATGATGATCATTTATCTGAATCCATACAATTTGACCTCTCCGTATTGGGTCCAATTCTGCAGCCCTCATTCGCAGGAGGTATCAGTGGTATTGTCTGCAGGAATAAGTGTGCCTCAGTGAGCTAGATAAAGCTTGCAGAATCAGGACCAACACAGACAGGCAAATTTAGGACATTATATTCCACCCTCCATTCCAACAATATGATAATTTTAAGAGTCTCTAATCAGGGACAACATTCGTGTGAAATCATGACTCTCCTGAAGTCAACAGGAGATTTGCCATTGATTTCCATGAAGCCAGGATTTCATCCGTTATATACAGTACATTAAATATGTATTCTTTGCTTTTCATGTTTGCTTGATTAGTATTCTTTGATACTTGATCTGTTCGGTGGAATGTCCCATTAGCGTTCCTACCGTGTTTTGTGTGTGTATATAAACAGTGGAAGCAATTGCACCAAATAAACTGCTACAAAGTATCTTGTCACTATAGACTCATTACTTATGTGTGGGATGTGATGCTTGCAAATGAGACACCAAATACAACATACAAGAGAGGCTCTCTAAGAACACTACCAATAGTATTTAGTAACTTGTACACAAGACTGAATGTTAAAATATAATTTATTTGGCTTTTACATTAAATCATTTCAGTGTTAGCTGATGAGAAAAAATAAAATACATACATTAACTGAGTACTTCTGGAGATTTATAAAGTATGGTTTTGTTTCAGAGATCTTTTTCTTTCTTTTAAATTCTAATTTAATTTTTTATGATGATGACACTATTAGTGTGAATATATTCTGCTTCCAAAGTTTCCTTTCCAGTAATCTATAAAACAGAATTATACACAGAGAGTGGATCAGCTGAAGAGAGCTAAGTGTTTTAAATTTTATATTTGCTATTCAACACAATCCTGTAAGTGCAGATGCAAACTAAAAGCACAGATTAGTCACCTGCCATTCTGTAAATGCTGCTCCTTCCAAAACAGAAAGGGTCTTGTAAAGCATAAAGCACATGGCACATATACACAAATTTGCAAATGCAGAAAACGTTTAAGTTTCATATGTAGTCAACATAAAGGAGGAACAAGCCTGTAAAGAAACTGCATTTCTTAGTTAAGCTAGCAATTTCTCAAATTTTAGTACCCATAAGTGCAATTAATTTTTTATCATAAAATCTGAATGTCTCAACAGTTAACAGCTGGGTATCTTCATTCTTCAAGACAGGGGGAGGAGAAGGGAATGAATTTCCAATATGGTTACTTTTTCTGCAGTGTTTTTATGTTACTATCCATTATGTATATAAGATGGGCAAAACAGTTTAATCAGTCCAATATTCTTGTTTGCATGGACTTTGTTGTCCAGGCCATGAGAGTTTCACTATCACTGTTTATAAAATACTAGATTATGTAGCTGTTTAGTAATGGTCACTGCGTAGTGTGAGAATGCAGGAAGTTATTGCTCGGTTTTAGAGCAATAAATAACTTATGCAAATTTCCTGCATTTAGATCTCTGGGGACAATTCCTTTGACTTCTACAGGGTTCCACGTAAGAATGAAGGGTCTATTTCTGCAGCTCTGGTTGAAGAATCAGGACCACGATTATGTTATTTTAGCCAATAGATGAACAGAGTGCTTCTCAAATATTTCTTGCCCTAAACATAAAAAGCCACTGTTCAGTAGCTGAATAGTAGAAATAGCTTTCTAAACTGATCTGTGGCAAAACATGGGAAATCTCTTTTTTAATTGAGCTCTGATTGCACTGTCTTAGAAATAAATGGTATTGCTGTGGAGTTATCTATTGTGAAGTTTCTGAGAGTGCTGGCCATGCATTCATCTGAACCAGACTATCTGTTCTTGGGGACACTGGGAGCAAAGGGGTTTTTTAACTAGTTGCTAGGCCCCTGATGGAATTCTTTTTATTCATTCATCTATAACTAATAAAAACAGCTTGGAGACAAATCAGTCACCTGTTATTAGAAAATCCATGCCACTGTGCAAAGATACTAGGATGTATTGTGATTAGAACTGGATGAACAAGAAAAAAACCTGTCAAGTACTTTTTTTTAAATGAATTCTCAGTTATTTAGCCACCAGCCCAAACGAAGATTAATGAAGCCATGTGAAAGTTCCCTAATAAGAACCTGGAAGTGGTTGAGGTTCATGAAAGACTCATCAAGCACCAACTAACCATCTAGTATACATCAATGAGTTCCAGGCTGGTCAGGGGGTCAACTTAAACAGGACACTTCCTGCACAGAATTCCTCCTTCCCATATTATGTTTCTATTATCACCTTCTGCTGACATCTTTAGTTGACAGCCAGCTGGTTCAGTCCCCTTTAATTGCCCTGAGTCAACATCTTTTGTGTTGAGTTGGTGATCAGCATATCCTCTCTCTCTGAAGTACCAAGACCAAAAAGAACTTCTATAATCTTGTTACCATTAGATCTGGCATGGAGACATCCAGTGTATGGGGCTATTGGGCAGCACCATTACTGTGGAAAAACACGGATTCACAGAAAGCCTTGTGCATGCTAGTGCATCACGCTTCCTGAATCTCCAAGAGCCATTAGCAGGGAGAGTGTTTCTCAATCCCATGTCTGAAGAGTGACACTAAAATTCACGAATACACCTACAAAAGAAGAATAAGTTTGGGGAGAGAGTCAGCTGTACTCTCCATGACTATTTTGAAAGGAATTTGTTGTTTCTTTTGCCCTTTAATGCTAAAACACTAGTATGACGAAAACACATAGGCAGCAAGGGGTCCAGTAACTATTTGCTAAATATATACAGCTTGCAAGACTAAGTTACATATATGTGCTTCTTCCCTGGTCTGGCTTCTTAAAACAGACACAATGACTACCACTAGGTGGTCCACAAACTATTTAAGGTATTCTTACACATCATAGTCCAGGCTTGTCTAACCTGCAGCCCGGGGGCCAGACTCCAGCCTGCCAAGGGCTTTCATCCGGCCCATGGAGTGCTCCTGCAAGAGCCTGGGAGCTGGGGCTCTTGTCAGTTTCCCACCCTGAACACATCTGCAGAGACGTGTGGCGTGGCTGGAGAGCTGTTAGGGAGCTGGATTCAGCCCCTTGAGGGTGCGTGAGCTGAGCTAGCATTGTGCATAGTCTAGTGGCAGGGGAGAGAAGAGAACTAAACTTGAGGGCAAGCGGTATCCAGGGGAAGGTGAGCAGTGCTGAGTGGGGGGTGAGGAGAACATGGGGGGACAAACAGGACAACCTGTGTCAGTTCTGGGAGGAGGAAGAGGCAGGGGAGCAGTGCAGCTGGTTGGTGGGATCCAGCTACTTCCAGACCTAGACATCCCCTCAATTCTGCTCTCCTCCCACACCTCTAGCCCCAGCACCCCTGTCCTTCCCCTGACCTTAGTGGCAAAATCTATTCTGTAGAAATTGCTACCCCTCAGTGTTTCTGGTACAGAGATGCCAAAACCTGTCACCCCTGCAGAACTGCCAAGTTTTCTATCCTGTCTCTGTCTGACTCTGTTCTGCTCCGCCCGCCCCCCCCCCCCCCGCTCTCCTTTCCCTGAGCAGTGCTTGGCAGGGAGTGAGGAGAGCAGAGTTAGTGGGCTCTCTGTCAAGAAGTAGCTGACTCCTGCCAAGCAGCCCCTCTGCTTCCCCCATCTCACCCTTCTTTCCCTTCCCTCCTCTGCCATGCTCCCCTGTCCTACCTTGCTCTCCATGCTCTGCCTTGCCCCCTCACACAGGCACCCCTGCCCACCTTGTCCTCTACACACATCGCAAGCAAAAGCAATGCCAAATATCACACTAATCATTATTTTATTAAAATTTATTAATAAGATCAACTTGTATTTCTTATCTATCAAAAATTCTCTCACCAATCCCCTGACTAAGAAAAGAATTGTAATGTGGCCCCTCACCCAAATAGTTGGACACCCTGTCAAGGGGAATAGGTAGAAGCCATAGCCTCCCACCCCATCCCCATGTCAAAAAGTGTCAGGTTGAGAGAACATTAAAAAAGTTTCTGGTGGAGAGTTTCAAAATTTTTAAGAACTTAAGGCAGTGGTTCCCAACCTCTTCCTTTATGTGGACCACTACATTGTCATCAAAAATGTTTGCAGACCACCATGTAAGCAAGCCATTTTAAACATTTTTAACATAGAATCATAGCCTCCTATCATTTTCGTTGCCCTCCGCTGGACTCTTTCTAATTTGTCGATATTCTTTTTGTAGTGGGGAGTCCAAAACTGGACACAATATTCCAGATGCAGCCTCACCAGTGCCTAAGAGAGGGGAATAATCACATCCCTCAATTTGCTGGCAGTGCTCCTACTGATACAGCCCAATATGCCATTAGCCTTTTTGGCTACAAGAGCACACTGTTGACTCATATCCAGCTTCCTGTCCACCATAATGCCAAGCTTCCTTTTTATGTTTCAGCTCACTGCAGAGTTCTCTGCTAAGCCATGCTAGGCACCTTCCACACTTGCTGTTCTTTCTGCACATCGGTATGGTATTTTCTTGTGCTCTTAGCAAGGTTTCTTTAAAATACAGCCAGCTTTCTTGGATGCCTTTCCCCTTCAGATCAGCCTCCCAGGGAATCCTACCCATCAGTTCCCTGAGGGAGGCATAATGTGCTTTTCTGAAGTCCAGGGTTTGTGTTTTGCTTCCCCAATCAATTCTTCTCTGTTTGTGAGCAGCAGGTCGAGAGGTGCAAGGCCCCTAGTTGGCTCCTCCAACATTTGTACCAGGAAGTTGTCTTCAAGAATCTCCAAAAACGCCCTGAACTGCCTGTGAACTGCTATATTGCCCTCCAAGCGGATGTCAGGATAATTGAAGTCCCCCATGAGAACCATGGCCTGTGATCTGGAAACTTCTGCTAGTTGTCCATAAAATTCCTCATCCACCTCCTCTTTCTGGTCTGGTGATCTGTAGCAGACATCCACCCACGACATCCCCCTCGTTGCACTACACTCTAAGCTTAACCCACAGACTTTCAACCAGCTTGTTTCCACTTTCATAGTAGAGCTGTATGACTGCTTGGAGCTCCTTTACATATAGCACTATTCCTCCACCTCTTCGTCTCTGCCTGTCCTTCCTGAACAATTTATACCCATCCATGTCAGTGTTCCAGTTATGCAAGCTATCCCACCATGTCTCTGTTATTCCAATTACATCATAGTTCCCTGTCTGTGCCAGTACTACCAATTCTTCCAGCTTGCTTGCCAGGCTCCTCGCATTTGTGTACAGAAACCTTAAATAGTGGGCCAATTGCCCTACTTTCCTCTGTTGATTATCTCCTCTGTTGCATCTTCCTCCTTGCATTTTCTCCCAGTGTCCTCCTTCTCCACTCAACTCAGGAATTAGGGCTTCGTTAGGACACTTAAGACAATGATCTGATTCCCCCACCCTCCAGTTCCAATTACGCTCTCTTTTGTCCCCACTATTACAGTTCCGGCACCCCCTGAGTTTCATCCCTTCCCCCAGGTATCCCACATTGTGACTTACCTGTGGGCTTTGGTCACCTTCCCCCTTCAAACCTAGTTTAAAGCTCTCCTCACTAGGTTAGCCAGTCAATGTCCGAATATGCTCTTCCCCTTCCTTGACGGGTAGAGTCCATCTATGCCTAGGAGTCCTTCTTCCTGGAACAAAACTCCATGGTCGCAGAAGCCAAAGCTCTCCTGATGGCACCATCTTCACAGCCAGGCATTCACCTCCAGGATGAATCTGTCTCTGCTCAGGCCCCTACCCTTGACCGGAAGGATCGAGGAGAACACCAACTGTGCACCAAACTCCTTCACCCATGCCCCCAGAGCCCTGTAGTCACTTTTGATCTGCTGAGGGTCACCTCTTGCAGTATGATTGGTTTCCACACAGATGAGTAGCATGAGGTAGTAGTCAGAGGGGCGGATGATTCTCGATAATCCCTCCGCAACGTCTTGGATACAGGTCCCTGGCAGGCAGCATACCTCCCAAGAAGCCTTGCAGGGTGACAGATGGATGCTTCTGTCCCCCTCAGAAATGAGTCCCCGACCACCAGAACCCAATGTTTCCTCCTGGCTGTGGTATATGTGATCCTCCCAGCCTCAGGGTATATGGTGTCTCCTCTTCCACCTCATCCATCACGTCTAGCACTGCATAACAGTTCTTCACCACAACGGAGGGAGGGATGAAAGCAGAGGTAGAGCATTGTCAGCTGCCAGAAGTAACCAGCTGCCAGTGCCCTCCCTGTGCCAAAGTCATCTCATCCTTGTCGGGCGGTGTGGCAGCAGTCCTCTGCACCTAGATAGGTTCCTCAGCCTTGGATGTCTCCTCATGGATGCTATCAAGGAATTCTACAGGGCATGGATACTCCTGAGTCTAGGCACCGCCTCCTTGTTACTCTCCCACGTGCCTCCTGAGAGATTTCACCATAAGGCACCTGTCACATTGATTCATCTCCGCAACCTGGTTGTCTGTGAGTGGGAAATGCAGGCCACAGTCCCTGCAAGTCCACACCAGGATGTATGTAACGATATCCATGGTCAGAATGTCTGTCTGGATACAGGTACAGGTTGAGGAGACAGAAGAGGTGCTGGCACAAGCAGTGAAGCTCCTCTTTACCCTAGTGACCTCACCAACTCCTTCCCAAACTCCCTCTCAAAATCCCCTGTTCGCAGTCCTCTGGTTGCTCAGCCACTGGCTTTTAAGACCTTCTCTACCTAGGTCAGCCTTTGCCCCTCGTTAAGCACACAGGGGAAGGGTGATCACAAGGCCAATTGAAGCTGACCAAAGGTACAAACAGCCCCCAGTAAATCACACAATCTCGGTCCCAATTCACACAGTTCCAAAAGGCCAGCCGTGTTAGTCTAGTAAAGCAAAAAAAGCAAGGAGTCTTGTGGTACTTAAAGACTAACAGATTTATTTATCGCATGAGCTTTTATGGGAGAAAATGTTGTTTGACAAAGTGGGATTTTCTCCCATGAAAGCTCATGCGATAAATAATTCTTTTTTTCTTTACGTACCACAACATTCCCCCCCCCCCCCCCCCCAATTCACACAGTAACTGACAAATAACAGAAATCACCTGTAGAGAAAGACAAAAACACACAGTCAGCAATTCACTCACCCAAACTTCACTCTCTCCCTTGCCAGATTGGCTTCACCTCCTTCTCAGGGCTTTACCTACTCCTTTCCCTCTCAAACTCCCCTGTTTGCCTATGGCTAATGGGAGTCAAACATAGATCAAGGAGTATTAAAAATGCAGCGATTTCTAGTAATTTATTATGCTCACTCACAAACATATTGTACTCATCAGAGTACATTTACTTGCAGTAATTATGGTTTTCGTTTCCCCACTCAAGAACCACCTGCAGGACCCTCATGGACCACCATTGGTCCACGGACCACAGTTTGGCAAGCACTGACTTGAGGCATTCCATTATCTAGCTGGGACTGGGACACTAGTATAAGGACAATGCTAAATGTGCCCCAATGAAATGGTGCCGTAGTACGTGTGAGGTATTCAGTTGCTTGAGAAAGAGATTGGATATAAGAATGTTGGTTCTTAATCTAGTATTCTAGGTGGATACTCAGTATTAATAATGTGTCCCAATCTATTGTCCATTTACTCCATTGTTTTCATTTTTTCTGTTGCCCTCTTATCTGAAAGGCCAATGTTGTTTGCCAATGCAGCAACATAACTACTTTTTGTTCCAAGCATTCAAAATCATCCAAATGCAAGTACATTGGACTTCTACCTCAGATGAATTCAGCTTAATACCCTGTAAAGTAGTCGAGCACTTCAAAGTACAGTGTGGTGCCTTTCCAATGTTGTGAGAGATTAGCATATTAAATGGTTCTAAAATAGGATGCTTGAAATCCACTCATATTTGTCAAAACAAAAAATAAAGAGGGACAGACTCTTTCAGTCTGATATGAATTTAACTCAGGGAACTCACTTCACCTCTGCTTGCTAAAACACCCATTGCCTTGTCAACATTATACTTGCTTTAACATATTATCAATGTTGGATAAGTTTATCCTCCCTGTGAGACTATGTGCTTCAGTAATTCATCAGGACAGGTCCAGTTATGTACAGAAATATATTCCATTTATTATAGTCTATAGAGACAATTTCTTGGTAGATACTTCAATAGTTACAATTGATGGCTAAACATTAGAAAAGAGTTTCTCCTTCTAAGTAAAACCTCATTTTTGTAGTCAGAAAGCGTAGCTCAGCATGGCTACTTACTCCAGTTCTTCAGCTGGCTTGCCACTCAAAATCAGATATCTCCATTACCATGTGTTCAATTAATCCAGCATAGTGGATGCAACAGCAAGGTTGTCAGTTCTAACAGCGAATTCAATGGGGCAAAATAAGGTTATGACAGATATTTGAATGACTTCTCCTACCCCACCCGCAAAAAAGAGAGAATGACCTTATCAAAACTGGACTAGTGGCTGGAAGAGTAGAGAAGGTGAGAGCCCCAAATGAGCTGTCCTCAGAACCCAACCCAGCAAGGATCTGTGATCGAGGCTGAACACCTCTTCACACAACTAATAAGACAGCTCGTTGTGGCAGGAGCAAGGGAGGAAGAAATCTAGAACATAGGATTATGGGCATGTTTCACATGCTAACTTTCCCTAAATTAATAATTAAAAGTTTTCATGGCTAAAATTACATAACTGAAGCCTTAAATGGAGGGAAGAAATTATAACCTAATGATGAAAAAGGTAAAATTCTGCCTTTCCATCTCACATCATAGCCTCTTTTCCTTCTTGGAAATAGGTTTTATAGCAACTTTACCTTAAATACTGCCTGTAGCTATGTGATCTGCATTGAATATTTTAAAGGAAACAATATATCACATCTGACAATAAACACTTTTGCAAGAAAATGCCATGAATATCAAGTGAGATGCTGAGATACTGTATCAGAGAGATTGATGTCTTCACCATTTTGCCTCAAACCAATTTTACGCCTTTAAACTAAGTAAATAAGTCCCATATATTATGCCTTCATTTCAATATATGGCTGCTTACAGTTCCAAAATAACTGAAAGTGTAGGAAGAAACATTTTTAAATAATTTCACAAACTGAAGGTAAAATAATGAGACATGAAAAAATTATAATCATTATTTCCTGTCATAGTGTTCCTCTGTTGATTAGAAAAGGCTATAAGAGGGATCTCCTTAGGCTTCAGAAATAATCTATTCATCATTTGGAGGAGACTGAAATATCGTTTTTTAATAAAAGGTCAAATGGAATAAGAGTTTTGTAAATCAGTTCATGATTATAGGGGACAAAACTGTAAAAAAAAAGTCAATGGAGTTTTTTTGTTTTGCTTTATTTTGTTTTAACAAAACAGGAAAGGCCACATTTTGTCTCAAAGCATAGTCAGCCTATTTTCCCCTAACAGAAATACCTTTTTCTCTGAGCGTCTCTCGACTTTTGCAGTTTCTAGTGTGCATGAAGCAAGATGCTGTAGAGTTCACATATAGGGACAGACCCTCAGCTTTGGCCAATCAGCTTAGCACCTTTGAAGCACCATCAGTGGAGCCACATTGGATTTACACCAGCCAAGGATTTGACATATAGTTTTCTTTAAAAATTGAGAATGGAGCATGACTTTTACCAGGTATTGTCACTCAGGAAGCTTTCTGGGCACAGAACTGCCCCATCCTTTAGCACAGGGGTCTCAAACTCAAATCACCGTGAGGGCTGCATGAGGAGTAGTATGTTAGCCTGAAACCTTTTCATACAGCAATATTGCGAATATTGGGAATGATAGTGTTGTTGCGGGCCATGGGAAATAGTTTTAGGGGCCACATGCAGCTCACAGGCCGCGTGTTTGAGATCCCTACTTTAGCACATGAAAAATAGATAAGTACTTAGCTTCCCTTCTTTGAACTGGATCAGAACAAAAGTCTTCAAAATAAACCATGACACTGGATAGCTTTACCTGATTTGCTTTTTTATGAGATAACGTCTCCTGCTACATACAGACCACTCACCCCGGTGTGTAGGAGGAGTCCTAACATTAATCTTCTAAAACCTTACTTCTATGAGTGTTAAAGTGGGCAAACTGACCCAAAAATAGATAGATCAATTGGTAATTATACGTGGGTGTAGCTATAAGATGTGGTATTGTTGGCTATGAATCTCAGACAGACCACTGGGTTCCTTGGTCACTGAAGCCAGATTTGAGTTAGTTTTGTAAGCTAGAATTAGTCAGTATTAATATTTACATTCCCAAGTAAATGACCAGGGTAGATTGTTTACAGGTGCAACATGTTAAACCTGATTTTTAAGGGTGGGCAGGGGACTTCATTTGTGAACATTTATCTGTGTTTCTTGAATGATAAACTGGATACAAACCCTGCATGAGACACTCACTCACTAGTTTCTGTTCATAATGTAACCCATATATATATATATAATTTTGCAAGTGAGGTTTAAAGTGATTCATGTGTCACATATTGAAAACTGCAAGAGGGATCTGATGAAAGAAAATCTCCAAAAGGGGTTCCTTGCTGAGAGACTGCCATAAATCATCCCATCAAGGAATCTCAGAGCCATCTTTGTAGTCCCTGGACCCTGCTCTCAGTGCTTCCTCTCTGCATCCCCAATATTGCTTAGCTACCAGGGCCTCCCTACTGGTTGCAGTGGCCCTTAGATATCTAGGAGGATGGGGGTAGGGGCAGGAATAGAGAGAGAAATTTATTACAATCTTTGGGTGTTGTTTCTGCAGAGCCAGAGAAAAGCCCCAGCCCAGCCTCAACTTCCTTAACAGTCCCCAACAAGTCTCCTTGGGAGCCAAAGTGGGAACGCAAGAAATGGTTCCTTTGTACATGGAGACACCATTGCCTCCCTTCCAAACAGAGAGTGGAAAATCCATGTATGGAGGACCCTATGCACCAGATAAGTATGGGTAGTAGGAGCATGAGCTGGCCAAATGCATGAAATACAGACAAAATTACTTATTGCTGAACTGGGTGAAAGATCAGAAAATTTAGGTAACTAAAAAGCAGGTTCTAAAGTTCTGGTTTATATCATAGGATTGTATTGATGTTAACTTTGGAGAGGTAAATCTAGTTTTATTTTGAAAGATGCATCTTGCAACTTGTTATTTGTGCATTTCCTGTACTCTAATTTGAAAGGGATCTTTAAGTGGAACAGGAAAATGGGCATAATAAATGAGTTTCTAGGAGCAATTAAATTATTATTATATACTTACATTAAAGGCACAAGCAAGAACATTAAATCTGGCGATTCACTATCACAAACAGGCAAGAAAATTATATGAGCAAATAAAATCAAATATAGTCCACAGATGGAAATAAAATTAAGAGGCAAAGTTAATCATTGAGGGTCAAATCTTCAGATGGTATAACTCATGGATTTCACTCAAGTCAAAAAAAAAACAAAAAAACACAAGGAGTCCTGTGGCTCTTTTAAAGACTAAAATTTATTTATCACATGAGTTTGTGTGGGAGAGAATCCAGCTTCATCAGATGCTTGAAGATGGGGAACTTACAAAAGTAAAATAAATTTCTGTAAGCTCCCCATCTTCAGGCATCTGACAAAGTGGGATTCACTCCCATGAAAGCTCATGCGAAAAATAAATTTGTTAGTCTTCAAAAGTACCACCAGACTCCTTCTTTCTTTAGCTGGACTAGAGTAACATAACTATCCCTTTGAAACTTCACTGAAGTCAGTAAGATTTCATCAATTTACACCAACTAAGCTCTGCTCTGAAATATACACCACCTTTACTGATCTTTTTTTTGACAATTGATGTTATTGAAAGTGTAATTAAAACCTTAAGAAATCAGATTGAAGATTCAGTTGCTATTAATAATACTTTGTTAGGTAGCGTGATCCAGATAGAGGACTGAAGTGAGAAACTACCTGGGTTCTGACACAAATTTGTGGTCTGACCTTGGGTAAATAACCGTCCCTGAGTGCCTCAGTTTTACCATCTGTAATCCAGGAATAATAAAACAAGTTCATCGGTGCTTTGAGAGCTAAAGCTGAAAAATACCAGACAGACATGAAGTTGTTGTTAGACTAGAGGTCTGTCATGGACTCCATGGCAATCAGCGATACTGCGTATTTTTAACACTCTTTTCATTTCTATAGCAGCTGTAGGAAGAGGAAGAAATCTCAGACTTTTATGAAAAAAGTCTGCTCCAGAGGACCCCAGAATTCATGCTTCCACTGGTCTCTCCTGTTCCAGATTCTGAATGCAAAATTCTATCCTGCTTGTACCCGAGTGGGCTTTGGACAAGACTGCTCTAGAAGAAACAGCCACTATGAATGCATGCATACTGGGCTATACAGTGGCAAACCTGCCAGCCATCTGGAGTTCCACCTGGCGAAGTTAGAAGTAAGAAGTCTAGCAACCAAAGAAAGCAGAATCATAATCATGATTATTCCTCAAAAATCACCAACTTATCCAATACTTAAAGGAAAAAGTCCATGACAAAGTTTCTTCCCTCAGTGCACAGGTCCATTAGTCATCCTGTTTCCAGTCAAGCTGCAATCACCTTTCCCCGTGAGTAGGGAAAAGCAATGGTGTCACTGGCACCATGCACAAGGGGCATGTGCCCCAAGTCTCAGCACCAGCGCCCCAAGTGCCCCACAGTGGCTGCTGCCTCACCTCGTGCTATCCCTGGCCAGGGATCCTAGACGGGCCGCATGCGGTGGTGGCTGCCTCATCCAGCACCATCGGCCAGCTGGGGATCCAGGGCTGAGCTGCTGGCTGGCAGCAGCAGGAGCCCAATCTGGGCCTTGCCTGGGGCTCCAGGGACCGGATTGGGCCTCGGCCCCAAACTGGACCCAGGGGGTGGGCCCCACGTCTTTTTCTGGGGCAGCATCACTCCTGGGGAAAGGGCTTTTATCATTCGAGAGCTAACATATCTGCCCTCAAGTATCCTTTTGTAGCCCTATGGCCTGACTTTATCACACTAGGTACAGATATATAGTCTTTAGGTGCATTACAATCACATTAAGTGACAAAACTATAGACATTGAAGATTTTTTATAAGTCAGTAAAAAACAGCTCTAAGTCATGTTATTTTGAGCAAAAAATACAGTGAACATACCAATTGGTGTCTGTGGCCATTTAGTATTCCAAAATCTAGTCCCCATTTGGGATAGTGAGCACACCACTGGCTTTTATTGATGAGCAAGAATTGAACTGCAAGAAAGAAATAATCAAGTGATTGCCTTCATCTTCTTTCAAGCATGCAACTTGACCCACAGAGTACCTCTGGTCTGCAGATAAAAAATGTTACGGCTTCCAGGAGGGATAATCAGAGATCATTATAATTTGATCATCTGCAGTGGCATCTTACTGCTTAGGAGAACTCCCTCTGTCCTCCTGGTTTGGGGTGGACATGCATATGGTGCATAATCAGCTAAAATATCCAATGACAGAAAGATGCTGCTGAAATTGATTCTTATAACTGCACTCCACTGACTTTGATTTGACACATAGGGGTTCCATAAGTATGCCTAGAGGGACAATTTCTGCCTTGGTTTTCATATATAAATGATTCAGATTTCTGCTGACATAAATGGGTGAAATTTTACTGAATTCAGCAGAACTGAACCCATTTACACCAGTAGAAAGTTTGATCCATAGACATTAATGGGTTTGTAGGAGTGTCACCTAAGGTACAATTTAGCTCAGCTCAAAAATGAAGAAGTATCTGAATACAGAGATTTCTTTGCTTTAATTGCTCAAAATACTTAAGTAGCCAACAATAAGAAAACTTACTTTTTGCCTTTCTGTATACACTCATATCCCAGCAGAGTGCTTAAGCATGGAAAGTACACCAGATTCTCAGCTACACAGCTCGTAAGGGATAAAGTTGAACCCTTCCAGATGGTTTTCTGGGGAAGGTGTTTAATGTACTGCTTTTTATTCATATGAATTTTATGCACCCTCAGAACCATATTAATAATTATCTCTATATTGTTTTGTACCTACACAACTGCTAAGCAGTTACTATACATGCCACAGTGGATTTCTTCTAAGTTAGTGCCCATGTGTAACTCTCCTGATCTTTAGCAATGGAAATACGTAATACATCCATACTGAACCACATAATTTACTTCATTAACACAAGTAATGGGGATACAAAAGTAATGGAAATAGAAACCTCACAATGGCTTTTCAAAAAGTTTCCAGTCCTGCAAAAGTCCCTCTACCCTACCCTCCACAGATGAGGCTGTGTGATATGGAGTTGACAGTCTGTGGGCAGGGATGCCAGAATATCCAGTCTCCAAGTCCTGGTCTACACTTGGCATGGGATTCAGTAGCAGTCGAAGAGAGATACTTGAGTTATTTTAAGTAATTTGCATAATGCCCACTTACCTCAGTGGCCCCATTACACTGAATCAAAGGGAAATTCCCTCCCTCTCACTCAGTGCTACTCCACTTGAGGCAGGGCTGTCCAGGGGCAAGGTGTGGGGGACACAAGTGGGGTGACCATCCCAGGCCCCACAGTTCCCTGGGCTCTGTGCTGCCCCCTGCCTTTGACAGCAAGCCTGAACCTCAACAATCAAGTGGCTAGGGCAGGACCAAACTCAGGGCACTGCAGGAGTCAGCTGCCAGCACCTGCAGCCTGTAGCAAGGGGCTAGGTTCTCAGCTGGGCTCCCAGCCTCTATCTGCAGGCTGTAGGAACTGGCTGCCTCTCACCACTGCCTCCAAAGAGGGGCTGGGAACCCAATCTGACCCCCAGCCCCTCTCTGCAGGTTGTGGGGGGTAGGAACTGGCTGGAAGTCTGGTCAATTTCACAGGCTCAGAACCTGTGAAATTGACCAGACTCCAAACCAGCTCCTAGCTCCTGTGGGCAGCACAGAGGAAGTAGGAGCCCAATCAGGCTCCCAGTCCCTTGCTGTGTGTGGCAGGAGCCAGCTTCCAGCCCCTGCTGCAAGGGGCTTGGAGCCTGATCCAGCTCTCAGCAGCTTGCCAGTGGTGGCTGGGGCCGGATTGGCCCCTGGAACCAGATTGGGGTCCAGGATCCTGATTGGCAGAGGGGTCAGGGCAGGGGGTCAGGCGGCCCCAGGTATGTCTGCATGACATATCTTGAGGTCAACTTAACAAGGTTGACTTAAAGTCAACCTTGTTAAGTTGACTTCCAAGGGCTCCCTACTGTAGACATAGCCACTGAAACCGCATCCTATTCCAGAGGTCCTATGAGAAGGTGGTATGGATTTATTTACCTGGCATTCAAAGGATTGCATAATACTCACCGATTGTTACGCCCTATATCCAGAATTTGCACACTGCACAGTACTAATAGTAATTCAGTGATCTCTGTCACAGAAATGGAATTCTTGATGAGATCTTCAGCAACAAAGGGCCACAATTTTCAAATGCAAAATTTAGGCAATTTGCCTCAGATGGGGATTTTCATCATAAAACCTCCAGTCCGAATTACCCGCAATCAAGTGGACTTGTAGAAAAGTCTATACAGACAGTAAAGAACCTAATGAAAAAAACTTTTGAAAGTGGGGTAATCTGTATAAAGCATTGCTGGTCTGCCAAAGGACACCCCTGGAGAATGGCTTTTCTCCAGCTCAGCTGTTAATGGGAGGAAGATTCAGATCTAATTTACCTATTACTGATAACTTGCTGCAATCTCAGAATAAGGCTACCATTCGGAAGATGAAAGAAAATCAAAAGTGGAAGCGGAAATATTATTTTGAAAGAAGGGCTTGTGATCTTCCATCCCTTAACCCAGGTGATAGAGCGTTCCTGAGAAATCACACCTCTAATACTTGGGGCCAAAGAGGTGCCATTAAAAAACAGTTACATCCATGGCCTAATGTGGTCCAGACAGACCAAGAGGACATATTTTGATGCAATTGATGGGATCTACGACTTATCTCAGCGAGTTCTGACACTGGAAGTTGAGGTAGATTCCAACATATCTCCCCTGATTGATCCAATATCTAGAGCCATAACTATGGCAAGGCCAATGGGGCTTTGCCCCAGGTGCACAAGACCAGCTCAATAGAGCTGCTTTATCAAAGGGTGGGTTTACAGCTCCCAGTGCCGCTAATGGCAATGGGCACATTCCGATTGGAACGCGCCCCGGGTGGCAAAACAGAGCATGACGGCTCTGCCGATATCATCAATGCATGGTGATGAAACTGTCCGGGACCATGAGAACTCAGACCTGAATAAATGACTGGTACTAAGAAGATCTAATCGAGTGATTAAATGTCCAGAAAGACTCATAGAGACTCGCTCAGGTATGTCAAGGAAATGGGTGGTAAAGATTCACTTGAGAGTAATGTGCTAGTAACCCCTCCTCTCTAGGTAGTTAAGGTGCTCGGCTTATGCACATTTTTTATATAGCTGTTACGTATTATTAGATGTTAGTGCATGCATCATTAGCTAGCTTTTATATGTATCTAAGGGTTAACTTGTTTTCCTTAGGAGGGAAGACATAGAGATATTCTTGTAGAAGGCTGTGAATTAAGAGACACTCTCTAGTATTGGCCAGTGTTGCATGAATTGCGAGACATGCCATACAGGAAATCTAACATGACTGTTCCCAGCTACACACCTGGGATTTATTCCTGTCTGTGTGATTAAAGTTGTATTCCTCACTCATTCAATAGTGTAATCTTTAACGAACCCTCAAGATCATCAGGGGCGTTGCTGGCATCTGGCACCTGGGGATTGTGCCCCAAATCCCAGTACCAGTGCCCCGAGGTCCTAGCATGGCCCCTGCCTTTCTTGGCCCCATCTCTGGCCAGAGATCCAGGGCTGGGTCACCCGCTGGCAGCAGCTGCCGCCACCAGCCCTGTCCCCAGCTGGGAATTCAGGCCAGGCAGCCTGTGGCAGCATCCGCCTCTCCCAGCCCCATCCCCAGCTGGGGATACGGGGCCAGACTGGGGGGCGGCAGGCACCCAAGGCAGAATCAGGCCTGCATGCAAAATCAGAGCCGGGGGGGCATGGCCTGGGCCCATGACCCGGGTCTTTCCCCGGGGCAGCAAATCTCCTGAAGATCATTATGTTCTGTGTTGAGATTCTGAGTTTCCTGATTCCTAAGTAGGTTATTCCTTGTATATAGGAGGATCTGTCTCATTGAGAGGAGTATAGTCTGTATATACTTAACTCTGTACCCTTTACTACAGCAAAAACACTCACTGAACTATGGAAATTTTGCTGAAGTTAACGAATGGACAGGACTAAGTCCCAGACAGCTATTGCTACACATTTTTTTAATATAATTTCCAGCTATTGTTGATTGCAGTAGCTGAATGAATGTTGACATTTATTTATCTAGCCACTGACTATGCACCCCTAAAATGTTACGTACTTTTTTCCAGCCAACAGGTAAACACAAAAAACAAACTTGAAAAGATCGATTGTTTCCCTCCCCCCTGAAGCATGATACATGATACATGATGTTACTGAAGCACGATATATCAGTCTATATGTTTTTAAGAAAATGTCTGGGGTTTGACCAAACATCCACCACAAGCTTTAGCAGGAGACATGCAGCCAAACCTTTACCCAGTGCTCTGAAAAATTTGTGTGGGGGGTGGGGGGGAGAACCCACATATTTTACAAGCACATTTCACAGCCTCACAACAGTAAAAGCACAAAAGCTTTAATTTAAGAAGTTGTTTATAACTTTTCTGCCCTCAGGTTACCAAGAATATCAGGGATTTTTAACATGGTAACTCTTGTTAGTTAATTAAAGGTGGTTGATATTATGAAAGTGACATTCCAGTAATATCTAGCTTTTGAAAAACACTCTTTTAAGCATATCCCTAAAAGTTTTAAGACTGTATCTGAATTAAAAGGGTTTCTCATCTAAATATTCTATCCTATATATTCTATTTCTATTCCAGAGGGAAACCCAACCTGATGCATTCATTAATAAGTTTTTCTATAACACTGCTAGAAGTAGCTGCAGAGGCAGCCTTAGGCAATTGGTGGCCTTAGGCAATTGGGGGCCCTAGACAAAGGCCCTTTATGGGGTCCCCTACAGGCCCCCACTGCCCCCTCACCAGTGCCCCAGTCCCCCCTGCAGCCCTAAGCGCCACCGCACAGTCCCAACTCCCACAAGAGGGGAGTGGGGGGTCATGGACCACCAGGCCAGAAACTGCACCGCCCACCTGCCTGCCCAGCCTCTCTGCAGTGGGGACAGAGCAGCACTCCCTGCCTACCCCCCCAGCTGGCTGCGCCTCCCCAGGGGGAGGGAGGAGGGTGGCCGCATGGAGCTGTGGCTTGCGAGGGCGGGGACCTCGAGTGGCCCACTCCAAAGAGTTTGGGCCACCTCACCTCCAGCCACTCCAGGCCTGAATAGAGGCTCCCTTGCCCCCAGGCCTGAATCAGGTCAATTCATGTCTGAAGTGGCCAGGGGCAAAGCAGCCCTAACTCTTCGGAGTGGGCTGCTCCAGGGCCCCACACGCCGCAAGCCACAGATCTGCACCAGCTGCTCTCCTTCCTGCCCCCAGGGAGGCGCAGCCAACTGAGGGTGGGCTGGGAGCGCTGCTCTGCCCCCACTGCAGAGGCCATATGGGCAGGCAGGTGTCACAACTTCTGGCTCTGGTGGTTCATGGCCCCCCACTCCCCCACGAGAGCAAGATTAGGTGAAGCAGGTGACTGCTATGGGGCCCAGGCAGCCACCTGCTTCACTTACCCCAAAGCTGCCTCTGAGTAGCTGGTTTTAAAATACAGGCTTGCTAAAGTTTACAATCTTCTCTTTGGTTACATATCCTAGTGGAATGGCCTATTATAACAAGCATTGTTCAAATAACACTTCTTTGTTTGTTAAATTAGATTCTGATCTAGTGCCCCTGGAAGTCAAATTGGTGCCACCTTTGGGAGTGCTGGGGGGCTGAGGCACTTGCACACAAAAAATAGCAGCTTCTCAGTACCTACCAGGATGAATAAGTGCTGACGTTATCCACTGTCAGTAAAGCCCTGGGCAGCTACCAATACATGGATCTACAGCCAATCCACTTCTGCAGGAATACATTTTCACCTGACCCATAATCTTCCCTACTTCTAGGTTTACTTGAATCCACGCATCAGCTTTTTTGGAGTCAGCAGCCCTCCATCAGCTCACTCAAACAACTGCCAGAGAATGGCTGAGCCCTTCTAGCTGCCCATCTCACCTACAGCTGTTTGCTGCACCCCTGACTGGCAGCTGCCCCAGAAGTCACAACTTCTGTGGCCATCTACTGCAATGCACAAGAAATGCTCTACAGATATCCATGCTGTGTGGCTCATCCAGTCTGCTGCTGGAAATCAGCTGAACCTAATCAACTGCGTGACCATGCCTCTCTGCTCCAGTATGGGCTGATTCAGCCCTGGGGCCACCACTGTTTTGGCACCTTAGAAGCAGGGGAGGGGGGAAGAGCAACCCGCCCACTGGGCCCTCTCCCATTGTATAACAAAAAAAGCCTTAGGTGTGGTCAAGGGGCACTAGGATTGTTCAGCCCCTACGTGCTTACCTTTGCCTTCTGCCCATCTGTGCGGGCTCCACCTGCAGATGGGCAAAGAGCAACAGCATGTGGCTGCGGCGTCCAGCCAGGTTGTAACCCCAGGCAGCAGGTGACTCTCAACTCTCAGAATAGGGAACCAGGCGGGGGCTCGGCCTGGGGTTCAGTGGTGACCATTGGAGCTCCCTTGAAAATTGGGCATCCCCTGAAGACATGCAACACTAGCCTGGGGTAGAAGGGAAGGGTGTTCTGCAGAAGCCAGTCAAAGTGGAGTGAATCTTCACTGCCTATGGGAAGGAAAATCTCATCACCTGGGAAAGCTCTGCATCAGGGGAAAAGCTGGATGGGACCCCCAGGTGGGTGGGGGGAGGGGGAACTAAGCCTTGGAGACCCATAGTAGAAGCCAGGAGAGAGGGAAAACTCCAGGGGCAGAAGTGGTTGGCCAAATGGCCAGCAGCCCCCATTGTAACCATTAGACCCCCCCCCCCACTCTTCTCCTGGGCTACGTTCACACACACGGGGTTATTTTGATACAAGTTATTTTGAAACAACTTGTATCGAAATAACACCTTATTTCGAAATAAGTTAATTTGAATTAACAATTTGTTAATTCGAATTAAGGAAAAAAGCTCAAAGCGAAATAGCATGTTCAAACAACAGTTATTTCAAAATGAGTCACCGTTGTTTCAAAACAACAAGTTCTGAGGGCATTGTTTCAAAACAATTGTTTCGAAACAATATTGTTTTGTCCCCACATGGGGTTTAAGTTGTTTCAAAACAATGCCATTGTTTCGAAACAACGGGTTCCGTTGTTTCGAAGCAACGGTGCATCGTGTGAACGTGGCCCTGGAGCCAGGTGAGAACCCAGTCATTTGGGCTCCCAGCCTGCATGCTCTAACCACAAGCATCCCAAAGCCAGGAAACCCATCCCCATCCCTTCCCCACCCCCAGCCATGAGGCCCCACTCCTCTCTCAGAGCCTGGTAAGAAGCCAGGTATCTGGGTTCACAGCCCTTATGCTCTAGCCCCTGGACACAGTGGGGGCAGAGCTTTTGGGAGGGTGAGTTAGTGGGGCAAGTTAGAGACAATGACAATTTAGAAGAAGAGTCAAGAAATACTGGGTGATTCAGAGGCAGGGGTTAAAATTTAGGGTTCTCATTCCCCAATTATCTAATATTTTACATTTTTCTCTGTGTAGACCCCATAGAAGAAGTAAGTCCTCTGGACTGAATCAACACAAAAGGTATTGGGCACACTCTGCTTATGACTCAAACATAGGAAAGTTCAGAGATTTCCCATGCTCGACTGTGCTGATTGATTTAGGAAATGAGGGAAGTAAAATCATTTCCCATAAAAAGTGTGATGACCAGTCATGTGATAAGGGCTTTGAAAACAGATAGGAAAATGGGCCATTTTCATTTTGTTTTTCTACAGAAAACTTTGCCAAGGCTGAACAGTTCATCAGCACACTACAGAACAATGAAATATAACTAAGGAGGATTTCTTTGATTCATAAACACATCTTCCAGCTTTCCAACTTACTTCTCCATTCAGCGTCATTAAGAGATCAGTCAAATTCTCAAGTGGCACATTCACTGTTTTTCTAATTGAAAGAAAATCAAGTTCTTTCTCATTTTTGTATGGCTATTTTGTACTGACGTGAATTTTGATCAACAGAGTGAACCTTTCTCTCCAGCACTTGTATATTCTTGCAAATCTACACCCCACTATAATTTGAAATGAAGCATGAAGACAGTCAAAATTATTATGTTCCTTTTATTGAAACAGCTGCTGCCAAAACAGGTTGCAGTTCTTTGAATCATTTTATCTATAGCACTGATGGCATGAACAACAGCTAGATGTGTCATAGTTCGTTATGTATATTCTTAGAGGTTTTTTTCAGTGCTGTTAGTCAAACTTATTCAAGATGGAAAACATTTTCAGACACAAAGATAGCCATTGAAGTCATTAAGTAACCACAAAATCAATCAATATTTATTCATGTTTATAAAATTCTGTGCGTCAAAAATCTTGTCCCATTTCAAAGTATTCAGTGCATTTATTCTTGTGTAACTGAAATCACAATCTGGCCCAATATATTACTACATAAGAGCTCATTTTCAGCATAATTAATGAATTATATTTCATGTACAAGATATACATGCTTGTTTTTAACAAGTGACAGAATATTTCCTCTAAGTACTGATATTTTGCCTTCTGTAGACAACTCTGAAGATCTCAAGCAAAGCGTTATCTGGAGTCTTCACTGAAGTCACATAGGCTATATCCACTTGTTGCTTTTAAATCGAAACAATGATCGTTGTTTCAATTTTAAAAAAGTCATGTCCAGATGACATTTCATTGTTTCGAAATGACGAGCCCCATCATTTCAAAACAACGAACCTTATTTCAAAACCATAAAACCTACTAAGAAGTCGAAATAGCCATTAAATCAAAACGGTTGTTTAGAAACAACATCATTTGGACGTGTTGTTTTGAAACAACGACTGTTTCAATTCCAGTGTGTATTGCCCTTCTTCCTCCCAGGGTGCACAGGAATCAGGAAGTGCCCAGCCACCCTGGTGCCCCGTGTCTAGATGCTGCAGACAGCATGGCAAAGGCATGTGCTGCTGCAGCGCAGGGGCGATGCCAGGCTCCTGTGTGGTCACAGGAGGAGACCCTCTGCCTCCTGCAGATAAGGGGCAGGGAGGACATTTGTGCCCACTTCCGGGCAAGACACAGAAACCGCAATGTCTACAGGGATATCATGGAGGCCCTCTCTGCACAGGGCTATGAGCGCACCACAGAACAGGTGCGCTCAAAAGTGAAAGTCCTCCATCAGGACTATGCCTGGGCCAGGGAGGTGAGGTAGATCTAGGGGTCAGCTGCTGCCACAAGCTGCCCCATTTACGAGGAGCTAGATGCCTTTCTGAGGCAGAAGCCCAGTGGTCTCCCTTCCCAGCCTGTGGTCTCTGGTGAGCCCTGCACCCTGGCCACATCCCCTGAGGGAGGCCCCTCGGACATGGAGGCATCTGTGGACATGGGTGATGCCAGCCAGCCAAGGACCATACCACCAGCCAGTCTCAAGTTGTTCCTTACCCAGGAGGAGAGGGCCAGCACCCCCAAGGAGGAGCAGGAGGGGAAGATGGAGGAGAGACCCACAATGGAAGGGACATCCATGCGAACATCAGGAGTGCCTGTTGGCAAGGGTTTCCCCCCCTCCCCAACTCCCTCCAGGCAGGCAGGGCCAAGACTGCCAATGGTATGGGTACGGAGGGTGGCACCGCCCTGGGACAGGCAGGAATCGGGCCGGGGGGGGGCTACACAGGCTCTCCCATGGATGCAGGCGGCAGGGAGGCATGTGCAGACAGGTTCCCGGGTCCAAGCAGGATGGGGCTCCCTCATCATGGAGGTGGCAATATACAGACATGGCAGCATGCAGGGCAGAGAGCCTGCAGCCTGCACCACAGTCACATGGCCTCGAGAGAATTTCTGGGCCACATTCTGCAGAGTACAGGTCACTATTGTGGTGAGTGCAGTGTACACAGGACACAGATTGGGAATCCTGCTGGCAGTCAGAGCAGAGGTGTTTGCAGCTGACAGGCTGCACACAGCCAAGGCCGGCAGGCTGAGAGACTCACCTTTTCTCACTTCTGCCCTGCGGCTTGCATGGCCACCTGGAGTCCCACTCCTGGGACCCTGCCCACCACCACAAGGCTGAGGAGGAGAGCCCACCAGACCCGGGATGACATCCTGAGCAGCCT
Source organism: Podocnemis expansa (assembly GCA_007922195.1). Classification (NCBI taxonomy): domain Eukaryota; kingdom Metazoa; phylum Chordata; order Testudines; family Podocnemididae; genus Podocnemis; species Podocnemis expansa. The sequence continues at coordinate 27,687,962 of ML681966.1, forward strand.
GCTGGAGCTGGGCCATCGAGCCAACAAGTCTTCCCAGGCCTGAAGACAGGAGTAGGGCAGGTTCCAGGAGGCCACCATCCACCCACTCCAGCGGGTGGCTGATGCTGATGACCATGTCATCACGGCCATGGAGCAGCAGGCTGCAACAACGGAGCAGCAGGGTGCAGGACTGGAGCAGCAGGCCACTGCTCAAGAAGCCATCACCATCGCCATCAGGGACATCACCTCCAGCCTGCAGCACACTGCACAGCACCTGTTGCCCCTGGAAACTGAGAGAGCTCCATTGAAGCACCCCAGTGTCCATCACTGCTGGTGTCCCTGGACCCAGGGTGGCCATGAGGAAGCCCATGGCATAACGGGCCATGGGCCAGAAGTGGTTTCCCCATAGCCTCGCCCCACCTCGATGTCCCCCAACCCCCACCCCACATCCCAGCGCCCAGTTTAGTACCCACTCCTCAGTTCTCCCCCCACCCCACATCCCAGCTCTCAGGTTAGTACCTACTCCCCCAGTTCTCCCCCCACCCCACAGTATCTGAACCCTTGTTGCCTCCCAAGCCTCTTCTTCCCCAACCCCCTTCCTTTTGGAAATAAAAGTTCCAACACTAAACAGTTCTAGTTGAGTGTTTACTGGTTTGGGTTCAGGGTGTGGGTGGGTGCTGGCTGTGGCAGAACGGGGGAGTGGGTGGTGTCGTGGGGCAGGCCTGGCCCTCACATGTCCTCCTGTAGAAACAGGTCTCTCAGTGCCTCCCTCACAGCAGTTGCTCTCTGCAGCACCTGCTCCCTTGGGGCCAACACCTCTGGTTGCTGGAACTGGACACTGATGAGTTACTGTCTCCCTCTGGAGCTCACAGAGGTTATGCAGTGCCATGCAGGCACTGATAACCTCCGTGATTGTGTCCTCAGTGAGGTGCAGGCATGTGAGGAGGCACCTCCAGTGGGCTTTCAACCTGGTAAATGCCCGCTCAACCACCTGGTGGCAGCGGCTGACACAATTGAAATTCTGCTTTCCGGCATCGAGGGGACCTGTGTACAGGCACACAAGACGGGGCGGTTGGGGTAGGCTGCATCAGCAACAATGAGGACGGGCACCTCGACTTCCCCAAAGGTGATATTATGGGGGAGGGGGAAGGTGCCTTCCTCTATGCCCTGGTACAGAGAGGAGTTGCGCAGAATCCTGGCATCATGTGCCCTCCTCAGCCATCCAATGTAGCAGTTTTGAAAGATGCCCTGGTGGTCCACAAGAGTCTGCAGGATAACTAAGTGGTATCATTTCCTGTACTCAGTTGCACGATGCTGTGGGTATCGCATGGGGATGTGCGTAGCATCGCGTATCCCCCCGCAGTTTGGAAACCTCAGGGTGGCAAGGCCAGCAATGGTGTCCTGCAGCTCCCCTTGGGTGATGAGGCATGGCAGCAGGACCATGTTGATGGTGTGGGCAACCTGCAGCAGCACTTTGCCAACGGTGGACCTCCCAATGCCAAAGAGATGGGCAATGGAGCTGTGGAACTCAGGAGTGGCCATCTTCCAGAGATCGATGGCCAATCTCTTGTCCACGGGGATGGCTGCTCTCATCACCATGTCCCTTTGGCGCAGGACTGGGGCAAGCTCTGCGACCAGGTGAGTGAAGGTCTCCCTGCACTCCTCCTCCGCCACTGCTCATTGTTCCAGGTTCGAAGGACAACCCACTCCCACCAGTCTGTGCTGGTATCCTGTGCCCAGATGTAATGTTGCACAGAAGGGGGGGCGGGGAACTTAAGGCTGCTGTGAGGGCCAGTGAAACAATGGTCAGGGGCTCAGTGTTGGGATCATCCAGGTCAGGGAGCAGTGCTTCCCACTGCAGGGGAGCAACCTGCAGGCTAGCAGAGGGTCTAGCTAGCACTCAAGGATGGTAGGGAGCCGGGGAGCATCCATAGCCATCTCTCGCGCAACCTCCTGCCAGTCACAATGGACAGGGAGGTGAGGTCGGTTCCTGCTTTTATGTGATTGACTGGCAACATGGTCCTGCCAGGGGGCCATGTTGCCACACCTGTGTTCGGACTTACTATTTCGATTTGGTGTTTTTGCTTAATTTGATTTCAGTGAAATCAATTTAATGATTTTATTTCGAATTAGCTTATTTCAATTTAACTGAAATCAAATTAAGCCTGTACGTGTAGACACAGCCATACACTACCAAATATTATAGGAGAGGACTTGGAAGGAACAGTGACATCTGATTAATAGTTCATAGGTAATAAAGTATTTCTGTCTTTGTGTACAACTGGAATGTTTCCAAACATGCTCACCCTGGCTGTCTTGAAATTAGTCGTTTGGGTATTTAAGAGAATTTTATTATACAGTAACTGAAACAAGATAGGTGTCATGAAGAGAAGTGACATTTCCTAGAAGTTGTAACAATTAAAAATGTTTAACAAGCTGTACAAGTTACTTTCAAATTTCCAAGCAGTTTAATGCAAAGGGCCCAAATCAAAGATCTGAAATGAGGTTCATGTCTCTTCCACATATTTCTTTTTTAGGATTAGTTGTTGATCTCTTAGATTTTACAAAACTAGTGCTGGGCATTGTTGGCTGAAGCCAATCTGTTACATTCTCCAAAAGCTAGTTAGGACTCAGACCGTAACATTCTAGGATTGACCTGATTGTACTTGAATAGGAGTTGTACAAAAATAAGAAAATATCAAGGATGATTCAGTGAACATTACCTGTTAAAATAGATGTGCTGTAATGAAATCCAGCCTTTGCAAAGTGACAATGAAAGTTAATGGTAAATGTACATCTCCCTCTCCCTCCCCTCCCCTCCCCCTTGGTGTGAATGGACCAACCAAGATCCAGTATTACAAAGGACGGGCTTGAAGTGAGAGATTACTACATCAAATTAAGTTTGTTGAAATTTTACTGCCACTGAGGCAGTGAGCATTCTACTTGGTATTTGTTCACTGTTATGTAGTGGTATGAGACAAAATGTCAGTTTGGTAGGCAATAGCAGAAGGACCTGTGATGAAGGTTTGAAGGATATAGAAATACAGAAATACAGAAATCCTGGCTTCCCTGAAGTCTGTGGAAATTTTATCTTTGACTTCAAGCCAGGATTTCACCCCAAAGCATTGAAGACATCTTGCCCCCCCCCCAAAATAAAGCAGAAAAAAGGTTGGCAATAATGACCCTCAGAGACATAGAAGGGAACCTGCAGACAAAAGGTCCAGCAAGAATGAAGCATGTGACTACCTTTCATCTTATAATCTAGCCCTCACACTTTGGGGGCAGGGGGGAAGCATTGCATTCTGAGAAACTGCCCCTGAAAATTTATTCAAAATGTTCTCCATACCTATATGCTTCATGAAATCCAATTATCTTTGTTGGTCTCTAAATACCTTACTTTGAATTAAATAAATATCACAAATGTATAAAGAGATAAAGGCAAAGAAAAAAGATATTTTCTCTAAAAAGTGAAGCAGCTTTGTTTGTTGGATTATGCCATTTAGTACCCCATACAAAAGAAAAAAAAAGAGGATACAGCTATTTGATATTAACATCTGTAGTTGTGTAAGTTTCATAAGTTTCTATCTATTGTCATGGTTCTGACATTATACATCCATTATCGTGTGCTTGTTTTCTGTATTTTAAAGTAATTGTTTGCAAAATTGAGAACTCTGTTCTGCAGATTTCTTCTGCTTTTCATCCCAGAGCACAAACAAAAAGGGAGCAGTACCTTATCACCATTCATTCCCATCCATGGTCTGTTCCTCCACTAACCCCAGACTTGTCAATGGAGTGATCAGGAAGATTGAAATACTGGCCCACTGGTTTTAGAATGCTGTGATTTCTGATGTCAGATTCGTACCCATGATCAGGAGGCTAATAAACAACTCTCAAATACAACATTCGACAGACCACTCTTCTCTGACCCCACTGAGGAATACCAAAAGGAACTACACCACCTATTCAAGAAACTCCGCAAGACAGCACAAGAACAAATAAAGAGAGACACACCAGCAGAACCCCAACCTGGGATATTCTATCTGCTATCTAAAATCCATATAAAAGGAAACCCTGGACACCCCATCATCTCAGGCATTGGCATCTCAGGCTTATCTGGCTATGTGGATTCCCTCCTCCTATGCTAGCAACACTCCTAGCTATCTCTGAGACACCACAGACTTCTGGAGAGAAATCCAGTCCATCAGTAAGCTTCCAGAAAACACCATCCTGGCCACGGTGGATGTACAAGCTCTTTACACCAACATCCCACACGAAGAACCACCACAGATGATGCTACAGTACACCTCGTAGCTGAACCTTGTGACTTTGTACCCACCCACAACTATTTCAGATTTGAGGATAATTTATACCTTCAAGTCAGTGGCACTGCTATGGGTACCCACATGGCCCCACAATATGCTAACATTTTTATGTCTGACTTAGAACAATGTTTCTTCAAGTCTCATCCAAAAGCACCTCTTCTCTACTTATGCTACATTGATGACATCATCATCTGGACTCACAGCAGAGATGGCCTTGAAGACAAATTAGGGATGGACACATAAGCACCACCTTTTACTGAAAACTTATTGATCAGTATAGTTACCTATATCCCTTGAACTTCCATCCAAAACAAACCGCATGATCCATTGTCTACAGCAAAGCCCTAAGATACAACTGCATTTGCTCTGATCCCTCAGATAGAGACAGACACCTGCAGAATCCCTATCAACCATTCTTAAAACTACACTACCCAGCTGCAGAAGTGAAGAAACAAATTGACAGAGCTAGGCTAGTACCCTAAAGCCACTGTGACGGGGTGGACCCACCCCACACTCAAGCAGGCCTATATACCCTAAGGAAGGGGGAAGCCCCGCCCCTTAGGCCCTGCTGGGCATGCTCGAACTGCCGCCCAGGCACAAAAGGCTGCAGTTCCCCTCAGTCAGGGGCAGACCAGCAGAGGGAGCAGACGCGTGGTGGAGGCTCCTACCCAGGGACTGGTTCGGCCTCCGCCTTAAAGGGGCACACCATTGATAGGCCGAGGACGCTGACTACTGGGCATGCCATCGAGCAAGGTGTACTCTGCTGTGAGAATCCCGGGGCCCAGGCCAAAGATTTGGCGACGCCAGACGGATCCGGGGAACCAAAGGGGGGAACACCAGCAGCGACCCAGATAGGAAGCAGCCCAGGGCAGCACCCAGTGGGGTGAGCTGTGGTGTTGCCGTGGTCTCAGTCGGTGCGTTGCAGCACGGATCCCCACCGACTGGACCAGGAGCTACGGTAACCCCAGGGCCCTGGGCTGGGGTTCAGTGGAGCGGGTGGGCCCGAACCCCCCTACCTGGGCATGCTTCCCCTGTGCCAACAGGCCTTTGAACACTGACTCTGGCCATTGGGCCGTCTTGCCCTGAACTGAAGGGCCTTTGAACACTGACTCTGGTCATTGGGCCATCTTGCCCTCAACTGAAGGGCCTTTGAACACTGACTCTGGCCATTGGGCCGCCTTGCCCTGAATCAAGGGGCCGTGTTTGGGGCTCAAACCGGGTTCCTCCCTGCGTTTGAGCGACCGGGGGCAGCATACTCCGCAACAGCCACCTACTACAGGAGAAGCCCAAGAAAGAAAACAACAGAATGCCACTAGTCATCATCTACAACCCCTGAGTCAGACCTCTACACAGCATATCATCAAGGATCTGCAGCCTATTCTACAAGATAATCCATCACCACTCTCTCAAGCCTTGGGAGACAGACCTGTCTTTGCTTACAGACAGCCTCCCAACATTAAGTAGACACTCACCAGCAACTACAGACCAAACAACAGAGTCATTAAAGCAGGCACGTATACCTGCAACAAACCATGCTGCCAAATTTGCCCACATATCTGCATAAAAAACCCTATTACAGGACCTAATAAAACTAGCTACTACATCAAAGGCTCATTACTTGCTCACCTACCAATGTGATTTATGGCATCATCTGCCAGAAATGCCCCTTATCTGTTGAACAGACAGGACAGTATCCACGCAAAAGAATAAATGGGCACCAACCTGACATCAGAAATCATCACTTCCTTGCATCTCATCCACTATTGCCTCTACTTTACCTGTGGTACATTGATGACATTTTCATCATTTGGACCCACAGGAAAGAGACCCTGGAAGAATTCCACTGAGACTTCAACAATTTCCACCCCACCATCAACCTTAGCCTGGACCAGTCCATACAAGAAATCCACTTCTTGGACACTACCATACGTATAAAAGACGGACACATTAACATTACTCTATACCGCAAACCAACTGACTGCAATGCATACCTACATGCCTCCAGTTTCCACCCAGGACACATTACATGATCCATCATCTACAGCCAAGCTTTAAGGCACAACCACATCTGCTCCAATCCCTCACACAGAGACAAAAACCTACAAAATCTCTACCAGGCATTCCTGAAACTACAGTACCCAGCTGGTGAAGTGAAAAAACAAATTGACAGAGCCAGATGGGTACTGAGGAGCCATCTACTAGAGGACTGACCTGACAGAGAAAACAACAGAACACCTCTGGTCAACACCTACAGTCTCAACTTAAATCTCTCCAACACGTTATCAGAGATCTACAACCTATCCTTGAAGATGATCCCACACTCTCTCAAGCCTTGGGAGGCAGGCCTATCCTCGCTTACAGACAGCCTCCCAACTTGAAGCAAATACTCACCAGCAACTGAAAGCCATACAACAGGAGCACCAGGAACCTACCCTTGTAACAAACCCCATTGCCAATGCTGTTCGCACATTGACTCTAGGGAGGATCCAGGGAATTACAGACCTGTCAGCCTCACCTCAATCCCTGGAAAAATCATGGAGCAGCTTCTCAAAGAATCCATCCTGAAACACTTGGAGGAACGTAGAGTAATCAGGAACAGTCAGCATGGATTTACCAAGGGTAAATCATGCCTGACCAACCTCATCGCCTTCTATGATGAGATGACTGGATTTGTGGATGCGGGAAGAGCCGTTGATGTCATATACCTTGACTTTAGCAAGGCTTTTGATACGGTTTCCCACAGCATTCTCATTGGCAAATTAAGGAAGTATGGGTTAGATGCATGGACTGTAAGGTGGATAGAAAACTGGCTAGAACAACGGTTTCAGCGCGTAGGAATCAATGGCTCCATGTCAAGTTGGCAGGCAGTAACAAGTGGTGTGCCCCAGGGGTCGGTCCTGGGGCCAGCTCTGTTCAACATCTTCATTAATGATCTGGATGATGGGATAGATTGCACACTTAGTAAGTTTGCAGATGATACCAAACTGGGGGGAACGGTAGACACCCTAGAGGGCAGAGACAGGATTCAGGGAGACCTAGACAAACTGGAGCAGTGGGCCAAGAGGAATCTCATGAGGTTCAACAAGGACAAGTGTAAAATCCTGCACTTGGGACGAAAAAACCCCATGTACTGCTACAGGCTGGGGAGTGATCAGCTAAATAGCAGCACTGGAGAAAAGGACCTGAGAGTCATGGTGGATGGGAAGCTGGATATGAGTCAGCAGTGTGCTCTTGCTGCCAAAAAGGCCAATGGCATACTGGGCTGCATCAGAAGAAGTGTTACCAGCAGATCAAGGGATGTGATCATTCCCCTCTATTCTGCACTAGTGAGGCCACATCTGGAATACTGTGTCCAGTTTTGGGCTCCCCACTACAAAAAGGACATGGACAAATTAGAGAGAGTCCAGAGGAGGGCAACCAAAATGATCAAAGGGCTGGAGCACAAGCCCTATGAAGAAAGACTGAAGGAACTAGGCTTATTTAGCCTGCAGAAGAGAAGACTGAGGGGGGATTTGATAGCAACCTTCAACTACTTGAAGGGTTGCTCCAAGGAGGAGGGAGCTCGACTGTTCTCGGTAGAAACAGAGGGCAGAACGAGAAGCAATGGTTTCAAGTTACAGCTGGGGCGGTCCAGGCTGGATATTAGGAAAAACTTCCTTACTAGGCGAGTGGTGAAGCATTGGAATAAGTTGCCTAGGGAGGTGGTGGAATCTCCATCTCTGGAGGTGTTCAAGTCCCAGCTGGACAAAACACTGAATGGGATGATCTAATGGGAGTGGTCCTGCTTTTTTTGGCAGGGGGTTGGACTAGATGACCTTGTGGGGTCCCTTCCAACCCTATGATTCTATGATTCTATGATACCATCATGGGACCCAACCACATCGGCCACACCATCAGGAACTCATTCACCTGCACATCTACTAATGTGGTATGTGCTATCATGTGCCAGCAGTGCTCCTCTGCCATGTATATTGGGTAAACCAAACTGTCCTTGTGTAAAAGGATAAATGGACACAAAATGGATCTCACAATTGGCATCATCCATAAACCAATAGGAAAACACTTCAATCTCCATGGACACTCAATGGCAGATTTGAAAGTTGCCATGCTTCAAAAAAGAAACTTCATAAACAGACTTCAGCGTGAAACTGTAGAGTTGGAGCTAATCTGCAAGTTTGACACCATCAGGCTGGGTCTGAATAGAAACTTAGACTGGTTAGCACATTACAAAAAGTGATTCACCTGTTCACACATTCTCTCCCTTTGATCTACTGGTGTGAATGGGCCCCACCTGCTCTCTGAACTGACTTTGCTAATACTTGCTGTACTCCATACTGGAATACATATATATATACCTCTCCACTGCAGTTTCCACTTCATGCATCTGATGAAGTGGGCTGAAGCCCACAAAAGCTTATGTTTGAAAAAATCTGTTAGTCTATAAGGTGCCACAGGACTCTCACTGCTTTTGCTATACACAGACTACCACAACTTTCCCTATGGGAAAATCAACACCATTTGTTAACTACCAGTGGGAGAGGCTGATGACAGTTTGTTTTCTCAAAGATTCTGCAAGACACAGCTGGAGCTGCAAGATTTTTCTTTGCAGGAAACAGTGTATTGTAATATGAATTTCCTTACATGAGGTGACCCACTCTGCACATATCTCCTAGCAGAGAAATAAAAATGGACTTTCCTATAGTCATCACTAAGCATGAAAAGACTTTAGTCTTTTTCATTTTGTTTCACAATCAAAAACACTTTGATGTAAGAAAATTCAACACATTGTTTCAGTGCAAAAAGCAGAAGATTAACAAGGACTATTTTGCAATATATTGTTATGGGCAGCCTATGGCCCAGCTGTTCCCAATGGGCCTGATTCAGCTCACATTAAAATCAATGGAAGAATTCTCATTGACTTCACGGGCTTGCTATTCCCACTGCAAACATTATAACTGCACCAATTTCCAAATCATATTTCAAAAGTTATAAGGAGTTCTTCTTCATATGCAAACTTTTAGATTCATGGGTTTAACTACCTTAATGAACCAATGGAGCTCAAATAACAGGGAGAAGAAATTACAGCAAGTGAAGTTATTAAACAAAATGTTTGACCTTTCCCAGACAAGAAGAAGAGCTCTGTATAAGCTTGTCTCTTTCACCAACAGAAGTCGGTCCAATAAAAGGTATATCCTCACCTACCTGCCTCTCTAAGATCCTGGGATCAACATGGCTACACTATTACGTCAAACAATATGCATGAAGCTAACTTAGCAATTTGATCATATTTGTGTTTCATAACAATTCTGGAAGCTCTGAATTAGGCAAAGATGACCACAAGCAAAATCACCACTCTTCTATCCTCACCAGCTGTAAGATTTCTGTTTTCAGACCAAGAGAGAAGGAGGTTTTTCTAATACCTAATTAACAGGACTGAACACCAGGAGCTCTGAATTCTATTCCTGGGTCTCAGGAGCATTGTGAGGATTATCCAGTGTTTGTGAAGGATTTGGGAAGTTTTAATTTAAAAGTGCTATAGAAGAGGTGCCAAACACCAGAGTTCCTAGATGTATTATATGTAATTTTAATGTGCTGAAGCAATTATATCTAGGCTACTGGGGAGATGTCACAAAATAATTTAGAAGAAAAAATGGAAAAGTTAAGAAATGTTAAACGTAATCCCTCTCTTGCAATTTTGTCATTTATTTGTATTGCAGCAGTCGCTACTGAGTAGAGCATATGATTCAGTGCTCCATTTTGCTAGGCATTGCACAATACATAAGAAAAATATGGCCCATGCCCCCAAGAGCTTACGACAACTGACTCATTCACTCTAAAAAGGTGGAGAAAGGTAACATGGAGACATCACCAGGGAAGGAACAAGAGATTTTTGCCCCCCTTTCTCTAAGGCTATGTTGACACAGGGCAGGCTTGTTTCAAAACAGGGGCGGCAGCGCCGGGGAATCCCGGGGGCGTGGCCAGGGTAACCCCAGCCACGCCTCCAGCAGGGGCGGCGGCGCCAGGGATTCCGGGCTGGCGCTCACTCCAGTCCCAACAGCAGCGGGCTCCAGCCGCGCACCGGAGCCCGCGCTTCCAGGTTTGGGGGCAGCCGGGGCTTTAAAGCCCCTGGGGTGAGGCGCCCCACTGTGCCTCACTCCGTGGGTGCCTGCAGGGTGCTTAGCACCCTGGGAGGAAGGTCACGTGTTGTTTCGGAACAGTTTGTTCCGAAACAACATGTCCGAACAGGGCTGTTTCGAAACCTCTGGTTTTGAAACAGCCCTGTTTGGAAACCAAAGGGGGTTTAGGCTGTTCCGAAATGACCGCGGCCATTTCGAAACAAGCTGTTTGCTTGTTTCGAAATGGCCGTGTGTCATGTGGCCATGGCACTTCTTATTTCGAAACAACCTCGGTTGTTTCGAAATAAGAAGTGTGTGTGGACATACCCTAAGAGTCCTGTACTCAAGGGCCCTTTTTTTAAACAGATGAACAACCGGCATGGAAGATGCATAAGTACTGTGATAAAGGGTTCTTGAGAGCACCAGCCTAAGGGAGAGACTGAGGCTACTCCGACCCCAAAGCAACACCACCATTGTGACAACTCTGCTGGAAAATCCAAGGACAAGTACTGCCTGGAGTCAGAGCATCATACACTTAGTTACTCACCCACTCTGTGGAGCAGGGGTGCTCCACTAGCCCAGACCAAGGCCCACCCAGATCACTGTGGCCAAGAGACAGGAGAGAGAAAATAGACTTGTCCAAAGCATGGCAGATTTTCGCTAGCCCTGTCCCACTAGGGGAAATGACTGTTACTGGCAAAGCTGAGCCATGGCTTTACCACAGTACAGACATGGGTTTTATAGCTGACTCTTGCAGAGTCCAGAGAGGACGAAGCCTTTGGAAGTCATCTACTCTGTGTCATGGATTACTTCTCAGAATGACAAATTCTGATCAATAGATCTAGGCCTTTGCCTTTGACTAATGACTACTGCAGGGAAATCTATAGCTGTTAACAAGACTGCCATGTCTGCTTTCAAAGATCAGTTTCTAGATTTGTCAAGTATTACATTTGTGTCTGTAGTTACCACATTATCCCCAAAAGCAAGTTTGCAATATAAGTGAATGCCATATTATAGAATGCTCCTCTCTCCAGATGCTATATAGACTTAAATATTTGCACACAGCAAATCAGATGTGCTTGATTGTGATGTGTGTCTCAGTTAGGTTATTGTAAAGTCACTGTAAACCCACCCTCAACATAAAAACCAAGCATGATCCTTGGGATTTTATGCCAATTTTTTTAAAGTATTGTTCTCTAGCACTAATTAACTATTGAAGATTTATCAAAAATAAAAGGCTTTGATCACAGCCAGGTAGCAATACAACATGATTTGTTTGCAAACACAACTTTAAATATACAGAGTAATTATTAAGGTCTTATTTACCAAGCCACGACTGTTGTTGTCACCCAAGAAAATGGATAACAGAGGATCAATCACAAAGTATTTTCAGAGATCAGTGCACAAATAAGGTGTCCAGAAAAAGAAAAGAGACCATTCAACATTCTAAAAATTAAATTCTAAACTTTATTAAATCTATTTCCATAATACATGGCATTTCTAGAATTGAGACAGTGTAAGTGGAAAGGCGTATAATACCATGAATTTTCCTTCATGAAACAATGGAAGGCATCCTTTATTTAAAAAAATAAACTTACATTTGCAGTTGGACTTTTACTGAGAACATTTAAGACAGTAAACCAAAGATCACTGACCATTTATTTATTGACTGCATTGTGTTCCTCTGCAGAAGACTGAGGCAATACCCTCTAGCTACATAGCTAGATAACCTACTTTAAGTACCAAGGAAACACCCCTGACTCCACTTGTCCCTCCAATTGTTGGTCCTCTCCCTTCCACCCCAAACTCAATGAACATACTGTTTATAATCTCACAAATTCCTTATTCCAATTCCATCGTAGAAGGTCTCTAATCCAGCTCCTGCTCTTTGCACTCCACTGTAACTGCCTTCACCTGAGCCTCAGAGCCAGTACTCCATCCTCATCCTCCTTGACCTGTCAGAAGCTTTCATCACCACTAACCAGACTCTTCTTAAAATCTGTCCTTCCCTTGGCTTCTGTGATTCTCATTTCTTTCCTCCATAATTGCTCCTTCAGTGTGTCCTTTGGAGGATCCTTTCATACCTTCCAGTCCAGCTTTTCTGTGAGTGGACCACAGGGCCATCCTGTGTCACTGGTCTCCTTCTCTTCTCACTCTACGCCTGATCTCTGAATTCTCATCCACAAATTCAACCACCATCTCTATGGTGATGACTTACACATCTCTGTCTACTCCAGGCCTGTCTCCTTCTATCTGAAGGAGAATTCCAGCCTCACCCTCTGATGTGTTCTGGCCAACAGGTCCAAATCAACATGACTAAAACTGAGCTCCTAGTCTTTTCCCACTTTCACTCCTTCCTTCTAGATCACTGTCCTCAACATCATCATGCTGCTCATCATCCAAGTTACAGGGCTACATATCAGATTCCACTTAAACCATTCTCTCCCTAGGTCTTCATCTTTGTTAAATTTCACAGCATACGAGCAGAGAAGGTTTTTTTAATCTAATATATTCATGCTGTAAGGTTGCAATGTAACACTATTGGATTTCTTATAATGCAGAACAGCAACACACCAGAACCCTAAATGAGACACATGAAGCAGCTGTTCCCTAAAACAACTTACAACATTTTACTCTAGGCTCTGTGTTGAATGATTGCTGCTAAGCCCTGATTACACTTCATCACAGAGCCCCCAGCCTGCAAGTGGGACCAGGAAGAAAACCCTGACAATTTAAACTAACAGCTGAACATTTCAGAGCAATTTTCAATACACCAAAGCTGTGTATTTAGCTATACCTAAATCAAGCTGATTCTTTTTGTGTAATCTCTAAGACAATACCTTTCGTATCCATCCATGCAGCTAAAACTCTTTGCAGGCCCCCATCATCTTGTGTCTCAATTACTACAACATCTGTTTCTCTGACCTAGATAAATGTCTTTATATCCATTCAGAATGCACTGCAAAGATCATTTGCCTGGTCTGTTATTCTCCTCTTTGCATCCTTACCCTCACTCCCTGCTGCATTAAACGTAAGCTGCTTATCTTCACTTTCAAGATCCTATCACCTCCCAATTGCTATCATCCAAAGGGGTAGCTGTGTTAGTCTAGTTGAGTAAAACAAACAAACAAGGAGTCCTGTGGCACTTTAAAGACTAACAAATTTATATTTTGCATGAGCTTTCATGGGAGAAAATCCCACTTTGTCAGGAGCTTTGAAGATGGGGGAGCTTACAGAATGGGAGAAAATAAATGCAGGGGAGTGTAAGTCGTGAGCAGAGGTGGCTTTTGGGGTAACTGAAGCAAGCAGCCACCTAGGGACCCAAGAAGTAAGGGGGCCCCATAGTGGTCACCTGCTTCACCTACCCTTGTTCTCGCGGGGTGGTGGGGAGCTGGGGGCTACAGACCACTAGGGCCAGAGGCTGTGCCACCCACCTGCCCACCTGGCCTCTCTGCAGCAGGGGCCCAGCCGGGCACACTTCCCCAGTGGGAGGGAGAAGAGTGGCTGGTATGGTGCACTGTGGCTTGCCAAGGGCCCCCAACTGCCTAAGGCTGCCTCTGGTCATGGAAACAGGTCAAACTATAACAGCAAATCAAAATAAATTGCTATCAAAAGGTCATACCCTGCCCCTAACTGACCCATGATGATAGCCTCCAAGTTTTCAAACAAGTACTTGTATGCTGCCCCTCATGCTGGACAGGAATTCCCAGTAAACCTTCTCAAAGCTATTTCATCTTCCCAGAATCCTGCTCCATGACGAAGGACTTTGGGTACTACAATAATACAGATTGTGATAGGTTTTATTAAAAATCAAGCAATGGCTGTGTAATTTTGTTTAAACAGATTGTGCTAAAATCTTACTGTTTACATTTGAAGTTTTGTTTTCAAACCCTTCATGATTGTTTCTCTACCTTAGTTTCAGAGAGCAAGCTACAATTGCTTGTTTTGCTGAACTAGACTAAGAGTCCTGTGGCACTTGTAAAGACTAACACATTTATTTATTGCATGAGCTTTTGTGGGATTCTACTCATGAAAGCTCATGCAATAAATTTGTTAGTTTTTACAAGTGCCACAGGATTCCTTGTTTGTTTCTTTCTTTGCCTTAAGTTATGCATAATTCTGAGTGCAAGCAGAAAAAAACATCCTAGACTGCAACAGCAGTAATGTCAGAATTAATAAAACACAGTTTTGCCTCTGCCACCAATTTTAATCTTTCTTAATTTACTGCCTTCCTCAGTAAATCATGCAATCTAAATATACTCTCACTCATCCAGTTTATATTTTTCCACTTTCTTTCCATTATGTTCTGCATTATGAGCAGCATCTGAGATCATGCATTTTTCTGACTATTTCCCTTTCTTGCTGGCTTTGGTCACTGGCAGTGTGATTATTTGAATCTGGTAAGTGCAGACCTAGGAGAAATGCCAGAAAGTAACAACAGATGTTAAAAATAGACTCAGTATTCACGGCCTTAATTGTTGATGCCCAAATATTTCCAGCAATGAAGTGGGAGAAGGAACCAGGACATACAGTTGCACAATTAAAGGTAGCTCAGAAGGTACGCCACACAGTACAGGACAAACAGTTCACTTGTGTTTTCTAGACACAAATTCATAAACCACTTTATTTGTTGTAGCTACCTACATTAATTCATCAACTACAATGAGGAAGAAGTTATAGTGCATCTCTATGCAATGTCTCAGGATACAGGGCTGGATTTTAAGCTTGTGTAAATCAATACCATCTTCACTGAAGTCAGTGCAGCTGTGCCGATCATATATCTATAGCTAGATAGATAGATTCTCTTTCTGCAGAGCAGCAATGCCTGGTCTTTTCATGCCTGGGATAAATCACTCAGATCTATGCCAGAGGATTGTCGTTGTTTATAATGTGGTAGCAGATTGAAGCATGGACCTTATTCAATTTGAGATCCCCTGCAGAACTGCCATGGCCCATCCACTTTAGAAGCAGTCTCACCCAATGATTTGCTTCTGCTGCTGGCACTCTGCTTACACCTGAAGCATCAGGCAGCTTTTGGCCAGTCGCTAACCAAACTTCCTGCTTCCTGTCACATGGCTGGAAACAGAAAATTCAGGTAACCACTGACCAAGAATCAATAAGATGCCCAGCACTCCACTTGCCAAGGTAACTTAAGTATCTGGCACCTTAGTTTCTCTGCCTAGTCACTTCCCAAACCTCCTGCTTCCAGGTATATGAGTATAGAGCTCTCTGGCATTTTATTTGGGGAGAGTCAAAGGGGAAAAACCTGACAAGCAGGAGAGGAAGCTGCATGGACTCCCAACCTTCCAGCCGTACCTTATTCAATACAACAGTGACTTTTATCTAGAGCAGGGGTGCCAGACTCATGGTCCCTAGGCCGAATCAGGATAAATACTGCAAAAATGACACATCCTTGCTCTGAACATGGAGCTAGAAAGGGTTGGGGAACCCATGCCACCACATGGCCTGTGACAGGTGCCCTATTTTCTAATATGGCCCCCCACGTTGAATGAGTTTGACACCCGTGTCCTAGAGGATTATTTTTTCAGCACATGAACAATGAGCAGGGGCAGGGCAGATTCTTAACTGTTCACTTGGACCACTAAACATTTGGGGGCTGGGCACAAAGAAGCCATTTGTGGCTTACTTGAGGGGTTGGTTTTATGCTAGCCCAGCCCATAACAGAGGTTAGCACACATTCAATGTTACTTCAAACACTGGCTACCAACAGCACCCAAAGGCAATTCCAGCACCTTGAACTTGCTGTGCAAGGGGACCACCTACTTCACTATGTCAGGTCGTGAAATCCCAGCCCCATTAATGCCAAAGGAGTTTTGCCTTTGACTTCAATGGAATTGCGATTTCACCCACAGTGTCCTCCATTAGACTGAACTGCCACACTTAACAGAGCTTTGCATTAGAGAAATGGCACAAAGACATCTTATTGAACATGAATCAGACCCAGTCATTGATGTATATGTAAAAGGCACTAAAAGGGTAGAAACCACAATATAAAGGAAGAGGTATCTGTCTATGATACCGTAAAGCTGAAAGGGTTCCTGCGAAAGGACCAGGCCACATATACAATACTGAAGAATTTATTCAAGGAACCAAGAAAGAAGGCTACTGGATTCACCTTCAAAATTGGTGATGCTACAATGGTCAAATATATATGGTTCTTTATCAATTACATAATCCATTTGGAATTCTTTACCTATTTACTTACAAGAACAGACATTATTTCACCAGGAGAGAACAGAAGTGATAATGATTGATACACAATGCTAATTACATTAAAGACCTTATAACTACAAAAAAAGCAAGGAGTCTTGTGGCACTTAAAGACTAACAGAATTATTTATTGCATGAGCTTTTTTAGGAGAAAATCTCACTTCATCAGATGCTTTGAAGAAGGGGAACTTAGAGAATGGGATGAAAGTAAATTCAGGGGAGTGTAAGACATGAGATCAGGTCATACTGCAACAGCAAACCAGAGCATTTGTAAGGATTCAGTCTCTAGGAAACAGCACATAGATGGAGGGTGAAGTCAAATTATCTGTTATAATGTGAAAAGAATCCATAGTCATGATTAAGTCCTGCTTTCACATAATTTAATTTGCATATTAGTTCAATTTCAGCTGTTTCTCTTTGAAGTGTTGATGTCCCATGGATTTTCTTGAGGACCATCATTAATAAATCATTAATCTAGTAATTAGGAAGATGGAAGTGCTAAGCAACTGTTTTTTGTGTGTGTGCTGTGATTTCTGATGTCAGTTTTGTGCCCATTTATTCTTCTGCATAGGGTCTGTCATGTTTGTCCAATGTATAAAGTGTGGGAGCATTTTCGGCACATTGAACTAATGTGCAAATTAAATTGTGTGAAAGCAGGACTTAATCATGACTATGGATTCTTTTCACATTATAAAAGGTAATTTGACTTCACCTTCCCTCTATGTGCCGTTTCCTAGAGATTGAATCCTTACAAATGCTCTGGTTTGCTGTTGCAGTATGACCTGATCCCATGTCTTACACGCCCCTGCATCTGTTTTCATCCCATTCTCTAAATTCCCCCTCTTCAAAGCATCTGATGAAGGGGGAATTTCTCCCACAAAAGCTCATGCAATAAATAAATCTGTTGGTCTTTAAGTGCCACAAGACTCCTTGCTTTTTTTGCTTTACTAGACTAACATGGGTGCCCTTTTGGAACTTCCCTATAACTACAATTAGAGATGGAAAATGGGGCAGAGAGTAGAGTCCTTAAAGGTAAGCAGGATGTATGCCAGAAAGTCTGGGGAACGTATTGTTCACATCTAAGTCATGGTTTTCAATAGGCAGCTGGCCACTGCCTCACTGATTGTTTACAGCGCTATTATCCTGGGTGGTTATGGTATGCTTATCTGTTATTTGTGTGAGTTTCATGCCCCAATTTGCTGGCTGGAGAGGTGTCTTTTGATATAACAGAAGAGACCTGACAGAAAGAAATATCTAAAAAGACATAAACATATTAAAACCCAGAAATACTAAATAGCACCTGAAATTACTGACTTTAAAAGATTAATGTCTACTTTTATTCTTTCCCTCTTCTCCCAAGAGTATGGTGTCAGCAGACTATCACAAGTTGGGTCACCCACAATCTAGGTATTATGCTATGGAGATGTGTGTGTGAAATTTGCCCTCTGCAAAGTGATAGCTGTGAGCCATGGAGCTAGCATGCCACCTGGAGATTTACAAAGCATGGTGGTGCTCTGACTTGCCATCCTATCCCAAGCATGCCTGCTCCACACAATCCCAGGGCCTGATTAAGGAGAAAATGGGTGGCACACAGCTAGCTCTACCCTAACCAGAGTTTTCTCTACATAGAATATTCAGCTGCCAGTTAAGGCCCCTTTGATATCAGAAAAATACAAGAGATATGTCTCTCCCACAGGAGCTTAACTTCTTCAAGCTGTTTCATATCCATTGCCCTTGGAAACAATATTAGACAACTCCACTGAGGACTAAGTTAGCTTTTTAACAAACAAATACTAATGCGATTAAGCATCCCCTGACACTACTAAGGGTATGTCTGCACCTGCACATTAGTTCAAATTAAGGAGGCTTAATTTGAACTAACAGTACTTGTCTACACTAGGCTTTCATTAGTTCAAACTAAAGAATTTGTTAATTCAAACTAATGAAAGCTTAGCTCAAACTATCAAGACCTGCCAGTTAGTTCAAACTAAGCCCTTAGTTCAATCTTTAGTTCAAACTAAGGACAGTTAGTTCAAATTAACAAAAAGGACTAATTCAAACTAACATTAAAATTAACAAAGTGGACTAAAACTAACAAAGTGGACTAATTCAAACTACAATTTGTTCAAATTAGTCCACGTTGTTAATTTGAACTAATAAGTTTGAGTTTAGTTCAAACTAAACTCAAACTCATTAGTTCAAATGAACAAATTTGAACTAAATTTTCCTAATGTAGACATAGCATAAGAGCCAATATGCCCACTAAAAGAGATTCCATACTGATGTTCTGGATTGCTCTGAAAGAACACTACTGCATGTTGTTTAGGAAGCCATAAATTAAGTGTAAAGAAAGGAAGAATCATGATCAAGTGTAATAAATTATTTTAACAACAAAATCTTAGTTCTTTTAGGCATACACCCAAAACCGTGTTTGGAATAGTTGGAGGAGACAGAAGACTAGCATGATGGTGTAAGATTTAGGATGGCAGTAATCTTGGCTCCCTAAAATTATACAATAGGATCATTCCAGGAAGGTGAATGAGGTGATAAATAAAATTCCATACAATTTAATGTGCATAGGGTCTTCTGAAGGAAACCTCAGCTTCGTGTATAGATGTTAGAAGTCTTGTGATACTCTTTGTAAGAAAAAGTTTCCACTGTTCTCACTGTGTTGTCACATTTCAAAGAAGCAATTACTGTATCAACATTTATAAAGCACATAGCATAAAATAAATGTAATATATGTTGCTATTACAATATAGCATGAAAATTGTCTCTGGAAACTGTTGCAAGCCCTTAAAGTTTCACAGTGTTTCTAAAACACCAGATCATGATTCCTATTTAATCCAATATTTACTAATTTCTTCTATTTTATCTAATCTAGCCTGTCCAATGTATCCTACCCTCTCTAACTCAATTGACTTCATCCTGTGTAATTTATGATATCTATATGACACCTATCACCTTACGTATCTTAACAGCTTGTCTATTGGTATTAATTTACAAACATTATTTTTCACCCAAAGTGATATAGCAACTGAAACATACAACTTTGTTGTTACTTTCATTCTTGGCAATCTGCTGCTAATAGCAACTTATCCAGCCTCCTGAAACTGGATCAGAAGGACAGAATTGAAGTTCATCCTTTAAAAGGAAGAATGTAGACTATATCTACACATAGATTGTTAAGCCAATTTAACTTAGATCGAACTAATTAAATCAAATTAATAATCATTAAATTAATTTAATTTAAATTGACTGAACATGACTCCACTAGAAACCCAAATAAAACTATCTTGTCCATGTACAGTACTTGCTAGGTCGATTTAGGAGAGGGGAGGCGTGGCAAGATGGCCCCCAAGAAGGGACATGCCTCCACCCAATATATAGGAAGAGAAAGGCACCCTGGGAGAGAGAAGAGCAAAAAGTGTTAAATTGAAATAACACATCTACACTGTGTTATTTCAAAATAATAATTTTGATTTAACCATCATTTCAATATAAAGGCAGGTTTTATGATGTTGAAATGACCATTCCTTATTTTGAAATTAGGAAGTTCCTCATTTTGAAATATGGAAAGGTACTGTAGATATGCAATACTTTAATTTGAAATAAGCATAATTATTTGGCATACCCTTAATGTCCCTACTATGGCAATTCCCACAGAAATGGAAGCAGAACTTGCCACAGCAGAAGACTCACTTTCAGTTTCTAGTTATTTCTGCTTCCACCTCTCTGAAACAATGTAGGAAAATTAAATTAGAGTGGGAAAAATATATATCTCTTGATTTTACTCCTAAGAACAGATTCAGAATAGGAAAGCCATCTGTAGTCAGAGTAAGAGTCAAATTCTGCCTAAATAGAGCTGAACGACTAGGTGCCTGCCGTACTTTTTAAGAAATTTAGCTTCTGACTTCTACAGTATTTCAGACTAAGAGGGTGAGTGTTTTGGGGCAGGGAGTGAGAGGGTAAAAATAAAGAAAAATAAAATAAATAAAAATAAAAATCCACAAAAGGCATATTGATGTTGAAGGAGAAACTAGCTAACACAGAAACTGATAGTACTGACTAACAGTACAACCAATGTCTTCCAGATATCCAGTTTGCTGGAATTTTTGCCAACAATTTAGATAATTCCTCTTATATTGCTTATTTTGTACATTAATTTACTTTTACATTTTATTGAAAAAAGGCATCTATTTTGTATAGGATGAGGTTAATATTTAGAGACAAATCCTGGAAGATGAACAAATTTGGAACTTACCTGTGTAAGGACTGGGGATTTAACCTAATGGGGGCAGAAGGTGCTCAGCTCTTCTTAAGGTTGGGGCAAATATTGTAATCCACAATGATAGAACTTAACGTGGATAATACTAGTTCTTTCTAATGCATGAACAATAGAGCAGTAGAAATTCATGTTTATTAAGTGCATGTTACAAGGAATGGTACTCTAAGAGGAAGAAGATGCTTTTCATTAATCTAGTATATTGAAACTTCTTGTCCTAGAGCTAAGTTCCCTGACTCAGAAATTTTAATGAATTTTCTGTTAAAGAAAATTAGAGAGAGCTCTCTGAATAAGTTCAATAAATATATTTTATTAGTTGTCATAAGTGCATGTTCCTTTTATATCAACTTCATTATGAGCGAGGTGTAATATAATAAACTAATACAGAATCCATCTGCTAAAGTTTAAATGAATCTTTGGCTGCTGACAGACCCAGGGCTGCTGCTGTTGGCAGTTAGAATGTTCTGTGTTAGCTCTTCACAGCTGGCAGTCCTGATTCAAACATCAAATGAATCAAATTACTTGTATTTTCCTATGTGAAATCTCATTAAAATCACAGGGAAGAAAATATAATGTAGATTCATGATCCAGCAGAGGAATGTGATTGTAGTTCAAAGACATATACGTCTTTGCATGAAAAATGTCTAAACATTGGCATTACTAATTTGGGGGTGTCCTGCAAGCAGAGCTGTAACTACAGCAGGGCCAATGGGGCAAAGTCCCGGGCGGCACAGAGCAGCTTAATGGAGCCGTGCTATTAAAGGGGTGGCTTTGTGGTGCCGGTTCTAAGCGCCGCAAATGGGAAGGGGCGTGTTCCAATCAGAACATGCTCCAGGCAGCAAAAACTGGTGTAACGGCTCTGCCCGTGAGGGAAGGGGAAGTTCCGACAATAGCAAGAGGAGAGAACCACTGGCAAGTGAGCCTATAGGAGTTTTATTGGGTAATATATATATTGAGCAATTACATAAGCTAGGCAAGCGTTACAAAAGATTTGACCTAATACAATACTAAGCTGGCAGACAAGAATGCTAAATGAATACTGGAAGGGACCTAACAGCGCAGACAGTCCGGGGGAGGGACGGGGGGGACACTACCTATACAGGGCCGTCAGGTTTTCGAGGCTTTGAGTAAATACTCGCAACCAGACAACGGATCCAAGCATGATGACCAAGACCATGATTCTCATCATAGTCAAGGGGGTCCAGAACCTTAGTGGGAGTGCCAAGCAACTTGGGCCAGCCGACAGGCTTGCTGCTTCCTAGCAGATCTCCGCCCAAGGATGGGTATGAGTGGGTTTTTGATGTTTGGGCACGGAAGCACCTAGGCTTAGCCAATTAAGAACTTTGTGCCCTTATTTGGTGGAGAACAAAGCCCTGGTTGCAGACAGCAGTTGTGGGCATGAGTTGTTGTACTTATACAGCCGGGCTACATTGTGGTTGGGTTTGAGACCATTGAGAGCAACGTACGCTGCCTTGCTGACTTGTGGCTTTGCAGTTGCAGCTAAGTGACAGACTAAAGACAACCAGGTTGTCTAAACAGGGGGCTAGGTTAAGATTCCTTTCTACATGACAGTGGAAGGAAAGGTCAGCACCACATCTCCTAAGCATTCACCAAGCACCTACTGTGATCTTGAGTCTGGGCATGAGTCAGGGAGAAAGGAAGAAACACTGCAAAACTGCTCCCCCACCCCCCCTTAGATAGGTAAAGTCTGCTGGAATATCAACATGGATGAAGACAACTGTGTTGTAGAGACTTCCATGCCAGGAAACGGAACAAATTAGAGGAAGGAAAATAAGGGTAGGG
Source organism: Podocnemis expansa (assembly GCA_007922195.1). Lineage (NCBI taxonomy): Eukaryota > Metazoa > Chordata > Testudines > Podocnemididae > Podocnemis > Podocnemis expansa. The sequence goes on from ML681966.1 coordinate 27,710,698, forward strand.
ACCTTCTCCGGACTTTTAAACCCTTTAATAAAAGGTCATAGCAAGTATGAGTAATGGGTGAAGGCTTAGGGAGGGGTTTATGGAATGAAGCAAATATGTTGCCTGTAAACTTGTGAAAACTGGTTAACTTCATTTTCAACCCAGCATTTCTTTACTAAGTGCCCTCATAGACGGCCCCATCTTGTCTTATTTTGAAGCTTCCTGTGCCGTATTGAGCATCTTCAGCTCCCATTCAAGGACAGCTACTTTTGCAATGGGAAGAAGAGATTTAAAAGAAACACAGAAGGAAGTAGTCTATGTATCATTTTCCACAACATGCACTTCAGCAGTCCAGACTGCGACTGCTTAATCATGCAAGCAGTCCCATGAAATTGTACAAGTGAGTAAGGACTATTTGCTTGAATAAGTGTTTTCAGTATTGTGCCCCTCCTTTTTAATAGAGATTGTTGATTAGTTATAGTTAATTTGTGTGTACCTTGGCAAGCAAATTTTTGTATGTAGATTTTTTGGAAGACATCTGCCCTAAGCCAAAAGTCAATCATCGAGCTCAATGCTTCAGGCCCTTTGACAGTGTGGGAGTTGTGTCTCTGTAAGGATCAGGTCTGTCGTCTGGCACAGCCTTTGATTAAGATTCTCTGCAAGTGAATTCATGCACTAGACACTAAGATCAGGTGTGCTCTGTCTGCACATAAGGAGGAGGCAAACAGTCAAAAGAAGCTTAGTTCATTTAGCAATCATTCTTCTAACTGGGATGAGAAGTTATGTGGCAGGATGCCAGTCAAATGACTGTAGACCCCTCAGTATATTCTAAAAGGAAATAATTCAAGCAGTACATACCACTGTAACCGAAGCAGCTACTCAAACAAAAGACTATGCAACACCCCCCACTCCCCCCCCCCAGCCTTCTCCTGATCCTCTGAATCACCCTGAGATGGCAAGAGAGTGTAGTGATATGCTTGTAGAAGGTTGTGAATTTAGAAACACTCCCTAGCATAGGCCAGTGTTGTGTGAATTGGGAGATGTGCCCCAGAGAAGATCTAACATGGCTGCTCCCAGGTACACACCTGGATACTTGTCTGTATAGGCTTACCAGATGTCAGGCAAAAGGAGGACGTGTCCTCCTTTCTACCTTCATGTCCTCCGTCCAGCAGGCATTTTAAAAATACATGATTTTGTCTGGCTTTTTATTTACAGGGATTAAAGTATGCTGGAATGCCCCAGAACACCCTATCTTCAGGGGAAGTGTTCCAGGGCCCTCTAAAAACAGAGGAATATTACATTAATACTACATTTTCTCCATGTGTCCTCCAATGTCCTCCTTTCCATACTTCCCTGCCCTCCTTTCCATGCTTTGGTATCTGGTAACCCTGCGTTTGTATGATTAAAGTTCTATTCCTTACTCATTCAGTAGTATGTTCTTTAATGACCCCTCAAGATCATTACATGGTGTCAGAAGATGGTGAATGAGTTTGGAAACAAAAAAGACTTGGAGGAAAATTCCTGCATTTGCAACTGAAACAAAAAACATCAGGGATCTCAGAAAACAAACAAGGCCTTCAGCAAGTAAGTGTAAGCTCTAAACATGGATGTTTTACAGGCTCCTTCACCTCTCCAAATGTCTGGTAATGTTGCAGAAAACTAGATAACGTTTAAGCGGTGATTTCTGTTGTATTTGTCTGCCATTGGAGTGCAGAACAAAGATGAAAACCAGAAACCATCTATATTTTTGCATGTTGCTGGGGAGGAGGCACTGGTTGTACAGGTAGTCCTCACTTAGTGACCGGGTTCCGTTCCTGAAACCCGGTTGATAAACGAATTGGTCACTAAACGAGGAGCAGCCCTTACCGGTATTTCAAGCATAATGTACTTTACTGGTAGTGGGCTTTTCAACCATCGGTAGATAGTTTTAATGTCACCTTTGCATCATTTATAACATTTTTAATATATATTTTAAATGTTTTAAGCTCTAATGTACTGAACTTAGTTTGCATAGTGTACTGTAAATATAGGTAATCTGAGAGAGTTGATGCGAGTTCTCGTACATCGCCATAATACCAACTCATCAGAGAGCTGGTCATAACTCTGAGGGGTCACTAAATGAGTAGGTCACTAAGTGAGGACTAGCTGTATATAATAACTTTGAATTTCAAGATGGTGAAAGCATGAATTTAAACACTACACTGACTAAGTCTGAAGAATATTGCTTGCCAAAAATGAATGTGACTTTTGAGAAGCATAGATTTTTTACATGCATGCAAAAAACAGATAACACCATAAAGCAATATGTTACAGAATTAAGGAAACTCAGTAAAAGCTGTAACTCTGGTGGCTTGACAGACTCATTTGTGGCATTACAGACAATGTGTTAAGAGAAAGACTGCTCAGAGCAGGGGATATCTCTTTGAATGAAGCCCTCCAAATATGTAGAGCCACTGAAATGGTAAAAACACAAGTAAAAGAGCTGAATTCACCAGAAGGGACAGTTCATGCTCTTAGACAAACAGCATAAAGCAGGAGTGGGTCAAATCACAATGTGAAACCAACCCCTGCTATCAGGAAGACTGAGTCCAGTCTTGTGGCAACTGTGGATCACGGCATGTTCCCAAACAGTGTTTTGCCTATGGTAAACTCTGTCATAACTGTGGGAAACTTAATCATTTTGCAAATTGCTGCAGATCCCAAAGGTGAAAAAATCAAGTGCATTTATTTACTGACAGTTGGACTGAGGAGTGCTTTGTAAATATACTGGGATCAAGCAAAACTAGTGAGAGGGACTGGATACTGCCTCTGTCAGTGAATGGAACAATCATTCCACTGAAACTAGACACAGGAGCTCAGGTTAACATTCTGTTTGCACCAGATTACGAGAGACTGAGAATAAGACCCAAGCTGGGACCAACAAACATAAAAGTAACTGGATATTCTGGAACAAATATACCTGTGCAGGGACGCTGCTTCACCAGCGTTAACCATAAGAACACGATGTGCAGGCTGCCTTTCATTGTAGTGCCACAGGAGGTGACACCAATTTTGGGCCTGGCTGCCTGTGAGAAACTGAATCTGGTAAAAAGCATGCTCTCACTACAAGATAGGGCTGCATCTGGCTATGAGGCACTCCTTCAAGAACATCAGGACCTGTTTCAGGGATTGGGTTGCTTGCAAGGTGAACATACAATCTGCATAAACAAGCAGGTCCCTCCAGTTATTCATCCATGTAGAAAGGTGCCATTTGCACTCTGTGAAAAACTCAAGGCTGAGCTTGAAAGGATGGAAGCAATGCAAGTAATACAAAAAATAAAGGAGCCAACGGAATGGGTGAGCTCCCTAGTCATAATGCAAAAAAGTAACAGCCAGCTATGCATATGCTTAGATCCCAGAGACCTCAACAGAGCTATACAAAGAGAACATTTCAAACTACCAACTAGAGAAGAGATTATGGCTCAGTTTTCAAATGCTCAATATTTCAGTAAATTGGATGCATCCTCTGGATTGTGGCAGCTAAAGTTAACAGAGGAAAGCTCAAAAGTATGCACATTTAATACTCCATTTGGAAGATACAGATTTTTACACTTACCCTTTGGTATAGCATCAGCACCAGAGGTGTATCACAAAACTATACACATGATCTATGAACATATTAGCGGTGTGGACACCTCCATGGATGACATCATCATCTGGGGCTCTATGAAACAGAAGCATGATCATCGGCTTCAGCAAGTGTTGGATGCAACCAGAGCTGCAAACCTTAAACTAAATAAAGACAAATGTGTGTTAGGAGTTAGAGAACCGACTTTTATAGGGGACGTTGTTTCCCATGAAGGTGTAAAACCAGGAGAATGGCTTTTCTCCAGCTCAGCTGTTAATGGGAAGAAGGATCAGATCTAATTTACTTATTACTGATAACTTGCTGCAGTCTCAGAACAATGCTAACATTTGGAAGATGAAAGAAAATCAGAAGTGGAAGCAGAAATATTATTTTGATAGAAGGGCTCATGATCTTCCATCCCTTAACCCAGGTGACAGAGTGTGCCTAAGGAATCATTCCTCTAATATCTGGGGCCAAAGAGGTACTATTAAAAAACAGCTGCATCCATGGTCTTATGTGGTCCACACACACCAAGGGGACACATTTTGACATAATTGACAGGATCTATGACTTATCCCAGAGAGTTCCAACACTATGGAAGTTGAGGTAGATTCTGGCATGCCTCCCCTGACTGGTCCAATATCTTCAACGCATGGTAATGAAACCATCAGGGAACAAGAGATCTCAGACCTGAATGAAAAACCTGTACTGAGACAATCTAGTTGAGTCAACCATCCAGAAAAACTCATAGAGACTTGCTAGGATATGTGAGGGAAGTGGGTGGTAAAGACTCACTTGAGAGAGACGTGCTAGTAACCTCTTCTCTCTAGGTAGTTCAGATCCTGGATTTATGGACTGTTCTTCTGCATGTTTTTTATATAGCTGTTATGTGTTGTTAGATGTTAGTGCATGCATCATTAGCTAGCTTTTATACATATCTAAGTGTTTACTTGTTTTCCTTAGGGGGGAAGATGTAGCGATATGCTTGTAGAAGGTTGTGAATTTAGAGACACTCCCTAGCATGGGCCAGTGATGTGTGAATTGGGAGATGTGCCCCAGAGAAGATCTAATGTGGCTGCTCCCAGGTACACATCTGGATACCTGTCTGTATGATTAAAGTTCTATTCCTTGCTCATTCTGTAGTATGGTCTTTAATGAACCCTCAAGATCATTACAGAGAGTAGGTCCCTAATGGGAGCATTAGCTGTCCATGCAACTAGAGAAGATATGAAAGACACTCTGCCAAAATAATGTATTCTAATTAAGCCATGGAGGATAGACCTGGGAAGGCGACATGTTAAGAAGATTGGAGTGTGGAAGGGCAAGAGGGGGAAAAAAATCAGGCATGGGATAAGTACCAGATTGAGGAATTAAAGTTAACTTGGGTAAGAAAGTGTGTAAGTTGCAAAGAAAGGCCAGGTAAAGCAAGTACAAAGAAGGCCTTGAAAATAATAAGTGATAAGACCGGAAGGAATAGAGGAGCAAAACTGTCTGGTTTAAAGAGTAACTAAAGATAGGTGATGTTTCTAACAGGAAGGCCTCTGACCAAACAGAGTGACTGCAGGTTGTTTTAAATAAAACAAAGAATAAAAACAATTGGACAGTGCACCCTAAGTCAGTACTTGGCAATGACAACACTCATGCAAGTGTATAAAAAGTAAAACCCTCAAAAGGGGTGTTGCTAATGCCTGACGATATAGGGTCTAAGTACCCATGGATTTTGCTCATTTGTAAATATCTTGACCAAATTCTTAAAAGTGTTGTTGCCATTTAGATATAATAAATTGCTTAGTAGTTAGGCATGTTTAGAGCAATTTTATAAGTACTATTTGGCCTCTTGATTTAGTAAAGGAGTTTATGGTTCAATTCATGTTTGGTGGTTCCCAGACTAGTATTAATAATTTCAAATATTAATACCAGCAGAGACTGGTATTTTTCTGTAATGAATGATGCATGAATAAATGTCTATGGCTTGCACAATTAGGTTGAGCATGAAAATTTCGGGTGAATAAGAAGTTAGTACTTTAAAAGATAGCAAGAGATTTATGCCAGTACTGACTAGCATGCCATTACAGCAAATAAACTATCACACATGTTTATAAGGCAGCTACCACACTTGTCTTATCTCACTAGCTTCATTAGTGTAAATATAGAATTTGACCTAATATCTTCTGCCCATTTATGTACTGCCAGCTCAGACCATTTCTTCCTATCATAGGAAGCCTGTTCTCTAAGACCCCAATCCCTGCCATAGCTACTCCTGCTTTCCCAAGACACAGTGAATTTATACAAATTATCTTAGTAGCTATTCTGTCACTATGCCATATAACTGCCATAAATGTTATAAACCTTGTTATAATCAGTCCTTTCTTTCCTTAGTCAGATGGCTAGTTGGGTCTGGCACATACCTTTTAGGATAGGGGTGAAAGGGAAAATGAACACCAGCTGCAGAATGCCACCTTCTCCAGGAAATAGAGATAATTCACAGTATATGTTATGTTAGCAATAACTTGCAAAAGCAAAGAAATTGAACTACAGATTTCACAGATAGATGAAATATTTACCAAAATACAGGTCTAGGCAAGACAGAACAGAGCCTCTATAGGAGATGGAAGGGAATCTTGTACAGCTACGATACCTCTGCTCCTCAATTAGACACCCAATGCTGGCCCATGCCAGTTGATTCAGGAATGCAGCGCTTGGGCTCTAGGACCCTGCAAGAGAGGAAGATAATGGAGTCAAGCATCTACCACAGTTAGACACTCACATAGCCTAAGCTTCTCGAACCCGAGTCACTTGGCACAGGCCAACCATAAGTGTTTAATTGCAGTGTAGACATACCCTGAGGGTCCAAAGTTGTCAGTTGCAGAACACTTCCTAAGAAGATGCTGGGCACCTAGTACTCCTACTGAAATCATTAGAGGCTGCAGTTATTAGGTATCTACCAGGATACACACACGACTTAGCAGGACAAGGCTCCTAATTCACAGCCTTGCAGTACAGAACCAACAGAGCAGTAATTATAACCTATTTTATTATCAACACGGTGGTGAATGATATTTATGTGGCTAATTAGTATGTGTGTTTTTTGCCTAATTTGATTCGAGATTTACTACAGGAGCAATCAAGCTGTGCCTTTTGGTTCAGATAACCATATTATAATGAAACATCCTAACAGCAAAACAGTCCCTCAAGTTTATCTTATCACTGCATAGCACAATAGATTTTAAATTGGGTATTCAAGTGGTCCCCCAGGCACTTAGACTGCTTAATATCAATAACAATAATGTTCTTGTGGAAATGTGTACCCCTATAAAATGCCGCAGAGATCTGCTGTCACTGAGACTCTATTGACTGTACGACATTTTGTTGTTGCTGCTGCAAATGCTTAGTGAAAAATATTTATGTATTACAGTAAAACATAAATATTAATATTTGAAAAGGTGGAGCTGGCAAAACTTATTATGTAAAAATAATTATAAAACATTTGAGCCTAAATTATGCTAAAGATTGTGACCAAAGTTATACTGATTACAATTATAAAACAATCTTCATACTGCTAAGAAGAGAGACATTTCAGTGGTATGTTAGACATTAGATAAGGCCACTATCATTTTAGGGATAGATTGTAGCAATAGAAATTTGGGTGCACAACACCTGGTTCAACTGCATGCACAGAGACAAACAACATCCATGTAATCAGCGTAGATAAAATTGATATAAATTATAAGAGCTTCAAGAAACAAACCATATTCACCAACACACCTAAACACATGTAACAGAGTACATTGCAACTTTAACAGCAGTGTGTGCCAGAAGACGCCAGTTCTAGGAAGCTGGAATAAAGGCCAAGGAAATGGCTGTGTAACAGCAAAGAGGAAGAGGTTCTTGGGAACTCAGCCTGAGTCTATACTTGCCACACTTTTTGGCTCAGACTTTTTAAGTACTCTGTACACACAAAGCTAAGCTGACCAGAAATGCGTTCTGGTAGGCTTACTAATACTTAAAGTCCAGGGCTGGAGTTGCTATGGCAAATTCCGGATCGATTGAGCGGTCTGTGTAGATGGGCTCAGTGAAACCTGGAAGATCGTGCTGACAGCAACCGTTTTGCCACTATCAGCTCTCCCCTATATTCCAGACAACAGAGAGGAGATCTTGGGAGGACAGCAGCCACCCTAACCCTTAGAAGCACAAAAATAAGCACCTGAGGACAGACTTGTACAATCTTTTCCACAATCACCTACATCACTGTGAGTAACACTCTCTGATGGTCTGAGGCAGCAGTTCCCAAACACTGTGTCACCACAAAGCAGTAAAAGTGTCATGGAGAGCCACAGAGATGGCTAGATTCAGCCTGTGGGAGGTGGGCTGGTGTGTCCTGTAGGGTTGCAATACGTCATCAAGCATGTCAAGACCCACAAAAGATTGAGAACCACTGTTCCAAAGGTTTCACTTCCATATCCAACAGTTGAAAACATGTACCCTGGCTTCAAGTTTGCACTTCAGGTTCGAGTGTTAGTGACCTCACACATTTTTATATCAGGACATCTGACTGTCCAGGCATTTGGAACATTAATCTGCTTTCACTGTTGAGTCATTATTATGATTTTGCATTAAAGTACAAGTTTGATTAAGCTGAGGTATTTACTATTTTGGGGCATTAAATGTTCATCTGGAACATTCTTTCTAAATCAATTCACTTTTCAAGCTATGAAGAAAAATAATCTCCAGCCCACAGTTCATATTTGATGTTTTGTGTCCCCCCCCCCTTCCTTTCCTGGGTGCCCAGCTTTAGACAGCTGGAGCCAGGTTGCAAAATGTGTTAAGCACTCACTTGCAAATGAATCAATGGGGAGCTGTCCTCTGAACAAAAAGAACTATAAATTGCTGAGGCCTCTGAAAAAGCAGGCCCTAGATATTGTCAAATTGGACATCCAAAGTTAGTACTCCCTTGACAATTCAGTCCTCTCTGTGCTTTTGTTCCCCACCTGTAAAATGGAAATAATCTGAGATGCATGAAAAATTTATTCATGTTTGTGAATCATACAGATACTGTAGAGAGAACAGCCAAAGTGGAAATCAGTAATTTTCCATTCGGTTCAGAGTTTAGAGGGTCTGTATCAAATAAGACCACACTGAGGGTTGAGGATAGACATATTGAACAAGGAGGGCGAAAAAATAGCATGTGATCATGTTGTACTCACAAGGAGGTAGAATTAAGATTGGCCAGACAAACTTAGTTGTGATTTTTCCTAACTTTAGAGTGCTTTGACTTTGCAATCTTAATATTTTTTAATCATTTTTCAGGACATAATGCACAGTGAACCCCTGTTTGGACATTGTGTAATTTGCATGGCTGCTGACAGTTTTGTTAAGAGGGACTGCTGAAAAAGATAGGGTACTTTAAAATTTAGTCATGTTCCAAAGGGGCAGCCATGTTAATGTGTTTCAGCAACAAAAGCAAGGAGTCCTGTGGCACTTACAGACTAACAGATTTACTTCATGAAGGCTCACGTGATAAATAAATCTGTTAGTCTGTAAGTGCCACAGGACAGCTTGCTTTTTATTTTCTTAATTTAGTGTACCTTAAAAATTAGGCCAAATTCATTATGATTTAACTCCAGTCATTGAACTCAATGGATTTATATTAAACCATTAATTTAGCCACATAAGAGCCACATTCTGCAAGATAATATACTGTTAGTGCTAGAACAAAGGACAAGTGGTAGGATATAGCTTGAAATTTTTGTGTTTTAAACTAAGCAGAAGTAAGGTTTCCAGACTTTTAAATGTAAATTATAGCTTGCAGAGGTACTGCACCAAACTATTTATTCTGCAAATATTTAACCTGCTGTATTCTGCCTTCCTGATAAAACATTCAAGCATATGCCAGATGCCAGCCATGTCAGGATCTGAAATGGAATTTGTAGCTGTCTGCTGAGCTGTGAACGCTGTACCTTCACATTCTATCCTGGTCTGCTAAGGTAATTCAGTCAAAAGTAAGAAGCTAACAACATAAACAGTGATATTCGTTCACATCACGTAGTTTCTCTCTCAATCGTTGATTTCAAGCTGGCTTCTAAATAAAAGTCAAATTAAGCAGATATGTAAAAATTTAAAATAGCTAGAAATCCAGTCAGACACAGTGTAAAAGCCAAAAAGATCAGAAGGTGCTACCAGCACCCAGAAATCCAATTAAAATCAGCGGGAGCTGCAACTGTTCATTTCCTGTGAGTCAGACATGATCTCCAAAGGGCCTGTGTTTAGTTTAAAGCATCCCAAATTTGTGCAAACAAAATTTGTAGTTCTCCATACAAACATTAATTTGGACATGAGAGCAGGTTAGTACATACTTTAATTATTTCCACTTCTGTGAACCAGCTGAAATTTTGTACATAAATAAATAAAACAGACTTTCTTTGGAAAGCTCGCATTCCTTTCTTTAGGCAAATTATTAAAGCAAACTCATGTTAGTGATAGCAAAGCATTTCTGACAAAAGTGCTGTACTTAAACAGGACAGTCTTAGATTAGTGGGGCTCCATTTCTATTTGAAAGATGTCAAAGAAACTATTTGGGGACCAAATCCCCATGAAAAAATGTTGTCTTCTCCAGAAGGAAAGAATATTTATAACAACTGAAAATTCAAGCACCAATATGATTCGTGACAAAGTTTGTGTCATATGATAATCATTTGCTAAGCGCATTTTCAATTTAACTAGAGATCCACAGAAATAAATGTATCCAAAATAAAGATAAAGATTTACATTTAAAGAACTCTGCAATGATCTTTTATGAAGCTGTTGTTTACTTTGCTGATGTTAGCAAAACCTGCTCCTAAATGGTTCCGAAGTTTTAAATTCCAAGCAACCATATCATAGCTTATAAAATGTGTGAGCTGCTCAGCCAAATATGAGTTTGTGATTGAGTTAGGAAATCAGGATACTGATTGTAGCAGAGGAGAGGGATCCATAGATATAGCTGCTTATTTATGATTCACAGTGCTACACAGGACCAGAAGTTAAATATCAAAGTTCTGATAACATACAATACATCTTATATCTGATTCACCACTAATGGAATAATTTTCTAAAGTCCTACCAGATAAAGCAAGTTCTTATTTTCATTACATTATAACCAACCTAATAACATTTCCTTTTTATATCATTATGAGGCAATGGTGCAGTACAAGTAATTTACATTGACTCTAATATATTGTATTATTTAATAGGTTTTGAACATGATATGGATTTGTGCTCCTGAAACACATTGAATTCTTTCTACCTCATTTAGACAACTTTTCATTCAGTTTACTCCTATTCCCTCCAGCTAGCATGGATTAAGAAATCATATCCCTCCAAGTGCTGATTTATGGAGATGCTGTGGGTTTCCATTGACGACAAGTAGCCAACTCAGCATGCTAAGTGAGAACACATTTGCTTATGGATAAAATCTACTAATCTATGCGGTCATGAAAGTTGACAAAAAAAAGAATACTTACAAGGGACTGATCTTTGTTTACTGGTCCCAGTCAACTCATATGGCTCAGGATTATCAGAAAGGCAATACCAACCCCAGGTCTGCTGCATTGATTTTAATACTGTAAGGAAGCTGGGACTCTCATGCAGTGTAAAGCTTTGCCCTTTTCCAAAGGGAGACAAGCTGAACAATAAAATGACAAACAAGGATCAATATTGTTGGCAGAATTACTGTGTGCAAAGAACAATAAATGCAGAGCAGTCTGACAGAGATGGCAATTTAGACTTTGCTTGACTAGCCAGAAGCATTTCTGAAGAGTAGAGACCATCATACCAAAGTATTAATGACTGGAGACATTTGCCTGGATAGAGGAAGAGGCCTTCACATTCTGCCTCAGGCCTCTGGAGGCACCTAAAAAATGACACTTTTGGAAAGGCACAGCATATATACTGTATGGGCAGTGTCTCAGTCATGTTTACCTTTCTTTACAGTATACATCAGCACTTCAAGACCAAAATAAAATAAAATAAAAAATAAAAATAAAAATAGCCACACTCACAGTAGCAAATCTCAGTGCCCAAATCTGCTGACTCAAATTCATGCTATGGGGCTAGAAATATCTATGCAGCCATTTTACTTGGCTGAAGTCCGGGTGTTCAAACACTGAGTAGGGTGGGTGCTTTCCTTTCAACCACAGAGCACTACACCATACTAGCTTGAACTCTTCATACATATGGTGGATTAGCTGGAAGAGCCGATGAGACTCCTGCATAAACAGGCTAGAAGAAGAAGAGGTTCCCTGTGTCCTCTTCTCCCTCAATGTACCTGTATGACTCAGTGTAATAAAGTTACCTGGTACATCTATTAGTTACTGTAAGTAAGATGATTGGTCATATTTTCTTTTTTCCTATTTATCAAATTCCAGTGTTCTATTTGAGTGGTCTAGTTGCATATTTCACTAGGTTATATCCCTGCCTCGTGTAACTCACAAAGGAGAGTTATGGATGTAGAGGCTGCTGCATCAGGCCTTAATTTTGTGATACCATTCAAGAGTACTTAACATGACAAAAATATATGATTTGGAATATTTTAAAATATCCAGTAGCTATTTTTACTCTCAATGCACCAATTAAGCAAGCCATCACAAGAAACAAAGATTTTGTAGGCCACTGAAGAGGAAATCTTTAACTAGCAAGAGATCTGTCTACAAGGAAGAGATAACACCTGCACAAACTTCCCCCACTATTCCTCCTTACTCCTCCACAGCAAAATACTGTTCTATAAAGAGATTCCAATGGACTTCACTGCAAATTCAATCCAATTTCTGTGGCAAGATCCATGGATTCTATATTACTCTGGTGTAGCAGGGCAGAAGTTATGCAGCAGTTTCATTTAAATTAAAAACCGTACATTTTTAAATGATGTAAATATTGAGTAACACTTTCAGCAGTCCCTTTTCCAAATGTGGCTTAATCACTAGGTGAGATTTTCCAAGCTATTTAGGTGCCCAGAGAGGTAGCTAGTCTAGCACTTAGTGATATTTTCAAGTGTGCCTAAGAATGTTAGGCATTTAAACCCCTTTTGAAAAATCCCATTAGTTGAGCAATCCCCTTATGAGCCTGTGAATTTTAAAACAAATTCAATAGGCACAGAACCATGTGACTATGCATTTCTTTAAAAAGTGTGTATCATGCATCTAGAGCAGAGATGGTCAAACTACCACTCACGGGCTACATACAGCTCGCCTGATCTAGCCCTCCAGCTGCGTCCGGCTGGCAACCTGAAATGCCGCTGCCACTACGCTGTTCCAATTCCATCCCTGCCTCCAACAGGCTCAGTGGCATCCTGGCTGGAGTGCAGCACCCACTCCTTCCAAGGCCTGGCTGCACTGGAATTTTATTGCATTAATTTCTATAAATAGAATATTTATAAAATTTAATTTTTATTTTATAAGCCCCACCTCTTTCCTATCCCCACCCCTCTGCTGTTGCATGTGGCCCTCCAGCCAAAAAGTTTGCCCACCCAGATCTAAAGAGAATAACGCTAGGCTATGTTAATTTAGGCACAGTATGAAGTCTATACTATCATATCATTATGAGCCAGACTCTCAGAATCTTGAGCAACCACTATTAGAGCCAGTTTTGTAGAGAGTTCTGGTCCCAATAAAGAACCAAAATAAATGTACAAGGTTAAATATGTTCTGCATGTTGAGCACCTGAAAAATCTGGTCACAGTTTGTTACTGAGTTCTATTTGTAAGTGTCTCTAAAAGGGTTAATAAACTTACTAGAAGTTTCAAATGTTTAATTGTAATGCAGTGTAGCAGAAAAGTTGCTTCTGTGTTTCTGAACTATGGTTCTAAACACCTTCCAGCAATGTGCCTATAACTAATCACCCCAACAGTGCATATCTATAATACCATCTATAAATGTATTAACTTCATAAAACCCTTTATAAATGGTACCTTAGTAAAAAGAATGCTTGAAAACCTGTGTCTTAGACACTTAGCTGGGAGCTCAGTTCTGAGAATCTGGCCCCCAGTTGGAGGCGCTGTGAACTTAAAAGGCTGGCTCAGCATCAAGGCTCTGTGATAAAATTTGATGCCAACTATAACTAGTTAAATATTAAGTCTCTAGACCTCAGGAGGTGGATTAAAGCCTGGAACTGGCACATGTTCTGTATATTCTAATTACTGCAGTGTGAAAAATATGTTAATGAAGCTGAGTTATACTCCAAAAAAGTCATTTTATATGTATGTTTTGATATAAATAACAGGGGTTCCTCAATAGTCTTTTAAATAATCTATTTTACAAAAAGACCTTGCTAAAGTTAGATGGTTACTAATTCTTTTTATTATTAATTGGATAATGTGCACAGGCCAGCCATAAATTCAGGCCTTGAAATTCAGTCCTCCATGTACAGATAGCACACCCCCTTATCCCAGTCATCAGAGTTATGGATAGCACCCTATATTGCAGCCCTCTAAGAACACACATGCTACACCACCATTGGACCAGTGTAGGTGGGTACTGCTTCCACTGAGGACCACTTCTTACATCTTACAATTCAGCCCTTAAACCTAAAAGTCTTAAAGGACAGAGCTCATTTGGCATCTAAAAAAGGTTAAAAACTCCTTGACTTGATTTGTTCTAAAGTGTGGTTCAGTAACCTACTGACCTTTTAATAAGCAATGATTTCAACAATAGTATAAATACCAAAGTAACTATCCCTCTACAATGCTTGGATGTTAGATTAGACCTTCAAAATTAGTAGCAAAGGACAAAATGCATGGTTTTATTTACACCACTGAATATGCTACACTTTGATTTTCTTATTGGAATAAATGTATCATTTTCACCCAATGGAAAATGTTCAGCACAATTTGCTTCAAACTGTCAATTAGCTTAAAACCAAGACCATATATATCTCCTTCATTCTCTTCTCCCAACTCCACAAACTCAGTGTAAATTGGCTTTTAAACTCTCATTTTAGAAATTAGTAGAAATGGGGGGTAAGGTAGGGGGTTAGGGTTTTTCTGGCAAAGGTCAGTTACTTCATGCAACTGGACTTTTATCATCTAGTCAGCAGTGCTGACTGGACACTGATGAGCTTCTTTTTTGACCAGAGTTTCCAGCTGAAAATTGGACTCCTGCTAGCCCTAAGCCTGCCCCTTGCTAACTTCACTTTATATCAGCAGGGCATGGCTTTTGCTCACTCTAGTCCTAGCTTTCCGCCTTGTACCAGGCTCCATGCTTCAGGAAATTTCTACTATGGTAGAAATGAGAAAACCAGCATGCAGTCAAGCAGTGAGTCATGATGGTTTATTACATTGTTCTGTCCCAAAAGAGGAATTTTATTTTTAATTACACAAGTGTTCCAAAACAAGTGTTTAGAAACTTAACACTTACAATTAACTTTAGCCTTCGTATGAAAAAAGGCAAGTTCTTAGTCACTGATTGTTTTCAACTGAGCTAAATTAATATTGATCCTCTCAAAAGCTCGTATTTCCTGATGTTTACTATTTTAAGAGATGATAGTGAAAATGTAGCTATTGCAGTTACTACATACAATGGGCATACCACAGATTTCCTTCATTTCATTATCTCTTGAATAACTTCCAAATTCAGGAGTTTAGACATTTGTAACTAATATAAATCACTGGGCAGGGAAGTTATGATAAAACTATGGGGGGATGTGGGCTGATCCAGCAACCAAATGAGAACTTCTGCCTTTCATTTTTGACTCAACAGCTGTTAATGGAGTTGGCTATAATCATCATGTTTACCATAAACAGATGTAGTTTTATCTGAATCTTTGTCCTACAAGTCATTCTACCAAGTACAGCAACAACATATTTCCACCAGTGGCACAAATAAGCTTTTCTGGCATCATAAGGAGTAACAACCATTAATTTCTCATATTTCCTTTTGCTCACAAAGTCCTATTTGGTTACCATGAATAATGTAGGATTCTTCTCCCCGAGATGAATCGCAGTTGGTCAGAATTGAATTTTCTCCTCTAATTCTTACACAATACTTCTACCACTATCCTGCAAGCTTTGCACAAAGTATGACTGGAAAATGCAGGTCAAATGTCACTTCAAGCTGTATGCCATTGAAACAGTCCATTTCCTACCTCTTAAACAGTCCATCTAGCTTTTAGTATGTACTGCTCAGGGTGATCATTTTGCTCTTGATGTTTTCCCAGTTGGAGACTATAGGGCATTTTTTTACTTCTGTCATTTGTAAGCTCTTGTGAAGTATGTGGTTTGTTGGGGAAACATCTTCAAATATTGTAGTAGTTTTCATTTATTCTGGCCTGGGGCATAATAAAATGTACATAAAGTAAGTCAACTGTTTCATCATTTTCATCTCTGATGTTGGCTCATTCTTTCCCTATACAGTTTTCAAATAAAAAGCCAGCCAAGAGTTGCCCACTCCCATTCTCCCCATATATTCTGCTTGCCTTTCCTGTAACTATACTTCATTACCTCTGAAAAATAAGGCCTATTTTGAGTACCTAAAATATGGATTTTAAGTGCTTGCTTCTTGCATACAAGTTTGAAAATTCTGGCTCTAGCTCTCTGGTGTGAATAAGAGTCTGTTTTTGTAATTTTATTGGAAGAAGGCTTCTAATTTGTGTAAAGCCTCTGTACTCCTCTCCACATCATTTTCCTCCTGGCCCAGGACATATTATGTCTACATCTAAATTAGTCTTCACGTTCCCACCAGTTAGAGAGAATATTCTTTCTACATTCTCATTATACTTAAATCTTGCATAAGTACCACCTCGTATGAGAAGCCTATTACTATTATTCTGTGTTCCATATTACTATTTCCAGATATTAGAATGGTCTGTGCACACTAGTGTTATGAAGCAATTTAGACCATTTTATTAGCTTTTCAGCTACTCCTCAGATTTTTTTTGTAAATGATTAATAATCATATTCTTATTTTTCAAGAACTTTTACATTAATCTCCTGTGAAACCAGTATCCTGGAAGAATACATTAATATTCAGCCACTAAAAACATTGTCATTGCCCCCCACAAAGGCCTCACATTTCATGATGGTAATGTCAGTATATACCACACTTCCTCTAACAAAAAAAAAAAAAAGCATTGAATTTCCATGCAAATACCAATATTTGAACTAGAAAATTTCTTTGAATCAAACTACTCATTGTCTCATGCCCATTTATTTAAGTCATGTCTATACTGACAGTAGCAAATTTGCTGCCATCAGATTGATCTTTACAGATTGACTTAGCAGTCTGTTAAGATCCACTAAGTCTTATGATCTGGAGATCAACTTAATTAAACTGCCCCCTCACATGGTGTAGCTCTGCGTTGACAGAAACATATTTCCCATTGGCGTAGTGCAGTAAAGACACCAGACTAAAGGGAATTTAGGAAGTCATTGGAATTATGCAAGGTACGCTGCATAGCTTGCATAACTCCCTAGGCTAAATCTATACTACAGGGCTCAGTTAAGTTGACTTAATAAGGTCTACTTAAAGCCAACTTTATTAAGTCAACTTAGTGAGGCCCCATTTTGCTTAAGTCAACTTCATAAAGTCGACTTAAGCCAAGGGACCCGTTTAAACTTGACTTAATAAAGTCGACTTTAAATAGGTCCCCTGGCTCAAGCTGACTTTATAAAGTCGACTTAAAAGGCTCTATTGCACTAAGTCAACTTTATTAAGTTGACTTTAATGGGCACATTGCATCAAGTCAATTTAATAAAGTTGAGTTAACCCTTAAAGTCAGCTTGAAGGTCAGGAGTTACTAAGTTGAACTCCAAATGTGGCTGGGAAGTTGCTTAAGTCGACTTAAACCCCTAGTGTAGACATACCCACTGACTGTCCCTGAATTTCTCCATGAGTTTAGACCAGGCCTTAGTTTACAGGATGAAATTCTGGCAAACTCCCATGGATTTCAATAGGGCCTGAATATCACTCAGTCTTTAAAAATAGGCTCAACTGGAAGCTAGCTGCCATGTGCTGAGTTTTTGATAATTGGAGGGAAATAAATATCTCATTGTTTCCAAATAGAAATAGAACTGTTTGTATTAGTTTAGAACATCCGTATCCACTTACTATCTGATGTGATACAAAATTTTGTAGGTTTTGCTCATAAGAGTCAGGCTCCAGTTCCTGGGTCTGACACTTGCTCTTTGAATACAAGTAATGCTCTAGTTTCCGTCAGTCAATAAAATAGGTGTGATATTTGCCAACTTGCCAGGGGCATTCTAATGTCTAATTAATGCTTGTAAAGTCAAGTCCTTTGATGAAGAGCCATAAAAATATAAATATAGCAGTTACTAGAATGTAGAACAATTACAGAAAAAATGCTCAAAAACAGAAAATCTGAAGAAAAATAAATAAACCTCTTTCCAACTGTCTGTAGTCTACCACGATCTTTACTAACAACTATAGCTTGCATAGAGAACCAGACTAAAACTAAAATTTGTCCCGCATGAAACAAATAAATTAGCATCTATTTCCTCTCCATACATATACAACTTATATTTCCCCTTCCCCCAGCAGCTTTAAGAGCATATCAGACTATAATTAGAGACCATCCTTACAAGATCCCACCACACTGCAACACATTTCCAAATGACGATTAGACTTGTTCAATACTATTCTTCTATATTCCTGTCTGTTTCTGTGCTTTATTTTTTGTTCTTTACCTCTGGGAAGAAATGCTTATTAAAATGATTGCAGGTCTTCCACAGCAAGCATCTGCATAAACCAAGCTGACACCTTGTAATTAAGTGAGTATACTATCCCCTCTTATCAAATCAAAAAAAAAAAAGAGAATCAAAATCTAAAGCTTCTGAAATGTTCAGCCAGACAGCTTCCTAGAGCATTAGTTTTCTTCTAGCAAAATAGACATCCATATAATCCACCTTTTGTGAACAGTCTGTCATCAGATCAGTTTGGCATAATCTCCTCCCTGTTGCACCAAAAGGGAAGTGTATACAGCTGTCAGTTGCTCTTTTGTACCTATTAAACCTTTGATGAAGTCATTTTGAGCCAAAACAGAAAACAAGACAAAAAAGTCAACTCCTCGTTGAAACATTCATGAAAGGGTTCTCAGCCATTCATCACTTAGAATTGAAATATAGTATGTAGGTATGAAAGAAAAAAGAGGCATCCTGTCAGGCCCAGAATCAAGCTGTTTCCTATTTTTAGCTTTAGTTTCTATTAAAATCAATAGTCTTCCTTTATTAATTTATGAATGAAGTTACCTTCTGCACTGTTTAATAGCAACCCCACTGTAAGCTTTTGGTAAACAGGAGCACTTAAAGCAAGCTAAAAATGACCTGATCTATTTTAAAAAAACAAACCAAAAAGCCTGATATGACCATTGTAATCATCTTATCTGACCTCTACCGTAAGAGATATGTGCAAAGAAATTTCAATCCCACCCCATGCTCACTGATGGAAGAGTCCATCTTTCTGAACTCAAAAAAGCTGTTCTCTTGTGTCTCTCTAGTAATGGATAGTAAAGTTAGCTTTTCTTCATTTACAGCTTCCCAAGTTCAAGGACTTAGTTACAAGAGGCAGGATGAGCTCATGCTGATTTTCCCGTTCCCAAAGGCTTCCTATTCCTCTGTGTATAAATGGGGCTTCCACTCTTGATTCCAACATCATTCATTTACTTTGGAGACAGGCAAATAGCTGTTTTCTCTCTTGTCTGGGGGAGACCTGGTTTCTGTTTGGCCTCAGACTTTAAAACATAAATTAACTACCCATAGTTTTTCAGTGTTAGTACTTATTTCATAATATTAACCAGCTGTGTACCATTAGCTTTCAAAAGAGACTTTACTTACTTGTATTATATTCACATTGTATAAAACGTGTTGATTCAATTGCTTGTCACGTGAGGGTCAACCCTCATCTTATAGATCAGTAGACCTTTGCAATGTATTCTTTAAAAATCAAAACCCAGATCAAGCTTCTCTCCTGCTGCGTGCAGATGCCACACTGTCTCCTCCCCCACTTACTTGCTTGATAGCTTTGTTTACCTGATAATTAATAATGGATCTTCTGTCTCTCCCTGATGATCAGACTGGTCAGAGAAGCAAAATATGCATTCCTTTGTCTAAGACAGACCTGTTTACCAGCTCCCCTGATATACCTGGTTTAAATACACATTAGTAATTCCAGCATATATCCATAACTCTTAATACATATTGCATACATGAATCAAGCAAGAATATTGATGATTTTCAAATGATACCTCATCAGGTATATTTCACGGAAAGATCACTACAATATCGTGCAGGGTTTGAACACGGGGGTGCGTTCGGTCACTCACACATACACACAATCTGAACTGATGCTCTCATTCAAGAGTAAAGTGGCTCTAAATTCTTGTAGCTTAATCCTCCAAGGGGATTTTGTGTACTATCTCCATTAACCCTCCCCCCTCCATCACCTCACCACTGCCTAAATTTGTGAGAGCCAAGACACACTCCTGAGACTAATTTGAGAATGTTTGCACTGGTGCTTTCTCCTGCATATTGTAGAGAGAACTTCATTCTGCCAGGGTATCAGTATAGCTCCTTTCATCAGCACGGAAATAATCATAAACCATTTAAGAAAAAATATGGTGCCTGATGTTTGCACAAGTGATAAGTGCAATGGATCAGATTCTGAAGACACTGGCATTACCTGTTGTAAGCCAGTTGACTATTTGGATCTTTGTAAATAAACCTAATTCAGATCCCTTCATGAAGAGCTGCTTTTACACAGACCATCAGAATCTCAGTAGAGACACTGACTGACCACAGCTATTTAAAAATACTCCACAACTATAGCATTGCTCCTTCCTTGTTGGACTTACTGATGGACATCCAGCCACCTCATGCAGTTACAGAAATTTGGGTTCTACAGTTTAAGGGAAAAGGGAGAAAAATGCATGTGTCATATCATTTGGAGAGTCAGAAACAGCTACCTGATTTTCAAAGGTACTGTGCACCTGCAACTGAGTCTAATGGGACATGTTGGTACTCAGCTCTGGGGAGTGAGGGGATACACACCAAGCCATGATGTTTTTGAGCTGAAGATCAGCTAATACAATAGGAAATTCCCTTAGCTTATTACAGGTGACTTCTTGTTTCTCACTGAAGTCAATGGGATTTTAGGTCTTTAGAGTGGGACCAGGGTTTCACTGTATGCATTCAGATTCATTGGGTTTGCCCTAGAAGTAATGAGTAATGCATATAATGCAGGCCCCTCTGAAAATGGAGCACATATGCATAAGCAATAAAATCCCTTTGTTCACTCAAATTGATAACTACATGCTTGCATCCTTTCTGGATGAAGTACAAACTTTAAATAAAACTCATTAAAATCTATTACTTTATCTCTCTTCAGATTATAGTAGCCCTGAAATATGAGGGCATCTAATGTACTGTGTTAAAATATTTTTTTCTGTGCTTAGTCTAATATTTGCAAAAGTAGGCGAAGGCTAGTAGCATTTGCAAATGAGGACTCCTGTGGCACTTCTAAAGAAAAACAAATTTATTTAGGGCATAATTTTTTTAGTCTTTAAAAGTGCTACAAGACTCCTTTTTTGTTTTGCTGAACTAGGTTAACATGGCTACCCTTTGGAACGTGTTAATAGCATTTGCGTCAGTGACATGAAGCATACTGTGTCATATCCTAGTAAACAGGGGATGAATACCTATGGTCAGGGGAAAGGATTTTTTTTTCTCCTGATATTACTAGGCCTCAAATCCCAGGGAAAACTATGAACACGTTATGTTGAAATCTTTATCATTTACACAAAATTATTTAAGACAAAAAGTGAAAATAGGATAAAATTTCTTTCTGCAAAAATTAATAAAAAGTGACGGATGAAGCAGAATATGCTTCTGATTTCATGCATAATGATTGGAAACTGGTATAACAATTACTGATTTTCCTAATAATACCGAGGATGGAAGAGCTGATCTCTAGGAAACACTGTAACCATTCTTTTTGTCATGCTTACTTTTTATCTGAAAAATTCGGTGGTCTTTACTTACGCTAAAAGCACTGCGACATTTATGATTAAGGATTCATTGTTTGTCAATATTTTACATCTATACCAACTTCTCAGTTTAAAAAAAAACTATTTTAAAGACTTTTTTAATAAATGGGAGGGGATTTCTCTTAGAATGTAAATAGAATATTCAATGAAGGGGGAGCACAATGAAGTACCTGCACCCAAAAGGATTGGCTTAATGATCTGATCCAGCATAGCTTTGAACGCAATAGCCAAAGAAAATATAAATAGCTACACCATGGGGGTTGGGGAGAGGAGGAGATGTCCCCTTCCCAGTTTAAAAAAAAGTATTACAGGACCACTGGAGTCCTTCCACAGTACCTGACAGCAACTACCACATCAGATCAGTTGTGATTTTGCATGAAAAATCTGCCGCATGCTTATGAATGTTGCATACAATCAAGAGGCCTGGAGGTAGAGGTGCAGCATCCCCTGGCTTGAATTTTGTTCCATGGATTCCAGTATCCCCATGATAAGAACTGTTCCAATGCCACTGCATACAACTGCTATGTAAAATGAGCATTCAAAACGAGATAATGCACAGCACTTACCTTTGGCTGGAATGTAAAATAAGCAGTTCCACACACAGCTTATTCCCACTTCAATACCATGTAAGTCAATGCTGGAAAAATATGTATTCTGTTGAAGTAGCACAGATATGCCAGACAGCAGCTATCTAAGAAGGAACAAAGGATGCATTCATCCCAAAATGCTAAAAAACAGACAGACACTTTGAGAAAAAGATGACAGTAGTTAAGTTGCAGTTTTATGGATCTCTGTGAATGCAGTTGGGAGAAAATTGATGACCAGCCACAGCACAACTTCATTAGATAAAGACAGGACCTAGAGACCATTTTCCTAGATCAATGCTTTAACTTGTCATTCCTTTGCACCCCGCCATTGAATTTTCCTTCGCAAGCAGCTTATGTTTAGGATTGCTGAAAAGTCTCCTCATGCGCTATCTCCATCTCACCTACCATCTTTCATTCACTGCTGAAATGGTGACTCCCATCTCCAGCTAGTCTATAATTGCCCATTTGCTGAATTTTCAAATAAACACCTTGTGCTTTCTCTTATGCTACCCCCCCCCGCCTTTGAAAATGCTGTGTGGATGTTTACAGCAAGTGCCTCCCAATAGCCTCCTTCAAATCTCTCCTTAAACACACAAAACTTCTGCTGCAATGCCCGCAGAAAAAGTTTGATAACTGTTAGGCCACTGATGTTGAAACCAGAGCATATCGTGCTGATGAGTATGGTCTCTTTGTATTCCTTTGTCCATCTTTCCATATTCATCTGCTATAGTCTTCAGTTGTAAGCTCTTTGAGGCAGCCACCATCTTTCTGTGCCTATATATAGTTTTCTTGCACAATGGGATCTATGAGCAGAGCTTCCCCCAAGTATTATAATAATGCAGGTAAGTAATAAAATGAAAAGAAATCATGCTTGTACAACCCAGCCCAAGTTGTGCACATTTTTTCATGTAATTAATTTTAACACATCAGAGGTTATATGATATATAAAGTGTTCATGAACAGGAATATTTTCATTCTCACTATTTTTTTTTTTTGGTTACATTTATGTATACACATTTTGGCAGAGCCATTAGATTCATCTTTTTTCAACCTGTACTGGGTTCTCTGGAGTCTTGTGAAGGAAGATGAACAGAGGCAAGAATTCAATATTTAAACAAACTGCTAAGGGAGACGTAACAATGATGAATATTTCTGTGTTGGAGGAATTTAAGTTCATTTCAAGGAAACTCCAAACTAGGCACAATCCTACCAAATTTGATAATGCGTCAGATATTGGTCAATGTTTATTAATAATTATATCGAGGAAATTTTAAATCATTTATGAAGCTCAATCCAGGAGTCAATTTAGACTCAGCTAAATTCTGTGAATTTTAATACAATGGAAGTTTTTGGTACAATCTTTTGCAGATTGAGAAAAGTGAATAACAACTTCCATTTTCCTATTATCCTAATGTCATACCAACTGTGTACAGTTCACTTGTGCCAGCATGTTAATTATTAGCCCCATTTTCCAGCTGGTTAGACTAACTCAGCTGTAAAAAAACCACTTAAGATGAAAAAGTGTCTGAAAGCAAGGGAAAACTCCTCAGTTCTACTATTTTACTCTTACATGTAAATCAAGCAGACTCTCTTTTATGAATTTCTGATACTTCAAACATAAATTTAACACTGATTCATTCATAATTTCATCTGATGGCCTCAGATTTTTTAAATGGTCAGGCTGAGATATGTATGGTAAAACTACCAAAATTTGACTCCAGCTTTCCTAAGCATCTATAGCATAGTGATCAACTGCAGCAACTAAAGCATATTTTCTAACATCCTTAGAGTAAAACTTCAATTTTTCTGGTTTCCTACTGAATAATTTCTCATACTGAACCAACTTAAACATGCCTTACCTGAAGAAAAATTCCCAATCTGCAAGGCTCTGAAGTAGCTTTGACTTTTGAAATTGAACAAAATAATCATATCCATTACATAGTCATGTACAACATGGGTTATTTGAGTTCCATAGGCCTCCTATGGATTTTGATTTACAGTTTTACATAAGTGACACAAACAACCTAGATTGCGAAGAGACGCTTTCACTCCCCCAGGCTATTACCTTTTTCAAAGCCCTGCAATTTATACAACCAAAATACAGCTTGAATTTTACCATTTGATATGTTCGTGTCTTCATCCATCATTGGAAAGTACAGTTAATCTTCTCTGTTATACACCTGTGTCTGGATCCTGTAATTATTATTTAACTAGTCAGCTTAGTCAGTGGGGCTGTTCATTTCACATACTGATAATTTTCTGCACTATACAAGGGGTTGACTCATAATTTAATGCCATTTTCATTTATAGAGATTAGAATCATTGGTTGGCTTAATCCTGCTGATTTAAAGGGTCAGAGAAGTGATCATGTTTTTATATTTATCATATTATATACACACAAGTGGATTTTATATTGTTGCATGGTCTGTGCACATAAAACCCCTGTATATTGTCAAAATTTATGGGAAAAAAATCAAGTCTATGGAAAACAAAGCAAAGAATTAAATTAAGACAGCATCCTGGATTAGGGTCTCCAAGCAGTTCTGTTGTGTTCAGCCCAGAACCTGAAGGACGAACCCATATGTGCATCTTCAGTTGCCTGGACCCTGTGTAGCTGGGATCCCTGCAGCAGCCTCCTTACTCCAAGTGCAGGAGCAGAGAAGATGGAAGGCAGAGGGGCAGGGTGGACCCAGTCACTGGGGTTGCAGCTACTCTGCTGAAGACCTGGCCTGGCTGACACCAGCACTCATGACGTGATTTCCCCCCCCCGCCCCCCCGACTACATCCCCAGTATGCCACTGTTGAAGTCCCTTTTGTTAAGGTTTTTAATTTTCATAAGAACATTCATGCACATTTAATGTCAACGCTTGTCAAAGGTTGTTCACATTTTATCTCATCTATTCACTTACCCCACTGGGTATGTAATTTACTGGTTCCTAGAACTATGGAAGATTACGGTTGGAAGGAACCTCAGGACGTTATCTAGTCCAACCCTCAGCTCAAACAAACTAGTTCACTTTCTGTAAACCTGCCTGAACTAGTTGATAACTACTAGTTCAGGGAGTTCTTCATTCCACTCTGAAGCACTTTCAGTGTATCACACAAAAGTAATTAAAATGTTTAAGTAGGCAATCATGCATTACTTAAGGGAGTAAAATAATTCTGCTTTCACAAGGACTGAAGGTCAAAATCTATCTTCCACTAAAGCATTCTAGACAGTAGGAACTTCAATGTCAAAATGTTTACTCTTACAAAAGCTAGAAAATTCAAAACAATAGTTGAAATTCCGCACTGTTGAGGACATTCTCCCTTCCAGCTGAGTCAAGAACAGTATTAGTCTTAACTTTGAACTTCCTGTCTTAAATTAGAGAGATATCTTTCTCTAAAATTTGATGGCCAACTCTTGGCCTCATGTACACCCAGGCAACTTCATCGACTGGCTTGTCTTCATTTTACCTATCACTAGTTTTCAATTTTGGAGTTGTAAAGTAATGGGCAGTCCCTGCTTGTCCCCTCATTAATGTCCTGCAGTGACTCCATGTGCATGCTCCTTGGCCCTAAGCGGAATCCCATGAAGAGCTCCATTGAAGTTAATGGGTGGACATTGATTCATTATTTTTCAACAAGTATTATCCTACTCTTACTTTTCTATGGTTATAATTAAAGCCCTGCACGGATACAGATAAGTGGATCCGTATCCGACCTCCATCTGCAAGAAATGCTTCACGGATATCCATGTTGTATCTGCAGATGTGCATATCTGCAGATATCTACATATTTGCAGGGCTCTAGCTCTGTGCACATAAAAATATGTGGATCTGTATCCAATCTGCATCAACAAGAAATGGTCCATGGATATCCATGTTGTATCTGTGGATGCGGATATAAGGCGGATATCTGCAGATTTGCAGGCTCTAGTTATAATTAACAAAGTGCAGGTCATGACCATTTGCCAGGGCTTCTCTTCATGCAGTGTAAACTTAGGACTAGATGGTTAAAGGATATGTTGACTGCAGCAATTCCTAATACTTCAGCAATTGGGGCCTTACTCACTACCAGATTGATCCTGTAGTCAGAACATGAGATGAAGTCAGTAAGGCATCCTGCAGGAACTTGTTGTGATACTAACACGACTGGGGTTGTAGACCCCAGTGCTACAATGGACTTAAACTGGTTTCTTCTACCTGCATTGAATCCCATTGATTCAGTGGGTCTTCTTGTAGGACTAAAAGTCTACCCACTAACTTTAAGTGACATCCCATGCAGTGTTCCACTGGAGTCAAGGAGTCATTGCAAGATTTGGTTCAAATTCACAAGATTCAGGCAACTTCAGTAAGTCTCCTAGACAGTGAGGTTCCATTGTATTTCAGAAGAACTGCACATTTTGCAGTTTTTGTACCGAGGATGCGTTTCATTCATCTCATCCAAAAATGAGATATAATCAAAGAGCAACTGCTATGCAGCTCTGAGTCTATAAGCTTTATATAAGAGAGAGGTGCAATTTAGCCCTTAATTTGTACATGAATGCTTTTCTAGAAGGTATTATTCTGAGAAGTATGTTCTCTGCCATCATGCACATAACTCTGGAATTCTTTTCAATTTTTAACAGTCAAAAAGAAGAGCAAATGCTTGATGTTACTGCAAAATATTAAAGTAATGTATGATCAATATTATCAGAAGCAGAACTAGGGCCCAACATTGCATGTCCATCCATTTGAGCACATTTTAGCAGTTTGGGTTTAGAAGATTTATTTAATTAGTATTGCCCAAATATAGGATATACACCAACTATTTTCTGCATAACTGAAAAGAGAGCTAATGATATGTTGTTTCCAAATCTCCCAAAGATGGAGTCTCAGATATTGTATTAGGAGTTTGAAGGTCACATTCTGTCTTTTCACAGATAATTTTCTAGAGATCATAGCTAGCGGGAGAAAGGAGTGCCAAAAAGCTGAAAATAAATTAAGTAACATTACATAAAAGTAACAGATGGAATAAAATCTGGTAAGCACAAAGCAAAAAAACACTCCCTGGAGACTCAAAGGAGAAGTCCCAGACAACAGTTTATTAAAAGAACTTAATCCAGTAATTGAATGGCAGGAAACAAATATCCTTCTGTAAGATATTTAAAATCTGAAACAGATGTTTTAGTAACATTAATACAAGCCTCCAATCTTAGTGAGTCTCATTCTCTTTGTGTAGATAGTCATCATTTTACCCTTTTATACTAAACTGATAAAGGAAAAGCACTGTAAACATGGGATCTAGACTAAATGTTCTGCAGGCATTCTGCAGGCTTGCGAACAGGGGACAGCAAACAGGGGAGTTTGAGAGGGAAGGAGTTTGTGAAGCCCCGAGAAGGAGGTGAAGGCGATCCCCTAGCTGAAAGCAGCAAGGGACAGAGTGTTGCTTGGGTGAGGGTTTGCTAACTGTGTGTGTTTGTCTGTTTGACTTTTCCCTTACAGCTGACTTCTGTTAGTTGTTTCTTACTGTGAGTGGGGGCTGCTTGCACCATTGTTCCCTGATCACCTTTGTGCACCAGCCTCAATCAGCCTTGTGATCAGCCTTCCCCTGTGTGTTTAACAAGGGGCCAGGCCTGACCTAGGCAGAGAAGGCTTTAAAAGCCAGTGGCTGAGCGACCAGAGGGAGCTTGCGAACAGGGGACAGCAAACAGGGGAGTTTGAGAGGGAGGCTGGGGAGGAGTTTGTGAAACCATGATGGTGAAGAGGAGCCGCACTGCTGCCAGCACCCCTTCTGTCTCTTCTACCTGTGCCTGTAGCCAGACAGACATCCTGACCATAGATATCTCTACCCAGATCCTGGTGTGGACTTGCAGGGACTGCAGCCTGCAGTTCCCTGTTTCCAACGATCAGGCTGGGGAGATGAATCGATGTGACAGGTGCCTGCTGGTGGAATCTCTCAGGAGGCAGGTGGGAGAGTTACAGGAGGAGGTGTCTCGGCTTAGGAGTATCCACACCCTGGAGAAGTTCCTCGACAGCATCCACGAGGAGAAGTGCAAGATGGAGGGCACTGACCAGGTACCAGAGACTACTGCCACAACACTGGAGCTGGATGGGGAGCCTGTGGCAGGGGGAGGACACTGGCAGCTGGTTACCTCTGGCGGTAGGCAGTGCTCCACCCCTGCCCAAAACCCACCCTCTGTTGTGGTGAAGAATCATTATGCGGTGCTAGAGACAGTGAAGGAGGTGGAAGAGGAGAGGCCATGCACCCCCGAGGCTGGGAGGATCACAGCCACCACAGCTAGGAGGAAACGTAGAGTTGTGGTGGTTGGGGACTCACTTCTGAGGGGGATGGAGGCACCCATCTGTCGCCCTGACAAGATCTCTCGAGAGGTATGCTGCCTGCCAGGTGCCCGCATCCGAGACATTACGGAGGGATTGTCAAGAATCATCCGCCCCTCTGACTACTACCCCATGCTTCTCATCCATGTAGGAACCAATGATACTGCGAGAGGTGATCCTCGGCAGATCAAAGGTGACTTCAGGGCTCTGGGAGCACGGGTGAAGGAGTTTGGAGCACAGGTGGTGTTCTCCTCGATTCTTCCGGTCAAGGGTAGAGGCCTGAGCAGAGACAGGTGCATCCTGGAGATGAACGTTTGGCTGCGAAGATGGTGTCGTCAGGAGGGCTTTGGCTTCCTCGACCATGGGTTGCTGTTTCAGGAAGAAGGACTGCTAGGCAGAGATGGACTCCATCTTTCGAGGAAGGGGAAGAGCATATTTGGACGCAGACTGGCTGACCTAGTGAGGAGGGCTTTAAACTAGGTCTGAAGGGGGAAGGAGACCAAAGCCCACAGGTAAGTGACTATGTGGGAGACCAGGGGGATGGGATGGAACTTGGGGGGTGCCGGGACTGTAACTACAGGGATAGAAGAGAGGATAATTGGAACATGCGGGGGGAATCAAATAACTTTCTTAGATGCTCTAATGAAGCCCTAATGCCTGAGGCAGGTGGGGGAGGTCAACACCAAAAGAAAATCCAGGGAGGTAGATACAATAGAATTGAAAGTCAAAATGGGAAAGTAGGGCAATCAGCTGGGTATCTTAGGTGCCTATACACAAATGCAAGGAGCCTGGGAAACAAGCAGGAGGAATTGGTAGTACTAGTGCAGACAAAGAACTATGACATGATTGGGATAACAGAGACGTGGTGGGATAGTTTGCATGACTGGAGCTCTGCAATAGATGGGTATAGACTGTTCAGGAAGGACAGGCAGGGAAGGAAAGGGGGAGGAGTAGCACTATATGTAAAGGAGCTCTATGACTGCTCAGAGCTTCATTATGAAAGTGGAAACAAGCCAGTTGAAAGTCTGTGGGTTAAGTTTAGAGGGGAGAGCAACAAGGGGAATGTTGTGGTAGGTGTCTGCTACAGACCACCAGATCAGAAGGAGGAGGTGGATGAGGCATTCTGTGGACAACTTACAGAAGTTTCTAGAGCACAGGCCCTGGTTCTCATGGGGGACTTCAATTACCCTGACATCTGCTGGAAGGCCAATACAGCAGTGCACAGGCAATCCAGGAAGTTTCTGGAGAGTGTTGAGGACAACTTCCTGGTACAAATGCTGGAGCAACCAACGAGGAGCCTTGCACCTCTCGATCTGCTGCTCACAAATAGAGAAGAATTTATCAGGGAAGTAGAGGTCAATGGCAGCCTGGGTAGCAGTGACCATGAAATGATTGAGTTCAAGTTGATGATTAAAGGAAAGAAGGAAAGAAGCAAAACGCAGACCCTGGACTTCAGAAAAGCAGATTTTGTCTCCCTCAGGGAACTGATGGGCAGGATCCCTTGGGAGGCTGATCTGAAGGGGAAAGGTGTCCAAGAGAGTTGGGTGCATTTTAAAGAAACCCTGCTAAGGGCACAGGAAGATACAATTCCGATAAGGAGAAAGCACAGCAAATGTGGAAGGCGCCCACTGTGGCTTAACAGAGAGCTCTGCACTGAGCTGAAGCATAAAAAGGACGCTTACAGGAAGTGGAAGCTAGGACAGATGACTAAGGAGGCATATAAAGACATTGCTCGGGACTGCAGTGATAAAATCAGAAAGGCCAAAGGACAAATGGAGTTGCGACTAGCAAGGGATGTGAAGGATAACAGGAAGGGGTTCTACAAGTATATCAATAACAAGAAGAGGATCAGGGATGGTGTAGGTCCCTTACTGAATGGGGCAGGCATCCTCGTGACAGAGGATGAGGAAAAAGCTGAAGTGCTCAATGCTTTTTTTAGTTCAGTTTTCACAAGCAAGGTCAGCTCCCAGCCCACTACACTAGGTACGGGGGACTGGGGAGAAGAAGAGAGGCCCTTGGTGACAGAAGGTCAGGTTAGGGACTGCTTAAAGAAACTAGATGTGCACAAGTCCATGGGGCCGGATGAACTGCATCCGAGGGTGCTGAGGGAGCTGGCTGATGAGATAGCAGTACCGTTGGCCATTATCTTTGAAAACTCGTGGCGAATGGGGGAGGTGCCAGAGGACTGGAAAAAAGCAAATATAGTACCTATCTTCAAGAAAGGCAAAAGGGAGGATCCAGGGAATTACAGACCTGTCAGCCTCACCTCAATCCCTGGAAAAATCATGGAGCAGCTTCTCAAAGAATCCATCCTGAAACACTTGGAGGAACGTAGAGTAATCAGGAACAGTCAGCATGGATTTACCAAGGGTAAATCATGCCTGACCAACCTCATCGCCTTCTATGATAAGATGACTGGATTTGTGGATGCGGGAAGAGCCGTTGATGTGATATACCTTGACTTTAGCAAGGCTTTTGATACGGTTTCCCACAGCATTCTCATTGGCAAATTAAGGAAGTATGGGTTAGATGCATGGACTGTAAGGTGGATAGAAAACTGGCTAGAACAACGGTTTCAGCGCGTAGGAATCAATGGCTCCATGTCAAGTTGGCAGGCAGTAACAAGTGGTGTGCCCCAGGGGTCGGTCCTGGGGCCAGTTCTGTTCAATGTTTTCATTAATGATCTGGATGATGGGATAGATTGCACACTTAGTAAGTTTGCAGATGATACCAAACTGGGGGGAACGGTAGACACCCTAGAGGGCAGAGACAGGATTCAGGGAGACCTAGACAAACTGGAGCAGTGGGCCAAGAGGAATCTCATGAGGTTCAACAAGGATAAGTGTAAAATCCTGCACTTGGGACGAAAAAACCCCATGTACTGCTACAGGCTGGGGAGTGATCAGCTAAATAGCAGCACTGGAGAAAAGGACCTGGGAGTCATGGTGGATGGGAAGCTGGATATGAGTCAGCAGTGTGCTCTTGCTGCCAAAAAGGCCAATGGCATACTGGGCTGCATCAGAAGAAGTGTTACCAGCAGATCGAGGGATGTGATCATTCCCCTCTATTCTGCACTAGTGAGGCCACATCTGGAATACTGTGTCCAGTTTTGGGCTCCCCACTACAAAAAGGACATGGACAAATTAGAGAGAGTCCAGAGGAGGGCAACCAAAATGATCAAAGGGCTGGAGCACAAGCCCTATCAAGAAAGACGGAAGGAACTAGGCTTATTTAGCCTGCAGAAGAGAAGACTGAGGGGGGATTTGATAGCAACCTTCAACTACTTGAAGGGTTGCTCCAAGGAGGAGGGAGCTCGACTGTTCTCGGTAGTAACAGAGGGCAGAACAGCTGGGGCAGTCCAGGCTGGATATTAGGAAAAACTTCCTTACTAGGCGAGTGGTGAAGCATTGGAATAAGTTGCCTAGGGAGGTGTTCAAGTCCCAGCTGGACAAAACACTGACTGGGATGATCTAATGGGAGTGGTCCTGCTTTTTTTGGCAGGGGGTTGGACTAGATGACCTCGTGGGGTCCCTTCCAACCCTATGATTCTATGATTCTATGATACCCTAACATAAACAACAGCAGGGCTACGATGCATGCTGCTGATCACTTCTTTGGTATTTTCATCTTATTGCATCCCATCTTTCGTCCTTGGTCTGCTTAGACTAGAAGCTTCTTGGGTCATGGATGCAGTCTCTGTTGTCTGCAATATTCCTGGCATGTGAACTCCAAATTAGGAATAAAAAAGGAACACAGATAATATACATTCTTGTCACCAAGAGATTGCAAAGTCCATCCCAGAGTGAAGGCTTAGTGAATTTGAGCTCTGCAAGGTGAAGCTAGACTAATTATCTGTGTTGCCATTCTGGTCTCTAAATTGAGCCTCTGAAAGGAGGTTTTTCAAAATTTCATCTAGTATCTTAAAGTGCAAGTATGGGAACATGGGACTGACAGGTAGAGGGCTACTATGTGGAGGAACTTTAGCCATAATAGTTGCCTAATTAAAATAGGATCAGCATTCTTAAGGAATAATATGCACACTGGGATATGACAGAGTGTAGTACGCAGATTCTTGTCCACATCTAGGAAGTAGTTTATGTTTGCTATTTAGAGTGTCTTTTAGAGAGTCTCCTGAATTGTCAGCAACAGGATTTATTGACAAGTAACATGTAGAGCTACAAGCAAAGCAACCTGAAACTAGCTAGTCCAGAGGCTGTCTGATTCCCATTTTTTGGCAATTATCCCACAACCACACACTCTGCAAAGAAGCAGATATCCTTGTTAAATGGTGTTTCTGTAAAGGTACGGTAAGTCAGAGAAGCTCAGTTTAAAACACTTCAGCTACTGCCTCTATGGTAAAAGCCCTTATCAACTTCCCAGCAATGAAGCAACTAAGAGTTTGGCACAGTCAGTTATAACACTTGGTATCTAGAAGAACTCAGAATTGTAGGTACAGGGGGAAGAGGCCTTAACATTTCCACCCCACCATCCACCCCAAGTGAAAAATATTTTAAAGCCAAGTGTTCACTGGGCAAAGCACTGCATGTTCATTGGAGCATTAAAAGATTTCATGCTTACTAATATTGACTGCCTTGGGACTGAACTACGCCAGCAACCTCAATGACGTAGAACAGTGGTTTTCAATCTCTTGTCTGCAGACCCTAAAAGGGCACAAGGAATAAACACTGGATTGCTCCCACCATTTTTCTCCATACCAAGCAGCAGTCATAGAGCTTTTCCATGACCAGTTCTGCAGCTTTGGGCAGAGGATTCCATTCCTCAGTCCTGCAGCTTTTGACTCAAGACGGCCTCCCACACAGGACTTGTTCCATACTCAAGATTTCACCCTCAAAACTGTTTCCATTCTGGTTTATGAAACTGTAAGTTTTCAAGTTCCTTCATTATTAAATGGCTTCCATAACCTCAGATCTCATGACGGAATCTATCTTTTTCTAATTTGACATGTAAATAGAAAAATAAAATGTATGACAGTTACTACTTGCAGCTACAGGTATGCATCTTGGACTGCCAAATTAAGAAATTAGGCAAATATCATTCTGTAAATTCACCCATCTTCAAAGTATCTGACGAAGTGGGATTTTCTCCCACGAAAGCTCACGCGAAAAATAAATCTGTTAAAGTGCCACATGACTCCTTGTTTTTTTGCTGGACTAGACTAACATGGCTATCCCTTTGGAAAATAACTACAAGGCATATTAAATCTGCCAGGATCCTTTAGGAGAAAAGACATTTCTTCAGATATTTTGCTCTCTTCATATGATATGGCAATAATACATGACAATAGCAAGTTCAGATCAATTTATGCCCAGGAAGGAGGCAACGCTGTCAAATCCTGGTTGAAAATTTGCAACTCATTGTGATCAGAGTAAATTATACAAAAAAAAGTACTTGAAAACAGAAAATCAGTAACTTGAAATAAATGCAATATCTCATGCATATAATGATGTGATCTTCACCAAAGGGAGTAGTGGAAATAACTGAAATTTTTCCTGTAGGTGATTTTTTTACCTCAGGAGACTTGCAAGTATAAAAAGTCCTTTAATAAAACATGGTACCTAATTGAGAAGGATAGTTTTACTTTAAAGGTAAGCCTGAACTACATCGCTGCATGACCCCATTCCTTCATATTTCCATATTGTATACATTACTGAGCATCTGGATGTTTCCCTACGCACTTAGGAGATGCCAGATGTTCAGACTCATCTATAGAATAATGAACCAAATCATAATACCAAGAGCTCCACTGAAGTCAGTGAATTCTTCCATTATTTTACTATGAGTTGTACCATATCAAGCCCCAGCACAGACCACCTATGAATCTAGAGACATCTTCAATTCATCTGTGCTTCAAACACAGACCAAACCTGAATGAACTTGCTACTAAAATCAACAGTGTTTTTTGTGCCACAGAAGTGATTTGGCCTGGAGAAATTTTGTGTGTTTGCTGAAGGTTGTTACAAGCTGGGATAGTGACAGCACCATGCAGAGCACCCTTGGGAATCAATTCCATATTGATCTGACCTGAAAAGTGTGATATTTTGGTTCACTCAGTTCTAATCAGTGTGCTGCAGTTTGTGAAATCATGGTTTTTCTTGCTGCTATATCCATGTTTTCTTAAGCTTAGCTACATTCTAACACATACAAGTTACCTGTTAATGTGATACTGGCATACTACATGAGATACCCAATCTTGGGACAGGGAAAGAAACAGCTGACCTAGCACTTTTATGACAGTGGCTCCCAGAATTTTACTGTAAGTGAAATACAGATACTAAAGCTGTGCCAATAAGGCATTCTGAAATACAAAGTTTCCTAGTCAAACCTGAGATGCTAACTTTTCATATTTCACTCAATCTCCTTTGGAAAATATAAGTAAAAGACCAGCTACAGAGCCAGCCCAATAGTCTAGTGGATGTAACTTTTATTTAAGCTTAATCTATTGCTCTTAGGGCTCACAAGGGACAGAATTATTGCAAAGGAAGCATGTTTGGTTCCAGAATGCAGGGGGAAACTCCTCCCTGGACTCCTGAGTAGTGCCCATCAACAGACTTAAGAGAAGCACAAATAATAGGAAAGGAAAAAACAGGCAAAAAAACAAGCCTTCCTTTCCCTCAGGGAGCTTTTGGCAAGCTGCAATCTGTCTAGTGTCCCCAGGTGAGCTATTAGCTAACATACAGTAGGCATAAAATATACCATATTAACAAGCATTATGCACTTATTAACATAAGTATTGAAGTTGCATACAAACTGAATGAATTATGCTCATCACAATTCTGCTCAGCCACTGCAAGTATCCCACCATACTTTGCAAAGCAGACATCAGCTTTCGCATTAGAAAACAGGAAGACTTTTAGGCTATGCCTATGCGTCCCAAACTTAGCTCAAATTTGTTAATTTGAATGACTAAATTCAAATATAGTTCAAACTACATTCAAATTTATTAGTTCAAATTAACAACATGGACTGAGTCAAATTACAGTTAATTCAACTTAACCCACTTTGTTAATTTGAACTAACTGCCCTTAGTTCGAACTAACAAAGTGGACTTAAATGTCCACACTGTGCCAGGTTCACAACTAAGGATCGAACAAAGGGCTCAGTTTGACCTACAGGGCCAGTCTTACTAGTTCAAACTAAGTTTTCATTAGTTCGAATTAAGGAATTCCTTAATTCAAACTAACTTGCAAGTGTAGACATAGCCTTATAGTCCAAGAACATAAATAGCGTGCCCTAGCACAGGTTAGATGTACCTCTATGCCCAGCTGGTTTGGAATGTAACACCCAAAACAAAGTTAAGGAACTGCTACAAACCAGTGGGTTGGATTTTAGTAGCATGTACAGAATGTTGTCACTCTAATGCTACTATCAGCAGTGTACATAGCTAAAGAACACCTTTAAGGGGCACATGCTATAATATAAGAATGTACCGTGGAAGGAGAGCATATACGTGTTTCCTTTTTGCATTGTACTGTTTGTCTTTAGACAAATTAGTTTGGCCACATTCAGGACGTTCAAGATCAAATAACTGAACCAACCATCTGATGTATCAGAGCACAGTTCCAGACCACTGAGGTTGTGTCACCCTTGCCCTGCTACCTTGTGTGCCTTACAATGTCTTGTGAGGTAGCTCACACCTGGGCCACTCAAACAGTCTTCTAGCCTGCCAGATGCACATGGCTCCTACCAGCCTTAATTATACTGCAGGGTGACAAGTCTCAAAAAAATGTATACCCTTTATTGCCCTGTCCACTCCTGGATAGTCTGAATATTTTGGGTTATTCCTTTAGGAATACAATATCAGCATATTATCTTAAGATGTAGTTATGCAGACACATCAATTTAAACACTGTTTTAGATAAAAATCTCTTTATAGTTAACAAACGTGTTTTATGCCTCATAACTTAAGTCAGAAATGCTTACTAGAAACTAGAGTCAAGTTATGAGATTTACTGATGCCTAACTATTAGATTCAAGCAAAGTGTTTCACCACATGCTCCTACAGATTAGTGCCAAACTCAAATCAGTACTCCTCCCCCAGAGCCCAGGGCCTGCTTCCTTTATCTCTTCAGGTGTAGTGAATAAGATATGTAAGGGAGAAGGTGCCTTTGGCTGTGTTTGTCCTTCCTTTTTATAGTTTTTCAAGAGGGAGACTGAAACATTTCTAGCTAGCACTAGGAGACAAACTATTTATGTGGAAGGATTCTGGTTTTCCCTTTTTGAACTTCCTGCCTTAAACCTATTCACGGGTTAAATGCAAATTAAGCAGAGCACATGTTCCTTTGTTTAGGACAGACCTGCTTGGTAACTTCTATTAGGGCAAGATTGTGGGATTTGGAACATGTTATCATACAGGAGTATCTTAACTTCATATCCAGTGTTGACACATATTTTAAAAGGACAACACTGCTCAACAAATTGTGAGCTTTCAAATGATGCCTTATGAGACATCCTTTATACAAGGATTAGCGTAGTGGAAAATGTGAATACAGAGATATATTTTGTTACAGGATGTTGTCAAACTGGTGACTCCTTTTATCAATATAGTCAGAAAATGTCTTGAGGCAGTCATTGGGGATTCAGCCCACCTTCCTCTGAGACAATCTAAGCCCCTCCATAATTGCAAAAATGGCAAATGAAAGAAACTCAGCTAAATGAAGTTTGCAGCAGACCTCTCTTTCCAGCAAGGTGCCACAGATCTGCACCCTCAGTAGTTCAGAGTAGACTGAGTTTGGCCCACAATCTACTCAGGAGGCTCAAAATGGCCATAATCATGCAAATAGTCTGTCCTCCACTCTTCTCTCTAGGAAGAGAGGTTGGTCTGTCTGTCTGTCTGTCTCTAAGTACTGCTCTCCAGTGAGCTGGACGTTTTCCTTTTTATAGCCCTTTTTCCAGGCCTGAAATGCCTTACAGGTATGGCAAGGCAGGGTTGCTCAAGCCAACAGCTGCTCTTTAACATCTTTCTATTTAGTGAAGTGGCCTGTGCACTGGACTAGACTCAAGCCTACTTATTACTTAGTAGAAACAAGTCAAGAAATTAGTTTTTATTAACATCCAGAGAGACACAGCTTTTGATTCCTCTCACTTATCCTTTACATTTAAAGGACTTGACAGCTGTTATGTATAACTGGCCACTCCATTCCTACCTACAGTGGTCTCCAAGGACAGATTTGAACTGCACAATCTGCAGTAATGATCCATGCAAGGAAACAGACAAAAAGGACATATAAAAAATCCTTGGGTTTGGGGACAGCACTGAAAGGACAATCAAACAAAAAGAAGAAATGAGTCCAGAATTAACATACAGACCAATAACATTATCCTTCATGTACGAGCTCTTGAAATAGGTTCACCAATTCCAGACAAAGGCAGTTACCTACAATACTCAAATGTTTATACTGACAAAACTATCCCAACCTCGAATGTGTCAGTAATGATTAAACAAACAAGGAGTCCTGTGGCACTTAAAGACTAACAAATTTATTTATCATATGGGCTTTTGTGGGAGAAAATGCCACTTTTTAGAACCTATATTTAGCCTATGTGGTTGCAGATCTACTAACTCTCTCCCCACTGTGCTTCCAAAGTTACCATAGTATTAACATGAATTTAGTGCCTGTTGAGCTGTGCGTTGAGATATGCAGGAGGTGCAAACACTATCATGCAGAGGACCCACATGAGTTCCACTTCCTCACACATGCCTATAGTGAGACTTGTAGAACAGAATTTTCCCTTAAGTATAGATTTCAGTGTAAAAACTGCCATGATATTTATGCTCAGCTCTTCAAAAATAGTTAGGCACCAACTTGATGATTTGTGTGGAAATCAGAAGCCTAAATACCTTTGAAGATCTGGATCTGTGTGACAAATGGACCAGGAAAGATCACCATAGTTGATTATGCAAGTGCTGCAAAGTATGACCATTACCAGAAACTGGTCCAATCAAACATCTTCTGGCAACCTTAAGGCTAATATGCTCAAGTAGTACTTAGGTGCCCAATTTCCACTGAAATCAAAATAAGATGCCTAGATATGTTTGAAGATTTGAGCTTTAGTGCTTCTAGAATAGGTTTGATTTAAGCAGCTTCTACTCAAGGTTATACATGATAGTGCTTACAGAAGTTGCCATTTAAATTGGTTATTTTCCCTGGTTCGTTTCACACAAATAAGTTATGTCATGAGAGTTAACAGTTTTTTTATACATCAAACTTTGTTAAGTTTACTGTTAAAACTAGAGGCAGAAAAGAACTAACAGCTCTCTTTCTGTCTTTCCTGACAGACATTTTACAGTGGCAGGCAATGCTGACCAGCATTTTTACTGACAGTCTTAAGTTTACTGACTGCTGGCACCGTTGACTTGAAGATGAAATAATCTAATGGTGAAGAATGATCATTGCAGAGGCTGATAAGGTTGTCAGAATGCTTGGAAATTCAAAACATCATTTTGATCAAGAATCAAGAGTGTGATAAAAAGTTTATTAAAAAAAATCTTTTAAGTAGCACAAGCATAGGTTTTCCATTTCAAAACGTTTTGCAATACTGATTGTCAGTGGAACACTATTGATTTCATTAGCCTTTTGATCAGAGCCAGGTTGTACTTGATTTTTATACGGAGGTACAGAAGGGAATAGGGACCCATCCTTGACACTGGCATGGGCCATGTAAGTGCGAGACAGAAGAGATTTCTTTGTACCACACCTACTATTGTGGTAACCCTTCAGGAAGGGGCTCTGGAATGGGAAATCTCAGCCATGATTCCATAATGAAGTTTTACTCTGAATGCTCCATTGTGGAGCATTGTGATGAAAGGCAACAGAGCAATCCAAAATATAAATCCCCACACTCCAATGAAATTAGGGCAACTCATGTGCTACCTAACCAACTCTGGCCCTTGACAGTTCTCCTACTACAATTCCTTGGAAGCACAGCTACACTGAGTCACATTACCAGAGATTCCTCCTGGCTATACCTGCCCCAGGGAGCCCTAGAGATAATGGGGAAAGGAAGGGAGTCTTTGGAAGACAGGTATCCTGGAAAGAGAAGTCCAACAAATCTCTCCAAGAAAAGTCATTCCATGGAATTTTTAAGTGACTGCTGCATTTAGCAATTTACAAATAAAATAATTGCATTGGGATGGGAAGAGTGGTTAGGGAGAAAGAATGTTGAGCATCTGTTTCCTGTAACTATTTCCTATAAATGTAGTTTCAAAAATTGTATCTTGGAGCAGCTATTCTTCCATTTATGAATTAGTGTCTCCGCATCTCTCATTCAGACTGGATTAAGCCACTCAAAGGAAATGTAACTGGATTCCATTACCCACATTCTGGATTTAACAATTCACTTACTCCTAGGGACACCCCCTTATGACAGCATCTGTGTATCAACTTTCATCCAGCCTAGCACCCCCTTCCGGTGACTTGCATCAAAGCCAGGGATGGATTTCCAAGAAGGCATAGTAGGCAGGTGCTTAGGGGCACTGACATGCTAGGGGTACAAGAAAGCGGCAGATTACCATGCTGACCAACAGGTGCTGGAATTCTGGCCCCACTCCTTGGTCCTCATCTCCTCTGAGGTCCTGCCTCTTGGCCAGGCTGGAAGGTAGTGATGAGCGTTTTCCCCCTTCCCAGAACTGTCTGAAACCATCACTCTGGGCCCTCTCTCACCTTTCCCACCCCACTTCCCACATCCAGAAGACACAAAAGTCAATTGTATGCAGGGGGCACTATAGATACTGTACCTAGGGGCACACAGGTATAAATCCAGTCTTACCCATGGATATTCTCATCCTGCAAGATGCAGGGAACTATCTCCAGACAGATCGCAACATGGTTTTCTCTTTACAGGGTAGCCCAGTCCTTCTGGACCAACTGACTTTACACTCTCCCAGGCAGTCTTCTGAAATTCGCAATCTATGCCATTTGCCGCATAGCTGAAAAGGGAATTAAGGCCTGCCTATTACTCTAGGTTCCAATCTGGAGGCCTTCTTTGTAGCTAAGTCTCACCCTCACCGTTCTTTCATTGGGATACTTCCTAATCAGTGGAAGGCAGTGTTCCTTCCTGTAAGTCATCTGGGTAAACCCATTTTTATCATAGACAGGATGCCAAGTGTTTTTTTCTCCCTCAAGGGAGGGTGAAGAGGTAGATAGGAGGAAACCAAGAGCAACTGTATGCTGTCTCTCTCCCTGCAGCCCCATTATGCTATAAACTGTCTGGCTTCACAGTTTACCCAGCTTTTAGTAATTTGCAAATCCAGCCTGATTCAATCTGAAGTTAATTGGCCCCATCTGAGTCTCTTAGGTCCCTTCCATGCTGTGTGAGGTGGACCCCTCATTATAGTGCACACCTAATACATATACTTGTAAAAGAGGAGAGAGGCAAGTTCATCATTTTCATAAACAAAAGATCAATCCCATGTCTCAGTTTTGAGCTGTATAGTTCAAAGATCTAGACACTGATACAGTCCCCATGAATTCTGCCTCAATCCTTCTGTTATTCTACAGCCCAAAGAGGGTACAGATTGTGACATTAAATCATTGTTTACTGGCAAGGGAGTTCACAAGATTAGTCTGATGGAGAAGGGTTTGTTTAATTTTCTGATAGGTCATTTTGATATTTTCTCCTTTACCCTACATGTATTTTTGACAGACATTTCATGTCGTTAGGGTCCAAAAGCTTCTCAAAGTCTTCAAGACGCATTAAATGTCTTACAGCAGTTAGCTAACCAAAGAGGAAAAATGCAATTGCTAGACTTTCAGGATTTTATTATTTACAAAGAGGCTAAGTAGGATGCCTTGTAGTCACAATTGTAGATTTACTCTGTCTAGCAGTATGCAAATGGAAAAAGAGTACCCAGAACAATATCAAATATACTTTGTTGAATGCTTCCTATAATGGGATATGACAACCCTTAGTTAGAAATAAAATAAGAACAACCATGCTGGGTCAAACCAATAGTCCAACTGGGCCACCATTCTTTCTCCAATAGTGGCCAAAATAGATCCAAAGGTCTTTGCCAAAAATAGTGTCCAGGGGTTTTCTCTTTGACTCTTAAAGTTCATTCACATTACATATGTAGTTCTGTGTGTTATGTGGCAGTTATAACTATGGGATAAATTTCAAAACCATGTGATAACCAGCACCAATGGCTATTACGGCCCAGAAGTAAAAATGCAGTTTATCACTCAGCTTTGAACCCCACATCTACACTCCCACCATCTCTCATTGAACACTTACATTCCAACTCATATGGAACTTTCAAGATGCTTCCACTTTTAAAAAGCCAACCTGCCAGGGAAGTGTTCCTTCCTTTCTCCCAAATATTCAGTTCATACATTCACAGTTCTCCCCTGAACTGAGCCAACAGACAGGATAGGCCATCTACAGTCAAGGTTTCAGCTGTAATATCTCAATTTCTTTATTCTAATTTTTGTGGGTTACTTACCAAAACAAAACACTGTATCTGGTGGCACTTTTAAAGAGTAACAAAATTTTTTATTGCATGAGCTTTCATAGGAGAAAATCCCACTTTGTCAAAGCATCCAACTAAGCAGCATTTTCTCCCATGAAAGCTCACACAATCAATAATTTTTGTTAGTATTTAAAAGTGCCACCAGCTTCCTTGATTGTTTTGCTGGGCTAGACTAACATGGTTTCTCCTTTGGAACTTACCGAAACAAGTGTTCTTCTCTGAATGGCCTGTCCTGCATATTCCCACTGAAAGATTTTTTTGCCCTTCTATTTGGTAAAAGAACTCACAATAAAGCAATAAGAGGCTGTGGCAGGGTGGGTAGGAAAGAGTGCATGCATCTCTACTCCAACAGAGAACTAAAGTTGTTTACAGGATTAGTTATTTCCTTATCACTACCTAGTTCCAATGCAGCACTATTCAGTAATCTCAAAGGCCTTACAAAGGAAGTCATTTACAGATGTGGAGACAAGTGAAATCATTTGTCTATATGGTCACCCAAAAGCAGAGTCAAGAATATAACCAAGTCTGAGTCTCAGTCCAGTGCACAATGTGGAAGAATAACGTGGCTGAAGCCTAACAGTGTGCTGAGGCCTAACAGCATTGAGACACAAATCGCTCAGTAGGTGGGGGGGGAGAGCTGCAGTTTCTCTGTTCCACTAGCATGCCTGAGAGAGGGCCAGTAGATAAGGTACACTGTAAAGAGCTTCGCTGCGTCTCTGTCCGTGCTTCAACGGCAAGCTGTGTACTGAAATTTGGAGACAGAAGGTGTTTGGATTTGCCTGCAGAATTCTAAAAGTCAGCCTTCCCAGATAAAAGAAAACCTGTTTGGGCCAGCTCAATGGCGAGGCCAGAGACCTGTGGTGCAGATGAATTATGATTGGAGGTTTTGTGGGGGTAAGGCGGATCAAAAGAAGGGGCTGTAACTGGGGGAATTTTGGTGCAAAAAGAATGGACCCAGAATTTAATTTGCTATACAGCAATAGTTTATGCTTTGTAATATGATGTAATATGTTATTATATATGAATAATGTACACTATTCTCGGGGCCCTTGGGCCCGCAGCTGTGTAAAATAAAGCTCCACTCCTCACTAAGTTTGTGGCCCCTGCTTACTGAGAATTCTTCTACAACAATCTACTAGACCATCTTTTTTCCTCATTCCCAATATTAGCTGCATCAATCCCTCCTGTTAGAGGTTAGTTACTCAAAAGAAGGGCTGCAAAGTACTACCAATTGAAAAGTGACTAAATCACAATTTTCCTCACTAGAAGACATTCAGACATCCTTCACACATATACCCACCAATCCCAGGGTTAAGAGGAGTGGTCAACAGTGTATCTTTTAACCTGTAAGAGGAGAATCAGTGACAGCAGCAGTATCTTACTACTTTCCATGGTTTGAGACATTGCCAAACCACCACCACCCTTTTTTTTGTAATGAAACTGTCAAGATTTTCGTAGTTTGATTGTATAGTCACAGCTGTCATAACTTTGCCACCTCATGCATGACAGCTGCAGACCAAAAATTCTAAGAAACCTTAAAATAAGTAAGGGGTTAGATGCCAGTAATGAA
The DNA here is from genome assembly GCA_007922195.1 of Podocnemis expansa. Taxonomy (NCBI): domain Eukaryota; kingdom Metazoa; phylum Chordata; order Testudines; family Podocnemididae; genus Podocnemis; species Podocnemis expansa. The sequence goes on from ML681966.1 coordinate 27,754,250, forward strand.
AGATATGTGTTTTAGCATAAAAAGCCATTGTAAGACCACAGTATTTAAAAATATTCCACCAGGCCTTTTGGAATGATCGAGTCAGATTACAGTAGTACCAAAATGAAACCATTAATGAATCACATCCCAGATACATTAGTGTTTCATAGAAGGAGAGGCACTCTGTAATATAATTGCACTTCTCTTCAATAATTCAAATTGCAAAACGTGGTGGGGGGGGGAGCACGAGTTATTCTCAGCTGAAAGGTATGGAGAAATGAATTATCACCACATTTGGGTCATCCTGAGAGGTCTTCTTTGTTAACTCTTTCCCATCGTAAGGAAAGTCATACTTACCAGCTCCTGTAATCCCCAAAACAGAATCCATTGCAAGTACAGTTTTCTATTACTCAGCTAGGAAAGAGTGCCAATTAACTCCACTATAGACCTTGTTATGGAAGTTATCCAGAAGGTACTCAGATGCTATGGTGATAATTAGCAATTAAAAGTTTAAGACAGACAAATGTGATCTGAAGCCTATGAAAGTAATATAGAACTAGTTTGAAAAAAAATAACAGAGTCATGCCTTTGTTTGTAATCCATACTTGAATTCTGGAATCCTCTGTTTAGTCACAGAATAGATACAGTGTAGCCAACAGTAGGTCAAGCAACTCTTTATTATTCCACTAACCTATTGCATTTGGAGACAGCAATTTCCTTTCTATAGCCTTTTAAACCTTAGTCTCTATAGAGGCCACCAACAAAGAAGTTAGCTTGTTTGTGATAGGGTCCAAAAATCTCACTTCTTAGGATATGTCTGTACTGATGGCTGCAAATTTGCCGCTGTCAATTCGCCCTTCCAGGAGGAGATTGTGGCAAATATGAACTTACTGCACCTCTCCTGGAAGCCGATCCTGGAAGTCCTGGGGGTCAGGGGCATAGGGGAAAGCCGACTGCAAGCAATTTGTAGTTAGCTTTCCCATGATGTATACCACTGGCTTAAAAAGTCACCACCAGTGGTCAACTGCCACCAAAAAAGGCCCAAGTGTAGACTAGGGCTTAGAGGACACAAAACAGGCATGAGTGGTAAGTTCTGTCACTAGCAGTCTGGTCTTGTTCAGATTCGTGATATAGACATGAAAGACTTAGTCCTTTACAAGTCTATTTAGCCACCCTTCTCCCAAACATTTTTTATTTAATATTAACTACCATTTTATCATAAATGGAACAAAGGATTTAACTAAAAGTTGTTTCTTCTGGGGGAAAAAAGTTAAATGATATAAAGATGCCTGCATACACAAAACAAGGTCCAAATAGTCATGTGACCTTATCATTAACACAGCTTGACCTCTGAGTCATCCCCCGGAAGCCCAGCCCAGTCCCGCCCAGCACTACCTCAGTTTCTTCTAGGACTTTCAGATAAAATACACATACGGAACAAGCTTTCCCCAGCTTGTAAGATAGCTTTCAAACATTAAATGCTGGGAAACTTTGGGAACAAGCAAGTGTTTTCTGTATTTCATAGAATCATCATAGAATCACAGAATCATAGGGTTGGAAGGGACCCCACGAGGTCATCTAGTCCAACCCCCTGCCAAAAAAAGCAGGACCACTCCCATTAGATCATCCCAGTCAGTGTTTTGTCCAGCTGGGACTTGAACACCTCCAGAGATGGAGATTCTACCACCTCCCTAGGCAGCTGATTCCAATGCTTCACCACTCACCTAGTAAGGAAGTTTTTCCTAATATCCAGCCTGGACCGCCCCAGCTGTAACTTGAAACCATTGCTTCTCGTTCTGCCCTCTGTTACTACCGAGAACAGTCGAGCTCCCTCCTCCTTGGAGCAACCCTTCAAGTAGTTGAAGGTTGCTATCAAATCCCCCCTCAGTCTTCTCTTCTGCAGGCTAAATAAGCCTAGTTCCTTCAGTCTTTCTTCATAGGGCTTGTGCTCCAGCCCTTTGATCATTTTGGTTGCCCTCCTCTGGACTCTCTCTAATTTGTCCATGTCCTTTTTGTAGTGGGGAGCCCAAAACTGGACACAGTATTCCAGATGTGGCCTCACTAGTGCAGAATAGAGGGGAATGATCACATCCCTTGATCTGCTGGTAACACTTCTTCTGATGCAGCCCAGTATGCCATTGGCCTTTTTGGCAGCAAGAGCACACTGCTGACTCATATCCAGCTTCCCATCCACCATGACTCCCTGGTCCTTTTCTCCAGTGCTGCTATTTAGCTGATCACTCCCCAGCCTGTAGCAGTACATGGGTTTTTTTCATCCCAAGTGCAGGATTTTACACTTATCCTTGTTGAACCTCATGAGATTCCTCTTGGCCCACTGCTCCAATTTGTCTAGGTCTCCCTGAATCCTGTCCCTGCCCTCTAGGGTGTCTACCGTTCCCCCCAGTTTGGTATCATCTGCAAACTTACTAAGTGTGCAATCTATCCCATCATCCAGATCATTAATGAAAACATTGAACAGAACTGGCCCCAGGACCGACCCCTGGGGCACACCACTTGTTACTGCCTGCCAACTTGACATGGAGCCATTGATTCCTACACGCTGAAACCGTTGTTCTAGCCAGTTTTCTATCCACCTTACAGTCCATGCATCTAACCCATACTTCCTTAATTTGCCAATGAGAATGCTGTGGGAAACCGTATCAAAAGCCTTGCTAAAGTCAAGGTATATCACATCAACGGCTCTTCCCGCATCCACAAATCTAGTCATCTCATCATAGAAGGCGATGAGGTTGGTCAGGCATGATTTACCCTTGGTGAATCCATGCTGACTGTTCCTGTTTCCTTCTTTTGCATCCTTGAATGAGCTACACAATCTTCAAAATGCTGGGAGCATCAGAGTTCACATCAGTGCTAAACCCCATAAGGTAATACTTAGAACATGAAAATGCCATCATAACTAGGGTTTTAGGTTAACACTTATAAATCCTGATGAAGAAGTAATTCAATAAGTCTTTGAAAACAGATTTTTTTTTTAAATGTACACTTAACTAAACTAACTTTCAGGTAATTTTCAAAGTGATCACTGATGTTCTGGCAGGATCTAATAAGCCCTATTCTCAGTAGTAGTTCATTTCCAGAAGCACAGAACTTTGGAGGAAACCAGTTCTTCAGGTACTCTGAGGGTGTAAGCATCACAAGGAAGCACAACTTCCCCAAGTTGCTCCACCAATGTACTGTACTTTGATGGAGATGCATCCCACTTCAAGGTGAAAGAGGATAGCTCACGCTGCATGCCAACTCAATCCTTAGACTTTCTACTGAGACAACCAACATAGAGTCAATTTGTGCCAAACAGAATGGTGGCTTTAGTGATATGGGCTACTTGGACCTCTACTGAGATTACTAGGTCATTTGGCTTGGTAGATCAGTCACCGGCTCACAGCCCCACAAGAGAAAGTCTTATGGAATGTAATAAGAATTAAGCCAAGCAGTTTATGTAAAAATTAATAAGGTGTCACACTTCAGATTCAATCTATATTTTCCCTCCATGGTCCAGTAAGAGCATCTAGCTTAGGCTTCTAGCTCCCAGCTATCCCCTTCCTTGGGCAGAAAACCACATCTCTCTCCATCCTGTCCAGGTTATCTCTAGGCTGCACAGTTCTCTGCCTGCCTTATGAGTTCCCCAACATGCCAGATTGCTTAAACAGGCTAGTATTTGTGCTTTATCTTCTCCCCTGAGGCTATGAACATTCATAATTTCCCTTAGCTATAAGTTACCACTCAGCTCTTTCTAGCAAACACATTTATTCTTAAAGTGAAAGTATTACAGAAGAACAATAAACCACAAATGCTAGTCTGCTTACCAGAGATCACAACGAGGTCTCTGGTAGGTGTCCAGTCCTTCATACCACACACAGGTTTTTCTATGAGTACAAGTTCATAACCATTTTACCTCAGAACAAGGACAACTACGAATAGTTCTTTCTTCCTCTAATGCAGCTTGGGCTTCTGATCTTCTTCTCATATAACTGGTGATCAGCAAAGGACTTTTCCTCAGGGTATAACTTCAAAATGCTGAGTTTTTGCATAACTAAAGGAGGGTAAAGCCACATTCACCTCCCCCTACAGATTTCCTGTGAAACCCACTTTATCCCCAAAGTTCATTCTTATACAGTACATTGCTTCAAATAGTCCTTTGATGCTCATAACACTTCCTAGGGTTTAATTTGGTCAAATCTCCCCCTGTAAATTGTACATACAATTCCACAGTAATATGTAAATTTTGCATTTTAATACAGTGAACTCTAAACCTACTTAAACTTTAATTTCAAAAGGTTTTTTAAAAAGCTATTGTAGGAAACTGGCACAACAGGTTCTACAGAAATTACCTCAAAACTTTTTAAACTTAACGAAAACCACCTCTTTTTATATTATAGGTTATTTTTTTTAAATCCCATTTGACTTTTCCATAAGACATCAGCCTGTAATAACTGTCAGCTTATGTGTTTTTGAATAAGTTATATGATGAGCTATGTGTTCCATTACCAAATTACATCTCTGTTTTTGTTACTTTTGGGAGTGTGAAAGACAGAAATCGAGAGAAAAGATAGTCTCCTTAGTTTAATTAACTTTCCTGATTTGCAAACTACTGTATTTAACCAAAATTTCAACTTCTCTTGCTAAGCTTGTTTTTGAACTCACAAAACAGTTATTTTTACTGCAAGTGTTCCTAAATAGCAAGCATGTCGCTTTGCTTTATATATATTTGACTTAAAATCTGTTATTGCTGTTATAAATATCACCTACGTTGATTCACCTTACCTCCGATATAGCTTTCAAACAAGAGACCATATTCAATGCTACTAATGTAAAAAGCTAACAGATCATTTACTGTAAAGTGTTCCATTGGTATAATACACTTTAAAATTCATGGTTTTATATTAAAACTACAATATAGTTTATTTATTTCATAAGGCATGATGTGCCAGATACTGATTTGTGATATGGCTTGATGGTTGTCTTGCAATTGTAGATATAAATATCACTGAGTTCTCACATTATAAGATTTCTTTCTAGCTTTTTAAAAAACACCTCCAAGGGAATAAAAGACAGAGTACTAGGAAAAGCTGAGCTGTAACTGCTACCCTTGTGTTCCAGCCAGAGGTGTTTTTTTGCTTCACTTTGCAATCAATTATAGATTCTTGCTAAAAATAAAGTAAACCCCAAATAACTGAATAAGGCAGAAACTCTGCATGATATATATTTTCTGTGAAAATTACAAGCTAAGCAAGAACAAAAAAATACCATGTCCAGCTCTAACAATCTAATCATTAAAAACATGTTACCGACCTAACAGCACAAAACAAAACCCAATGAAAATTTCTCTAACATTACCAAGTTTTGGGCCTGATCCTCAGCTAGGGTGAACTGGCCTTTGCCTGATAAAAGAGATCTTGTGTGTTTTACAGCAGGCATTATCTTCTGTTCAATATCTTATTTGATCCAGAAGCAATTTACAATGTTAAACTGATCTACAAATCATGCAGGGATACTTCATCCACTGCTGAAGTGCGAGTAGCCTTAAGGTTAAGCAATCATTTTAGCTGTGCATAGTAACAATTCAGTGTACTCTCATTTTTCAAAAAGCCTATTAATAGAACCTCTGCATTATCCAGATCCCCTTTTTGTTCCGCAGTTAACATGCTGTGGGGCAAGGAAGGGATTGGGATAATGTGGGGGGTTGGATAAGAGTGGAGATCCTCTCCGACAAGGGCTGCAAGGAGGAGAATGATGAGCCCCTAGCCATGCAGGAGGCCACCCTGCTGCTTAATGGCTCCTGCACCATGCAGGGAGCGCTTTTCAGCTCCTGTCAAGGGAGTTAGTGAATGGGGCTGTGGCAACAGGCTCCCTGCACTGCCACAGGGTGCATGACACCCAATCCCTGCAGACGCAAGGTGCAAAAAGGCTCCATTCCAAGCAGGGCAGAGAAAAGTCCTGTCTGGGGCGGGGGTCTCCGCTCTGCTTTGTCAGGAATGCAGCTCCTCTCCTGCACCTTGGGAGAGGACTGGGAGTCACCAGCAGTGCAGGAACCCTTTGAACCTTCACTGTCACAGGAGCAAGTGACCAAGCTGAGCTGAGCAAAGACAAATCCTCCCCCCCACCCTCACCAGCACTGCAAGGAGGAGGAGAACAAGGAGCAGCCAGGCCATGGAGACCACCAAATGGCTCTTCTCTCTTGCTAATCTGAACTGATTATCTGAATAGAATTTGCATCACCCCATGGTATTCAATAATTGGGAGTATACGTGCACAACAACAGTGAACAGATGGAACTTAATATGTGGCCAGGAACATCTGAGTCTGCTCCCCCTCTCCTGCTAACTTCACTGGTCGTATCATTTAACCTCAGCCTTTGTCCTGCTGCACAGAAAGGAGATAATACTTTTTTCCCCTTAAAGGGATATTGTGAATGTTATAATCTTAGAAAACATAATACATTGTATCAGTTTTGGTTGTGTTATTATTATTACATTATGGTTTAAGACCTGGGGTGACCATATGTCCCATTTTTAACAGGACAGTCCCATATTTAAGCCCTCTCATGGGTATTCTGACTTTGGGCAAAGCTACACAGTTGGTGACAGTGCTGACAGTGCAGATTCAATTATGCACGTTTGATTGAGTGTCTGTAAAGATGCACTCAGTCAAACTCAGAATTAGCTGGAGGTCAATTGGCTAAGACCTAGCAAACAAGAAGTGTAGCACTGATTTGACATGAAGGTGTGGGGTGAAGAGCATTGTTTAAGGTGCTTCATAATCCTGTCCCAAGACTCTTCCCCCATTTCTCCTCTTTATGCCATCCCACTCATCTGATCTTACATCTATCTACCTTTACCTATTTCTCTCCATTCTATGCTTTATGGGTTCTACCATATTACTTTCTACCCTTGCAACACAATCCATGTCCTCATCTGTCAAACACCCTCTTTCTCCTTCTTCAGACCCACCTCTTCAGGCAATTATTTCTCCCATCTTCTCATAATTAGCATTCATCCCCATCCTCCCTCTCCCCAGATTCTGCTTTGTGATTGTTCATAATCTAATGAAATGAGATAAAATCTTTGGAGCAAAAAACATGTCTCATCTAGGTAGGAAAGGCATTAACTGTTCAGTGGCATATTATTATGATGATCATTACTGACCTGTAGGATGGGGTACACTGCACCCTCAGCAAGTTCACAAATGACAGTAAGCTATACTGGGGGACAGACATAGGATACAGAGTCACCTAGACAAATTGAAGGATTGGGCCAAAAGATCTCTGATGTGGTTCAACAAGGACAAGTGCAGAGTCCTGCACTTGGTACTGAAGAATCCCATGTACTGCTACTGACTGAAGACTGAATGGCTAGGTAACAGGTCTGCAGGAAAGGACTTGGGGATTAAAGTGGATGAAAAGTTGGATTTGAATCAATAGCGTGTCTTTATAGCCAAGGAGGCAAACAGCATATTGGGCTGCATTAGCAGAAGCACTGCTAGCAGATCAAGAGAAGCAATTATACCCCTCTATTTGGCACTGGTGAGGCCACATTTGAAGTACTGTGACCAATTGTGGGCCACCTGCTACAGAAAGTATGTGGACAAATTGGAGAGGGTCTGGTGGAGGGCAATGAAAATGGTAAGAGGGCTGCAATACATGACTTATGAGAAGACGCTGAGGGAACTAAGCTTCTTAGTCTGCCGAAAAGAAGAATGCGGTGGGGATTTGATAGCAGCCTTTAACTACCTGAAAGGGGTTTCCAAGAAGGATAAACTAGGCAGTTCTCAGTGGTAGTACAGGATACAACAAGGAGCAATGGTCTTAAGTTGCAGCTGGGAAAGTCTAGACTGGATATTAGGAAAAACGTTTTCACTAGGAGGGTGGTGAAACACAGGAATGGGTTATCCAGTAAGGTGGCGGAATCTCCCTTTGTAGAGTTTTTAAGGTATGACTTGACAAAGCCCTCACTGGGATGATTTAGTTGGGTTCAGTACCACTTTGAGCAGGGGGTGGACTAGATGATCTCCTGAGGTCCCTTCTAACTGTAATCTTCTATGATTCTCACTACAACAAAAAATGTATACATACAATAATACTTAATTGGTAGCACCATAAACACTTTAAATTCTAGGAATTTTAATCAGACCATCCCTAACCCTCCATACTTCCCCTAAAATCCTACTCATGTTTGGACAGATTCTTCCATACAAATTAATTAATTGTCCAATTCTTTTTCCCTCAGTCTCAAAAAGTAGTATCTTGCTCTGCAATTAGCTCCACTGATTTCAATGAATCAACTTTTAGAGAAAGGTACTTCTCAATATGATTCAGGCCTTCAATACACTTAGAAACATACGACATAGAACCAAAGTGAAGGTAGCAAGTAACATATCCATACAAAGCAGGAAAAGTATGAGAAGAAAATCTTGTTCTCTGATTTTAAGTGCCTCAATCCTACTGAATTATTATCCTGAAGACTGATCTATACTGATACTTTATGTAATAAGTTACAAATGGAGTGAAGTATTTAAGGAAAGTCACAGATTTTGGTTTAATCTGTACACGATTCATATTAAGTGTTGGAGGTAGTTCCTGCACAATGGAAATAATTCCCACTGCAGGAACTTAAGAGGCTAGAAACACAAAAGAATTGTGGACTTGGAAGTTGTGCCATCAAATTTACTTTCATATGGGTTCAGAAACTCAGATGTTCTGTTTCCTCTATTTATACAGGTAACGCATGCCATGCAGAATTTCAGCAGCTCTATAAGTCATGGCTTTCACTCAGTCTTGATAATGGACAGCAGATTTCATTTGGCTCAATTCTCTGCTCACCTTTTTAAAAAGGCAGGGGGAAGATTTTTAAGTGTTTTTAAGCTATTATGTCCTAGATACAAACATGTTAAGGGCTCAAGAGTAAATAAAATGAAGTGTATTAGTGACAAATAGAATCCATGTATCTTGGAGGCAGTACCACTGCCTTGGGGAACAGAGGACAGCAGTACAAGTGCCACAAAGATTCTGCCCCAGGGATAGCTTTAAATCACAGCTCTGCGCCATAGGATATCCCATCACTGGAAGGAGACGAGAAGTTGTATAAGAGCCCGGGCTACACTAGCCAGCTTTGGCTCTCCCTGGGAGCAAGCTTGAAGGAGGTTTGTTCCACTGTGACTTTACTTCTCGTAAACTTTCTACTGCCAGGAGTGTCCACCCCAAATCCTTTGATCTAAACAGTTAAACCACCACTAGAACTCAGATTCTCAAAGGCTATGACTACACAAGGAAAAGTTAGTTTGAATTTGTTATTCAAACTAATACATTCAAATTTAGTTCAAACTAAATTCAAACGTATTAGTTTGAATTAACAATGTGGACTAATTTGAACTAACGTTAGTCTAAATTAGTCCACTTTGTTAATTTGAACTAACTGCCCTTTGTTTGAATTTACTAAATTCAAACTAAGGGTTAATCCTTGTCTACATCATCCTTACTCCATAATAAGTATCAAACTAAGGGCTTTGTTTGAACTAACCAGCAGGTCATATTAGTTTGAATTAAGCTTTCATTAGGCTGAATTAAGGAATTCCTTAATTTGAACTAATGAAGGCCTAGTGTAGACAGCTACTAAATTAGTTCAAATTAAGCCTCCTTAATTTGAACTAAACTTGCAAATGTAGACATGTAAAGGTATTTAGGTGCCTAATTTTTAGTCGATTAGAGATAGGCACATAAGTACTTTTGAGGAGCTCAGCTGAAAGCTTTATTTCCCCTCCATGCACCTATATATTGAATTTGTCTCAGAACAACCTGTGGGATGAACACTGCATCACTTTTTCTATAACACCAACAGAGTGTGCCAACACTAATTGAATTTCCTTAGCTGTGTTATATTTCATGTTAACATTGTCACTGGAAGTTGAAAGCAGAGATAAATGTTAACATATGAGCAATTCCCGGACCAAAGTGCAGCAAAAACTATTCAAATTGTTGCTTTATTTTGAGCTAACCAACAAATGGACTGGTTAGAAGTAGTAGTTCAGTATAAATTAAACACAAGGGGAGCACAAGGGTGACAGTAGTAAGATCACAGGTAGGCTATACGAACATCTTAAACATCAGATTCTGCTGAAGTAATGCATTATCTTTATGAGCAGGGTTAGAGTGACTCCTCACAGCTCAACCTAGGAGAATCCCCCAAAAAAAGGTCTGATCCTGCATTCATTATTCAAATAGATGTCCACAAGAATGTTGTCTGAATAAAGAGTACTGGATCAAAGTGAGGAATGAATGGCCCAGAATACTTAAAAGCATGCTAGCCTGTCTTGTCAGTGGCCTGTCTTTACGCCTGGTTGAGTAAAGACAATGTTGTGGAATCTGCACTGAAATAAAAACAGGCTGGGGATCTTAGTGGGCATGTGGCCTATGCTGGTAGCACAACATTCTGGCCTGAGACCCAGTCAGTCCACTGTAGATGTGGCCAAAAAACAACCCTGCAACTGGATAGCATGATCTGTAAAAAGAATAAGGGAGCAAAAAATGCAGTTAAAACATTTGCTCATGGCATGAGGGTTTTCCCTGTGTTTTTGCCTTCTTTTCTTGACAAGTTTAAAAGATTTTATGAAGGATAAGGGATTTAACTACTCTACCAGGAGCTCTCACATACTGACGCCTGCCTGTTGAGGCTGCTGCTCTATTACCTGTGAAAATGTATAGAAGCCTATGGTACTGCAGAAAAATTGAGCACGTATTAACTTACTGCTGGGGAATAATAGGTGTTTTTTTAAGAGGAGAAAAAATCTGATTGAGCTGCATAAATTGTCAAGAGAAACCTCTTTTGTATAAATATATGTAGTTAAATGTGTCTAATAATCACTGACAGCTCAGATGGCATGGGGCTCATGGTCCTTGTCCTCAGTCATGCACACACAGCTCATTTACCTGATCGTGCAAGTGTTTGAACTTGCTATTTAAAGCTTACACTGACTCCCTTTTGGTCTGTTTCCACAGAAGCTGGATAAGACGAGCAGACAGTTGCTAAGACTGAGAACTTGCATGTGTTGATTTCCTTGGTTGGCTGCTGCAGAGACTGTAACATTTTTATATTTAAAAAGAAAAACAAAAAAGCTTTGTGCTCAATTCTCTGTCCTTTTTGGGCCCCTCAGTACCACTCCAGCCAGATGAAAAAGCCCAATGCAATAGTGCTGCTTTGAATTAGAGACCACCTTCATCAAAACTCAAAGTTAAGAAATGGAATTTAGTTTTGCCACATCCACATGTGTTTCTGGTTTAAGCTAGAGATGCTCAAAGACTCCATGTGGGTAGTCTCAGAATTTCTTGCCTGACTAGAAGCAAGAATCACCAGAAATGTTGCAATAAATGTTTTTCTTATGATCCTTAAGCATGATTTCTACAACAAAGCTGTTTGGTGTATATTTCAGATAAACCCTGAAAATATCTGATGTAAACTTCCCAAACAAATGATATCTATCTATTGTAATTCTTAATTCCTCATTTAAAATGCAGTACTGCTCTGAAAGGTCGCTCTCTAACAGCAAAGGATTCCATTTTGTTTGTGACTCATGGATTCTTTACTCAATGTGTTTCATTTACAGTGAAAGAGATCTTTTATTCTAACAGCCAGTCTTGCAAACTCAGCCTGGGCTCTGAGCGTCAACCTGGTTTCTTTCCATTTTGCCCTAATAAAGGTTCTGAAGGCAAACAAGGTCTTCACTGACAGCTGGGCACCTCTACCGCCTTCATATGATACCCTCCAAAACACCTGTGCAGTTTCAGGGCCATCATGGGTTTGTGCAAGTGAAATGGATTGGTTTGATTCTGCTGTTGATTATCCTGGTGCACATCCTAAATAACTCAATTGAAGTTAATTTATTAAACTGTTGTACTGAGTATGATAAAAAGGAATAGAATCCAGCTCAGTGTCTTCACAGTATTTGCTTTCCAGGGCTAAAAGAAAAAAAAGCAGTAAAAAAAATTGTCTTTAAGTAAGGCCATGGAAAACAGATTTATTGAGTAAGATGGCACCATTTGTACACAGTCACTTTCTGAGGAAGAATCAGACTTCAAAGCAAGAAACAAGATTTTGTAAAATGTTACACATCTGCTCCCTATTTATCACCTATATCAGAGCTGTTTAGTTTATTGGCAGAACAGTTTTTCCTACTGTCAGGATTACAAAGCCAACATCTCTATGGAAGATCAAGATGTATTCCTTTATGCCTCTTACATCAGCGAAATTGTTGACTAAATGCTGATTGCAGAGTCTTTATTGAGAGTGTTGATACATGAAGAAAAAAGAACATAGCTTGTTTTCAACACAACAGATTGAGCATGAAGAACTGACAGAAAAAAAAATTTTTGGGAGTTGTAAACTGAGAATATTCAATATGGAAGTCAGAGAATAAATATGGGCAAGCAAGATGTGGGATGTTGGGGGAGGACTTGGTTTTGGTGTGTGTGTGCATAATCATATATCCTGAGCCTAGGCTTCTTGTTAAAGTCTGGGTTGAAATTTGGAAAGGTATGTATAGAAATATAAAATGATCACATACAAAAGGCACACTAGAAATTTTATTGTGGATTCCATGACTGTTCAACCTTATGCCGGAAGATGAACCAAGAAAAAGGCAGTGCAAAGGTGGTGTCTTTCTCTGTCCCTTAACCATGATCAGCAGCAGAATGAATGTGGTCCTTTGTACTCTCCCTGGCAGAGTCAGTTAGCTTCCTTGAAATAACAAGAGTCCTGTGGCTCTTAAAGACTAACAGATTTCTTTGGGCAAAAGCTTTTGTGGGCTACAAACCACTTCATCAGACACATCTGATGAAGTGGGTTGGAGCCAGGACCAGCCCAAGGTTTTTTGCGCCCTAGGAGTGATGTGATTTTGGCACCCCCTCCGCCCACCTTGCTTACTACAGCAGCCATGGGCCCAATCTGGTGGCAGCCACAGGTAGCCCCAGACCCCTAATCAGCCTGGTGGGGTGTGGTCAGCTCCGAAGCCTGCACCAAGCCCTCACATCCCCAAACACAAGTACTGGGTGAACCCTGGGCCAGGTGAGACTTAAGAGGGCCAGGCCAGGCAAGCCACCCCCCCCAGCAGGTTGTGCAACCCTGAGCAGGATAGCCCCACCACCCAAGCAAGCTGGGGAAGCCCTGAGTGGGCCAGGGAAGACCCCCACCCCCTGCTACAAATGCTACATCAGAATTTGAGAAGTGTAGAAATGTAAATATAATAGCTGTACTATAGGTTGACTTGGCAGAGAGAGCCTATACTTAAAGCACTGAAAATTAATGCAACATGAAACTCTGCTTAACATGCAGAAGGGCCTGGGTTCAATTCCCAGGGGGTTGGACTCAATGATCTCACAAGGTCTCTTCCAGCCCTATGATTTGATTTGATTTGAAACAACAAGCAGCAGATTTCTGACAGCTTTAGTTTCTAAAACAATTTGGATTTAAGAGAAAGGTACAAAATAACCCTCACTTTTGGTTATCTATAAAATGAATTGGCCTTTATTTCTCAAACACATTGTGTATTTGTAGAAGTCTGACGGCCACGGGCTTCTAAGAGAGAGGCACACAGTTCAGATTCTGACAGCAATGCAGTGGAATTTAAAATCTTGTGGCTGGAATATTTCCCAAAGCTGGTTAATTGAGACTATGAAACATTAACAAAGATTTGTGTATTAAAATTCTTATGGTAGTACGTGTTCTCAACACCTGGCATAAAATAATGAGCAGTGAGGGTAGAATTTTAGCAACACATGCCTTGTCTATTCCAGGACCTGTTGTTAGCTCATTCTTAAAAATATGCAGAGCAAGGAAAACCTCAGTGTCTTCTATCTAATACATTTTCTGTCCCATTGCTTTAATTAATGGGCAGTTATGACAACATCAGAGATCTATAGTGTACATTATAGTGAGCTGAAATCCCCCATCCATAAGAAGTGGAAAGACAGATAATTTTTCTGAAAGCTCAGGGCTAAGTCCCAAGTATCCTCCCTACACTACATGATTTCTACATGATGACAGCAAAACAAGTTTCAGCAAACTGCTACTGGCAGACCAAGCTTCCCAAAAAGAAGGCAAAAGATACATATATGCAATGACTGTGATTTAACCCAGCCATAGCCTGGCTGCACCAGGATGTCTGAAGATGATGCTTTGGAGGAGAACAGATCTTCATCCCTGCTCAGATACCAAGAGCAAGAGAGGCAAGTGTCAGAGACCCTGGGATAGGAACAATCTCCTATTCCTCCAGCATCCTTTTAAAGCAGGAGCTGTCAGGAGTAGATGCACCTTCTCCAGGAGATGCCATCTTCATTGCCTGGTCTGCCAAAACCATGTGCTACCTGTTCAGTTGTTAGTCTCCCTTTCTCCCCCACCCTCAACCCCAATCCCAGTCTTTCCCACACTCTAAAACAAAGGAAAGTCCCAAATCAGCTCCAGTAACAACACACACCAGCATAAATGGTTTCACAGCAATAAATTTCCCCACCCAACCATCACAAAATAAAACCGCCCCCTACTCCCCTCCACACAATTATTGGGCTGCTGTTAAAACAAACAAGACTATTTGCAGCAAGACCTAGTCCCTGGGACATTAAAATATCTGCATAGTTTTCACTGCAGCTTAAGGAGACACACAAAACACAAATCTCTCTCTGTCTCTCTCTCTCACAAACTCCTAAAATGTGCTGTCATAAACACAAGCTGAGGCAGAGATATGCAATGAAATTAAACAAAAAAACTCACTGCCCTGACCAGAGGCAGCTTTAGGGGTAGGCAAAGCAGGCGACCACCTAGGGCCCCCGAGCAATAAGAGGCCCCAATCCTCAATTTGGTGGACAGAAGTGAAAATACAGAGATTGTTCCCATCTAGCAGGGCCAATAGTGCTGGAAACCTCAGCACTTTTCAGTCTTGGCTCATCAAGGGAAACTATCACTAGGATCTGTGCATTGTCTGAACTGCAGATTTCACCATTATTTGCTCATCACTTTCATGCTGACATGCTAAAAAACAGGAGCAAGCAGGAACTTTTCCAACAGCCTCATCTTTTAGTTCCTCAGTGTGGCCATTTATTCTGCTGTTTTTTAATCCCAACTGTCAAATTTTGGTTTTTCCTTTTCTTTTTTGGCCTTTTCCTTTACCTTTGTGACAACTTTTCCTTTGGCTTTGGTTAGGTCAGGTTATCAGGTAGGTCCATACAGGCTGCTACATGCAGATATAGTGCTGCCCTCATGCAATCATTACAGCTGTATGTGATGTCTGTGCTGTACGTCTTTCTTTTAGTCAGTAATTTTTTAGCTTCTTTTGTACTTACTATTCAATATTTTTGAGGGGGCCAAGTCTTATAAACTTGATTACTTTAGAGAATTTCATTGCAATTTGGTGTTTTTCATTTATAGCTACTGACTAGAAACCTTCTTTTCACATATTTTTATTATAATTATTTGTATTAAACTTGTAGTTCACATAAAGGCAAGCCTATATGAAAAATTTGTAACATTTGACTGCCAAAATTTGAAATGTGGTATTTTAGTTACTTTTGATCCACCATTAATTTTATTTGTTGATTAATGCACATACTTTTGAGTTCAGCATTAGCTCATTTATATTAACTGAAAGATGAACAACTTACAAGCTTCATGATGGAAAGATCTTTAAAAATATTATACCCAGGAATAATTTATGAGTTCCAGAGAGATAGTCATGTTAGTTTGGTTCAGCAAAACAAACAAGGAGTCCTGAGAGTAGGGGTCAGCAGTTAGGGCTGCAGGGGGACTGAGGTCATGGGGAGGGCAGCAGCAGGGACTTATAGGAGGCCCTTCAGGGGTCCCCATAATGGGCCTTTGCCTAGGACCCCCAATTGTATAAGGCCACCTCTGGCCCTGACTCTCCAGGAATAAGCACAATGGATATTAAACAAATATATTAAGTGCCCTAGTGCTTCATTCTCAGCTATGCATAGTGACTTAAAAGATTTTCAGCTAGTAATTAACATATCAGCTGACATAGCTGAAGTTAAACAGCACAAAAAATAAACAAGGAGTGCTGTGACACTTTTAAAGACTAACAAATTTATTGATTGCATGAGCTTTTGTGGGAGAAAATCCCGCTTTGTCAGACTCTAAATTTCCCCATCTTTAAAGCATCTGACAGAGTGGGATTTTCTCCCACAAAAGCTCATGCAATCAATAAATTTATTAGTCTTTAAAATTAGCACAGGGCTCCTTGTTTGTTCTTCTGAACTAAACTAACACAGCTGCCCCTTTGGAGCTTGAGCACAAGAAACAATGTATGCCTTGTAGAGCTTCCTAGACTATTTAGGCAATACAACACAATTGTGGAAATGAAATAAATCCCTACCAGAAATGTAAAAGTGTAGCAAAACAAACAAGGAGTCTTGTAGCACTTCTAAAGGATACCCCTTTGGAATTTATAACACAGCACTCATCCTGGCCTGCAGGAGTGACTGTCAATTAACAAACCTGAGTACCAATTGACACCTGACTAGGAGACAATGCAAGCATCCTAGCATTTCATTACAGTGCTGAAGGGTTCTAAGGTGCTGAAGCTCACAGATAATTGTGGCTGTTAGTGAGTTAACCAAAACAAAGAGCCCACTCTTAAAGAATAAATTCTCTCCCCCCAGCCCAGCACCTGGCCTTAGACTCACCCTCTGCCACTTGTCTCCCAAGGTCCCCTCTGCCCTACTCCTGTCCCCAGAGTCCCCCATCCCAGACTATCTCTGAAAAAATCTGTTAGTCTTTAAGGTGCCACAGGAGTCACCTTGTTTTTGCTGTATACAGACTAACATGGCTAAACCTCTAGAGCTTCCTAGGAGAATCTGTTGGTGGGGAGAGGAAATCAGAATCTTTTGACCAGTGCTGTGGTCCATTTCTCCCAAAAGGCTTCATGTTGCTCTGATTTACATCCAAATAACAGTTTGGCTAACCTATGTCATTTGGTGCAGATTTAGTGCGTCCAGTATGTTGCACAAGTGACAGAGGACCTGTGACCAGTATTTCAGTTTAGAGGCTAGAATAGCAACCAGGTGGAATTGTATGACAACCTTTGTTCTGATTTGTTGAGAGTATGGCTTTCACACCCCAAACCACCTTGTGCTCCATTTAGACCTTGAATAATTGGGCTTTGTACCAGCAGAATCAGTTTTACTGTACTGTGTAAGGATGTTTAACATATTACTAGTCTGCTCTCTGGTACTTTGGTGCGAGTCCTAAATATTTTCACTGATGTTCATTGAGTTACACTGATGCAAAAGTGGAATGACATCAAAATTGCCATAATTTATACAATATAAAAATCTTAACTTATTTCTTCTGTGCTTCATTGTAAATGTTACATGATCAGGCCCATCCATGAAAAGCTCTCTATTAAAGCCAATGGGAGTTTTGCCCAAAACAGGGCTGGAGAATCAATAAAGGGAGAAGCTAGCAACCAAATTGCAGACATGTTGTCTGAATGCCCTACTTAACTCTCTATTTGCTTTCCTTTTGTTGACATTTTAGCTATAAAAATACATGAACTAATATTTTCCTGGGCAATCTTCAAAAACTGGTTGAGTTTGAAGTGTTGGCCCATCCACAGCAACAGTCTATTCCTCTGGCATCTGCCTTTTCCATATCAGTGGTTCAGATGGTCTTGATCACCCAAACAAGACAATTTCCCTTAGCCAGGGGCGTTGCTGGCGCTGGGCACCCCGGGGCACATGCCCCGAACCCCAGCGCCAATGGCCCGGATCTCCAGCTCAATTGAGCCGCAGATCCAGGGCCTGGGCACCAGCGGCCGCGGTGGCCCCATCCCCAGCTGGAGATCCGGGGCCTGGCCGCCAGCGGCCACGGCAGCCCCGTCCCCGGCCACCGTTGGCCCAGTCCCTGGCCAGGGATCTGGAGCCTGGCCACCAGCAGCTGCGGCGGCCCCGTCCCCCACCAGGGATGCGGGGCCTAGCCACCCGCAGTGGCGCAGCCGTGCCTGGCCCTATCCCTGGCCAGGGGGCAGGGCCTGCCAGCTGGGGCCAGGGCCTGCGGGCCAGGGGCAGGGCCTGGGCCTGTGCCCCGGGTCCCTCCCCCGGCCAGAGACATCCCTGCCCTTAGCAATGAAAATTCTACTCCTTTTGCCAAACAGACAACAGCTAGCATTAATTGTACTTGGTCAAAAATTATTAAATTCAACTCCATTTGGACAATATGGAGAGACAGGCAGAGATGGTTAAAATTCAACACAACCAAACCGCAGAGATGGCAAGCTTTTACAGCTAGGAGATAGAAACAAACCAAACCTTTGCAAAGAACCCAAAATGCTAAAACTCACATTGCACAACCAGCAATCAATACAAAAGGAAAAGAAGATTCAAATTTACCAGTCACCTGTGTGTAAAGGCCTCCGACTTATACAATGTGAGAAAATTACCCCATCATTTCTGGATATTTATGTTGACACCAATGCCCACAGCACACAGCTAAATAGCCCCAAGATCCTAACTGGAAAACAATGAAAGAAAATAAGGGAACTTGAAGTTAAGCATCTGCATGAGGAAGATAAGAATTTTATTGTGCAGACAAGGAATTGTATGAATTATGCTACAGAAAAATTAAGTAGGTAGCATTTTTCCAGCTATTATTGACTTAAACCAGGCAAAGAGATGGTAAAAGTTAGTCTTACAACAAGTATAGAAAGTGCCTATTCTACATCTAGCTAAAATCAGATTTATATTACAGAAGAGGATGCATATTTTTAAAGCCAAATTCAAAGCTCATGTTGAAATCAGTGGGTATCTTTTTGGAGACTTTCAGGTGCTTAGTAATTTGATCCATGTGAAACAATTTGACTGCTTAACCCTACAAATCTCATCACCTGCTTTTGTTAATGTTTACAATGATTTTTTTTAAAGGTTTTCAAAATCTCAATTTTCGTCCGTCAAGTTACTACTTTTTAAATATTGGCTTTCAGTGACGTTGTATGTATTTCTTGATTAACCTGACTTGATTAGAGGTATCCATCTTCATTTGACATGTTCATATTTAGGAGATGTTAAGTGTATCATAAACTTCATTATCTGTTCAACTGGGAATAAGAATGGGATTTTTCAAATGTGCCCACCGGTGGCCTAACTCTGTTCACACTGAATTTTTTATTTATTTATTTATTTTAAAGACAAGTATAATCATCTCTAATCTGACAGTCTGTCTAACACAGGCCACATAACTTCCCTAAATTAGTCTATCTTTTAGAAAACAGTAGATCTGTGTTTAGAAATTGCCAACAGGAGCGTCTCTGGCGCCTGGCACGGGGGGCACGTGCCCCGAGTCCTGGTGCCAGTGCCCAGAATGGTTGGTGTACCCGCTGCCTCTCCCGTCCCCATCCCTGTCCAGGTATCTGGGGCCAGGGCCAGGCATGGGGGAGTCTGCATCTCCTGGCCAAGTATCTGGGGACAGGCCAGCATGGCTGTGCCTGCCTCTCCCAGCCAGTATCTGGCACCTGCAGCAGCCACTGCCTCGCCTGGTCCTGGCCTTAGCTGGGGATTGGGGGACCGGGCTGGCAGCAACAGGAGCCCTGGGCCCTGACTCTAGATCGGGGCCAGGGCCTGGGCCTGAGGTCAACGACACTCCTTGTTGCCAATGATAGAGAATCTACAATGACCACTGGTAAAGTGTTCCAACAGTTGTTTAACCTCACTACTAAAATCTTGCACCTTATCTCTAGTCTGATTCGTCTAGCTTCAGCTTCCAGCCATTGGATCTTCTTCTACTTTTGCATGCTAGACTGCAGGGTTCATTATCTAATGTGCGCTCCCCATGTAGGTGCTCATAGACTAAGCAAGTAACCCCTTCTCTTTCTATTGGTTAAGCTAAATAGACTGATTATTGACTTCAGGAGACATTAAGTTACAGTACTGCTGACTTCATATGTTGAAAAATCACAAGATGACCCCCACATGTTCAAATATAAGAGATTTGATTTTTAATCTAGAAATATTAAAAAGGCAATACATTTAAGGTTCTCTTTATGGGTTTTGAGCTATTAGGGTAGACTTGGGTCACACTTTTTGAATTTTTCTACATCTGTGAGGACAGATTTCCTTTTTTTTTAAAAAATTAAAGCTGAGATTTGTGAATACATTATCTACAGGAGATGAGGTTTTAGGTCAATCAAATATCTTAATACTGACAATGGATTTACCAGCAGGCTAACAATTCGGGAGTCAGATGTGCACCCAGCCAGTTTGCCAGCCAAGGTGGAAGATGTTTTGGTGTCTGTCCCCTCCCTACATCAAGTGACTGGAGTGGACAGGCTAGTCAATAAGAGGAGCAAAAACAGCTGCCGATCAGACCAGAAGAGGGGATGAAAGGGCATTAGAGCAATACAGCGCTCTCTGGGAGTAGGCACCTAGTGTGACCATGCTGTTGACCCCTAGAACAAGCCACACGATAACAAATTAAGAACTGAAATATAGTGTAGTGTGTCCTCCTGGATAATTATTGTAAATATTTTGACCAATGACAAAAGCATTTAGTTTCATCAAATGAGAGAGTTAAATTTGAATTTGTTGTAGAATGAAAACTAGTTTATTTTAACTGAGCTGTTAAAAAGAGAGTCTCAGGACATTATTACGCCAATAAAATAATCTTTGCAAAACCAAACTACATATTTAATTAAAAATATGCAAGTATATAATTTATATAAAAGACACCACATTATAGTCTTACTCCAGCCAAATGTAGTGTCACAGCCACATGATTTCAATGGCCATAAAGGGGTCAGAGAAAAAGTTCTGTTTAGAATAATTTTTGTGCTAATGTCCCTCTTACCCCATTTTTTTTTTTTTTGAGGCATTCAGCACTTGATTGTACGGTCATCACATTTTTAAAAGCACATTCATGTCCTTTTTAATTATTTTCATTTGGTATACCTACTATGAGAAAAAAAAAATGAAGGATTCGAGCCAAGCCTTTTCGATTAATATCTGTGTTGAAAATCATGCAACTGCAGTCACTTCCATCACATTTCAGAGTGGAAAGATAGAATTGACATTTTGACACAAGCTATAAAAGTAATTTTTTCTCCACCTCACTACATCTTCTAAAAGGTAGATTGATCTAAGATACTAATGTAATTTTCTGAGCAGCTGCTACACATTCTGGGTATATTCTGTAGAGATTCATTTGTCCATGCTAAAAATCAAATACTAATATTTCATGTGAATTTAGTCAATATAGGATTAGTGATTTAGATAAATGTTAACTGAAGGCAACAAAGTATGGATTAAGGAAAAGATTCAACAAGTATGTATTTATCTATGGGATTTTTGCACATGGCTCTTTGAAAATACTCCCCATCCCATCAATGTAATGCTGCAATCCTATTTCTAATGCCAGCCCCAATTAAAATGGGTTAGTGCTAAGAATTTACTGTTTGGAACTATTTATGGATGTAATTATTCTTAGATATGACATGATGGTACCATATCAAAATAATATTCTGCAACTGTTAACCAGTATTAAGAGATCCCCTGTCCCTCAGTTTTAACTAGGCAATAAAACCCTGCCTTATGTGTTTTTTTCCCCCAAAGTCAAAAGTTACTTTAAAATAGTCTCTATCTTTTACTGTCTAAGAAAAAGGATAAAACCCTGCATATAGCAGGATTTTGATGCTTCACTTTAAAAATTAGATACTAAATAGTAGTGGTAACATACATACCTCAGTAAAGTCAATGGAAGTTTTGCTGTTGACTTCAGTGGGGCCAGGATTTCACCCTAACTGTTTTCTGCCAAATAGTGAAAGTTGAAGCCAGTAAGATCATGATCTTGTGTTATCTATTAACAACATGTTGTAATTTGATTCCTCAGATAAAATGAAACTCACCTGTGCCAATGGCCAACATTTTATATATGAACCAAATCCTTTATAAAACCTTATTTTCATTAGTTAAATGAATTTAAATCAGGGGTCCCAAACATGCAGCCCATGAACCTCTTCCATCCAGCTCATGACTACATTCCATGGGACCACATTCTCTCCCTAACAAAGAGAGAGAGATCTCGCATGCCCAGCTCTCTGCAATACCACAAGAGTGGCAGGTCTCATGACATCATGGAGCTCTGCAAGACTGTGTTCCATGAGACCACACTCTCCTTAATTGTAATAAGTGGTTTAGTACTTGATTTTTAGCATGGAGTCTACCAAAGGAGAAAAAATATTAATCTCCTTGACTTTTCTTTTCAGTTATGAAGTATATTTGATAAGCTCTTTCTCAGTATAGTAATCACTTTTCTTTTCCACAGGTTCTTGGAGGGGATAGATTTAGAAAAATGATGGGCTTGACCCCCAGGCCAGCAATCACCAGGCCAGCACCCCTTGAATTTGCCAGTCTTCTACCAGAACCTCCTCCAGATTAGTAGGCTGGCTTCAGCAATGAGGTCCATGGCATCAGCTGAGGGGTCAGGTCTCCTTGCAGAGCCCCTGCTGCATAATTCCCAGCTTGTTGTATAGGTGATGGAGTTTTCTTTGGGGTACCATGGATTGGTGCTGGAAAGAGTCACCAGGGATGGAGACCTCCTAGACTGCATGATGGAAATTGTTTTGAGCCAGGAAGTGCAGCAGCACCTCCAGAACCTAGGATAAGTTGTTCCTCAGTGTTTTAGGGATCAGCCTCTTTGTCTCCCTCTATTTTGGGGTTCTTGTGTGTTATTAGTCTGAATTTTAAGATATAAAGTAGTGTTACATTACATCCTTCCAGGAGTATTTATTCTTTTATCTAACTTCTCTGTGTTTATGTCATGAACCTACCAATTGTACCCTCATTTGAGAGGAGTCAGTGCAGTTAAATTAAATCAACAGTAGTATAACTGAGAGCACACATGGTCTAGCAATCTTGAAACACCTTTTTTAAAAGCCATTTGAATAAAAGAGCTCAACATAAATCATTTGTAGAGCCTAAAAAATAAAAGCTCCAAACTCAAAAATTTTCTCTGTTCATAGAATTACTGCAGACAGTTATGGAGGATTTGTCAGCGTGACACTGGTTTTTTGATCGTCCCATGGTTTGTATTAAACTACATTAATGACATAAAACAACAAGAGTACTGTGGCACCTTAAAGGCTAACAGATTTCTTCAGGCATAAGCTTTTGTGGGCTCCAGCCCGCTTCGTCAAATGCATCTGAGGAAGTGGGTTGGAGGCCACAAAGCTTATGTCTGAAGAAATCTGTTAGTCTTTAAGGTGCCACAGGTCTCTTGTTGTTTATGCTGTACACAGACTAACACGGCTACCCTTCTGGAAGTTAACAGCATACAGTCAGCTGATGGTGAGCAGTCCCTAAATCACAAGTGTGCTATGCAGACCTGGGAACAGAGGCAGTACACGGGGGGAGTTCTCAGCCTAGAAAGCTAGGCTTGGTGACTAGGTACTTTCAGTTTTTATCTTATTGCTATGTATTACCATCAAATCTGAATATGATTTTCAGCATCATACATTATTTTAATATACCTGTGATGATGAATAGCTCAGTATTTATTAAAGTTCAACTGTGGAACTCAATCTGGCTCTACAATCCACTTTACTCAATAAATCACAGTCAGCATAAACAATAGCAACCTCAAGGTTCAATTCCCAGGGGGTTGGACTCAATGATCTCACGAGGTCCCTTCCAGCCCTATGATTTGATTTGATTTGATTTGATTTGATTCTTATTTCCTTTCCACTGTAATGTTCTCTCAGTCACTAAAACTGATGAATCAGCTCCAATATTGAGGTTTTGGTCAGTAAAAAGTCGTTCTGTAGTGTACTACTGTCATATTGAGCTCCTTTGATTATCCTAGTGTAATTAGGTTTGCATAAACATTTGGATAAAGAAGAAATAAAGCATTAAAGAAAAGAACTACTAATTACTACAAAAGTCAGATGCTTGGAAGGCTGACAAATTTGTGACATCTGTTATAATTATTTAATTGATAAGAAATAGCCAGCTGTAAAAAGCTAGTCTGCAGCCAGTGCAGCCAACTTGTAACTTCTATCAGTGTTTAGGTCACTCACCTAAGATGTACAAGACCCTGGTTCACTTTCTTTCACTCTACTAAAGAGTGGAGAAAGCATTTGAAAGGCAATCTCCACATCTCAGGAGAGTGTTCTAACCACTGAACTAAGGGAATTCTGACCTAGGCTCCCTCAGTCTCTCCTACTGAAGCAGTTTCACCCTAGATAAAAACCAACAATAGCAGAGGGGACTGGTTGCAGTATCTCCCATCTGTTAGGTGGCTTCCTAACTACTGGACTACAGAGTCATCCTTGCTCACTCTCTGTCTGGATCAGTCTTCATATCCACCTTGAAGGGAACTCTTCATGTCCAGATCTGTCTCACCACAAGAAAAAACACTCAGCTGCTTCCATGACAGTACTCCACTTCCCCAACCCCCTCCCCTTCCCCTAAAGCTTGTCACAGATTGCGTATTCATGTAGAGCAAAGTGGCAAGAGTACACAGGGAGTTTTTATGCTCATAATTCCTCACACTACACAGAGAATGAAAAATATAATACAGTCCCAGGTGCTATAGCTTTTCCTCAGCCCTCACACTCATGCTACAGATACAAATACTATTGTGCAACAATGACTCACATTTCTATTAGAGCAGTTAGCAAGTGTATGTTTAATAGGTACAGCAGGTCAAAACCCTCCAGAGTTCCATTCCATGAATAATTTTGAAGTTTCAAATGTGTTTCCAGCTGATGCAGAACAAAACTAAGACCTTTTGAATTTTTGTTGGGGGGAGGAAGAGGGGACAGCAAGAAACAGAAAAGGCAGGCAGCTGGGGCACTCATCTGCAATAAGAGCAATGCAGGTTGAAGTCCTTGCTTTATAAGAGGCAAAACAGACATTTTAACCTCTGTCTCCTACCAGATCAGTGCCTATTGTGGAACCAAGCTTTCATCTGACCAGAAATTCCACACTAGACCCAAGAAGACTTCCTTGATACAAATTTAGCTAAAACAGGCAGGCTTCCATGAGAAGTTTCATTTCAACAAATTTGTATTTTATAACCAAAAAAAAAAAAAAATCACAAACCACTAAACCAGACTTGTTAAGAAGCTCCCAATCAGCTCTAGACCTCAGTGCTTCTGGAGGCAAGGGAGGCCCTGCCAGAGTCTTACTGAGTGCACAGTCTCTTCTATATTTCATATTAAATTTTGCTAAGATGAAGCTCTTGATGAGAATCAGATTTACTGGGCTTTAGCTGCAAGTGTACCCACACACAGAACTCCTAGTAAAACAATGTTTTGCACATGCCTAGCATTTGAAGATTAGATATGTAGAAAAGCACTTAAAGACAATGCTGTGGCATTTAAAGCACAGCCCTCTGTATGGGCCAGTACAGAACCTCACAGCCCTTGGGAAAGCTCTCGGGAAGCTGTCCCTCAAGATGACACAATCCTTCTTGGTGCTGCCCTTTGGGCACTCTTTTCCAAATATTAGCATGAAGCACATTACACTACCTAGTGAAACAGATGTACTCCATGAACAAGAATGATGGGAAGAGGGCTGGGGCAAAATGTTACCTCTTCCCCACCCCTTTCCAGCTTCCTCCTTTCCTGGAAACAAAAGAAAACTGTCCCTGCTGTCTGGAGAATCCAGAAAGCCTAAATACTTCTATTGTGAGTAGCCCTAGTGCACCCCTCTTCCACATTCCCCACCAGAACTCCCATGCCCCCCTCAAGCCTCACATGCTGTGAGTCTGCATTTATGGATCTAGGCCAGTGGTGTTCAAATTTAGGGTCAGGATCCATTACCCATCAAAGTTTGGGTTGCAGGTATTGAGTCACCCAGCATGGGAGACGTGGGGGAAGAGAGGAGAGGGAGGTGGCTGCCTCTCGCTGATCTGCAGCATGTTATAACATAGTATCAGCCTTCAGTAGAGATCATTTAGACAAACTGTGAGTTGTTAGGATTAACAGTGAGGTGCTAATTGTTGTTCAAACAATCTCTATGCCTCCTCTCTGAGTCAGTATCTCTTTGGGCTTCTCTCATTCATATGAAAAGGACTGAGGTCACTGGCAAGCAACCTTTGTGTTTTTTATCAATAGACCCAATGAAGAAAAGTAAAAACTTTGAAACCCCCCTTATTCCACTATTTCTGGAATCTGGAGATTGCAGTTATTTTTGCAAATTAGGACTTGCCTCTTTGTTCAGTGGATTGAGAATTCCCTTGCTTGCAACAAATGTTATAACTTGTAGATTTTAATAAAAGCTCTTTCCAGAGATTTTTTGACCAATAATTAAAAAGAGAAGAGAAAAGCAAGCTGTTCTAGTAGGAACCAATGTTAGAAAGTATGGCATTTTTTCTACAATTAGGAGGACTAAGTAACAGAATAAAAGCCAACTCAGGGATGTATCTGCTGAAAGGAGAAGTTTAAGCTGTACAGAGCTGGCATTGCAGGAGTATGACTTAACTTTACTGGAGAACTAGGTAGAGAGGTCTGTAGTGCACTAAAGCTCACCAATGCCTCAAGTCTCACAGCAGTCCTGGGAAACTACTATGCCCCACAGCAGAGTGAAACTGTGAAGCAGTACAGGTTATAACATGGTCCCAATCTTAAGGGGGGTGGATAGGCCCATTGTGTTGCTGCCTTATGCACACTGACAGTGACAGGGGGTCACCAGCCAAGCAGAGAAGGCTAGCACCCCTTCAATCACAATATTGTGGACAATTGTGTGGTCATGGAAACTTATGCAGACTCAGGGAGCAGACGAAGTGCAGAGGTGAAAGTGGAACCCCAAGGGGCTGCTTCAGTTCCTGGGATTTGGCAGTAGAGCAGGAGCTGGAGGCACTTTGACAGGCTCAGCAGCAGACAGGAACTTCCAGGACGTTTCTTGCCAGCCTGGCATTGGGTCTCTTCTCCTTCCCCTGTCTCAGCACTTCCATCTCATTTCTCCACCCAACCCCCCCCCCCATTTGCAAAGTGCTCCCGCACACACACTCCAGGGTACTACATGCAATTTTAGACACTTGACATACTTTCTGATTTAAGACAGGAGTATGGCATGTAAGATCACCCTCTGCATGTTCCTATTAAGAGTCATGAGTAGTTATATCACAGCTGAACTTGCTAGAATTACAATGCATTATCTTTCATCAACATTATTAAACTTATTTTTCTGCATATGGTGACATAGTACAAAGAAATATTCTATTTAGTAGCCTTATTGTATACAAAATGAAATCATTGAATTCAACTATCATTAGCAAAAATTAAAGTTAAAACTACCATCCAAATTGGAGTTTATTAGCAGAAGGCAACAAAAAAAATGTGGGATGCTTATAAACATTTGTTTTTCATGTGATGAATGCACAGGAGCTCATTTTAAATAATACATAAAAACAAATTACTTCTAAAAATTTACATTAGATTTTCACTAAACATTTTGAAATTATTCCAAAGGACTACTTATTATTTGACTTTACTGATCAAAATCCCCGTAGATCTATCACAATAGGAGTTTATTTTAACTTAATGTTTTTACACATTACAATAATGTTACTTGTTATAATGCTTATTTGTTACATTAATTTTTAATAATATTTAGCACTTTCACAGTGCTTTTTAATCTTAAAACTACTTTACAAAAATCCACTGATTTAATTTGCACAACAGCCTGTGAAGTAGACAAACATTCCTGTTTTATAGAGGAGGAAACAGAAGCAGATTGATTTATTCAAGGACTCAAAGAGAGGCAGTGCCAGAGCACCAAATAAATAAATAAATAAATAAATAAATAAATATAAGCCATCCAAAATTTTGAAAGTTCCTATGTGGGCCCTATACTCAGACACATTAGGCCAAAGATGAAGCCAAAAAGGGTAGTGAGATTTATGATACAAAATTTTAGTGCTTGCCCCTTTAGGATTAATTTAGGTATAAAGCCTCAAGAAACAGGTGCCTGCTAATCCCTAAGCACCTCTTTTTCAGTGTTTCTTCATCAAACAATGGAAGTTCCTTCAGTTTAACAAGGACTTCTGATGAAAACATGTAGTGTTCATAGATTACTCAGTGATGAAATTATTCCACAAAGGTAACCTCACAATCTAGGCTACTGTGCAAGACCAGGCAGCATGGTGGTATAATTCCTCAGGCAGCTAGACTCTCTGCTAGTATAAATCAGCATAATTCCAACATAGTAATTGGAACCATAACACCCTCATTTATTAGCAGCACCATCTTACCTCTATTTTTTGCTACTCACAAACTCTTCACAACAGACTCTTAAGGACCCAAGTTCAAATTTAGATCCTCAAAACCCCTGAACAGCTGCCACTTAATACTGTAGGCATCTAAGTCCCTAGCAACCTAAATTACGACTGGTAAAGTCCCTGAGAACTACCAAAGATGGTAACAGCCCTAAAGAATGAGTGGCGGCAAGCACATCCCCCCCCAGTCTGGAATTAGGAGCTGAATTCCTCTTGAAGGGCAGGGATGAGGCCCACTCTCCTCCTCAGCATTTCCTATTCGCTAGCTCTGACCTGCTGCACCCCGCATATGCCCTGATGATGTAATTCATGTATCATTTGTGTTCACTTTTAGAGTGTAACTGCATATGGTCTGATGCAAAGTATGTCACATCAGGTATATTTTGAAGGCTCATGACATATTAACATTTTTATGGTAGCATGGTTCCTGAAATATCAAATATCTACAGCTATGAAGCGCTGCCATAATATATTCCCAAATGTGTCTCAGATGACTTAACTAGATGCAAACGAACCATAAAGGTAAGTTTCCACACCCACAAGAGGCATGCATACATGAACAATGGACTGGCCTGAGCACCTGTGAGCACTTTGGTACAAGTAGAAGGAATCATGCCACTTGACACCAGTGGCTGTTGAGGAAACTTGTAAAAAGAAAAAGGCACCATGGTCTAGGGCAGTGGTTCTGAACCTTTTTTTCTATGATAAATTGATGGACAAGTCTAAATAAGCTGGCAGGGCATAGTAGGCAGCACTAAACCCTGCAAGATTGTAGTTCCCAGCATTGCATCTGAGGTGAGGGTGTTTGCTGGGGGGGTCTAGCCCATGAGTGACTGGTTTGAGTGCACCTCTACTGGTTTAGGGATCAATTACACACAGAAGGCTGGGTGTGAGCTGACCCAGGAGTGAAGTCTCACACAGCAAAGTGGGGTAAAGCAGGGCCCAGGAATAGAGAGTTGGGGTAACAGCTGCATGCCAGTCCAGATTGCAGGAGGGGAATGCCACACTAGCCTAAACAGTTCCCCAATCAGTGTGCTGGTTTCTGTGAATACCTTCTTTAGGCATCTCTCACAGGACACTATTCAGGAGCCTGACTTAGAATTTCATTTGGTGGAAGAACACCTAGAAGTTATGAACTGCAATAGTAAGTTAAGTTCCTGTCTCAAATATCTCAGCCCAGACCCTCTGGTGGGCACCCCTAGCGATGGTAATTAGGAAATAGATCAAGTAGCACCTCCCACTGTCTGGTACTGTCTTGTGTCTTTCAGCCCCTCATAAGGCAACGCAGCCCTCCAGCTGAGGTCCAATCCAGGTATCTTCCCTTCCAGGGAAAGTATACTTGGTAGTAGTGGCCATCTCTCATCCTTGCCCACTCACCAGCAGTCTGCAAGAATTGCAGAGGGACCCAAGCCCCTCCACTTCTCCAGGCCCCAGACCAGGGACCTTACATGCCTCATACTATGCATCACCTCAAACCCTAGTCCAAGAACGTCCACTGGGCCACTTTCCAATGAATCCTGTACCTTCTTATACCTCTTCTCATACTTTTTTCTTCTGGCTCCTCCCAAAACCCAGCAGTCCAAATCCTTCCTTCCTCCTCCTTGGGACTTGCCACTGACCTTCTTCACAAGCTCCCAGGCACAGTACTACCCAGAACCCTGCTCTCCCAGAGCAAACAGAACCTTCTCCCTGTAGCACTTCAGGGACACTACCCCTTCCTGGCTCTGCTGCCAGCTTTTGTATGTCATCCTGTACTCTGATTGGCTGCTCTCTCAGGGACCTCTTTAACCCCTTATTTGCCAGTGCATGGCTACTGCCCCATCACAGTCCCTTTTGTGAATCCTACCGTGGGCCTTTTCCTGGAAAGAAGCACCTGGCATCAGGACCGGATTGGAGCTGGGGGCTGCCCACCCTCGGGGCCCCCATTCCTTCCCACTGGGGTGCAGAGTTAGGGGCTCCAGGGCCCTGACTGACACTGCAGAGGAGGTAGTTGGGGGGCTCTGGCTGGTGCTGCCACTGGGAGGCATGAACCATGTTGTTGGGGAGCTGTGGAGGGGGGCTGCAGGCCAGCATGGCTATAGAGGGTGCAGACCATGCTGCTGTGGAGGTTTAAGCTGTTGGGAAAGTTGTGGGGAGGCCACAGGCAGGCCACAGTGCTTGGGGGGTGGGGGGTGATGCAGGCCAGAGCTGCAGGAGGGGCTACAGGTCAGCACAAGCCAGTGCTGCTCCTGGAGACTGGGAGTAGAGAGGGGCAGGCCAGAGATGGCATACTCTTGCCCTGCTCCCTAGCTAGCTGGTGAAGGCAGCTGAAGATGGGCAACAGAAGTCATTGTTCAGGCCAGCCGGATTGGATGGGGGAGTGCCATGGGGCCCCCTTTTTGGCCTGAGACAGGGGCTGAAGATCCTAAAGCCCCTGCTTTAATCTGGCCCTGGCTGGAACGTTCAAGGCCTAAGCTAAATGCACACATCCAGCTCCTGGAATACTTTAGGGCTTACTTAATAGGAAGTTACATCAATAGAAGATAAAAGTGAATTTATATTGCTATTGCTATAGTGGTATAACACACTCTGGGGAAACGCCTATTCCAGAAGACTGATTTTTTTAGTTTATGGCATTTTGGATCAACAGGTGACAACATTATATTAGAGTTTTGGTATTTTTAAATGAGAAAAAGACACACTTATTCCAGAATAAGATATATACCAGTTGAACTAGAGTGGTATAATTATAGTGGTAAAAGTTTTGCCATTTAAGTTCTCCATGTAGGTCAACATATAGTGTCACCATAACAAGGTACAGTCTCAGAGCACCACCACTTTTGAGACACCAATGCCTCAGTTTCCCCTTACCTCAATTTTCTTTGCCTTAGCACAGTTCAGTTGGTGAAAGGACATCCTTCCTTGTAAGCTGCAAAGAATCCATCCTTTACTTAGTGATCAAGGCTAAAGACCGCATCCTCAGTCTTCTGCCCCAGGTACAGCCCTTTCTATGAAGGTATGTCCTGTTACACACAAAAGTCCTCGGCTGTTTTTTTGGGATCATCCTCCACTATTCCTGATCTCCAATGAGTCTCTTCTTCCTCTTACTGGAAGGGGTGACTATCTCCCCCCCACCCCCAGCCACTGTGGCAACTTTAAGGGGGAAACCATGCATAGTCACTACAATGGATTTCTGGCACTGGGAATCATATTCATAATCAGCTTGTCATGGGACATTCACATGCACACACACAGACACATGCCCTGCCCCTGGTTATGACCTGTGTAACTTTTCTGTTTGCCTTTACGACATAATAGTATAGTTTGAAGACATACATGCCATGCAAGGGGTTTCTTTTTGAATGTTCATGACATGCTCTGCATTGCTGTTATGGTATCATGTTTCCTGCAGCATCATACATGGCTAGCTATATGAAACACATCTAACAACTGCTCTGATTTGCTGTTACTGTATGACCTGATCCCATGTCTTACACTCCCTCACATTTATTTTCATCCCATTCTGTAAGTTCCCCCATCTTCAAAGCATCTGAAGAAGTGCGATTTTCTCCCACAAAAGCTCATGTGATAAATAAATCTGTTACTCTTTAAGTGCCACAGGACTCATCGCTTCTTTTGCTGAACTAAAGTAACACGGCTGCCCCTTTGGAATTTGGCATTGCTCAGTTGGAGGCAGACAAGCAAAATTGTTTCCCAGCCCATAAACAGCCAGGGCTGCAAGCACACATCCAGGCAAAATAAGAATAACAATGAGCTAGCTAAATGTCTGTAACACCTTGGCTACAGAGGAGAAAGATCACTGGGCACCTAGAGGGGCAGTATGTTTGGAGAAGGAAGTACACACACTGGGAACTGTGAGAAGTATATTGCCAGAGAAACTCCATTTACAGGCAAGGACTGAACTGATCCACAATGGGCAGGAAGGTCAAGCTGCAAGATCACCAGCTGCCATTCATGTGGGTGAGACAGAGAATGGGCAATTACAGTTAACTCTGGGTTAGAATGTGTCTTATATTTTCATTTGCTAGCGGTTAACTCCTGGCTGCTTTATTAAATGATTGTGCATTGATTTGCTATATACTCAGTTAATGTTTTAATCAATAAACTAGTGTTTTGTTTTATCAAAAACTGTGTGGATTTTGGAGAGTGTGAAAAAGCAGTTGCTGGCATTTCAGTTTCTTTGTAAAACTGATGGACCCAGTATATATAAGCTTTCAGTGATCTGAGGAGGGCCCTAATCCCTGCAAGATGGAGGTGATGCGACATCTCATGGCTGGGGTTCTTGCTGGAGGACCATCCCAAGCAGATGGGGAGTGCACACCCACTGCCTAGGACCAAGTACAGGCAGGAGGCTGGTGTGGACTGACCCAGGTATGGAGGTCCATCTAGGAAAGCAGGGTAAATCAGGGTCCAGGAGTGGGCAATTTTGGAGGCCATGGCACACTGGACCAGACATTGGGAAGGGAACATCACAGTGGTGCAGCGAGAGTAGGGTAAATGCACCATTTGTTACTCTAAATGAGGATCACATTTGAATACCAGAATTGATTATTTTAAGGGAGTTTTAAGTGCAGTGGAGATTATGATTCCTTATTTTATATTTGTTCATTTTGGGAGAGGGAAATAGACATAAGGAAATCTAAAGATGTCCAACAGTGAAGGAGCTATGAAATTGGAACTTGCCCATTTGTAAGCAGATGAGTGGGAAGAGACAGAAAACAACAGAAGAGGAAAAAAAATATGAATTTGTGAGATAGCAGGAAGAAATGAAAATTAATGAAGCAGCTATGGCCCAAGAAGCTGAGGAAGTTGCCACAAACATGCTAGAACTAAAGCAGCTTGAGGGGCTTGCGGTGGATAAGGCCACAGAAGAAGGAGAAAAGGAGTAGAAACAGCAGCTGATGGTGTTGAAAAAGCAGGGCCACTTGTCAGGAGGTCCAGCACACCATGGCCCAATCTCAGTCTTCCTGTTCACCAGTCTGGCCTCTTTTGATATTCTTTTCTAACAGGTCTTTCCAGCTCCAATCTTGGACTCAAACTTCTTTCTCCTTGGCTATACACATCCCTCCATTGTGAGATCGTGCATTAATACTGGTAAGGTAGAGCTCAGGCTTGAAGAGCATCCTTGCAAATCTCAGTAGACTCCTCCAAAATAAGCTGAGAGCTGTCCTTTATAATGTTCAGGAGGTAGTCACCTGAGTGGCATCTTGCTCTCATTCCCAAGTTGTTCCGATGATCTCCCTAGAGCACACATTTCAACAATCCATGCTTTGGAACTAGGGTGGTCCTAGGTACCACTGTCCTTTACAGAGACAGATCACCCAATTACAATCAAGAAAAGAGGAGGAAACCAAAGATTCACCCAGTCATGTGGCAAGAGAAGGCAGCTCAACTACCTGCTGCTCCTACAGTACCCAGCTCTGGTGGTGTTGCATGTTAGGCTGCCCAAAGTTGCTTCAGTAGACTGAGGATCAAGGCAATGTAATGGCATCTTTGTACATCTACCATTTGAGCTGTACTGAATGCTTCTTGGTTGCAGCTGAGGATCCTAAATGATTTTTCATCATTTTTTGTACACACAAAGTAGGGCTTATTTGAATTGATATCAGACACTAAGGAGGCGTACTTTGGGGTTCGTGCCTACTCAAAACTCAGTGTCACAGCACTGCCTTGTCATCCGTACGGTTGTCTTATACTGCTTAAAATAATACTGGAAAAAATATTAACATTCATTAAAGTTTTTCTTTCTTTTAATTTTATTTTAACAAGGTTTCAGATTTATTGACATGAAATTGTACTTACTAATGCTTCTATTTCCTAGGTTTAAAAAAAAAGGTGGTTGTCACACTAGTATTTCACCCTGATAAAATGACAATGAATTCATTGCCAAATAAGCTTTCCATCAAAAATATCTGTGCAGTTAAAAATAAGATGATTTCAAATAAACCAGTGCAATTTCACACACAGATAATACATGCTGTCTATAACAGACTTGCATGTTTCTTGCTGAGAAAGGGTTCCTTTTTGTTTCATTGGTAAGAATGCTCAGATCTAGGTCATTCACATAGCTCAGATATTGTAATATCAGCTTACATAACAGCAGAATCCATACTCAAACACAGAAGTGAAGAATTTTCTCTTTACTTGAATTACATCCTGTGATGCTCTCTGAAGCTCTGGCAGTGCTAGATCCACATACACTGCATTATAAAGTGTGGAGCAGTTGTTCAAGTAACAATGTGTCCACCTTAGAAAAGGCAAGCTTCAGTAATTTCTTACAGGAGGAATTGTTTGACCGTTTCTTAAGAAACAATTTGACAATCTCTCTAATTTTTACCCATCAAGTCAACAATTATTGTGATCCATAATTATTTAGGGCTGTAAACTCAAATTATTCTGAAACTGAAGTTAATACACAATGCAGTAGGTGGCTCCTTAAACCATGGTTTATGCTAGGATAACATTATACTAGTGCTCCACAATCTGCAACAGTTTCAGGTGATCCTGGGTGAAATTTGAAGTGGCTGGTTTCGCTCTGTAAAGCTCTATATGTTGTAGATGGCATCTATTTGAAATGCTTTCTTTTCCGCCATCTCTTGTAACAACTAAGATCACTTGAAGAGTTCAAGCTACTCTTGGCAGCTAAGCATTCTTAGTAAGTGTCATGGGTTCAGGAATTCATTTCCGTTCTCAGTTCCTCAGAGTCCAAATGGAGCAATATTTGGAACATGATGCAAAACTGTTGTTCTTCTGGGCTTTTCAAAGGATGAAGAGTAGTGAGGAGTGAATGGCATACCTTTTGAGCGGCTAAGAATTTTTAAAAGTTGAGCCTTTTTAGTTTTTATTTTTACCGATGCATTTGGCTAAATGTTATTATATGTACTGTTCCTATAGTTTAAGATGGGAGCATTTGAAATATTAATAAATATGCTCATTTTTGTCCATTTTAACCACTGCTTTAATAATGGTATATTCCTGTGCCCTTATTTAACCCATACCTAATTAAGTCACAAAATTATGGAAAGGGCTGCATTTTTAAAAAAGGACCCAAACACTGTGCTTGGTCATTAGAACAATCAATATAAATTATACTGTGGCTATACCTTGAGAATGAGTAAATCGTTCTAACTAGGAATAGCTTTTCACCGTAGAGGCCCTATATATGTGATAAACCTATTAACTTTGCCCTCTATAAATAATATTGCATTCAAACATAAACTGTGCCATTTCCCCTCATTTCTGATGTCAGTGAAATCTTAGCCTGCCCTCTACAAATCTTTGCTTCTGTACAAATGAAGAGATAGGAAAAATCTCCTTTTTGTAGTCTTTTAACCTATATGGTTAGAATGAAGAGATAGTCACCAGGGTAATTTTTAGGTTGGATCAGTCATTTATTCATAAATATTTTAGAATCAGTAAAAAGGGATAAATTAGGAGGACATTTGGACAGAGAGCAATTTAATCAAGGACAGTCAGCATCAATTGACAAAGAGAAGCTCATGAGTAACTAATCTGATTATTTAAAGATGAGACGATGATCAGACAAAAAAAGCAATAGACAATTCACATAGACTTAAATATAGCTTTTTTAAGTAAGCAAATTGAAGACAACTTTGTAAGGTTAACAAGTGACATGTTAAGATAACATTTTTAATTTGTTAAAGGTTAATTTAGCAGGCAAAATCAGACAATAGTGTAAGAAGGGTAAAAACAGCATTGTCTAGTCACTTTACTCATTCTGTCAGCCATCTTCAGTGAAGGAATCTATAGCATGGTATGAAGATTTGCAAGAGGAACTAAACTGAGAAAAAAGTCAATAGGGAAAAGAGATGGATCTAAAAGGGTGAAAGCAAAAAAAGAAGGTAGAGAAGACATTTTAATATAATATAATGTAATGCTTATTTTCTAAAGTAAAAGATCAAAAAGTCCATGGTACTTGTAATCTAGCACATCAACAAATAAACAACCATCTTCCACAGGACACTAAGGCCCAGACTGTCAAAGATACTCTAGCGCCCAACTGCTTCTTTAGGTACCTAAAGTCCAACATTTAGGGAACAGTAACGTTCTCAAAAACACAACCTAATTACCTTTATAGGTAGAATTTTTCCCTACCATCTAACCTATATCCACCTTGCTATAGATTATACCATTACTTCTTGTCATATCTTCAGTAGACATGGTGAATAATTGATCACTGTCCTTTTTATAATGCCACAATATATTTGACTGTTAGCAGGTCCCCTCTCATTTTAAGACTAAGCATACCCAGTATTTTTTAACCCTTCCTCAGCAGTCATATTTCCTAAACTTCTTATCATTTTCGTCATCTCCTTTGGACTCTCCAATTTGTCCATAACCTTCTTAATACTTGGCACCCAAAACTGGACACAACCTGAGGCTTCACCAGTGCCAAGTAGATCCAAACAAGTACCTCCCATGCAACTAGAGCAAGATTTTTTATATAAATCTCCTATTTCCACTGGCTTGGGGTTGGCTTTTTTTTTTTTTTTGAGCTTTGCCAAACAGTTAAAACAAACATCATTGTTACTGGATATTGTAAAAATCTTTTTCTTAGAAAACTGACTCAACCAAAGATATGGATTTTAATTTAAAGATAATGATATCCCTGCATCACAACTTTAAGTCATTTCTTCAGTTGACAATCAAGTGGCTTTTGCTGTCCTCACCTTCTCTTATCTTCTACTTCAACATTAAGCAATACTTCAATACACTAGTAGTGTTTGCACATTCAGACTATGTCTTTTATAACAACAGACATGTCGTACCTTCTTGACATAAGAAATGAAATGGGGTATGTTGTGGTTCAACGTGCAGGTACTTATTGTCCATAATTAGTGACATGCACTTTGTTATAATATCTTATACATTATAAGAGATTCTCTTTACAAAATACATACAGTAATTGAATAAATAGAGTAATAGAATAAATAGAAAAATAGAACAAATTTGTTAGTCTTTAACTAACAAGGACTAAACTAACAAGGCTTCCAATTTGGAACTTGGCAAGATGCAAGGCACTGAATACAGCCATTTGAAGTGGATATTTTAACAAATTTGTTAGCCTGTAAGTGCCACAGGACTCCTTGCTTCTTTTGCTGATATAAAAAAATGTATCTTGCTTTTAAAATTGTAAAATATCTTTATCTACCCTAAAATTATTTGGAGAGAACATTCCCATTACAAAAGGACAGCTGCTTATACTGGCTTAATTATTCATCACTGCAATGATTTTTTTTTAAAGCTTGCCTAGCTTTATTAAACAAATCTGCTTACATGAAATAAGAATTTGTCCATGAATTTTATTGTTTAGCATTAACATAAATTATACTAAAAAAATCAAAGAAATGCTTAAATCTTAAAGGCAAATTTGTCAATTTAACTTCTTTAATTGTTAATTAATTTGCTAAATTCAATGTCTAAGTCCTGAAATGGATTACTTAAGTAGGTGGCAGCATCACCATTTTAGAGGTTTTTAAGGCATAGCTTGACAAAACTTTGGCTGGCATGATTTAGATCAAATTGGTCCTGCTTGCAATACAGGGTTGCACTAGACGACCTTCTGAGGTCCCTTCCAACTCTTTATCTTTTATGTTTCTAATGAACTACCTTTCCTATAAAGCTGCTACTGTACTTTTAAAACAAAATTTATATATTTCATTACTTCAGTAATGATTATACTTAATTGGACATGTCTCAGATAAGCCAAAAGCAGGGAATTATGTAACTAATTTTTGCTCAGCTTTGCAATTCTCTGCATCCTCGATTTTGGGGGTGATTCTGCTTGCAATTATTGTATGGTTATTTCTCAATAATTATAGACTATGCAAATCTCTGTACTCAGATTGGCTGAAAGCCATTGTTAGGGATTTAAATAATCACAAAACAATTAATTTATCAATAACTTTGTATGCTTGTCTCTCTACTATGATTGACTCATGTACTGAGAATTTTCTAGCAATTTATAAGAAAAACCCCACCTTAGTTTCCCATTTCCTTCCTCCTGAAGCAAACAAACTTGAAAGTGAACAAAACGTAAAAAATAAAACATTTCCCCCCCACACTCTCACTTTTACTTCCCTTCTCCCTTTGCCAGTAGGAAAAAAATGAAAATGTGAGAGGTGTTTTCCCAAAAGCTTTTTCTCATTCTACTTTTTCCCCTTTCTTTTACAGGAAAGGTGTGTGTAAGTGGGGGAGAAGATACAGAGAAAAAAACCCACGAAAATAACCACTCAATCACTTATTTACCTCCTACTTTTTCAAATTCAAGAAAAAATTAAAAGTGAGAGTGAGGGTATTCTCATCTGAACTTTTTTTTTTTTAATCATTATCTTTCACTTAGAGTTTTTTAGCTAAACAATGCAAACATGTCCAAAAACCTGAATTTTTCTTTTTTGGCAAACACTT
The DNA here is from genome assembly GCA_007922195.1 of Podocnemis expansa. Lineage (NCBI taxonomy): Eukaryota > Metazoa > Chordata > Testudines > Podocnemididae > Podocnemis > Podocnemis expansa. Next base: position 27,792,934 of record ML681966.1, read on the forward strand.
ACTTGAGAAACAAACAAACCAAGTCTAGTAATCAGGCAGCATTTCCTGCACTTCCCAACCATTATACAGGCTGTGCAAAGTGGGAGGCTGTTTACTCTTTCCCACATTCACACTAGTGAGGACTCACACAATTCCAAAGCAGAATATAGGCCCCAGAGAACACACAAGATAAAAAAGAAAATGTAAGAATCATTTTTGAGTTACTGAGTTGAGTTCACACAGCAGAAAAATCTCTCTCAATGTTGTATAAGAATAATGGTGTATCATGTGATTGAAATTTATCAGACAAGCATAAATCTAGGATGCAATGGAAACACTGCCTGCCATCACAAATCAGACTACAATGTTGCGTATCTAGGAATGTAAGAGATTTACTCTGACTTTGCAACAGAACATTCCCGTGCCACCTATTTCTCTAAACCCAAAAGCAAGCCATGATCATTTTGGGTAGCAATTTAAAAAACTGAATGTTGTATTCCCAAAGGATCAGGTGGATAGAAAGACATGACTATACTGAAATATTAGTTTGGTTTGTAACAGAAGGGGCTAATTAAACAGTAATTTTATGAACAATTATGGACACCCTTCTTTTACCCTTCGAGATCCTTTAGTGTATGCATATGGCAGCATAAGGATTGTTTGCAAAGATTAAAGAGTACTTGAAGCTATTTAAATACTATTTTCATAAATTATAATGTTTAGAAATTTACATTTTTTAAAAAGCCCAAGAAAAATAGGTGAAAAAATCCAACAAATGTTGCTTGAAGCATTATATTTACTCTGACAGATAGACATTAATGAGGGTTCTTTCGTTTTGTAAACTTTGGCAACATTTAAATACCTCATTATGCCTCTCAAGCATTCTGACTGCACCAGATATGTACATTTCAAAAGTAAAGGATACAACAGGCAGCTGGAATATTCTACTTTTCCAGTTACTGCAGTGACCTGAGAGGCCCAGACCACTGGCGTACACCTTTAGGTATATTATTCTCTTGCTGTATGTAATACAGTGACTTTATTTTATTGAGAAAATGTTTAATACATTTTATAGAGCTTATTTTCTTTCTCTCAACTTCCCATATAAAGACAATTCCTCACCAGCTGTAAACTGAAATAAATAGCATTTATAACAATTTACATCAGCTAAGGATATACCCTTATCCCACCCTACTGCTAGTATCCATATTTTAATGCCCTTGTGAATGTCTTGCACTTACCTTGGTGTGTTTTGGATATAGCCTTCCTTTGTGATATGTCTAGGCTTTAAAGAATCCTGGTTTGAGAATATAGCTATGCTTCAGAAAATGAATAAGAAACCAAAAGACCTATGTTTTTAATAATCTTGAAAATTTGGGCATGACCACAGATACCTTATGTTAAAAAATAAGGACCTGCAATTAATTACTGTTAACAGCAATGGTGGTAGTGCATACAGAACTTGTGCATTTTCTCTATCATGCACTCTAACCTAAGGAAGGGTAGGGAGCACATGTGCACTGCAGCTTCTACTGCTACCATCGGTAGTAGAAAATGAGAAACAACTAAAGTTGGCTAGTGTTATAATGTAAATTTAGCCAGCTGATGTTTTATAACTAGATGGAATGTTTGTACAAACTTTGCTATGTGCAACAGCATTTCCTAAAGCACTGGTTGAAACCCACAAGGGGCTTGACCAATAATTGAGGTGAGCCAGCTATTTAAATGATAAAAGATGGGCCTTTTACAGCACATGGTGAAGCTGAAAGAGGGATGTAGTTTTATGTGCCTAAATGGGGCTCAGGTTTCAAAAGTTTCTCAGAAACTGTTGTCTAGTAAATATTAAGTTATATGAACAATAAATATAGCATCTCTTTAGTTGTCATAGCTGTACACAAAACTATTAACGTTTGGTCCCCTTTATGCTGTCAGATTTAGGAAATAGCAGATTCACTTCACATAAAGAGTGGATGCCTTTCTTTAGTCACATAATTTCTTTCAGTATTGGAGTAATCATTTGAAATTTCTATGGTCTGTATTATTCTGTAAGCCAAACTAGATGATCTAAGGCTCCCTTGTAGCACTTGAGAAAATAAGTTTGATTTCCCGGTAGCTCTAAACAATATGCCTTTGAAAAAAGAAGTTCAACTAGAAACATAATTCAGAATGCAGTATGCACTTTCAAGGAATGAAAAGAGTTTTCTCCTATACACTCATTCAACTGCTAGTGATGTAGAAATGAACGCGAAAACTGGCTATTCAGTAAATGTCTATTTGATCAATAACTCTGTGGTAAGAACCATTTATTTTTGCCCATGACAGGATTTTATTTCTCTGGAAATTACTCCACTGGACTAGAGCTATTATCAATCTTTCAGGATATACTCTTTCTACATAGAAAATAAACTTTAACACAGTAAGTAAATAAAAAAAAACCTTTTTGGATCACACATACAATTTGAATTCCACAGTTTGGTTTGAGGTAAAAGATTTAGGGTTTATGCTTGTATAAAGCTACACTCACCAGTGTTGAAAAGATCATTTAGCTCAAAGTCTTTGTCTTTAAACACTGGCAAACACTTCCCTCTGCAGGAAATTGTAAGTCAATTGCAGCTAAAGCTTGCAGCACAGAAAAAAAAGTCCAAGAACTAAGATAATATTATTAAGACAGGAGAAGCAACTTAATTGTTTCCTTATGAATGGCACAATTGGGACAACTGCCAGAAAGCAAATTCCATGCAATGATTTTTATTGATGCTACACAATGGATAAACATATCTAAGTGCTAGTTCCAGGTTTGACAATTATTCAATTGGTCACGTTAGGCAAGTAACATGCTTTCTATGTCTTGTTTTCCCCATCTGTAAAACGGTGACATTACCTATCTTTGTAAAGCACTCTCAAGCCTTTAATGTTATATTGGGGCCAGGCAGGGCAGTGCAGAGGGAACTTGGTCCTGCCATGAATGGAGGGGACTGGACTTGATGACCTCACATGGTTCCTTCCACTTTCTATGATTCTATGACTCTGTGAAAGTATCATTCATTATTACTATTGTTTATTAAATGAAATCTCTAGTATTGTCTGAAAATCTGGTACCGGTACCGCGCATAAATCTAGTACAAATTTCCTGCTCTGCAACTATTAATCAGTAGGGCATAAGCTAGAAGTCTATGGGTGCTGGTTAGTCTCTCTTACCTAGGCTATGTCTACACTGACAGTGTAGCAAAGTTGCCGCCATCAGATCCATCTTTCCAGATTGACTTAGTGGTCAGTTAAGACACACTGAGTCGATCTGGAAATCGACTTAGTAAATCCATCCCCTCAAGTGGCGCAATACAGTGAAGACACCGTGCTGCAAGGAGTCAGGTAGGAAGTCGATGGGAATTATTTTGCATAGCTAGTTAACTCTTGTCAACTGCTGCTGAATTTTCCTGGCAGTGCATAATGGGCCCTATTTTCCTTTAGGCATTGTCTGGTTGTTAAAGTGCAAAACTGAGGCTAGAAATGTCTGAGCTCATCTGCTACAAACTTGGGACACATTTTTCCCCCTTCTACTGGAGATTCCCAATATTGGGAATGCCATTTAATATACAGTAATTAATTACACTTCGCACTTGTGTCGCTTTTATAAATGCTCTCAAATGGGAAATCCCACTAAACATCAATCTTATTTCTTTTTGAGGTTTAGGTGCCTAAATGCCTTTTTAAAATCTGGCCCAGTCTGACTCTGTACCAATGATTTAATTCCACAGTGCCCTGGTTTCCCAATCTCTACAATAAGGAGAGTATCTACCTTATAGCGGTGATGTAAGACAATTATTTTAAAGCTCTTTGAGTTCCTGGGATAGAAAAATACTTTGTGAGTACAAATATTCAGTTAGTATTAAGGAAATAACTATTCTAACTGTAGTACTCCGACAGCAGCTCTCTGCTTCTGCAACAGAGCCTGGTAGATTCTGTAGTAACAGGCTAGTTCCAAATCCATAAAGCAATTCTTGTGAAGAGCTGTGTTCTTGATAAGCAACATGATGCTCTTGGTTAGGGTGCCAGCTTTTGGCACCAAGATTCAAATCTTGGGGGGGGGTCACAATTATTTATTATGTCCCCAATCTTCAGAACAATCCTCTGAGCACATGACAATGGAAGGATTGAAGAAAGTTATGTTGCTACCAACTTTGACACTCAAAGCCCTGGATCTATTCTGCCATTACAATTTTTAACAGTCTTGGGGACTGTTTTAAGTTGTAATATCTTATGACAGTCCCACCAGCAACAACTGCCAGAGTGCCACAAGTTCTAGCTGTGCCTCCCCCCGTGGCTCCCTGCATACATCTCTGTAAGAGAGGGGGGCCTAGAGCTGGCTATGTCAACTTCTCTGATGCTGGGGGAATCCTCTGGTTTAGCATCTTTCTAATGGTTTACTGGTACAGAGGGATGACATACGCAAAAATAATCTTTCCAAGATCTGTGATATTTACTTAGTGTCCACCCTCAGAACTAAAGATGTTATTGTACCACAGACCTGTATGTGGATTGCACTTTCTCTGCAATCAGCATGTACAGTATTAATGTAACTCATACGTTACACAACGCAATTTTTTCCTACAATTTTTCAAAATTCTGAGATAAGCTTTATGGTAACTATCTATTCTTAAGGTTAACAGGTTCTCTTGAGAGATTTCTCAATTATCTGAGGAATGTGTAATCAGCATTTTGTGTTCTGTATCAAAGGAGAAGGTATGCATGCAGATGAATTTAAGATTTTGTAATTGCTTACTCTGTCAAGTGTATATATACACACTACATGACTTTAAAATTAAGTGGATCAACATTCACTGTGCACAAACCATTTCTTTATCTTATTCCTTACACCTTTCTTTTTTCAACTACATAATAATCTGACAAATTTTGCCTTTCAAAGGAACTTGTTTCCAGGAATGAATATATTCTGTATTTTTAGGCTCCTATCCAGCACATGTGCATCCAAGTATTGCTGATACAATTCAATTTTAACAAGTTCTTTCTAAGGCTTTATACTCAGCATTTTATAGTCATTATTTAGTACTGCAACAATAGCTCTAGACAAGAAAGCTTTAGACAAAACTATGAATTTGGTTACTGAAGTTTTAATGATAATCTGAAAAGGATCAAACTCACTCCTCTTTGCAAAGCCCATATAACCTTCACATGGAGTATTAAGTAAGGGTGCACAGGTCAAAACTGCCACTATACAGGCAGACTGCAATGTAGTCCCTACAAAGGAAGGTTACTCACCCTGTGCAGTAACTTGAGTTCTTTGAGATGGGCGCCCCACAGTAGGTGCGTGTGCATCCGCGCGCATGCTGGATCGGAGGCTCTGCTAGCTATAACGCTGTGCCGCACAGCCAGCAGCAGTGTCTCATGGCGGTGTTTCATGCCTTTAGCTGGCACGCATGGCTGCAGCCCTCAGTTCCCTTTCTAGCCAGAGATCGATTCCAAAGTAGAAGGGGAGGAGGGAGGGTTGTGGGGAACACATAGGGACATCCATGTCGAAGAACTCAAGTTACTGCACAGGGTGAGTAACCTTCCTTTCCTCCTTCAGGGTGTCCCTATGGTTGCCCCACAGTAGGTGATTATGAGCAGTACCCTCAGTGGGAAGGAGGGTCTTTGGGATCAGCATTAATTAAAGTTGAAAGTGTGGAATGGCCGACCACAGTGCCTCTTTCTGCAGTTTGGTCAATTGCATAATATTTTACAAATGTGTGAGTATAGGACCATGTTGCAGCCTTGCATATTTCGGTTATAGAAACATTCTTGAGAAAGGCCATTGTGGTCGATACGGCTCTGGTGGAATGTGCACGTATGTGATCAGGAGGTTGCACGTTCGATAGTCTGTAGGATTCATATATGCAGTTTGAAATCCATTTAGAGAGTCTTTGATTTGAAATGGTTTGACCCTTACACCTGTCTGCGATTGCTACAAAGAGTCTGTTGGTGTTTCTAAAAGATTTTGTTCTATCTAGGTAGAAGAGAAGAGCATGTTGAACATCCAAAGTGTGGAGGATCTTTTCTTGCTGCGTGGTATGAGGTTTCCGTGAAAAAAACAGGTAAGTTAATTGGTTCATTTAGATGGAAGGCTGAATGTACCTTTGGTATAAACTTAGGGTGAGGTTGTAATGTAATCTTGTCTTTATGGAAAAGTGTGAAGGGAAGATCGGTCATTAGGGCACCCAGTTCACTGACTCATTTTGCAGATGTTATGGCCACAAGGAAGGAGACCTTCATAGAAAGGTGTAACAGTAAGTATGTAGCGAGGGGCTCAAAAGGGGCTCTGTTAAGTGCCTTTAAGACGAGGATTAAATCCCATGGTGGGGTAGGCTGTCATACTTCTGGATAAAGATTATGAATACCCAGAAGAAAAAGTTTTATTACAGGATTAGTAAAAAGGGAGGTAGTGTCAAAGCTGTCATGGAAGGCATTAATTGCAGCAAGATGAACTTTGAGAGATGATAATGATATTTCTGCTTCTTTCAGATTAAGGAGGTAGTCCAGAAGTTTGTGGAGAGGAGCAGATGTGGGTGTGATGTTTGCTGCTCTACACCAATGAACGAATCTACGCCATTTTTGCAGGTAGGTGTTCCTCATGGAGAGTTTTCTACTATTGAGGAGGATATATTTTACTTTGTTGGAGCACAGCCACACCTCTTTTCTGATCCATGGAGAAACCACGCTGTTAGGTGGAGTTTGTTCAAGTTGGGATGGAGGGTTTTGCCATTGTTCTGATGGAGGAGATTGGGGTAAAGAGGAAGAGGTATTGGTGTCCTCTTGGACATGCTGGTGAGAAGCGTAAACCATGGTTGCCTGGGCCATGCTGGTGCTAACATGATTACTTTCGCATTGTGTCTGCAGATTTTTAGAAGTGTTTTCATTATTAGAGGGAATGGTGGAAAGGCATAAAGCAGTGGCCTGTTCCATGGGAGGAGAAGAACATCTCCTAGGGAGCCTTTCCCTTTGCTGGCTCATGAACAGAAAAGGGTGCATTTCCAGTTCTGAGAAGTTGCAAAAAGATCTATTGTTGGAAAGCCCCATTGTTGGAATGCATTGTCGGAATGAATTTCCCATTTGTGATGAGGGAAAAATGTTCTGCTTAGACAGTCTGCTGTTATGTTTTGAGTGCCCGGTAGGTATGTGGCAGAGATCAAAATGTTGTTTATACACCATTTCCATAGTTTCATGGCTTCTATGCAGAGGGAATTGGATCTCACCCTGCCTTGCTTGTTGATATAGAACATACAGGCTATGTTGTCTGTTAAAATCTTTATGTGATGGTGCATAAGGTGTTGCTTGAACTGATAACACACTCTGCGCACTGCGCGGAGCTTGAGGTGATTGATATGTAAAGTGCTCTCTTGGTGAGACCAGTGGCCTTGTGCGGATAATCCCTGTAAGTGGGCTCCCCAGGCCATAAGGAATGCATCCGTAGATATTATCAGGGGTCCTCCTGTAGGAATGGTATGCCCTGTAGGAGGTTAGTCTGTTAATGAGTGTGGCCTTGACTACTTGGGGAATGGTGACGAGTTTGGTAATAGTGACATATTTGTGTGGCCTGTATACTTTTGCAAGCCATAGTTGCAGGGGGGGCATGAACAATCTTGCATTCTTTACAACTTGTGTTGTGGCTGCTATATGGCCCAGAAGTTGAAGACAATCTAGCACGAGTGGTGGGTGATGTGTAGATAGTTCCCACCATCTGTTGTATTATGTCGAATCTGTGTGTTGACAGGAAAGCCCTGGCTTGAATGGCGTCCAGTCTCACTCGGATGAATTCTATGACTTGAATGGGAACTGTAGTGGACTTCTTTAAATTTATAATGAGTCCAAGGTCCTGAAATAGATTCATTGTGAAGGACAGATGTGAAATCGCTTGTTCCTTGGAGGGGGGTTTTATTAGGCAGTCGTCTAGGTATGGAAATATAGTGACACCATGCTTGCACAAGTGTGTTGTAATGACTACTAGGACTTTTGAGAATACCCTCAGAGCGGTTGACAATCCAAATGGTAGGACTGCATACTCGAAGTGTTCTTGAGTGACTATAAATCAGAGAAATCATCTGTGTGATGGGTGGATGGAAACATGAAAATATGCATCTTGGAGGTCGAGAGCCATAAACCAGAGCGGTTATGATGGATGATAGGGTAACCATGCGAAACTTTTGAGATTTTATAAACTTGTTTAACTTCCTGAGGTCCAGTATGGGTCTCCACCCACCTGACTTCTTTTGGGTCAGGAAATAAGGTGAGTAAAACCCTTTCCCCCTGTGTTGTTTGGGGACCCTTCTTATGGCTCTGATAGTGAGGAGATGTGCAACCTCTTGTCAGAGCTGTTCGTGAGTTGTGTCCCTGAAAAGGGATGGGGAAGGGTGATTTGGAGGTGGTTTTGTAATAAACGGGATAGTGTAGCCCGTGTTCATGAGTGACAGAACCCATTTGTCAGATGTTATTCTGGCCCAGGAATGGTAAAAGGCCTGAAATCTGTTTTTGTAAATTGGAAGTTGTACGCACTATGGAGATATGGTGAGGTTTGGCGGGCTCTCGACCGAGCCTTCAAAATTGCCGCTTAGATGGTGGTGCAGGTTGCATAGCCAATTGGTGGTTGATAGCGTTCCTGTGACGATTTTGTCATTGTCTGCCTCTTTGTTCATCGTGGTGTCTATTCTGCTGCCTGTAGGGGTGCTGATATTGATACCGATTGCTGTAGAGTTAGTATCTATATGGTTTCTTTCGGAGGGTTTCGGGGTAGATTCCAAAAGTTTTTACAGTAGCCCTATCATCTTTCGAGGTATGCATAATCTCATTAGTTTTTTCTGAGAATAATTTATTTTTATTGAACGGTAAGTCCTCAATGATGGCTTGTAATGTTTTAGGCAAGTCAGCAGAATGTAGCCAAGAGGATCGTGGCATGACGATTCCAGTGGCAAGCGTGCGTGCCGCAGTGTCAACAACATCAAGTGCTGCCTGTAATGCCGTACGAGAGATGAGCTGGGCCTCTCTAATGGCATCAAGGAACTGTTGCCTTTTAGACTTAGGTATGTGGTCTATGCATTCTGCGAATTTTATATAGTTTGAATAGTCGTAGCTGGCTAACAAAGCGCTATAATTAGCCACTCTAAGCTGAAGTGTAGAGGATGTATAGACTTTTCGTCCCAGAAAATCCAATTTCTTATCATCCTTGTCATGTGGGGTAGATCTGTTGAAATACTGTTTGAACTTGTGGGTGGCAGCTTCGACTACTAGAGAATTTGGAGGAGGGTGAGTAAAGAGGAACTCAGAGTCAGTAGGTGAAATGAAATACTTTCTATCAGCCTTTTTACAAGTGGGCTGGATAGAAGCTGGTGTCTGCTAGATGATGTTTGCTGGCTCTAAGAGAGCATCATTCATGGGAAGCACTACCTGATTCGATGGAGAGGTTTGTAAAATTTGTAGCAATTTATGCTCTGTGTGTGATACATTTGGTTTAGGTGATTTGAGGGAGTTAGTTAACCTCCTAAAAAGGTCCTGAAAGAGTTTAGAATCCTGTGTTGATGTTGAAGATGTAGAAGCTGTTATTTCATCAGTAAAATCGATAGAATCCTGGAGAGGAGATGGAGAATCAACTCTCCTTCCTCTGTGGCATCTTGCTTATTAGTTATATGTTCAGATGTTTTAGTTTCAGTTAATGGTTTGTTTGTTTCTTTGTGACTCTTCAAAACATGAGGTCTATAGTGGCGAGGTTCATGTCTGTGCCGATGATAACGATAATAGTCAGGTGGGGGCCCATAATATGGTGAGCTTCTCCAATAAGGATGTGCGAGACCTCGATAATAATAATAGTCTTGAGATCTAGATGTATTTGATCGTGATTGAGGCGATAGTATCGTAGCCTGGTCATTGATATTGTCTGATGAGAAAGGTATAAGAGAAGGTGAGTCCTACCTGATAAAAGAAGAAGGGGATCTCACAGTGTCAGAGTAAAAAAAAGCAGGAGAAAGCACAGCACTGTTCCCATTAGACAAGTGCTTTGTTTTGTGGGTATGCTTTTGTGGGGGCGCAGGAGTGTGTTCTGCAACCATCCCTGTGTAGCCATGCTCAGACTGTTTGTATTGGTGGTACAGTCTGATTTGTAGTTTCATGTGGCAATGCCATTGACTGCTGTGGCACAACATATGATTTTGTAGGCTGTTCTGAAGATGAGACAAAGCCTGAAGTAGAGGGCAGCTGAGAGTCAAGCACCTGCTCTGATAAGGAATGTAGTGGTGCCTGAGTTGAGCTGGCTAATGGTTCAGACAGAGATTTAGCCACTTTCTTTGGCTCTGGCCTGTGCCATTGTTCAGTGGCAGATAACGGCCTTTTGATAGGTTGGTGGGAGCGAGTACCTGAGGAACCATGAGCCGGCATAGAGGCGGAAGATTTTTTCTTTTTCCCCATAGTCTTAGAAGGGGTTAACTGCCTTTTTGGATTCTGAGTAGCTGACTGTCCCTGGCCAGACTCAGATGGTGGCCTGAGGGATTTTACAATGAGAAGCAGTTTTTGGCTCAATTCTCTTTCATGCCTAGCTGCATTAGATAAGCTCCTGCAGTGAGAGCACTTATCAGGTATGTGCTCTTCCCCAAGGCATTTTAGACAAACAGTATGCCTGAGACTGGTTTTGTTTTGCTTTTTTTAACCAGAGGGAATAGGGTAGAGAAAAAATAAAGGGGTTTCCCAAAGTAAATAAAAAGAAAGCATAGCCCAAAGGCTGTGAAAGAATTTCTTCCCTGTGAAGAAGTTCCAGAGAGAGAGAGCAACTCCGTCCATTGCCGCGGACGGTTGAAAGGGAACTGAAGGCTGCAGACGCGCACGCTGGTTAAAGGTGTGAAACACTGCCGGGAGACACTGCTGCCAGCCGCACGGCACAGCATTATAGCTAGCAGAGCCTCCGATCCAGTGTGCGCGTGGACGTGCACACAGCTACTGTGGGGCACCCATAGGGACATCCTCAAGAGGAAACTACTTGATTCATACTGTGGCTGCTACCCTACCTTGCCCCATTAGATAAGAAGTCATGAATTCCCAAAATCCCTCCCCACAGCTTGCCCTAAGAAACTCTCCATGATTACCTATGAGGAAAATGCATGGAGGCCCCACACACCCCTTGTACAGATAACAGACATTAGTGTCCCAAAGGAATTGCATGACCCAACATGCACGGGCAAGATTACCTCAGAAGCAGTAAAGGAACATTGCGCACTTTTGTAGTGACCACTGCTAGTGTTATAATGGAATGCTAATGTTGGGGGGAAGGGTTTTAAGAGGTTATTAATACATACACTATCAATACCAAATGCACTGTGTTTTCTTGAATACGTACAAAACTCAACATATTTTCATATATGAACAGAAGTGTGTTTCAGCACTGAAGAAATCATCATGAAAATTATTCAAAAATTAATCTGAGCAAAGAAAAGATTTCTGATGCCCCTGACAAATTCAAAATTGGAGACTGTTCCAGGCAATTTGTACTTCACTCTCAGGTTAAGAACAGCACTTCTAAGGCATCAATTGGATTAAGCATTGTAAAAAAATGGAATACAAACTAAAGTACGTTTTTTCCTGTATCAAAAGCAAAAGTGTGCTACACTGAATTTTTGAATTCCTCTTCTATACCAGTGGTTCCCAACCAGTGTGCCGGGGCACACTGGTGTGCCGTGGGAACATCCAAAGTGCGCTGCGAGCATGCCCGAGACCTGGAATTAAAATTCCCTCCCTGCTTGGCCCAGCCACCTGGGCTGTGCAGGGCTAGGAATAGGCAGGGGTTAAAATAAGGGGGAAGACACTGGAACACAGTTCTGGGGGCCCCTATTTTTAGGCCGGCAGCATTCTGGCCCCTAAAAATAGAGAAGACACTACAACGGGGTGTTACAGGGGTCCCCCTAAAAATAGGAGCAGCCCAAATGCACCATTCAGGTGGATCCACCTTAAACCTGGCTCTTCCTTAAGCCCAGCCAGCAGAAAGCTAGGGGAGGCTGGGAGTGTGAATCTCCCCCTGCAGGGCAGAGTAGCTTGTATCAGCCAGTCTGCAAACAGCCCAGGTAAGGGCTTTGGAGGGAGGGCTGCTGGGGGTTGCATGGGGCAGATGTGTGTGTGTGTGTGTGTGTAGCAGAGGTGGGTGGGAGTGGATGTGTAGCAGAGGGTGTGTAGCTGGGGTTGTTGTAGCTAGTTGGGTGGGGGTGTGTGTAGCTGGGGGGTGAAGTGGCTGTGTGGGGGAGTATAGCTGGGGGCTGGAGCCTAGTTCCAGTCCTTGCAGTAATGGGAGGGTCCATTACAGGTGGCAGGAGGCTGGGGGAGGGGAGGATGGGACCCACTGGGGTGGGAGGGAGCAGCAGTGAGATAAGTATTTGTCCTGGGTGACAGGGAGCCACAGTGGAGAAGGGGGAAGTGGGTGCTGCGCCATGTTCCCCTGCCCTACCTTCCTGCAACCCCTTGCCCCCCCCCAAGCCACTTGTGTTCTCCCTTCCTTTCTCCTCTCTTGCCACCCTTGTGCTGTTCCCCACATGCTTCCCCTTGTCCTCTTTTGCCACTCCTGCCCTGCTTTGCTCCCCAGACTGACTCCTGATCTCCCGTGTTTTGTCACCCCTCCTCTGCTACCCCACTACCCCATATAGTTGCATTTCTGAAACAGTCTCATGGTTCATGCATATTCATAAGTAATGAGTTAATTTGAATATTTGTGAGTTTTTTAATGGTGGTGTGCCTCGAAAAATTTGAAGATATCATGGTGTGCCACGGCAGAGAAAAGGTTGGGAGTCACTGTTCTATACCAACCATCCATGTTATTCCTGAAGTGACAGATAAGACAGTATCAGCATTCTGATTATATCTGCTTCACATTTAAGTTTCAATGGCTAAAGGACCAAGAATCCCAAGGTTAATCCACACTTAAGTAAGACTGAAGTACTAAGTGAATAAGCTAGTTAATCAACCCAGCCCCACTCAGACACCATCTCTAAAATAAAATTCTCAAAGCCACTGATTCACCAAACACATGAAATATGTGCTTAAAATTATGATCCCATGGAAGTGTTTCCATCAAAGGCAACGGTGTCTTTGGCACTGAACTCTTCTGGGGGAGAATAACGCCCTTAAATTCTATCCATTCGGTTATAAAATTACTGTAAATAATGTTGAACATTCCACAAATATATACGAACCCCACAAACACATTTCAAAGAACAGCACAAATTTAATGTCAAAATAGTTGAATCCAAGTACAGAAATTAACACATGATTTCAACTTTAAAAAATAGCACAACTCTTTTTATAACCAAATTACTATACAATTAATACCAAACACAGATGAAACACCAATTTTAATTGTGAATAAATTAACAGCACAAAAAATAAATCAGATAATTTACTCTGTTACTATAACCAGTACTTACTATTTAACTAAAAGTATGCAAAGGAGCACAAGAGTAAATTATTTCTTAAAAGCTTTAAAAAAAAAAAAAAAAAAAAAAAGGTTTCTTAAATCTCTCCTTTGCATCATTTTCCAGCCACATAATAGTTGCCTTCTGGCTAAATAACTACTAATCTTCAATGTAAGAGCAATCCTTGGTCACAAGATCATAACCAACCTTTGCAAATTAAATTATCTGAGAGATTATTCAGCAAATTATTTGAACAATTCTTAACATAAACCATTAGGTTTTATTGCCCACACTTCCACCAGGAATTAGAGAGAGAGAGAAGAGCATGAATCTACAGTACTCAGGCCAAGAAAAATAACTTTTTTTAACTTTATCGTTTGAAAAATGCTTACTAAAATGCTTATATTTTCTGATATGTGAAAAGGTTCACTCTATGGAAATAAATATATTTTATTCATGAAAATTAATTATATACACCTAATTAAAAACTAAAACTGCATTTTTAAAATGAAACTTTCATATTAATATGATACAACATTTTCTTCAGAAGAATGAGATCTCAGAGATATATACTCGCTGTCCAACAGGGCTGTCATTAAAGTGGAACTGTTATTGACAAGGGGCAGCTCTGTATAAGAAAAAGGCTTTGTTATGTATGGAACCATGTTGGGTATCCCAGAATAGTGTAGCACCAAATGGGGAAATGCTATTTATTGAGCTGTGATGAAAATTGTAGTCTGTAAATAAATACATGAATAATTACTTTGCATGTAATTAAATTTGAATTTAATTCAAAGAAATAACGAACTATTACACAGAAAATTATTTTCTAGTGTTTTGAAGATAACAATGCAGCTGGTGCAGATGTGCTGCTGATCTACTGGAACTCCAGTTTTACCAGCAGATGACCAAAAAAAAACCCCCGAAAAAACCAAAACACCACACATACAAACCCCACACTCAAAAAAAACACCTGCAGTTCACTGATACACTTCTATACCAGGACCACAGACTTCAGTGGCAATAAATATTTCCACTAAGAAATTTGCTTTTATCTTTCTTACCTTTGCAGAAACATATCTCTGATTTGTCTTGCTATCACAAAGTACTAATTTTCTTTCAAATTAGATGTGATACTGAAATACAGAGATTTCATCACTGGAAGAAGAGGCCTAGCTAGTTCATTTTTGCTTTTTCCTAAGATTTATTACTTAAAATGCAGACAAACCCATAGAATCATCTCTAAAACTACAGAAATATGCAGGATGAGTGTATTCTACCTAGGTTATTTTACCAATATTTGATTTACAATCTACTGGAAACCTTTTATAAAAGTCTAGTTTACTTACCAATTTAAAGTATTACTGGTAATACAATTTTAAACAAACCACCTCTTCAAAAAAAAACCACTATTTAATCAAACATTAGCTAAAAGACAAATAAAATGTAACAAATTTCACTATCTTTAAGCAGTTTAAAATACCGAGGTGCTATTTGTAGAATATGTTTTCCAATAAACAAGCATATTTTATTTTCCAGTAATTCTCTTACACCATACAGTGTTATCCTTTCCTCTTTTTATGGTCAGATTTAAAATAATAAATTCTGGATTTATCAAACACACAAGTATGCTATTCAGAACAGTTCAAGCCAAACAAGGTGCACAGTTCATTCGGGGGGAAGGAGGAGACCTTCTGGCTTCTAACAAGGATCGTATGCTATCTCCAGAGTGAATTTCAAATATTGCGTCAGTTTATGGTGAAGGTTAAGGGCTGCTCTCCTGTATCCTGATAGTTCTGTAAATGCTGTACCTCATTTTTTTTGGAAAGTATTAATTTAATGAAGTCAATGAGAATAAATGGGTAGCCAACGGGAATGAGATCAACAGCAGTAGCGTAAGTTCAAGCAACATCAGAAAGGACCTAGTTAAGGGAAAAAATAGGAGAAATTAAAAATTGAAACTATTTAGAAAGTTTAATTTAATTTTCAGTGTTAAGACTAAAAATAGATATTTTTCCAAAATTTAATTTGCCAAATAAATAACATCACAGCTGAAATTAGCAAAAACATAAACATCAGTAAATGGTCAGTTTGCATGCAAAAGCTCTGATATCATTCACTGATCACTGTGCCAGCAGACCAAGGTGCCAGCAGAGTTTTCAATGCAAGATCAGGGAGCCAAAAATGAAGATTGTTTTTTAAAATTACTTGATGAAAAGTGTCCTTATGACATCCAATTGCTAGCTATTACTAAGTTATCCAGAAACATCTGTGAATATCAATATTTGTTGTGGCTTATTTGCCTATTATTATACACACACATCCTTCCTCCTAATTATAATTTAAAGTTAATCTCTTTACACTGTTCTGGCTCTGAAATCAGGTCTTCATGTAAATTGGACATCAGGTAAATTATATATTCCAATAAATACAGAACATAATTTCTTTATACTGTACAGAAAAATCTTATCTTTATATTATACATTCCACTCACTCATACATTTCATATGATATAGTACAATTCTGCATTACCAGCTGTTTCATTTTATTTGTTTTATTAAACATATTACAAATATCCTTAAAACAAAACATTTTAGGGTGCTGCATTCTGCTGTACCAAGTAATTATTCATGTCCTACTGATTTCAATGGGACCACTCAGAGTAAGATACTACTCAACATAAGGGTGATATAACTGGCCATTCAGAAGCAGAGCAAAATGAGCCAACTTCATTTCTAGTAAAACTTCATTGAAGGGAATTCAGTGGCAGTAATAAATTTGATACAGCACTGCCATTGATACTTTTCACCTGTTGTTTATTTTCTCCAAATTCTCCTACATAGATCCAGACTGACAAGCTTTATGTTCCCCCTCTATAAGCAGCAAAGACAGACGATAACTGAATCTTCAAGACAATATTGTTATCTCTACTTGAAGTATATGGAACTCTAGGAGACTCAATGACAAAACATTACCAATAGTGTAATTAATACTCAGCGATGAATAAAAACGTCTTCATGTTTTCAAAATGTCTTACAAGCATTTGGCTATTTAACCCCGCAACAACTCAGCTGAGTTGGCACAACTATCCCCCTTGCATACAGAAGGGGAAACTGAGGCAAAAAGATTAAGGCCATGATTCGCAGAACTGCTGGGTATCCACAACTCAAACTGGAATAAATTATTAATAATCCATTTAGTCTTCTAGAGAAGACTAATTTCTAATGCAAGAAATAGGATCTGACTTTTTAAAAAATTATGCTTTCTTTATTCAACACAAACCAGCAAAAAGGTATTATTCCAATTTCTTGTCTTTTGCATGTCACCATTAAATGTCAGTACTCTTTGTCCAAAAAAACATACAGACCATGTTAATAAAATGAAAGCCTCGCAGCAAAAGAAAGTATTTTGCATCTGTATGTGTAAGGCCTGATTTTCAAAAGATGCTGCAATTCTAAGCATAAAATTGTGGTTACAAAATTGCACACAAAATTGAAGGTCAGGCTGAGGTCCTTTAAAAGAAAAAAAAAATCAAACTTATAAACTTCACCTACACAGCATCTACAACAATCAAAACCAGACTGTGACCTAGGTGAACAATGGGTTTCTTTGCACATGGCCACACTAGAAGGGGAGCAACCTCTGTGGGAAACAGACCTTGATTACAGCGCATTAACACGCTACCAGTGCATATCAATTAGTATTCGGGGGAAAGTAATCTATACCAAGTATAAACTGGTGCAAATTATTCCACCACCACCATCCCCGCCCCCAGATTTTTGAACCACAACTATACACTGCCCTTTACTAAAACTGTGACAAAGCCACAGTTTAGCCCTTAACTACTAAACATTCAAAAGCATCTAAATTACAGACAGTTGATGCTCACTGTAAAGAGCACCTTATAACAATCTAAGCCATTCCAAATAATGTTGCCCTTTTACAACAGGAACTGTATGAAAGAAGCACAAGAATCAATTTCTGGTCTACAATATCTGACTAAATTACTTCCAGAAAAAAGAAATAGGAATGACAAGTTTAAGAGCAACGCAGCTAAGCCTGTAATATTAACAGTAATCAAAATGAATCAAATCTTGTTGTAAAAATTCTAGCAACAATAATGTTTCAAGGAAGAATAAGAAATTAAAGCAGTAAATAATTCCAGCATCTTAAAAAGTCTGATAATATCAGGATTTCAGACTATGGAAAAGGATCCCTACTTCACTTTAACAACTACACCCTCAACTGTAATAAAGCAAATTGAGGCCATATTGAAAGATGTATAAATCAATTAAATGGCAAAATAAAAGTTCTGATGTTTAAATCATGGAACAATAAAAGAAAAAATTTCTTTGTTCAATGATATGTAGAAAGGTGCATCCTAGTAGAATCTTTGAGGAAACAACAGAATTAAATATTTATGCTAAAATCACTGCTTTAGAAGCCAGACTGTGAGTGGATGAATTACACATTTTGTCCTTGATTTATAAGGATCATGTTGAGCACAATAATTGAATTCACATTTTTAGACAGCAGATCTGTGCTTCAGTTCCCCAGAACTTATATGAGCATGACAAAATGTTGAACTGGAATTAAAAACCAAAAAAAGCCATAATTTAAAAATGATAATGAAAAAGCAACTTTCTTACTTACTAACTACAATGAACTGGAAAAGAAAAAATAAAAGGCATTAAAGAAATCAGTAAAAGATTTACTGCAGGTCAATTCTACAATCACTTTAACCTACTTATAACAATCAAACTGTTTGGGGCCTGATGTTTTTGTTTCTAAATATTTGTATGAATTAGGATAAAAAAAGACAGGCCTAGGTAGTCTGTTCCTACATTAAAAACCAGAGGTGGCAACTCTGATGTCAGGGAATATCCACAAGGATTTTCCCACAGAGGTGCCCTTGCATGGCCCTGTTAGAGGAAGGGAACAAGGTGCATCCCCCACCAGAGCAGCCACCCACACACCAGGCAGATCCCCTGAGAGTCACAGTAGGCCAAAAATCTTCTCAGCAGCTCCAACCCACTGCACCTCCTCTCTATGAAGGTGAAGCTCTATTAGACACAATATAAGAGACTCCATGCATACCTACGGAGGCCTCTGTTAACCTCCAAAAGGAGGTGAAGAGTTCATGTGGTGAGTTCTACAGGTGCTGGGGGCCCCTAACCTTTCTCCATGTATGAATCTTGGACCATGAACAGATCACTGGGCATGGCTGGAGGAGGACAGTTTGGAACTGGGGTGGATTAATGCATGGGCGGGACCATGCTCAGAGGCCCATGACGGTATGGGGGCCCCTCGACCCTGCCAGCACGGGAACAGGATATGGGCCAGCCCATAGGCTGGGCTCTGAGCTCCTGTTCCCCACCTCGGCCTGCCAGCTGCAGCCTGGGTGCTCATCCCACAGGTATGGTGGGGCTGACTATCATGTGCAGTATGGCCTCAGTGCAGCCATCGGGCCACGCCCAAACCCACACCACATGCACCGGTCAGCCCTACCACCCTGGGGGCCAAGGAATCAGGCCACAGCTGGCCTCTGGCCCCAGGCTCCCCCTCACCAGCATTGTCCTATCTGTGCCAGGGCCCAGACTGGCAGCAGGGGCTGGAGCCAGGGACCTGCAGCCCCTGATCTGCCACTGTTGGGGACACTGCTGCACAAACACCGAGCCCATCTTCTCCACGTAAGAATGGACAGCCACATATAGATCTCAAAGTGGGCAATCTGACCCCAAGAGAAATGGAAATCCCATTTCTAAGAAAATATACCTATCCTCAATACCCATCAGTATGTTAAAATACACACTAGCTTCCACTTTTCTGCAATGGCTATCAGGTTCATGTGTTGGGTGCCCTGTTCAAAGTAGATTAATTTTTTAAAAAATCTGATGATCCAAAAATCAATTGCTAGTAAGAGAGTGGGCATGGAGTTCAAAACCCCTGCTACATAAGACCTATGAGAGAGGGCACTGATAGAAGTTTAAGGAAGCTAACATGCAAGATGGAGAATACTTTTCTTAAGCTGCAAACAAATGCCAGAATTATAAGACTACTATTCCGCTCTGATAAAAACAGCAAAGAACTAATTATATCAGATTTCCAAAACATTCTAAAAGAAGTTTCCAGAAGTTTCAGTTTCTTTTGTCTCCACTACTTTCATACACGAAATATCATCCTCTCAGTACAGATCGACGTAAGAGAATGAGAAATACAAAAATGACACAGTTTTAAGAATTCTATACATATTCTAGAATAAACCATAAGGAGGTCAATAATTTAGAAAAAAAAATCTATCTTAAACTTCTTCACACCTACTGTTAAAAAAGAGATATCTTTAAGGGTCAGATTTTGATATCTTTACTCATGTTGACTAGTACGTTACTCCACAAACTGTCACACTGGGCTACTTGTGAAACCAAGTACTACTCTATGTGAATAAGAATAAAAGAATTTGCTTCTTAGATAATACCACAAACATAACTTTACCAAAAACTGACAGGATTAACAGAGAGAATATCCATCAAATAGTTCCAAAAAGTTATCTGTACAGTCACACGATTATGGAAATGTGTAACATATATGACCCTCTACCGATATTTAAAAAAAAGATGATAAAAGCAGTGACCTCCAAGAAATTAATATGCACAATGCCACCAAAATTTCTAGGACACTATTCTACTTTTGGCCTCTTGCCTTGCCCTGCACTTAAAATACAAGAAAATCATGTTAATCCCAGCACTGTTATTGCTCAAAACCTTTAATTTATTTAAGCTAGGGGAAAGTTTTGAACCATGAATGGTTCAAAACTTTTATCTAATAATAAGGGTTGTTGAATGGTTAAAAAAACTACTCACCATTAATTGCAAGATTAAAAAGTTAATCAGTTTTAATTGCACTATTAAAAAATAATTTACTATGCTAATTTGCTGTGTGTGCATGTGTGAGTGATATGAAGTGTACCATGTGACAGGCCATAATGATGTCAGAGGTGACTCAACCAATTGCTCCTTGGGAGCAATTGATTGAATCATCACTGATGATATGATGGCCTAGGAATCTTGGCACGGCACAGATATATACCTTATAGTAGCTGCATACCTCACTGTAATTCATAAAGGTGAAATGACTGAGGATTTAAAAATTAGATCATCACTGCCAGTGAAACCGAGGGATGGTTCACTCTGGTGACATGGCTGCCCCTTCAGAACTTGTCAAAATTATAAAGCTGTCAGCTACGCTTTCAGCTGTTATATTTCACACTGACTCTTCAGGCAATTGTAAGTGGCAATCACTTGGAGAAGAAACCATGAAAATCTGAAAATTTACATGAGGGATACAAACTACCAAGCTACCATTTTAGCTGAACACAGAACTTATGTTGTAATTAAAGACCTATTAATCAATTAAAGTAGATATTTTATAAATTCCCCTTTGATCTTCTCCTATCACTTTTGGCGAGTTACAGGTAGTAGAATACTATTTACTTAAACATTTTTGCATGTTTTCTCTATTTTCAAATACATCAATTTTAATTACAACACAGAATACGAAGTGTACCATGGTCACTTTATATTATTTTGATGACAAATCTTTGCACTCTAAAAATGATAAAAAGTAGTAGTAATCTTCAATTCACCCTGTTCAAGTACAGTAGTGTAATTTTCTGTATCATGAAAGTGCAAATTACAAATATAATTATTTTTGCATAACTGTACTAAAAAATAAAATAAAGTGCAAAAAAGGGACAGTTACTTGCCTGTAACTTCTGCTCTTCGAGATGTGCTGCTCACTTCCATTCCAACTTGGGTTTGTACGTGCCAACATGCTTGAACACCGGAAACTTTTCCCTAGCCAGCTCTGCAGGACCAGCGGTAGAGCCCCCTGGAGTGGCGCGCACATCACCCCAGTTAACTACCCCGTTGGTCCGGCAGACACTCAGT
Source organism: Podocnemis expansa (assembly GCA_007922195.1). NCBI lineage: Eukaryota > Metazoa > Chordata > Testudines > Podocnemididae > Podocnemis > Podocnemis expansa. Next base: position 27,814,286 of record ML681966.1, read on the forward strand.
CCCTTCTTTTCACAACTCCAAAAGCGGGTACGGTGGCGGGTGTGGAATGGAAGTGAGCAGCACATCTCGAAGAACAGAAGTTACAGGCAAGTAACTGTCCCTTTTCTTCTTTGAGCAGCTGCTCACGTACATTCCACCTTTGGTAGATTACAAGCCTTACTTCGGATGGTGGGCGGAGTTAAGAGACTGGAGTGAAGGACGGTCCTGCCAACGGCTGCATCATCCCTAGCCTGTTGCACTATGGCGTAGTGGGAGGTAAAGGTATGGACCAATGCCCACGTCACCGCACGACAGATGTCCTGAACCGGGACTCCTGCCAGGAAGGCCATTGATGAGGCTTGAGCCCTGGTCAAGTGGGCCCGTACTCCGCCAGGTAATGGGACTTGCGCCAACTGGTAGCACGTTTTTATGCAGGAAGCAATCCACATCAAAATAGCTTGAGACGACACTGGATTCCCTTTTACCCAGTCCACTACCGTCACAAAGAGTTGTGTAGTCTTTCTGAAGGGCTTTGTCCTCTGAATGTAGAAGGCTAGGGCCCTCCTCACATCGAGTGTATGAGACCTCCTCTGCTCACTTGACGAGTGCGGTTTGGAGCAGAACGCTGGGAGGAATATGTCTTGATAGAGGTGGAAGTCCGAAACCACCTTCAGGAGGAACACCAGATGGGTTCTGAGTCGTACCTTATCCTTGAAAAACACGGTATACGGGGGCTCAGAAGAGAGGGCCCTCAACTCCAAGACCCTCCTCGCAGAGGTTATAGCTACCAAAAACGCTACTTTGTGTGATAAAGACAAAAGTGGACAGGTGGCCAACGGTTCGAATGGTGGCCCCGTCAACATTCAGAGGACCAAGTTCAGGTCCCATTGGGAAGTGGGTAGTCGAGTCAAGGGAAAGACCCGCTCCAGCCCTTTTAAGAACCTACCCACTACCGGGTGGGAGAAACTAGATCAACCTGCCACGGGCACGTGGGCTGCCACGATCGCCGCCAGATGGACCCTTGCAGAAGCCAGCGTGAGGCCTTGGTGTTTCAGGTCCAACAAGTAGTCCAAAATGTCTTGAATCAGGGCGAAACACGGGTCAAGGTTTCTGGTCTGTGCCCACCTGTAGAAACGCAACTACTTGGCGCTATACGTCGCATGGGTCGAGGCTTTCCTGCTACCGATCAAGACACGTCTCACCTGGGCTGAACACGATAGCTCTTCGGCAGTTAGCCAGTCTCCAAGCTGTCAGGTGGAGCGACCTCAGGTTGGGGTGAAGAAGCCAGCCCCAGTCTTTTGTTAAGAGATCGGGTCGTAACGGGAATTCCCGGGGTGGAACTATTAATAGGTCTACCAGCACATGATACCAATGCTGTTGAGGCCAAGCAATCAGGATCATCTGGGCCCTGTCCCTCTTTATCTTTAGCAAGAATCTGTGTAGTAGTGGGAATGGGGGGAATGTGTACATTAGTGAGCCCTCCCAATACAGTAGGAAGGCATCTGGGAGGGAGCCCTCTTCCCCCCACCCACAGGGAGGAAAATTTGTGACACTTCCGATTCTCCCAAGTGGGGTGGAAGCTGGCTGGCCCTGGCGCTCTCGCTGATTTGCGGCATCCACCACCAGAGACGAGGGAGTGGGGTGCGCGTACAAATACTGGCACGTAGTGGTGGGCACATAGTATTTCTTCTCCGTGCCCTTTGAGGTGAGAGCCACCAAAGAGGGCGTTTGCCAGATTGATCAAAAGATTCAAAGAACGCCCTGATGATGGGAAGGGCTAACTTGGTAGATGTTGTGGCTGACAGTACATTAAACAGTGAATCCAAAGATTCCTTTACTTCCTCTACTACGTAGAGGGTCCTGGTACGCCCTGAGGTCATGGGGGTGAGGAAGGGGTACCGTGTGACTCCCCCTCAGATGATGCAGACAAGGAGGAACGAATTGTCGTGGGGGAGGGCTGATGTTTGGACCAGTCCCTAGTATCCCCAGACACCGATCTCCGACCCCTGGTACCGCCAGCTCTTGGGATGTAGTGTTGGGTGCCCTGTGGCATTACCCAGGGGGAACAGCAGGGCCAATTAGCTGGCCAACGCGGGGGGGGGGAAGCCCCATCACCGAGGGCTGGACTGGCCCTGAGGCTGGCCGGGACTGATAGAGCGGTTGTCACCGAGCCGAGCTTGTTGATGGCGAGGATGAAGGTGAGTAAGAGGAGGAGGAGCTGGAGGGTTCCCTCCTGCAGCGGCGAGACCTCTTAGCCCAACGGCGTCCCCGGGGAGGGGTAGCTAGAGAGTGGTGCCCAGGGCCTCGGTGCCGGTGAGGGGGAAGCAGACTGGGAGTGCATCTTCTTCTCCCCGGGCGCCCCCGACTCACAGTGACCCTGCTGCAGGCTCCTGTCACTAGCGCAGCAGTGGCTTGAGGCCAGGGATCGAACTGGAGCCGGTGCGGCATACTCCTTCAGCAGTGACTCCCTCCCTCACCGCGGAGGGTCTTGGGACGCCACCGGCCCTGACAGAGGGGGCGGAGCACCCTGCAGCACAGTGCTGCGCCAAGCTGGGGAATTCAACGAGGGCTTCCCCCGCGACGGTGGGCGGGAAGAAAAACTGGCCACCTGTGGCAGAGAAGGCAAGGTTGAAAGAGCCCTTGCCGCCTCGTATGCCTCCAGTGTTGAGGGGGCTGGTGGCAATGGTGATCCGGATCCACCCAGGGTCAAGGGAGAGACTCTGTGCTTCGGACTAGCGCACTCCAGACCCACATGGGCTTCGTTATGCACTGCCGGCGTGGAGCGAGCCCCTTGAGCCGAGAGGCTCACCAGTACCGGGGTCTCCATCTGCCCCAATGCTGTTGCCACCGCCAAGGCTGGGCTCGTAACCGGAGTCGGACGTGGTGGCTCCGCCGACGGACTCAGTGCTGACTCCATTAGCAGGACATTTAAACGGATGTCTGTCTTTTTGCGTTCTAGACCTAAAAGCCTTGCAAATCATGCACCGCTGCGGGCAGTGTCTCTCTCCCAGACACCTCAGACAGCGATCATGGAGATCGCTGACTGAGAATGCCCTGCCGCAGGTGGCACAAGGCTTAAATCCTGGGGACCGGGGCATAGCACCTGCAGAGGAAGCTGATTAGTGAATATAAACTAATTGCTAATTCACTGCTAAACCTAATGCTGTTCCCAGTGTCCGTCATGAATGGCGGAAAGAAGGAAACTGAGCGCCTGCCGGACCAGCGGGGGTAGTTAACTGGGGTGGTGTGCGCGCCACTCCAGGGGGCTCCACCGCTGGTCCCACAGAATGGGCTAGGGAAGTTTCCGGTGTTCGAGCATGCTGGCGCATACAAACCCAAGGTGGAACGTATGTGAGCAGCTGCTCGAAGAACTTTAAAGCCTACAGGTCCATTCAATCCTGCATCTTGCTCAGCCAACTGCGAAGATGAACAAGTCTGTTTACATCTATGGGAGATAATGCTGCCCACTTCTTTTTTATAATGTCACCTGAAAGTGAGCACAGGTGTTCATTTGCTTGGCACTTTTGTAGCCCTTGGTGCAAGGTATTTACATGCCAGATATGCTAAACATTCATATGCCTCTTCATGCTTTGTCCACCATTTCAGAGGACATGCTTCCAGGCTGATGACACTTGTTAAAAAAATTAATGGGTTAATTAAAGTTGTGACTGAACTACTTGGAGATGAATTTGTGTGTTTCCTGATCTGTTGTTTTACCTGTATTTCTCCCATATACATCATGTTATGACAATTTTGGATGATTACCAAACACATTTGATTTGATGACACTAAACCTGGGATTCTCAAAGGGACAATCTTCAACAGTGTTTCTGTTATCTCCTGAAACAGGCCACAGAACTGCAACCAAGATCAACACATGGCTACTGCTATAGCAATGGAGAATGTAACTGTGCTGGCAGCATTTAGTGAAGTCTAGAGAGGTGTCGTGGATGACCTTCTGGCCTTCTGTGGCTTTGAAATCATCCTTCAGATCCTGTGACAGGTACTCCACATTCAAGAAGAATCTGAGTTTGTAAAATTGTATTTTCTCATCAGGACTTGGAAACTGGCTACTCTGAACTGCAATGAGGCAGAGAAGTAGCTTCTACACCTCAGGAGATCCAGTCTTTTTAGTTCTTTAATAAATGGACAAGAATGGAATTGAAATTGTCTGTTCTGGTCACAGATTGCTTCAGCCAGGGATTTGGATGGGAAAAGAAATATTCCAAGCCTTGGGATGTCAGAATTTCTTACCAGCCCATTTATACACAGATGATATAGTAGCTGGCACTTGCTTCACAAAACATGAAGGAGTCAGGAGAATCTCACTGAGGGGCAAGGCAGTTTTGCCCAAGAGATGTGCGAAAAATATGAGTGCTGGGGTTTCCACATTTCAGAGGTGGGCCATTTACAGCCCACCAGAGCCTTTTATCCAGCCTGACAGATGGATTTGGCTGCAGCACAGAACATGACTGCTGCAGCTGCTCCCCCATTTTGGCTGGGTGACCCTGCCCTTCTCCCATCATTTGGGCCCAGCAGTGCCTTCTCTGGTGCACAGCGGCTACTCACCCTCCTAGCTCCACCCCATCCTCCCACAGGCCCAGTGGCTCCCTGGCTGGAGCACGATGGCCACTCCTCCCAGAGGCCAAGGCCCAGCAGCATCTAGCTCCCCCCTCCTGACTCTACTCTTTCTCCCATGGTACCAAAAAAACTGCAAAAAAAAAAAAACCTGCAGAAAAAAGTAAAATAGTGCAAAAAACAACAGTGGGTAAAACGCAAGAATATGGACAGTGCATATACTGGTTTGATTTAGTCAAAAACAGCTAAATTGCTTCCAGAGCTCAACTCCCTAGAATCTAAGACATCATCCACTGATGTTGGTCTTCACTATTTGGACATGTGGTCCTCATGGACCTGTGCGCAGTGATTATGTACGTTCTGACCATGCACTCTGGTCATCAGCCACCTCCAAACTGAAAGAGACTACCCAGTCGCCCACAGCCAACCTGACTGCAACAAATTGGTAATGGCTCACTTGCCAGCATCAGAGACAAATGAACAAGGCCACTGATAGGGTTACAGGGGATTGTCACAACAGACGTTTTCTGCCTAGATCAACTAATGATGACGACAACTAACTAACATACCTCAAACTTACTAGTTCTCATTAACAACATGGACTAGTTCAAACTAACATTAGTTCAAACTAGTCCACTTTGTTAATTCAAACTAACTGACTTTAGTTCGAACTTAAATTAAATTTGAACTAAGGTTTAGTCCTGATCTACATCGTCCTTAGTTTGAACAAAAGATTGAACTAGTTCAAACTAACTGGCAGGCTTACTAGTCTGAACTAAGCATTCATTAGTTCGAACTAAGAAATTCCTTAGTTTCAACTAATGAAAGCCTAGGGTAGACAGGTAATAAGTTAGTTTGAATTAAGCCTCCTTTAATTTGAACCAATTTGCCAATGCAGACATAGCCCTAGAGTTCTGGGAATCAGGTATCTGCCTTTTAGATCTAATTGTTCAACTAAATATGAATTATTAACCATTTCAGCTTTCATGTATGTCCAAATGGTTTCTCATACCCCTAAATCTAAAGAAATATTTAAATAGATTCTCAGCTTCATATATGACTTTGCAACTAGATATTTATTCATTTGGTCTGGCCGAGTTGCCTGCGGCACAGGACCCATGAGATGGGAGGTAGCTTTAAAGCCACCTTTCTACTGGTGCAGTCATAAGACTCATAGAAGATTAGGACTGGAAGGCACCTCAGGAGCTCATCTAACCCAAGCCGCTGCTCAAATCAGGACTAAACCCAACTAAATCATCCAGCTGAGGCTTTGTCAAGCCACACCTTAAAAGCTTGTCAGGAGTGAGATTCCACCAACTCCCTAGGCAACCCATTCCAGTGCTTCACAACCCTCCTAGTGAAAATGTTTTTCCTAATATCCAACCTAGACTTCTCCCACTGAAATCTGAGACCACTGCTCTTAGTTCTGTAATTTGCCACCACTAGAGAACAGGGGCGTTGCTGGCACTGGGCACCCCGGGGCACTTTCCCCAAACCCCAACACCAGTGCCCCAGATCTCTGGCCCAATTGGGCCAGAGATCCGGGGCCTGGCCACTGGCAGCCGCAGTGGCCTCATCCCCCGCCAGGGATGAGGGGCCCAGCCTCCTGTGGCAGCTTCCGGCCCCGTCCCTGGCCAGGATGCAGGGCCTAGTCACCCGCAGCGGCGCGGCTGCACCTGGCCCTGGCCCTGGCCAGGGGGCTGGGCCTGTGGGCTGGGGGCGGGGCCAGGACCCATGCCCCAGGTCCCTCCCACGGCCAGCAACACCCCTGCTAAACAGCCCTGCTCCGTCCTCCCTGGAATCCCCCTTCAGGCAGTTAAAGGCTGATATCAAATCCCCCTTCATTCTTCTCTTCCGCAGAACAAACATGCCTAGTTCCCCCAGCTTCTCCTCATAAGTCATGTACTCCAGCCTCTTAATCATTTCTGTTGCCATCCACTGGAGTCTGTCCAATTTGTCCCAAAACTGGACACAATACTCTGAACGTGGCCTTACCAGTGTTGAATAGAAGAGAACAATCACTTATTTCAATCAGTCTTTGCTAATGCAGTGCTCAATGTTGTTAGCCTTCTTAGCAACAAGGCCACTCTGTCACCTCATATCCAACTTCTTGCTAACTGTAATCTCCAGGTCCTTTGCTTCAGAAATGCTGGCTACCCAGCTGGTTCCCAGTCTGTAGTTGTGCACAGGATTCTTCTGTCCTAAGCGCACAACTCTCCACTTTTCCTGGCTGAAACCCACAGGATTTTTTTTGGCCCAATCCTCCAATTTGTATAGGTCACTCTGTACCCTATCCCTACCCTTCAGTGTATCTACCATTAGCCCAAGTTTACTTTAATCTGCAAATTTGCTTTTGAGTGCAATGCACACCATCCTCCAGATTATCAGTGAAGACGTTGAACAAAATTGGCCCCAGCATCAACTTCTGGAGCACTCCACTTGTTACTGGCTGCCAACCAGACATCACACCATTGATTGTTACCATTGAGCCCGATGATACAGTCAGCTTTCTAACCATCTTATGGTCCACTCATCCAACACACACTTCTTTAACTTGCTGACAAGAATACTGTGCGAGATTGCATCGAAAGCTTTGCTAACACCAAAGTATATCATGTCCACCACTTTCCCTACATCCACAGAGCCAGTCATCTTATCATAGAAGTCAATCAGGTTGGTCAAACATGAATTGCCCTTGGTGAATCCAAGCTAACTTTCCCTGATCAAGTTTTTCCTCTTCCAAGTACCTCAAAATGGATTCCTTGTGAACGTGCTCCAAGATTTTTCAAGGGCCTAAGGTGTGGCAGACTGGTCTGTAGTTCCTTGAATCCTCTTCCACCCCCTTCTTAAAAACAGACACTCTATTGCCTTTTTCCAATTATCCAAGACCTCTGCCAAACACCACAAGTTTTCAAAAATAAAAGCCAATTGCTCTGCAGTAACATCAGCCATCTCCCTCAGTCGTCTAGGATGCATTGCATCTGACCCCACGAACTTGTGCATGTCCAGACTTTCTGAACCTGTTCTTTCAATCCTTGGTTCTAAGAGCCAAGTATGTCAAACCCTCTTAAAAGTTGCCATACCTTTCTGACATGTAACTACCATATATACTCACATATAAGCCAAGATTTTTATGCCTCAAAATTGCCTTTAAAAAAAGGCATTCAGCTTATGCGCTTGTCAGACCAGCAGAAAGCAGCCCCAGCCCAGGGGTTTTTAAACTTCTTTCCCTGAGCATGCTCAGGGCAACAGCCCCAGTGTGTGTGCAGAGCAGCCAGGTAAGGGGGCTCTGGTGGTGGGTTAGGGAGGGTGTCAGGGATGGCAGGGGAAGCAGTGGCATGGCCTGGGTGCTAGGTAGGGTGTTGAGGATGGCAGGAAAAGCGGCAGAATGCCCCAGGGGTTAATGAAGGTGTCAAGGAGTCCAGGGAAGCCAGAGGTGCAGAGTAGGGGTTTTAGGTGCTCGAGGCCACACAAGGGGCCTCAGCTTATACACTGGCCATGCTCCACTGCCCCCCCCCCCATTTCGGGGCTCATAATGGGGAGTCAGCTTATGCACAGATCAGCTTATATGTGAGTATATACACTATTTCTTCTTTCTGATAACTCTCCTGTAATCTATGGTCTAATCAATTTCTGTGGGTGCTGTGCATACTGTATGATGATGAAGCTCCTATTGTTACCCACTCAGTATTCATTTCAAAACAAGACAAAGTGGGTAAAAGTACAAAAACATTAGCAAGAAAAAAAATCTGAAATAAGAGATGCACAATTAAAAGTTACACTCATGTAAAGAAACTAAAATATAAAAATGGCCCTACATATGTGAAGTTAAAGATTTCTTTAGTGTTGTGCTTCTAGTCTAGTCTGTCACAATCAATACAGACATCCCACTAAAGTTCTAGACTAGCAAACTGAACATACAGAAGACATGATGCACTAATCCCGCAAACAGCAGGTATGTAGGCCACCTACATACAGAACAAGCTTAAAGTACCTTTCTCTGGTTTCAGTTTTCAAGCATTAAAAATAATTATTAAACTTACCTAAATGTAGCAGTGTAAACTGGGCTGCCAATTCCTTCGCATCTTCTAGTGTTGCGCAGAGTTTGTCTGGCATAAAGTAACTCTGAGATCCATTTGCAATAGTAGGAATAACTATTTTGTATACCAACAGCACTTTTCCATCCTGACTCGTTGTTGAATATAAATAGTATTCTGGTGGTGCCCAGTTATTTTTGTTGCAGTAATAATCCAAATGCATTACTGCAGAACTGAAATGACTGGATTTTAAAGAATACATGCTAATTGGAGTAAGCTTTGTTCCTGGAAAAAATGGGTAAGTACACCTTTCAACTTCAGGGGGGCTTGGACTGTGCTGACCATTAAGACGAACTGAAAGATTTGCCGGTTTTCCTAAGGATTTTTGATGTCCATCTTCCTTGCTTGCAAAGACTAGAATATTTTCAGAGCTGGGACTAATCTGGCCATTAAGATGCTGCCTCCAAGTGCTTTCTTTGTTTACAGGTTTTGCCAGTGTTACCTCAATACTAGCACCATCAATGCATTTTCCATTCATAATTGACATAGCTGCAACTGCATCCTCTCGGTTGAAAAAATGAACGAAAGCATAGTCTCTCAGTTTCTTTACACGTTCAACTGCCCCTGGCTTGAATTTGTTAAATTCAGCCTTAATTGCATCCTCTGTAGTAGAGATCATTAAGTTTCTTACATACAATACTTTAACCCTCTGCATTGTTTCTTCATCAACTTCTTTCTCTGGGTCTGCCCAGTCTACTTGAATAGTATGGCCCCATAGCTGGAATGTTCCTAGGGCAAAGAAGTATTAGATTTAGTTTAAAAAAAAAAAAAAAAAAGCTAAGTGATAAGGTTTATTAACAATTCCAAGAACTAAAACATTGTAAAAAGCATGTTATTGTAATACTAAATTTGAAATAAACCTCTGTTATTGAAGTGTTTTCTTTGCAGTCACTTCACTAAAAACAAACAAGCCATTACTTGAAAACATATTGCCAATGAAGAACAGTCACTTACCAGTAAGTAATGTTCTTTGAGATGCGCTGCTCACTTCCATTCCATTGTTGGTGTGGATTTGCTTCTGTGCACAGCCACCGGAATGCTTTTTGCCCATAGCTAATCCCATAGGACTAGCAGCGGAGTTCCCTGGAGTGGCGCCCATCAGGCAAAGCATATAGCCACTGCTAGCCCAGACTACCCCCAGTCTCTTCTTTCCGCTAACTTCAGAAGTGGGGAAGGAGGGCAGGTGTGGAATGGAAGTCAGCAGCACATCTGGAAGAAGATGCTTACTGGTAGGTAACTGTCCTTCCATCTTTGAGCAGCTGCTCACATACATTCCACTGTTTGTGAGTTACAAGCCTTATCCTGGTCAGTGGATGGAGTTATGATTTCCCTACGTGGAGCACAGCCCTGCCAAAAGCTGCATCACCCCGCACTTGTTGGATAATGGCATAGTGCGCTGTAAACATATGGACTGATGCCCAAGTTGCTGCTCTACAAATTTCCTGGACTGGAATCTGAGCTAGGAAGGCCGCCAAAGAGGCCTGTGCTCTAGTGGAGCAGGCCTTTACAGGCCCTGGGAGAGGTGTCTTGGCCTGACTACAGCATGACTTAACACAGGCAGAAATCCACAACGTGATTCTTTGAGAAGACACTGCCTGTCCTTTCATCCAATCTGCTAGCATGACAAATAGTTGTGTGGGTTTTCTAAATGGTCTCAGTCTTGCTATGTAGAACACGAGGGCCCTTCTCATGTCCAACATGTTCCACCTCCTTTCTTCTTCCATTGCATGGGGTTTTGGGTAGAAGACAGGAAGGAGGAAACCACCTTGGGAAGAAAGGCTGGATAAGACCTCAGCTGAACCTTGTCTTTGTAAATTTTGGAGACCTCTGACCTAGGTTGGGGGGGAGGGGGTGGACCTCAGGGGTTCCAAAGATAGCGCCGTCAACTCCAAGACCCGCCTTGCAGAGGTGATGGCCACCAGAAAGGCCACCTTCCATAACAGGGTCAACAATGGGCATGAAGCCGGAGGTTCGAAGGGAGGGCCTATGAAGCACCAGCCTTAGGTCCCATTGAGGAGTTTGCTCACAAATGTGCACGAATAGTCTTTCTATTCCTCTGAGAAATCTGGAAACCATCCAGATGGGAAAAAATTGAAGTGTCCACAGCCAGGGCATGGAAGGCCAAAATGGATACTAGATGCACCCTTAATAATGCCAGCGTTAACACTATGGTCTTGAGATGTAAAAGGTACTCAAGAATTTCCGGTATGGGAGCAGACTCCGCATGAAAGCCCTGGGAGGAGGCCCATGAAGAGAAATGCTTCTATTTGGCCAGGCAAGTAGTTTGTGTCAAAGGCTTCCTACTGCTGATGAGAACTTGCTGTACCTATACAGAGCACACTTGTTCCTCCGGAATCAACCACATAGCCTCCAAGCCACAAGATGAAGAGATCTGAGGTTTGGATGGAAAAGGCGGCCTTAATCCTGCAAGAGGAGATCATGCCTCTGAGAGAGGTGTACTGGAGCTTCCACCATCAAATTGCTCGGTATACGGTACCAAAGCTGACACGGCCAACCAGAAGCTATGAGAATGACACATGCTCTGTCCCTTTTTATCTTTAAGAGCACTCTAAGGAGAAGCAGAATTGGAGGGAACACTTACATCAGATGACTCAATCAGCAGGGGCATCGCTGGCGCTGGGCACCCCAGGGCACATGCCCCGAGTCACAGCGCCAGTGCTCAGGATCGCCTACCCAATCGGGGATCCAGGGCCCAGCTGGCTGCCCGCGGCATCCCTGTCCCCAGCCGGGGATCCGGGGCCCAGCTGGTCGCCCAGCCGGCCCCACTCCCTGACCAGGGATAGGGCCAGGTGAGGCTATGACGACGCATGCGGCTAGGCCGCGGCCGGGCTTATCGGCTGGGAGCTGGACCTGGGCCCATGCCCCGGGGTCCCTCCCTGTCCCAGCAACGCCCCTGCCAATCAGTCCAATAGGAATGCATCCATCAGAGATCCCTTCTCAAGGCATCGAAGATACCCGGAACAGCTGGCACTTGGTGTTCTCTCGGGCTGCAGAAGTCCACTCGAGGAGCTCCCCACCTGTGGAAAACTGAACTTGCTACCTGCAGATGAAGAGACCAATCATGCTGGGATGAAAGATCCTGCTGAGGTGGGCTGCTTTGTTGTTCTTGGCACCGGGTAAGTGAGAAACCATCAGATCAAAATGGAACCGAGTTGCCAGGTCCCAAAGGAGAGCTGCCTCTTGACAAAGGGCTGGTGGGAGGGCTCCCCTTTCGTGATTTATGTAATGTGTCGCCATGATATTGTCCACTGGAACCTGTATTACTGAGCCACTTAAATCCTGAACAAACACCTGACAGGCCAAATTCACAACCCTGAGCTCTCTTACACTGATATGCAGAGATCTCTTCTCCTCCAACCATGTTCCTTGCATATTCAGATTTGAGTTGAGGTCCACCCGCCTGCCCCCCCCCCCCCCACCTAGGTCAGAGGTCTCCAAAATTAAGGTCAGGGACAGGACTAAGGTGTGGAAAGGGACTGCCTGGGGAACTGAGTGAGGATCTTGCCACCAACTGAGCTGCAAATGAATTCTCTACTTTGTCCCTACTTTGTGCAGCACATGCCTCCTGGGGTGATAAACAGACCTCAGCCACATTTGCAAGGGCCTGAGATGTAGACAGGCCAAACTTACCACACAGGTTGACGCCACCATGTGGCCCAGCAATTGAAGACACATCCTTGCAGTTGTGACTGGGCACTCGTGAAGGTTCGAGATGATCTCAGACACAGTCTTGAACCGTGACTGAGGAAAGAAAACCCGACCTTGATTTCAGTCTGTGACAGCCCCTATGAACGCTATTCTTAAAACTGGGTTCAACTGGGATGCTTCCTCATTTATTATCAGACCCAGACAGTGGCATATAGATTTGGTAAGCACGACACTGGCTTCCACTTGTTCTTTGGAACGGCCCCAACCCCCTTTTGCTTTGGTGGATTAGGCAGTATCTCCAGTAAAACCTTTCCCAACCTCTCTCTTCGGCCCTCTCTTGATCACACCAAGGGCTAAGAGTTTCTCTACCTCTTGGTTCAGCAGGTGTTCATATAGGGTGTCCCTGAAGAGGCACTGGGGAATGGGAGGAGGGCTGGGGAGTCGGAAAGAAACCCGAAGAACATAGCCTTTAGAGACTGTATCGATCACCCAGCAATCTATAGTGATCTGGACCCATTGGAAACGGAAGGCTGCCAGCCTGTTCAGGAATGTGGGGTAAGAATCCTGGATGGTTGGTATGGTGTCCTCGAAAAAGACATCAAAACTGATGTGACTGGTTAGATGAATGACATGAATTATGATTGGAGCTAGATGAGTTGGTGTGTCTCCCTCTCGTGGGTCTAAGTCTCTCTCTGTCCTCTTGCCTCGCAGTTCCCTGGCTCAGGAGCTGACGTGGCAAATGCTGTTGTGGTGGTGGTAGTACCTAGAGGTGAAATGGACTACGTGGCTGCTGGGAAGTGTGCAGCCCTAGAGACCTGAGTGTTGCCTTAGAGGCCTTGAGACCATGCAATTTAGCATCCGTCTGGTCTGAAAACAGGTGGAGACATTAAAAGTGAAGGTCCTGAATAGACTGCCCAACCAGAAGAGAGAGATCGGATACTTGAAGCCAACGTAGACCTTCTCGTGGACACCACAGACATGATGGCCCTGCCAGCTGAGTCCGCAGCATCCCAGGAAACCTGTAGTGCTGTGTGCACTACCAACAGGGCCTCTTCCAGAAGCGTATTAAAATCTAGGCAGCCATCCTCAGGGAGGGCTTCACCAAAATGCTTTATAGAATTCCACAAACTAAAATTATACCTGGAAAGGAGAGCTTGGTGGTTGGAAACTCTGAGATGCATTGTTGCAGATCTTTTTCCCAAACTGGTCTAGAGTCTTAGCTTCTCTGGTTTTAGGCGCAGGAGTCGATTGTCCCTGCTTCTCTTTTTGATTGACTGCTTCCACCACTAGAGATGTCAGAGTTGGATGGGAGTACAAATACTGCAAGTTCTTAGCTGGAATGTAGTATTTCTTTTCAGCCGTCTTCAAAGTTGGAGGGACGGAAGAAGGTACTTGCCACAACTCCTTGACGATTTTTAACCCCCCCCTTCATGCACCAGAAGTGCCAATCTTGAGGGGGCCACAGCAGATAGGACAAACAGGGAATCTTCAGTGTCTGTCAATTCCCCAACCTCCAGCCCTAGATTGGACGCTCATCTCCTTAGCAAATCCTGGAGAGCCTTAAAATTGTAGGGTGGGGATGCATGCTCCCCAATCGCAACTCCGTCAGATGAGGAGGAATGGCGCTCGGGGGGGAAGGGGCGGCTGGAACTGCTGACGTGCCTTCCTCAAGGTCAGAGGTATCCCCTGAGTCAGATGGACAAGAGGCTGTTCTACCACCAGAATGGGGGACTGACCCCTGAGATGGGGCAGGCATTGCCGATGGGTACACCCAAGGGCCCCAATATGGACAATTTGGGAGTCACACAGGAGATGGGGCTATGGAATTTCATTTCCCTCGAGGCTGCGCCAAGCTGTCTGAGGACAAAAAGAGGGGTCCCCGCCTCTCCTTGCCAGGCTTCCAACGAGGCTGCTCGCTTGAGTCTGAGGAGCAGCTTTGTTGTCTGTGGTGGTGCCACAGTGCTGATGCTGCTTTGGAAGAAGACAATGAGGAAGAGATAGACTGAACGCATCTTCTCCTAGATCTCGAGAACTTCTGTTGTCTCTTCCTTCTCTATGAAGAGAGAGAACCGCACTGCCAGGCTGAAACCTGTGATGCTAAGGGGCTAGGGAGAGTCTGCTGACAATCCCTGGAAGCTGGTGCCTGATTGCCCAGTGTGTGCTCCTGCATGCCATGTGCAGCCGCTTGGTGGCCCCACTCTGGTGACCCCACAGGGAGCTTCCCCTTGGAGGGGGGATGGGGCATTGAGTTCCATGTGTTGGGAGGTGGAGATGTCTGCATGGCTCTAGCCACCTCAAACTCCTCTGGCGTCGATGGTGCAGGGAGCAAACCTGCCCAGGTGCCTGAAGCTAACTCCTCCCAGGAAATGCTGGATGCGTCCCAGGCTGTACACTCCTCACTCAGTGCCATGGAAATAGACGGTGCCAGCTGGCACTCCTTCTTGGAGCAAGACTTGCCCTGCAAAGGTATTTTGTGTAGGGGTGCTGAGCAAGACCTTTGATTAAAAACCTCGTGCTGATGCAGAGTGAGGCGACTGAGATTGTACTTAAGGCTGCCTGCATTGGGCATTTAGGCTAAAGTCTCTTTCCTTCTTAGTTCTACGCTTAAAAGCCTTCCAAATCTTACATGGGGGGTGGGGGGGATGAGACTCCCCAAGGCATTTTAAACAATCGCTGTGCAGGCTGCTGAGAGGGAACGCTCTCCCACATGTTGAGTGAGGCTTAAACCCCCGGAGAGCACAGCATGGTGTTCAAGATGGCAAACAAGCACATTAAAGCCTTTAATGGGCAGTACTTAACACACAACTAAAATGCTAACAACTATGAACTAATGACCTACTACAACTAACTGACTAACCACCACCAATCAATGGGCACTTAGGGATTCCTACGACCAAAGGGATAGCCATGTTAGTCTAGTCCAGAAAAAAAAAAAAAAAAAGAAAAAAAGAAAAAACAAGGAGTCGTATGGCACTTAAAGACTAACAGATTTATTTTTTGCATGAGCTTTTGTGGGAGAAACCCCCACTTCATCAGATGGTTCGAAGATGGGTGAAAGTTCACCCATCTTCAAAGCATCTGATGAAGTGGGATTTTCTCCCACGAAAGCTCATGTGAAAAATAAATCTGTTAGTCTTTAAGTGCCACACGACTCCTTGTTTTTATTCCTATGACCGTCACTAAGGGCAGAAAGAAGGAAGTGGGGAGGGGGGAGGGCCGGGCTAGCAGCAGCTATATACTTCACCTGATGGGTGCCACTCCAGGGGGCTCCGCTGCTAGCCTTACAGGATTAGCTATGGGCAAAAAGCATTACGGTGGCTGTGCACAGGAACGAGTCCACACCAACAGGGGAAAGTATGCGAGCAGTTGCCCAAAGAAGAAATTAATCTCTGTGAAAAAATTGAGCAATATTCACATATGTAATATTTAATCTGTTTCTGCTTAAACAATCACTGCCAGTTTTGCTAAAGATGATTGCTTTTGTGAAACATGTAGTTTCAAATAGTAAAAAACCACCAGTTGCTGATGCAATGTATTTGGGGAAAAATACAAAAAATAATGAGTCCATGTTAGAATGAGCCCTATTAATTTCCCCAGTATGCATCAAAACAAATTCATTGAAGATGGTAAATCATGTTATGTTTTTAAGAAGACCAAATTGTACTGGTGTGCAATTTTTTCTTACTGTTGGGAGAGCTGGCCCTTTTATTTGTTACTTTTCAAGGCTTGGATAAGCATCTTTAAAGACATCTCCTATACATGACCAACTTAAGACTTCAGGCAACATCAACAGGAGTTTTGTCAATGATGTCAATGGATCAATGACTGCACACCACTTTGCTGGTATACGTTTTCTTTGTCTGTCATTCTTTTTTCTCCAGCTGTTTCCTCTAATCTCTCCTTTTTTTTCTTCCAACTCTTTCCCTTGCTACTTCACCTTTTCCTATCACTCCCTTACCCAATTCCAGTTTCTGATCCCTTCCCTTTTCTCTCCTTTAGCAACCTCAACTCAAAAAAACACACCCTATTCAGGATAAAACTAAGTTTGCGTCAAGACCAACTGAAATCAAATGACTCAGATAAAGGTGGTATAAGCATAAATTTAAAAAATGGAGATCAACTATAAGTGCTTTGATTTTTAAATTTTACATTTAAATTAAAGGCTTACCTGGAATTAATTTTCTTCTAGCCATAGCAGCTGCTCTGTGAGACTCATATTCTACAAAGGCAAAACCACGATTTTTAGTTTTGTCAGTAGCACTTGGATAAACAATAACATCCACCACTCCTTCTGTAACTTTCTTCATTTCATCCAAGATTTCTTCTTTCTTTTTCTCTTTTGGAATAGCTCCAATAAATAATCTGCAGTTGTCTAAGCTCACACAGACACCAATAAATTTTCCTGGACGAATTTCATAGTTGTTAAGGATTCTAATGGCTAGCTGGGCTTCTTCTTTAGTTGTGTACATCACAAAGGCATATCCTCGATTCTCACCACTAAATTCCATCATTAGTCTGAACTCATAGATTTTCCCAGCTCTCTCAAAAACAGGAACTAATTCATCTTCATACATATCACGAGGAATCTTTCCCACAAAAACTTCACAACCACGAGGTGGGGGAGGACCTTCCCAACCTTTAAAAAAAAAAAAACAAAAAAAAAACACACACACACACAATTGTCCAGAAAAAAGTATGAATGCCAGTCATATGCTTTCTCAAACAGCCTTCTTTCAGAATTTGTAAACACACAAATATAGCTTCTGATTTATTGATAATGCTGTACATATGAATACAATAATTATCTTTCTATCTTTTTTGTCTCCCCTGCAGCTCTAAAAAGAAAACCTCTTCCTACATTTTGGGTTTGTTTTTGTTTTTTTTTTTAAATATAGTTATACAAAGTTACAATTAAAGAAATTAGACAAAATATTCACATATAATATTCAAAGGAAAAGCTCTCGTGCTTTGTCAAAAAAAAGTCAGTTACTTTCTACTATAAAGGAGATATGTCAGATTTCCAAACTGCAGGTATCTGCATAAAACAGAGGGTGGAAATCAATCCAAATCCTTTCCTGACTATAAATGAGCTACAGTAGATATATACTGCTTGCAAATATACAGATCGTGTTCCTCCAAAAGCTAGGTCTTTCTGATATTTACAAATTACAAGAATATCAGGGCTTCATGAAACAGCTTCAGTTTTTCTTATCTGAAATTACACATACCATTTGGTTGCTTTTAACATTAGCTAAAGCACTTTCATGATTGTTGGAAAAGGCTATGTTTGGATTTATTTATTTATTTATTTTAACATTCAGCTATGTAATATAATGGTGATTAACTGAGTAGATACCTTGCCTACACATGCTCTCAAGAAAAACTGGAGCATTTGTGATTGTGGCAAAGATGATTAAAGTGTGATAACTCCATTGCTGGAAAATGTTTTCCAGAAGACCAGAATGTAGCTCTCACTTGTGGTTATTGATAAACATTCTGCTGAGGTAGTCTGCTGTTGTATTTTGGAACCCAAGTATGTAGGCAGCTGAGCTGCTGATACTGTGGCTTGTACACCAGTTCCACAATTTTATGGCTTCTGTGCAAAAGGAGTTGGATTTGGCTTCCCTGGGTGTTTGACGTAAAACATGCACGCAGTATGGTCCTTCATGATCTTTACACATTTGCTCATGTGAGGCTGGCAGTAAAAACGGGTGTTGCAGACTGCATGCAACTCTAATAGGTTTACGTGCAGGGTCAGTGCATGAGCTGACTATTTCATTTGGGTCATATGTTCCTGCATGTACACTCTTCAGCCTATAATAAAATCATTAGTAGATATCATGATAAAGGGTGTTTCTTGCAAGAATGGAATACCTGCCATTAGATTTTTGGGCTGTGGCCACCAATTCTAACTGTATTATCATGTTTGGCACTGATACTATTTCATTTAGTGAGTGTGTGTGCGGCCTACACATTGTTGTGAGCCACAGTTGTAGAGCCTGCATGTTGCATTTCAAAGATAGCTGTCACCATATGTCATTGTATCTGGAGACATGTATGAACAGTTGTGGTTGGGCTGTTCTGTGTGTAGATAGCAATTCTACTATGGTCTTGAATCTGTATGTCAGCAAGAATGTTCTGGCTAAGCGAGAGTCTAGGTACACCCTTAAAAACTCTATTGCCTGAACCAATTCTAGGGTCTATTTTTTTCACTTTTATCATGAGCCCTAATTTCCCGAATTCTGTGGCTGTGAATCTTACTGCTTGACTGGCCTTGGATTGGCTGCATGCCTTTATTGGGTCAGAGTCCAAGTATAGGAACATAATGATTCTCCTCCTACGCAGGTATGCTGTGATGACAGCATGAACCTTGGAGAAAACTCTTGGTGCAGTGGAAAGGCCAAAGGGTAACACTATGTATTGATGACGACTCATTCCCAGGGTAACTCTAAAGAACCTCTTCTGAGTAGAGTGAATAGAAACATGAAAATATGCATCCTGGAGGTCAAGTGCTGCAAACCAGTCACCTTATTCCAGAGCTGAAATTATAGTTGATACAATGAACAATCTTAATTTATGAGCTTTTACAACTTTGTTCATCCATCTAAGACCTATGACTGGTCTGCAACCACCTGTTTTCTTCTGAGTCAAGAAGTACAGAGAATAGAATCATTTGCCCTTGAGTAGAGGGGGAACATGTTCAATAGCACCTATTAGTAGCAGACGTGTGTCTCGTCGCAGTTATTTCAAATTAAGACTGCAACAAACATTCTGATGTGACTGTCCTTCATTTCAGTCACTCTCAGGACAAAAGAGTCTGAATCTGTGGTGCACAGAACTGAAGAATTGTGGGTTACTCACCAATAACTGTCCTCCTTCGAGATGGGCTGCTCGGATCCATTCAGTAATAGGTGTCTCCATGCCGAAGCACCGGATTGGTTGGAAAAACTTTTGTCCTAGCCTGTCAGGAGAAGGTAGGCAGCCACACCTCCCATGCCACCCAGTGGCAATATATATAGCCACCTCTTGACCCCTCCCCAGCACCTAGAAGTCGCCAACTCCAGATGTGGGGATGGAGGGGAGGGACCTGAATGGATCTGAGGAGCCCATCTCGAAGAACAGTGGGTTACTTACCAGTAACAGTGGGTTACTTACCCATCTCAAAGAAGGACGGTTACTGGTAAGTAACTCGCTGTTCTTCTTCGAGTGCTGCTCAGATGCATTCTGTAATAGGTGACTACTAGCCATGCTGATGGACAGCGGGTGGAGCTGGCTCTTCCACCTTCAGCACAGCAAAAACACCCCAGATGGGAAGAAGCCCAGCAAACAAGGCTCTAACAGGAGCCAGGGAACAACTAGGGCTCTTGGCCTGGCAAAGGAGAACCAACAACTGTGGGCCCAACCCAAAGCAGGGGGTAGGTCTAATCCAGCCGCAGCAAAGCGTGCGTGGGCTGGACGGATTAATGTCACCTCAACCAGACTTGAATCAATGTAACACGACTACGTGGAAAAGATGCATTTGGTTGCTCTACCTGTAGGGTATAGCTCAAGGTATGAGGGCCAGAGGATTAATGTCTGGCCATACAGCACTTCAGCATGAACTTACGAGAGAGAGCATTGGAAGCCACAGGGTTACAGGGCTGGCCATGATGGCTGTGGCCTACGCAGATAACAACAGAAGGGATGAACATTAAACCTCGAACTGGCCGCGTCAAGGCCCAAAGACAGATGCCCGAAGGGTATAAGAATTTAAAGTACCTGGCAAAGCGCAAGGGAAAGGGCTACTGAGTTCAGTCAAGAAGAGTCTAAGGGAAGACACTTCACGCTGGTTGATGAGAAAGAAAAAGCCAGGGGTGGTGCGCTGGAGTTAAGGATTCGTTAAGAGAAGGACTACCCTTCTAAATTATATGGGTTATAGGAGAAGCGAATGATCTCCTCTCAAGACCACCTGGGAAATATGATATTCCCAGAGTTGAAACCACAGCTCTGCCAGGGGTACCTTGGATTTAGAAAATCCGACAAGGGCGGCTTATCCCTATCATGTGATCTTATCCAGGACAGTATCTCACCATGGGGAAAAAGAAATTTCTGAGTTTCCATGCAGATCGGAAATTGGTTTTGTTTTGTTTTTTGGTTCACTTGAGCAAGCTCAAGTGAGTGGAGGAAACACAACAGCCCTTAGCAGATGCCTATGGTGAGGGTATCATGTAGAGGCTACCCAATGGTTTTCGGCCCCAGGTCCCGCAAAGGAAGGCATAATGTGTTCGCCAGACGCCCAGCTAGTAGCGACCCAGGCTCAGACATGGGTAATCATGGTACCAAGGCAACCTAGGATGAGCCATTTATGTATACCCCGGCTGGGTGACAGCCATGTGCAGAACCCAGTGGTGCGCATGAAGTTTGTCAATGAGCTAGCCCCGCAGCTAGCTAGAAGTTAGTTTGGGAGGCCTAAGGTGAGTTTCCTTATACCTCTGTCCACTTGGTTGGGGAAGAGCCCGTCTCTTCTCCCATGGGCCCTACTGACCTGGTTGATTCCAGGTCGGACATATAGAAGCTGTTACTTCATGGATAGAGAGAGAGAGAAAGGGTAAGGAGAGTATCACCCCACTTTCCTGGTAGAGTGGGGCCTAGATAGGGACTCCCAATCAGGGATGTCCTGGTTAGATATGAGGCCGTCCCTAAGAAGCGGGAGAAGCTGTTGTTTACCATCGGTTGTTTTCCCACTACCCACAGGGGGAAGGGGGGGGGGCAAATAGCAAGGTAGGGATTGTGAACAGCCCTGCCTTGGCCTCCCCTCAGGCATCGAACCGCATGTGGTAGAGTGTACCGAGTATTGTATTCCCACTTAACGGGTTGGATAGTAGAAGGGTTTCCATACCGTAGAGTTGGCTGAGGACCTACTAGGACCAATTAAATTGCGCATACCGACTGGTTTTGTTGAGATGGGGAGATGCCCAAGGCGTCCCTCCCCATTCTGGGTGCGAAAGTAGATCCTACCTGATGTAGGACAGGCGGCAGGCAGCCGGGGCGGGGGGGGGGGGCATGCATCCAGATGGGCACATGTGTCTGCGCATACAGGGAGTATCTGTAGTTGTGGCTAGAGCTACTACGTGATGCATCCTTTGGCTTTAACGAAGGCCACCCTTAATGCTTACGAGAACAGAAGGAATCGTTGGTCGAGAAAGTACCTGAAGGGTTGGGGGGCTGTCTTGTTCCGTTTCCTCCAATAACAGCCCCAAGGGTAGCAATGGCTGAGAAGTCTTGGCAATGGGTCACAATTGGGTGGGTCTTGATAACTGAGAGGGGCTTTGATTACATGGGCTGTGCCTCTTATAAGATCGGGGGAGCAAGACCGAAGGTTGACTCACCCCTGTTCGTAATATCGACACGGGGGGGGGGCGTGACAGCCCTAGTAAGCTCCCCATTCTCTCACTAAGGGGAGAGAGAGAAGGGGGTGTCAGTCACCTTCTCTGATGGTGAACTGAAGCCATGGCCATGTGCCGGATGTTATGGGAATCACAGTGGGCAGTCAGTTGAGATAGGCTCCCTTCCTTGCAGAGGAAAGAAGGGGGGGAAAAGGCTCCGAGAAGCCCCCAGAATAGAACTGGGGGGGCGGTGGGGAGGGGCTCAGTCCCTGCCCCAGGCTCATCTGGGAGGAGAGTGAGGGGAGTGGTTTTTTGCCACATATGGTTTATGTGGTGCAAGGACAGGGCTCCGATGCGAGGAGACCAAGGTATTTTACCTCTCCCCTAGGATCCCGTGCAGTACCCACTACAGTTAGGATCTCAGGTGGAAACAAAGCATCACCCCCAAAGGACAGATCATGCACCACCTGCAGCGCAGCAGGGGACACCCTGGCTTCCCTAAGCCAGGCCGCTTGGTGGATGGTTACAGCCGAGGCCATGGTGCGGGCTGCTGTATCTACCACGTCCCAGGCTGAGAGAAGGAGATCCTGAGAAATTATTCTTCCCTCCTCCAGGAATGCATCATACTTCTCTTTGGCCTCTGGTGGGAGCAAATGTCTAAATTTTGCGACCGATTCCCACACATCCAGCATGTATCTGCTGGTTAGGGCTTGATTATTTGCAACCCATAGTTGGTAGGCCGTGGAGGAATAGACCTTATGTCCCAAGAGATCCAATTCCCTAGCTTCCCTCGAAGCAGGACGGGGGTCACTAGGGGGCTCGCCCGGGCCTAGCACCATCTGTAACACACCTCCTAGGAGGGACTGGGTGGGGACTGGATTGGCGAGCCAGGGGAAGTCCAATTTGGGGACCGTATACTTAAGACTCACCGTGTCTGACACCAGGGGCAATAGAGCTCAAGTTCTGCCATCAGGAATATGTCAGGTCCCAAACACTTGGGTGAAGAGGGACCATACGCAGCTCTGTTGAAGAGAAGACCAGCCCGAACAGGGTGTCCGAGGGAGGATCAGTGGACTGGACCTCCATCCCTAAGTGGACTGTGGCACGGCGCAACAGATTGAAGTGCGCTGATAGGATACTTGTGCATGAGTCCAGTGCCAAGGTGGAAACCTGGTGGTCTTCGCCTAGACACCGGAGGCACTTCCCGTGGGGATCGTCCTGAGGGAAGGCCTTGCCGCACTCGGAGCAGGGTTTAAACCCTGGCATGTTGATGGATGTTCTGGCCCAAAAGTGGAGGATTCCTGTGGTGGAACTACATCCATGAAAAGGTGCTCCCAATGGGATGAAAAGCTCACAGAAGAATGGACAGGCTGCTTGCATTGGCAAGGAGTAGACATTCCAGATCCGACGTGCAATGCGGAAAAAATAAAACTGGGGAGGGGTTGAGAGGCGGCCGTACATATAGCCACTGGGTGGCATGGGGGGCAGTGGCCGCCTACCCTCTCCTGACAGGCTTGGACAAAAGTTTTTCCAACCAATCCGCCACTCCAGCACAGAGACACCTATTACTGAATGCATCTGAGCAGCGGTCAAAGAACGGTCCTTCCTAACACTGAAAAGGTGAGAAACCACACAAATCCTTAGCTGAGGTCTGAATATGCTCACCAAATGAATACATCCTTTAGCAAACATTAAGTCTTCACATGCACTGATGATCTGGTATTGCTACAGATCTGACAGAACATTATCTTTCACCATTTCATAGAAAATACCAGATGTTTTAAAACTTATGATGAATTTTACAGAACAATTCGAATACTTATAAACTACCTCTCGTAACATACTCTTCATCTTTGCACAATCTTTTCCCAACTCAGAATGTTGGAGGAAAACAATTTTGAAACCTAACAACTGCATCTACATGCAAAACAAAGAAAAGATTTGAGGCTTATGAGATGGCGGACAGCATGGAGACAAAGGAGAAAGGAAAGAAATAAAACAGGAAGATAAAGAGGCAGTCCAAATAGTCACAAAAATGTGTGTAAGAATTTTCCTATATTTTACATGGAATTATCATTAATAATTAAGAAAGTATTACACTAACTATTGTTACTAATGTTATAGTGATTAAATAGTATGTGTAGCAACATACTATTTTAATGGAGCAATAATCCTTATCCACAGAAAAGATTCACGGGTGCAGCAGCAAGGTTGAGAATTCTGCTCAGTTATCTTTAAAAAGTTTCCACCAGATTGGCTGGGTGATGTCTTCCTCCAAACAAAATGGTCAGATTTGCCTGCTGCAATCTACAGGCTGCCAAAGAACTGCACTGGACATAGCAAATCCCCCTGCGCCATCAGCATAGATTTGGAAACACATTGCTAGGAGCAACCCAGCACGTCAGGTTTCCAATTTTACACAGCATGGAAGGGCACCACTTACATGTTAACATAAACTTCAGCTTTACTAACATTTAAGATTTCTCCTCAGAGGAATGATCAAAGCTAACATAGCTGGCCACCTAAGCACGGCTACAACTTGTCCCAAGCCAGCTCCTTTCCCTATATGCCTGACTTGGGGATAGAAGCAACAGCACAGATCTGTCTTCATAAGTAAGCGCAGATACATGTGCAGACATTAAAACTATATAGCCCATGCTTTGTATTATCAGAAACTATAAACAGTAATGGATCTTCTGTTTATTTGAATTTTTATTGTCATTCTTAATCTACTAACCAATTAAATTCCCCATACACATCTGAAATAAAATGCATATTCTCAGTTTTAGATTCTTTTCCAAGACAATTAACTTATCTAACTGCATTTTTCAATATTTGAATTTTTGTGTAATAGTGTTGTATAGACCAAATCATTCTTCCACAACTATTCAAAATTAGGTTATCTGTATTTAACAAATACTCAGTGATTACTACATTAGACTGGTTAGTGGTGTCAGAGCTAAAATTACATTTTAAAAGAAAAAAAAAAGCGCCAGCAAAGCCACTCTATTATACTCTGTCAGCACCCTCACTCATTAACCTAATCCTACACGCCGAAGAATTAATGCAGAATACATACCATATCCAGAGACTGAAGCAGCACATCATTCTACCAAATGTAGTTAAACTAGGTTGTTCTCTGCTGTTTTTGTCATCTGTCACACTGCTGACACTGTTTTGATGAATGATGTATTTTCAGCACGGTCAGATTTATGATCTTTTTTAAGACAACGGCAAAATTTGTATGCACTACACCAGTGCCTCCAAAACTGTGACCCACAGCTCCCTTGGAGAATCATGAAAGCTTTATGGGGAGCCACGGAAGTGTGGGGGGAAAAATTAATGGATATACCCATTACGGTCTTTTTTCCCTAATTAAGAAACTATTACTAAGCTTGGAAATCATTTGAGTCTTGTGATGCTGCTAGTATGACTGGAAGCATCTCAAAGTCCTCCATTCCTTCACAGGGCCCTTGGAAGAGCGGCTTCCTGCTGGTGTTAATATATTCAACAAAAATCTCTGCTGAAGGCCCTGGGCTGAAGCAAAGCACACTGAAAAGCTCCGATTGTTAGCATCACCACTACCACCGCACTAGCATATGTAGGGGACCAGCGATGAGGCAGAAATGGACAAGTTGTATTTTTGTAATGGAATAAGTTTTTATGAAGTTCTAAGCCTATATGTAGTTGAAGATTTTTAAAAAGTTAAACAGAAAAGGAAGGAAGTAGAAAATATGGTGATAGTTACATTATGTTTGGGTTCTCCAGTCTTGATACTATTTTGGAAATCTGCAGCCACAATGTATCGTTTGTTTTTAAACATCAGTGAATGAAAGAACAGGGCCAGTGAACTACAGCAAAATTTAGAAATCAAACACCTAAAATTTTTAAATAAAAGCTGTGACTTTTTCCTTCAAAAATAAGAATTAAGCAAGCAAAAGAGTAATGTCTAAAGAAGCAACTGTTCCTAAAAAAAGTCTTAAGCGTTTTATTTTGTAACCATGTGAACTGCAAAACACACACAAACCACCGATAATACCTTTCTACTTTCTAGCTGCCAAAGTTGTGTGTACAATTACAATTGAGAAACAAACTATGACAGTGAAAACCATTCTTACACTGAATACAACCATCTGTTGACATGCTGATGGATCTTGCAGGAAACATCCAGGACTAGCTGACAGAACAAGTAAAAACAAGATTCTCACTACATTCAGAGTGGATTGTATGGAGGGCTCTACAAATGGTGCAGTAGCCATGACCAAACCTCGAGAATGAGTAAAGTGGCACCAACAGCAGTTTGAACTCACTACATGATTGACCTCCAACCCTCAACATTTCAGAAGCTGTAATCTGAAGTATGAGAGGTCCTTGGAACAGTTCCCAAATTTGCTAATTCCAAGCAGCAAATACACATCATTTTAGTATGCTGTTTGAACAGACTGGCTTTTATCAAATTTCACTTATTTCACAGAGCAGTCAGGTTACAAACACGTCTTTGAATCAAGCAACTAAAAGCAGCATTTTCCTTGCTGGGAAAAGAGACTTTGCAGACTGCATGTGTAATGTGGACTTCCTGACTACATTAGCTTATCTCGTGGAACTATTTGGCAAACTGAAATGCACTGTGCCTAGCACTTCAAGGTAGGAAAGCAGATACATTAGATATAAAAGGAAACCAGGCAATTCATGAAGCATTTTTGTCTTTAAAAATGCCACAATGAAAAGGGGCTTACCAACATGTTTCCAGTGTAATCAGACTTTTTAAAAGAACAGGAAGTGTTCAAAACACCATTAAAGACCAAACATTGATTCATTTGTCTGAGTTGTATTACCATTTGAACAAATCTTTTCCTAGGTTTGAACGTGAATCGTGTTACTGATTGGATTCTTAACAGATTCTCAATAACAGCTGACTCCATGCCAACCTTAAGTTTCACAGTGTCAAGTGATAACATGTAGAACTATTCAAATAAAACAATCTAGGTATTATGGATTTCTGTTAAAGGATAGTATAAAGAACTCTAATGAAGCTATGAGAGTGCTGATCTCTCTTACTTCCAGTTATCTTTGAATCTAGGTTTTTACCACGATTTCTGTGAAAACTAAACATGGAAATCATTTAAATTTGGAAAACAATGTGCGACCAAGTAAATATGCCCAAAACAGACCCATGCTTCTCATTAAAATCATAAACTGTGTCCAAAGATGCCAAAAATTTATATTTTCAAACTGTTTTAAAAATATGGATTAGATCAGATTACATAATTAAACCATACATAGCTAAATGAAGTCCCAGAACCAACCAAACTAATGGTCCTTGAAATCTAGTGCCCTGAAAAAATTAACAAACGAAACATTTAGTTATGGCAGCCCACAAGTTGTAAAGTCTCCAAAAGGGAGCTGCAGTACTAAGAGGTTTAGAAACTACAGTGGTATTCAAATTGTTTGAGACATTACACTTTTTTCCTAAATTCATAAAATTAGCCTTTGTTCTGTTGAATTATCCTTATTGTATTTAAGACTTCACTTTTAATTTGGCTTCTAAAACTGGTGCCTATGGCCTAGATCCACAGAGGGATCTACTGTGCTACTCAGCACTTATCACACATCTTTTTAGGCACCCTTCTATCCAAGAGAATCCTCAACCCAAAGTCAGGTCCCAATGCTCCCTATACAATGCAAGGGAAAAGTTAGGCACTTGCAAAAGATTCACAGATACCAACATATTGACCTGTAAGCCACCCTAAACAAACAGTAGGAAGTACTAAAGAAAGAGGTACTGCCTAAATCCTGTCCCTCAAAACCTCATTAGACAAAAGTTTCTGCTAGGGACTCACAGAGGTGAACTCTCACCCGGAATTACGCATCTAAGCCAGGTAAACCATTTCTCAGAAAATACCAGAAAAAGACAGATAACTACAGTAACCCCACTCCGGTACAGCCAGCATCACAACAGTTACATCATTCATCTTGGAAGCAGAAGATCTGTTTTCAAATCCCCATTCTGCCTAATTTGGCACAGAGACTTAAACTTGTGTCTCTCATATCTAAGGAAGTTCCCTAACCATAGGGGTATGGAATCACTCTCTGTCTCTCTAGACCAGTGGTTACCAACCTCTGGTCTGCAGACCTCTGGAGGGCTGCAGAGTTATTGCAAGCAGTCCGTGGACACAGCTGGAAGCATGTGGGCTGCATAGGATGGGAAAAGCGCAGCCTGCATGTAGCCTGAGATTTTTGCCATCTCTTTAGCACCAGAGCAAATCTTGATAAGATACATATGGGTAGGAATATAGTGTAAGGCAATCTAGTAGAAATTTTATGTGAAAATAAAGTTAGAAATAGCACAATATGTAATAATTAGTGATAAAGTAGGCATAAGCTATCATTTACAAGTGTTTACAACAAAGCTACTGTTCAAAAATGCACTCAGCAAGTGAAATCTGATCTCCACACATATGGATCATAGGAAAACAGACCCAATAGATGCATCTCTTTAAGAAAATGTAGGTCAAGATGCAGGAAGATTTTAAACTTTTGAACTCCCTCTTTCCACCTCCCATCAAGCATTCTGAGTTCTCCTCCCACTGTCCAGTTACCCCCAAAACCCTTTGATCTCTATCGCAGCACTGTGCAGGAGTTGGATGAAATCATCCTCTGTGTGACTGGTTAAGGATGAAATCACCTCTTTTGTGAGTGGTTAGAGGGGATGACAGTGTATAAAAGCAGCAGCACAGCAGCAGAACTTTGGAGATCTCTCCCACCCCTTATTGGGTTCCACTGGCCTCTGGCTATGTTCCGGCTGCACTAGGAGTCACACCACCACTCAACCCCAGAGAGAGTGACAACGTCTCTGGTGGAAGTTTATGAGCTAGGTCTCTGGACTTAGTTTCAGAAGGGCAACCCTGAATAGTCAATCTTACACACACTCCAGACAGGCAGATAACTGAGTCCTGCAGTTAAGTCTCTGAGCAACAAATACCACACAGCCAAAAAGCTTACATGCACACTCCACGAACAGAGGGTACAGCACAGTGAAGTTCTCTGCTGGGGGACTTTCGGGTCTCACCATCTCTGGAAAGGAGCAGCCAGAGGGTACAACTGGGACATATTCCCAGCTGGGGGACTTCATGTCTCACCGACTCTGGTATAGGCTATCCAAAAGAGGCTGTACCAGTCTGACACCTGAGCCTCGACTCAAGGTGCATGCTTCTGAGGGAGCCTGGTTCCACATAAGCCACACACGAGTCCTATTTCAAAGCTCGAGGCTTTGGAGCTCTGACATTGTCAGAACTCCTGCAAACGTCACAAAGAACTCCACTGACGCAAAGCGGCAGGTGCACCTGCGAGCTCTCTAGAACCTTCTGAGCCACTGTTGTTTCAATTGCTACGGAGACCGCGACAGGGAGAGACGGAAGGCAGCAAGCTCAAAGCGATAAAGACCGGACTGTTTGCTGAGAATAAATCCTCTCAAATTGTGGTAAGAAGAGGGTCCCAAGGAGGGTGAAATATCACTAGCTAAGGTTAAAGACCAACAAACCATTTACAGCGCTAACCGCTGACAAGGGTCCAGTCCTTACAAGGTAGCTTGTGGTGACAGGCAAACCGGCAGGGAAAGCTTAAGATAGGGAATCCACACCAGGTTTAAAAGGAGTAATGTTAAGATCTGAGATCTCTCCATTCTGCAAGTGACCTGATCCCCACTTGCTGAATGCCTTTTGTACATATAAGTGTTGTCTGATGCTTTACTTGTACAGAGTAGTTTTAATGTGTTGTATTACTGTGAAGCTATATGTGAAATAAGTATTAATTCTTTGTCAATCCTCAGAATAAGAATTGTAATAAACCTTATGTTTGTTACTGAAGAACCCTTGGCTCTAAGTCTTTTGCTGCTTCTGGTCTGTGCTTGATCGGTGGGCTGTAGCCGTATTCTCCACTCAGGGCATTTGTCTATTGAGGCAAGGAATGGTCCCACCCTCGTTGCCCTAGAGTGCTGGAAATTAAGACTCAGACTGCTGGACAGTCTGGGAATTGATTTTCTGGGATAACATACCTTACAGGTAAGTGTGGGCAGAGCGAAGGGAGGGCAACAAGGGCTCTTGGGGGGGGGGGCACTGGGGTTGTGGGGCTGGTGGGGGCCCTAGTGGGGGGAGTCCCCAGGAGACCCATGGAGGAGTTAGGCAGCACCCAACCGCAGAGGCAGAGGGTTGCTCCCTGGCTGGGGCCGGATCCCTGTGGCAGCACTGCTCCCCCAGCCAGGGCTGGATCCCCATGGTGGTGCCACCACTTCCTGGCCGCAGCCATATCCCTGCAGCCGCACCATGGCCCCAGCCAGGGCTGGCTCCTGGTAGCAGCACTGCTCCACAGCAGGGGCCAGAACCTGATGAGGCTGCTCCATAGCCAGATCCCAGCAGTGACACTCCTGCTCACCACCAGAGCTGGATCCCAGCAGCAGCACCATTGCTCCCCTACTGGGGCCAGAACCCGGTGGGGACACCGCCGCTCCATGGCAGGGGCCAGAACCCAGTCGGCAGCAGGGGCCAAAACCCACCGGCGAAGGCGCCTCTCCCCGCCCGCATCCTGGCAGCAGGGGCACCCTCCCCACCGCAGGGGTCCACAAAAAATTTTTTAAGTTAAAAAGGGGTCTGCAATATTGAAAAGGTTGGACCCTGCTCTAGACCAATGAATATGTAATTTACAAAACGTGGAACAGCATCATGACAGAAGAGATTGACCGAGGCTCACCCCAGAATGCAAAAAGCCTGGTAGTTAATACATTCACCTGGGCTGTGGGAGACATGAGTCCAAGCCCCTTTTCCCAGTCAGAGTGAGGATCTGAAAACAGGCCTCGTTAAGTGAGCACTAATGGACAATTGTGTATTCTAGGTACCATACACACACACATACCTTGCTCCTTGCTGTCTTTTATGGTTTATAGATTAGGCCATAGCAGCAGCATCAGTTCAAGAACAACAGCGTTAGTTCAAGATCTAACTCTAATATAATTCCCAACTCAAATCCGGCACGCATACGCAAATCTCTAATTCAAGATGTGGTTTAAACTCAAGTTAGCTGACTTATGCAGGTGGAGGGGGGTAGCTTGAATGCTGCTGATGCTTGAACTAGTAAATGCTATAAGGATCCAGATTTTTAAAGGTATTTACGCATTCCTTAGCTCAGCATCACAATGCCTACGTAACTTGAAAAGTAAGTGCTTTGGCTACTTTGCACTGTTAATACTCACATTCTATGCTGCTTGAGTGATATTTTGCACAACTGCTCACTCAAGCTCAGCTAACTCCAGAGGAGTTAACTCATGTGTAGATAACTTGAGATAATACTGCAGTGAAGTCAAGCCCAAAGAGATAGACACTTTCAAAAATGACCTGTAACTTATAGATAATAGTTTCCACTACTGCCTGTAATTTTATCAATAAAATCCTTTGTGCTTAATACTCAATTACTTTATTCAGCATAAAAGCAGTTTTTAAAAGTCTGAGGGAAATTCAATGAGCTGATTTTCAACTATCCAAGTATAAAAAACTGAAATTTCTCTATTTGGTCCCATCAAAAATTCTGTATTCACATAACTGTTCAAAATTTGGCAGTAAATGTTATAACCCATAGTGACTTACAAAAAGCAATTCAAATTTGAGAGAAAACTGATTCAAAATCAAAATCTTATCTTTCTGAAGTTGAGCATGCTGTGCTTGCACACCAGAATTTTAAGTGCACTCAAATAAAGAAACAGTCAGCATCATAATATGTATTAACTCGTGGGGGGGGGTGAATTAAAGTCCAGGTCTCTACAGCCCCATCCTAGCACCACTTCTAAACTACATATTTTGCCCTGGTTTCAAGCTTCACAAGCTGAGTGGTTATGGATTCCCACCCACCCCCAGCCCCCCCAAAAATTAAGATGAAAACTCAAAAAAAAGTATCTTCATTTATGCTACATTAAAGTTGGGAAATGAAGCACTACCAAGTTAAGGCATAATCTTTCATGTTATCTCAGCCACACTGCACATACGATGTATTCTTAGTTCCCTGGGGATTGGGTGTTTTTTGCTAAATGCCAGTTTCAATAGTTTAACTGGGTGCAAGTGAAGATGAAACTTAGCCTGGTACCTTTATTACTTCAAAACAAATGCTCACCTGGTGGAGGGCCACCAAATTTTCTTTGCCCATTTTCTTGAACCATGCTGTAACCAGTCTTTTCCATCAAAGCTAGTAATGCAGCTTCGTTCTGAGTACCAGTTCGGACTTTACCACATCCATTTGTTACCGCTGTACTTTCGTCATGCATGTTTGCAGTATCTTCAACAAAACATTAAGATAAAATTTCACGTTAAGGAATTTCAGTTATCCACATACAACAGCTACAAAAAGACAGGAAAGTAGCAGCATGTTATTTTAACTTCTGCCTTGTGAAATTACTTTACAGAAGTAAACTTTTTCATACTAAACTAGGAAGTTATCCATGTATTTGCTTTCAAACATAGTCCTAGTTATTATAATAGACCTACACGTGAAAATACAGTGAACATAGCAGTAATAATTTGTAGGATCTAGCCTGAAATTTGTTGTATATGGATTATTCTTCAATGGAACGTCATAAGATAGTCAAGTGCAGCAGAAGGCACTGCAATTTCCCTTAAAGTCATTAAGTTCCCCAAGGCTATATGTAGGGACCAGAAAACAATGCCCCTTAGGAGGGAGACTAGATCATTAACCTAAAACCCAGTGAAAATACAGCTAAGCCTTCACCCCAGTGTTTTAAAGTCAGTATCACTTTATCTATTTCCACCCAGATCCACCATTTGCTTGAAGCAGGGTTCTCAGCTCAGGAAATTCAGTTCGTCAGGAACTGCATGCTGCCCAGAGAAGAGCTCTGCAGACCCTTGGCTCCCCTCAAAGAGCCCACCACCATGACGTGGACATTTGACAAGTTTGTGGGCAGAAGTGTAATGGAATTCCATTTATAAATCCCCACATACGCATAAAATAAGGACTCCTATCTTTTTAGTAATACCACCCTGGATTGCAAAGAACCTTACTTATGACCTTCATTAAAAGTTGTTAGAAGTGACTTAGCTCACAACTAGGTGGTGTTTCTGGGGCCTGGAAAATTACAAATGGACCAGAGGGTGCAGTTTAAGGTGCAACAGTGAGGCAAGGTCAGACAAGAGTCAGGACAGCCCCTGTTAAAGCTGACAAAGCATTTGCTGCCTCTGAACATGAATTAAACTCAAGTTTGAAAAAAATGGAGTTAGTAATTCTACCACAAACATTTCAAGTCAGCATATTATGGAACAATATTTTAGAACCACCTAGATTCCATTTGCTCTTCAAGCAAAAACTGAAACTGAATATAAACACAATTTGAAAAACACTCAAATTATTTTCTTTAAATTTCTATTAACAAGCCAAGTTTCAGAGTTTCTGTACTTTAACATCAGCAATATTTAAAATGAGCAAACAAGTTCTGAAGTGTGTGGGTACAGTCTACCTTTCCAAGTGCACAAACAAAGAAAACAAAATATGCACATTCACATACTCAACTTTAATATGGTAACATAAAAGAAAATCAAAACCATTTTTTCTAAGTAAGCAAAGGCACTACTCCTCAAGGAAAACTGTGAGATAGATCAAATAAATTAGATGAGTATTTTTTATACCTCACAATAACAGGGAAAGCAGGCACATGTATATGAAGAATTTTTCCAGAAACAGGACTTTCAAAAACAAAATGCCAATAAAAATGGAAAAGAGGATTACTTTAAAAAACATTAACACTAAGGGTCTGATTTCCTACCATTCACTTGGAAACCGTGTGCATGCTTATTACTCCCAGTGGAATTCTGTGCCACTGCACAATGCGGAATTGGTGCTGCCACTAGGCAGAACCAAGATTCCCAGCTCCCAAACACAGAGCACTGCCAGGGAGCATGTAAAACAAACAAGGAGTCCTAAATTCCAGCTGCGTTAGTCTAGTAAAGCAAAAAAAGCAAGGAGTCTTGTGGCACTTAAAGACTAACAGATTTATTTATTGCACGAGCTTTCATGGGAGAATATCCCACTTTGTCAGATGCTTTGAAGAGGGAGAACTTACAGAATTGGATAAAAATAAATGCAAGTGAGTGTTAAGACACGCGATCAGGTCACACTGCAACAGCAAATCACAGCATTTGTAAGGATTCAAACTCCAGGAAACAACACACAGAGGGAGGATGAAGTCAAATTACCTGTTATAATGTGAAAAGAATCCACAGTCAGATTCAGCCCTGCTTTCACACAATTTAATTTGCATATCAGTTCAGTTTCAGCTGTTTCTTTTTGAAGTCTTGATGCCCCATTGCCATTGATAATACATTTATTGCATGAGCTTTTGTCGGAGAAAATCCCACTTCATCTAAGTGTCCGACAAAGTGGGATTTTCTCCCACAAAAGCTCATGTAATAAATATATTTGTTAGGCTGTAAGTGCCACAGGACTCATTTGTTTTAGTGAAATAGACTAACATGGCTGCCCCTTTGGATCTAGGGAACATGTAGGAGCTAAAGGATTCCTAGCAGCTTCAGTTCTTGAACATTCCCTGGCTGAAGGAAGGAGGTAGCACGCTGGAAACTATAAGCCCAGGAACAAGCATCATGCTCTTTCTACCTCTGGATCCCTGGACTCTGGGGGTGCAAGCACCTGGGTTGGGGGACACCCTGAAGTTGGGATCTGTAAGGGGGGCAGGTAGGAGGGTGGGCATTTACACAGCCATGGTGGGGCTCTGGCAGGATGGCAATGGATCTTTGGGTAGGGGAACCCCACAGCTGGGCTATGGGGGTGCAGGAATCTAGCTTGGGCTGGGAGATGGGGGCAGAGAAACAGGACCATGATTTGTCAGAGGGGGTTAAGTTTCCACTTCTGTACATATAAGTTTCACATAAGTTTCCACTTCTGTTGTTATATGGCTACAGACATATGGCTGAAACGTATTTTGAAATAAATTACCAAAACAATTGAAAAAGGCATGATTCTAGTGTTATTTTGCCAGATAAAATGTGAAGAATTTTCCAGAATATGAAACCATTATGAGCATGATTTTTGGTGTAGAACTCAAATACAAACTTGCATGTGTATTTTCTGAGCAGTAAACCTCACATATTCAAATGACAGGCTAACAAATACACAGATAAGTTACTTTGCATATATTAATTAATATACATGTATGCAAATATGCATTCAAGAAAAAGATCCACAGAAAGAAGACTGCTGTTGAGAACCCCAACACGACTGCCTTGAGCTCATGGCCAGCTTAAAGGGTTGTGGCTCCCTGAGCCTACTTTTGTTTTAGCAGCTCCTTCCCCAGGCAGGGCTGTCCCTGAGGGAGGGGGGCGAGAGGGGCAATTGCCCTGAACCCCACAGTTCTGGGGGCCCCATGCTGTCCTGCCAAGAAGAGCAGTGTGGGGCCTGTACCGCTGCCCCCCCCCATGCTGAGGACCAGGTGAGCTGGCCAAGAGCGATGCCTGGTTCAGCGCTCATGGTCCACCGCCTGCCACACCCACTTTTGGCTCTGTGCCAGAGGCAGAGCAGGGCCCGTATCACTACCCCCACAGCTGCTCTCCTTCCTGCCCCCTTGCTGCTGCCTCCGGCACAAAGCCGAAAGCAGTGTGCATGGCGGGGGGAGTCACAGACTGGAAGTGCTGAACTGGGTGCTGGTTTTGACCAGCTTGCCTGGTCCCCTGCACCAGACTACCAGTGCAGAGACAAAAGGGTCTGCCCCATCCCTGGGCCAGTTTGCCCTGCCCCCAGGAGTGCTGGGGGGGAGCTGAGTTGGGTACCGCATAGGATGATTCACCTGTGGCTCCGTTCCCCCTAGGGACAGCCCTGTCCCCAGGACTGGGAGTAGCTGACCTGGGGTGGAGCAGGCCACCCCAGAGCCTGGGCTCCACTCTCTCGCTCCTTCCCGGCCCTGCTGCTCCTCCCTAGGGACAGGGAGAGCCAGCCCAGAGGCAGGGCCCAACCCATGGGCTGGTTGGTGGCTGGCTCAGAGGAGGAGGCAGGAATGCGAGGTCCAGCCTCTTGGCCCCCCAAGCCGGTACCATACTGTTTCATCCCTAGAGCCGGCCGTGCCTGAGCTGTGCCACTGCAACTTTTTAAGCACACACACAGGCCTAGTTACTTTCAGCGTGGGTGGCAGCCCAAGGCCACACGTGCCCAGAAGGAACAGCCGGCGCTCGGCAGAGCCCACCGTGGCGGACACCTGTCTCGGCTTCACCCAGTCCAATCAAGCTGGCAGGATGGGGCTTGACGGCACCTGTGGAAACAAGCGAGATCACACTAGGTGGCAGGGCTGCGGGAGGCAGTTGGGGGGGAGGGGGAGAAGATTGGTTGCTGTGAGGCTGGGAAGGCGGCTGCACCAGTGGCTGGGGGACTAAGGCACCAGTGAGGGGAGGGCGGCCCTGAGGCGAGAGGGGTGGCCGAGGGAGGCTTCGTGAGTGTTTTTACATCGCCTTAAAGTCACTGACTCACTGGAGCCACAGGCACGCTCCCGCCCGCTTTCCCCCGCGGGGCCGTCGAGGCGGGACCGTTACACGGAACGTTGCGCGGCCCCCGGGAAGCTCTCACCGCCAACGGCCACGCCCAAGCTTGGGCGCGAGGAAAAAGCGGCGCGAGCGCCTCACGCGCCACCGGCCCTTTCCACGCGCGCGCCACCCGCCGCCAGCGCCACCTACGCGACGCCACTTTCCCACTCTGCGGCAGCAGGCAGCGACCGCAGCCTCCCCGCCGCCAACCAGCTGCCGCCCGAGTGGCTGGCCGGAGATGACGGACGGGCGCCGCTGACCAATCAGAACGCGCCGGGGCACAGCGGGGCGGGGAAAGATTTGAAAAAGCGTGGAAGTGGAGCGTCCGCCCAATCAGCGAAAGGGTATGAAGGAGCCAATGGGAGAGGGGCTAGCATGTGAGTGTGGGGGTGTGAAGGCCGCGTGGGCGGCTGCGGGCGAAGAAGGTGGCGCGCGCGCGTTTTGGCGCCTGCGCGCTGGCGTCCTGCCGTCGACGCCGGTCTCGCGGCTGAGGGGTGCTCGCTCCCTGGAGTGTGACTGAGCCTCGTGCAACCGCTCACAACCAAACTGCGGGGAGACTTCGGGGTTTCATGGCGTTATTTCACTAGTTCCATTAATGTAGGGGAGGCGGAGCAATTTGGAGAGCTTCTGAACGTCGGAGCGGGGGTGCGTGTCAACGTAAGATTGCGATCCTGCTAAAATACACTTTCACCTATTTTGCCTCAGAAATTCGCTCCTCAACGAGCCCTGCAAAGGGGCAGCGCGTCTAGCAGGTGCAAAGTCACTGCAAGCAAAATGGCAGGTGCTTTAACAAAAAGTATTCAGTGTTACACAACTTCATTGGTACGAGTTCACAACCACCACCCTTTAAAAAAGGGTGCACTGCATGGGGGAGAAATTTAAAATTATTTTTTTGCTCCATTGTTTTCTGTTAAATAATCGAGCTAGGCTTCTCTTAAATGCCCCAGTAATATGGCAACTGGAAGCCACATATTTACACAGTGCTTCCAGAAGCACAACAAAGTGCTTCACAAGTAGGGTTACCAGATGTCAGGCAAAAGGAGGACATGTTCTCCTTTTTCCCTTCACATCCTCCATCTGGCAGGCATTTTCGAAATACATGATTTTGTCTGGCTTTTTACTTACAGGGGTTAAAGTATGCTGGAGCACCCCAGATCACCCTATTTTTAAGGGGAAGTGTTCCAGGGTCTCCTAAAAACAAAAGAATATTACATTAATATTACTCCATTTTCTCCATGTGTCTGTCCTCCAATGTCCTCCTTTCTGTACTTCCCTGTCCTCCTTTCCATGCTTTGGTATTTGGTAACCCTATTCACAGGTCACAGCATGGGTGCAGAACCATACATGTCATACACATTGCTGTGTTTTGGTCCTTAGGTACAGATGTGTGTTACTCTTTAGTCTTGATAAGGAAAAAATTAAATATGTGTGAAAAGGAGCATAGCACAGTAGAGTTGCTTGCTCTTTAAAAAAGTCATTTGACAAGTTCTAGCTAGAAAATTAGTTGAAATTGCAAGTAAAAGATGTCATTTGCCTAGGGGCAATACCCTGCACCCATTAATATCAGTGGACTCTAAGTTACTGTATAAATGTGGTACAGTGCTCACTGATCTGAGGCATATAGAACAAAAGTAGGACATGGCATAATCAGGGTGGCCAAACTGGCTCGTGAGCTCTTCTACAGTTTAAGTACAGCTCATGGAGCCATCAATGTCTCCCCCCATTCTCCTCTACCAGACTGGAATGGGGAACTCAGAGTTTCTGCCCTACAATGGAGTGATGGGGCTAGACAGGGGTCTGCAACCTGCAGCTCCAGAGCTGCATGCAACTCTTTGGCTGGGCTGCCCTCTTGCAGTTCTGGTGCCTATCCCACCACCATGACGGGGGCCCTGTGGATGGCCCATGGCAGGCTTCAAGCTCACCCCCACCACTGGGGACCCTGCAGGGTACCATTCCAGGTTTGCCTACCCTGCCCAGGGACCCTGCAGCAGGCCCCCTGGACCAGCTCCTCCACCAGGAGGCCACACTCATGGCAGCTCTCAACACACTTGGTTATTGAATTACTTTCTAAAAAATGTCTCTTCTTATCTTTTGGGTTGCTGACCCCCAAGCTAGGAGCTTCTGCCCAGTGGGGAGATAGAGTCTTGAGTGTTCACTCAGTTTGGCCACCTCTGGCACAGATCATTTGGCTTATTCCCTTGAGTGTTTCTGAAAATGTTACAGAAATCTTTTCCAATTCCTTTTACTTCTTAGTATCCAGTGTGACAGTTGCTTTGCTTTTCTTTGTCAGCTATTTTACCTAACTGTAATGCATAATTTTGTTCTATTTTCCTTGGTTGGAATGTCAGCAAGTCTCATCACGTATTTTCATCCAGTAGACTATTATTAGAGGTGTAAACATTTTTACAGAAACATAAGGTTTTTTGTCAGAGTACATTTTACAATGTCCTGGAGCTGAAAAAGCTGGTAGGTAGCACTTCTGTAGTCTGACAGTGATGTGAAGGTAGTACAAATACTTTAAAAGGAAGCAGACATTGTTTGAAAAAGCTGGTAGGTAGCACTTCTGTAGTCTGACCTTGATGTGAAGGTAGTACAAATACTTTAAAAGGAAGCAGACATTGTTTGAACTTTAGACAACGATTTCTACAGAACCTAATCTATGTAATTGTAAATCTAATGATAAACTGTCTAGAAAAAGCTTCCCATTCAGTCTATCACTACATTTTATTTTAGTTTCCATTTTATCAAGTAGCTGCAAATGCCTGTTTAATGGACTCCTGCATAAAGTATATTGCCTCAAGGGTCTTTCTTCTTCAGGAGTGCCATTTACTCTTATACAGTTTGGTTCATAAAAGGAGAGGATTTTATCCTTATGAGTTATGAAATTCAGATACTATTGAAAGCAACATTAGAAGAAAACATTTAATACCACTTTTTTCATAATACTCTTTTGATGTGATTACCTGTTCTCAAAGCAAGGAATACATCTGTGGAGAATGGGTCAGTTGAATCAGAATTTGTACATGCATATATACAGTAGATTTTAAACACAGACCTTGGGGAAAATTCTGTACTTAGTTATATAAGGATGATTTCAGAATAATTTCAGTCAAGTAAATATAATTACTCTGGAAGATTTATGCCAGTAGAGCTGAGTACGGAAGTTTCCCTGAAACTTTTTATTTCAGCAGGAAGAAGGATTTTAAAAAGAAACCCATACATAACCATATATATAAAACTTTTAATAATGTGTTTGTGTTATTCCTCACACTACAATGTTCATGTTCTTATCAGCATGTTGCACATCTCCCACCTTGGATATTGGCCTGTGGATTATAGCACCTTGGTTATTGCCATCTTGTGTATTTGACATCATTGCCCTATGGCCAAGCAATGCCTGCGGTCAATCAATGAGAAAAATCACTTTCATGATGGTATAACTCATAGAAGTAAACAAGCTGATTGTAAGAATTGGGGCTGTGGCTGGAGAAAAAAAGGAAAAGGATTATGATATGAAACAAAAATGAAAGTCAGAAAATGGAAGAGAAGAAAAAGGGAGAGATGAGCTAAAGAACAATGGTAGTAGAGAACAACTTTCTTTAGCCATTTTCTCAATTTTTTGGCTGTTTATGGCCACAGAGTGCTTTCATTTCAATTTTTAATTATCTTTGGCTATGTCTGCACATGCATTGTTATTTCGAAATAAGGATTTCGAAATGAGTTATTTCGAAATAAAATCCTTATTTCGAAATAAGTTAATTCGAATTAACAAAATGTTAATTCGAATTAAGGGAAAGTCTGCAATCCAAACGGCTGTTATTTCGGCAGAGATATTTCGAAATAAAGCCGTTTGGACCTGTTCTTTCAAAACAACAGGTCTACACAGTGTTGTTTCAAAAGAACAGCTTTATTTCGAAATATCCCTGCCGAAATAACAGCCGTTTCGGGGGGGGGGGTGGAGGTTTTACTTTTTCGAAATGACAATTCTTATTTCAAAAGGACGAGGTCCGTCCTTTCGAAATAAGAAAACATCATGTAGACCTAATTTCTTTTATTTCGAAATAACAAGTGTTATTTCAAAATAAAAGTGCTGTGTAGACGTGCCCTTTAAAAATCAGTTTTTTTAAATGTAATTACGAATATGGGCATTGGGTAACATGTCCTCTGCGTATCTGCATGTGGCAACTGAACAGATATGTTTTCTGCTTTAGTGTTTGTGAAAGGTACCAGAATGAGTCAAAGACCAAAATGTTCTCTCCTCTACGTAGGAACTGTGTATGCACTGTTAGAACAAGCTTCCTTCTGACACCCTAGTAATAATGTCTTAATTCTTACTCTTGAGGGCTCATACCCTAAAAGACAGAAATTATCTAGTCTCATTCTCAGTATCTATATTTAGTTTGGTACCCCCCTGCTAAGGCTGCCGGCAAGGATTTTTAGCTAGTTCTAGTTATGGTGGAAATATTGTAATGTGGTTACATTCTCTGAGAACTAGATGAAGACTACCAACTCATTGCATAGAAGTCAAACTTCCATCAGCTGAAAATGACTTTGATCACATCTGATCTGACCTGGATTTAACTTAAAGTTTGCTGGAGGCTAAAGATTTTATATCCCATTACTCTTTGAGCAGTTCAGTCAGCCTGCCATAAAATATTTAAATGGAACAAGGGAGAAGAGAATGTAACCTTTCATTTAAATTGAACCCAGTTATTTAGAACCCAAATCTCAGGGCCTTGTTAGTGGTTTAGATTTAGAAATGGCAAACATTTCCACTAATACTTATTTGGGAAATTATTAGAAAATACAGTGAACATCAGTCTCTCAGCACTCTGAGCTCCAGCTAATTCTGAATTCTGAAACCCATTGATTTGTCCAAATTCCAGTTCTTCCAACTGATACACCAGCTGCTGTAAACCGCTAATAGTCTACCAAGTGTTGAAACCCAGAAAACTCTGGCTAGAGATGCCAGTGATAGTTAGGCCATGCACAGTACCTTGCATGCAGTGTTAAAGACAAAGTTCTAAGTTCTGAGAGTCATCTAACAGAGTTTGTGTAGATGTAACATATTCTTTTTCTGGTTCCTTAACCTATAAATTATATCCACCTAGACTCTCAGTTACAATTGTTAATGTTTAGTGACTTTGTACTCACCCACAACCATTTCAAATTTGGGGATGATTTTTATCTTTTAAGTCAGCGGCACTGGTATGGGTACCTATATGCCAACATTTTTATGCACTGACGTAGAACTGTGCTTCCTCAGCTCTTATCCCCAAGTGCCACTCCTCTACTTACACTATGTTGCTGACATCTTCATCATGTGGATCCAAAGAAAGGAGCCGCTTGAGAATTTCCATCGAGATTTCAACAATTTCCCCACCATCAAACTCAGCCTGGACCACTCCACATGGGAGATCTATTTACTGGACACTACAGTACAAATAAATGATGGACACACAAACATTACCCTATACTGGAAGGCTACTGAATGCTATTGTAACCCGAATGTGTAACTAAAGGAGCTATCTCTTTTAGGGATCTCTTCTGGCTGGGTTATGTTGCTGGGCAGATTTGGCTGCTCAGGTCCAGAAGCTTCTGGAAATTAAGTGGGTGCTCCACTAGGTTTTCCGTTGCTGTGGTCAAATGCTTTGAGAGCAGCAGCCTGAGCCAGTAGCCCCTAGTCTATACTTGAGGGCTTTTCAGCGGCAATCAACCATCATTTATGCAAGGAACATAAAATTCACTGTGTAACTGGCAGCAACTTTGTAAGCTGCTGGTACACATTGGGGAAAAGCTAACCACAAATCTCTTGTGGTAGGTTTTCCCTTATGCCCTCGGCCCCCAGGACTTCCAGGGCCAATTTATGAGAGTGGTGCAATGAGTTCAGACTCACTGCAAACTGCTCCCAGAATGCTGAGCTGATGGCCGTGAATTTTCAGTCGTCAGTATAGACGTACCCGCAGAGTTGCAATGAGAAGAGCCCATGTGCTCAGTGTATGACTGGGAGAAGCTGAGCCAGAAGAGAACAGCAAGATGTTCTTTCAGTTACAGAGCATTGTGCAGCAGAGTTCTTTCATATGCACATGTGACTGATTGGTGGTTAACCAGTAAACAGACTGAATGGCTCTGGTTCCAAAAGAGAAAGAAAAGCCTATATGGATATTTTCCCAAGATCCCTGCAACAGAAAAAGAGGATTGCTGCTTCTTGCAACTCAAGCCTTGAGACTTTGGAAGAGAGACTGTAACTGAGAATTGAGTGAACGCCCCCTAAACTTTGGGGCTCTTGGGTTTCTTACTGTTCTGTTTAAATTCATGTTGTTGTTTTTTTAATGATACGGTTTATCAGGTTACTAGTTAATAAAGTTCATTATAATTGTTTTTAGGTAGTATTTTAATGCAGGGAGGGTAAATGAAGAATCTTCGCTGTGAGTCCCTGTGGCTGTGTCTACAATTACAATTTAGTTTAAATTAATGAGGATAAATTCA
This sequence comes from Podocnemis expansa, assembly GCA_007922195.1. Taxonomy (NCBI): domain Eukaryota; kingdom Metazoa; phylum Chordata; order Testudines; family Podocnemididae; genus Podocnemis; species Podocnemis expansa. The sequence continues at coordinate 27,857,039 of ML681966.1, forward strand.
AACTAAATTAATGTATAGCTACACTGGCTTTCATTAATGCAAACTAAGGAAGTCCTTAGTTCAAAGTAATGAATGCTTACTTCAAAGTTATAAAACCTCACTTAACTTTGAAGTAATGGTTAATTAGAATGTCATTTATTTTCCTCCCATTCTGTAAGTTCCCCCATCTTCAAAGCATCTGATGAAGTGGGATTTTCTCCCATGAAATCTGATGCAATATATAAATGTGTTAGTCTTTAAGTGCCACAGGATTCCTTGCTTATTTTGCTCAACTCCTAGAGTAACATGGCTTGCCTCTTTGGAAAACATCATTCCAGGAGATAATGTAACTTCCTAAGTAGCCACTAGGTGGGGATATTATGTTATTTAAAAAGAACAGAACTATACAAAACTTGGCAACTTTGCCTTGTAGAGACTTGCACAAATGTTCCTCGTCTAGTGCGTATGGGAACAGTTCAAATCTTCACTACCAAATGTCATGAGCACCAGACAGCTTCACTTCGTTTTGCAGCTCTACTGCTGACATCTACACTAGACGTTCTTGGGAATGGTGATGTTGGTGGCTGTGGTGGTCCTGGGTTACTAAAAGAGACAAGATGGGTGAGGTAATATCTTTTATTGAACCAACTTCTGTTAGTGAGAGGCAAGCTTTTGAGCAATCCAGAGCTATCTTGAAAGTTAGTCTCTCACCAACAAGATATTACCTCTTCTGCCTTTTTCTCTCTAGTTTTTGGGAATGTCATTGTTCTACTACGACCACTGCTGCTCCTTCAGTGGTAGGAACTCTGGTAATAGACTGAGCACTGACCACTTTTACTAACATAGGTATAAGTGAGCGGATGCACAAACCTGCATGGAATCATGGAGCTAGTGTAGAGAAGGCTTAAATGAGCATGTTTCATCAATTCAGGGTGCCTAGTTTTTGAGATCATTTGCAAGTGCAGAAGCTCTTTGGGGCAGGGACAGTCTTTTTATTCTATTTTCACACAGTGCCTAGCAAAATAGAGTCCTGGTCCATGACAGAGTTTCCTAGATGCTGCCACAGTAGAAAATAATAAAATACAATAAAATAAAAGAATTGAGTTGAAAGTTTGACTTGAATTTGAATAATATTGGGTACAGATTCCATTTGGGAGTGAAAGTGGAAAAAGTAAAGAGAAGACAGAAAGTGAATCCAATGGAAAATAATAATGTTAAAGATTAGAACAGGTAGAGTAGAAAAAAATACAGCAGGACTCCAGAGAGGGAGCCGAAAAAGTTTGGGAAGAAAGAAAGGCTAATGAAAATATAAATGTGTTTTGTATACAATATGCAGGTCACCCATTTGAACCATTCCAGTTTTTCTGGGGTTCTTTTATCTGTAGTAGAATTCTCCTGTCTAAAAACATCTAAAAAGATGTTTAATTTTATCTTAAAATTGAATCAAATTCAAAGCAAAAATAAACAAGCCTGGATATAAAGACAGGGAAAAAAAGAATCTGTGAATTCAACATAATTTATATTTTAAAGAGATCAGATATTTGGGATTCTACCCCATATTTCTAGGATATTATATTTAAAAGGGCTTCTATTCAAAATGCTCAAGTAAACTTAGAGTATTTTAGGTGCCTGACCCAGCTTATTTTAGCTAAAATATATGCTTCTGTAATCAGAACGTTTCCCCCCCTTTTTGTTTATATTGTGCATACCCAGAGGAGCAAATTCATTGCTTGGTGATTTCCAATTGAGTGCAACTTCACTGAAGTCAATAAAGTTGCACATGATATGCAAAAAATGAATTGGATCCAGAGAGCGTACAACCTACCAAAAGTGGCAAACCAGATCAGCAAGTCAAAGAAAGAAAGAAAGAGAAAACATTATGGTTCAGAATATATTTAGACTTTGTTATGCTACAAAAAGCATGGTTTTCCTTTTTTATTTTTTGCATTTTACAATGGCCCTTTCCCTAAGGTAAATAAAAGATGAATGATGATATTTGCTGGAGAGGGAAAAAATTACAAGTCTCTTAGCAAGTTGTACTCATTTTCTTGATGATTTTGCATTGAGATATACTGGAGTTTGGTGTTATGGTTTTTTCTTCTTCTTCTTTTTGGAAGGCTGTAGCAACTGAATGGAATCCATCTTGGGACTCAGAGAATTTCCCTTTTGAAAAACTTTGTTGTTCTTTTGAACTAAACAAAATCAGGCAACTGTAGTAAAGGTGCAGGCATTCATGAGTATGGTCTGTAGACTGGTCAAGGAGTCAAAGATGGTTTTGTTGCCTTTTGTGCTTCTCTGCACTGAGGGAAGGAAGCAGTTCTTCTAGCCTTATCAGTTAAAGCAGGTAGATTTTGTGATCCTGATTGGGGATATAAGTCAGTCTGTTCTCAGCTTTTCTATATGCAGCTTCAAACTGTTTAAGATTACTTTTCCCTTTTATTGCTCTTAAAATCACAGGATAATGACACGCAGCAAACAGATACCATTTCCTCTGCAAAACTCCTTCTGCCTTTGTCATAATGTCTTCTGGAGAATACTACCAGAATTGATAAAATCATGGAAAGAGAGAATGCATGTCCATAGTACAATCCATTCAGATCTTCCTGATATTAAAACATCATGGGTTAAATCCTGGCACCAGTAAAGTCAATGGTAATTTTGTCATTGACTTCAATGGAACTAGAATCTTATTCCACACTTCCTAGCTAGATATGAACTAGCTGTAAAAGGCAGCTATCCTTTTTATTATTTATTGTTTGTATCTTAAGGCATTAGTGGACAGGGAGTTACAAAGGGAAGAAGAAGAGGGGGTCGTGAAGAAATAAATAGGACAGTGAAACTGAGCAGCTGACTTGCTGCGGTGCTAGGAGAGAAGTGGAATGAAGGAAAACCCATAACAAATGACCATACAGCAAATAAGAGAAAATTAGAGTTGAGAGAATGATGATGATGTCAAGAGGCTATGAAGGCTCCTTCTCCATACCAGCTCTTGCAGCTGTTCCCATTTAGAAGAGAGGAAGGGAGGTTGCTGGACTGTGTGCCTCAGGTGGGTCTCTCAGGATTCATTGTGAGCTGCAGGAGGGATTAGAAAACCTTTATTATCCTTTGCCCAGCTGTGGTAGCTGATCTGGGTGCTTAATCAGAAATAGGCGCAAATTGTCTTAATGTTCCTTAGTAGGTTAAGTACTTGGCATTTTATCTCAGCTGGAACACAAAGGACTACAAGATAAAGTTTAGACCATAACAAAAAAAAGTTTAACAATATACACTGATTGTATCATGTTCAGTGGAACTGGAATCAGCAGGCCCTGAAGGGACTCTGATGGATGGAACATCAGTGTAATAAATGCAGGGAGTGAGTCTGGAAGCAACTCAGCCACACGGACAGTGAAGTACAGAGGATTTAATAAAGTTCTGCTTTTTCAACTTAAACTTGCATTCAACTTCACTCTTGGCAAGTGAAACACTGACAGCTAAAATGGATGCCCTGGTGGAGCCTATCATAAAATCAAGTTATTCCTGTTTGAACAAAAATAGCAGTGGATTTTGTTTGATATCAGCCAAAATTTTACCACATAATTATGTATATCTTGAGAACATTTAGAATTCTCAGGCTCAGATTGTCCTTGCCTGTCATACTGATCGATAATCACAGTGAATGACATAGCATTTTCAATAATTTGTTAATGTGTGTGTGACAGAGAGAGGAGGGGAGAACATCCAAAAGCTTGGGACAGAGAGGCAGAAGCAAACATCGAGGAAGTCAAACAGTAGGCCCTGAAGAAGACAGTGTAAGCCTAGAAAAAACTAGAGCGCATTAGTGTCTGTTGGTTAAAGAGGCTTGAGGTTGTAAGTGAAGAAACTGTTTCTTTTGTTTTTGACTCCTCCTACATTTGGTTTTTGAACATTCCTTATAACCAAACCTGATTGTATCAAAGAAAATGCCGATTTCATCAACTTCTACTTCTAACTTGAACATAAGAGGGTGTTTGCTCCTGCCATGAGTGTAGGGGACTGGACTCAATGACCTCTCATGGTTCCTTCCATTTTCTATGGTTCTATGATCCTTACAACCATGAACTTCAACTAGCTGTTTGGGACAAAATGGGGCAACACCAGCCTTCACTGTAAGATTATCAAGACTCTTAACATATCCATGGATATATTAACTCCAAACAGAAAGGTCAAGATATGTAACTGCATCTTTGAATAAAAGAAGTTAGTTGCCAAAAGAGAAAGAAGTCATGGAAGTCAACTGGATATTTTTACAGCTACCTAATAGTTCTTTCCATCCCATGTAAAATACAACCATGTGTCCTGCTGCATTGTTAATTTTTCTGCTGGTGACAAACTGGCACATGATAATGCTGAGGCCAAAAGAAACTCAGGGGGATTACCTGTTACCAGGCCAAGAATGATAATGGCCATAGGTGTGTGGGAGATACTTTTTGTTCCATAGGGAAGTTACCCTGTTTGGTTCTAATAGTACTTGCTTCTTTTTCCCCTTCTCTTATGCTGTATCCCATTCTGTGTGAATAGTCTTTCTTCTGCTGACCCTGCCATTCCCTATATTTCCTTACTCTTTTGGTTATACAGTAATTAGTTACTAAAATATTTTTTCTTATGTGTAAGAACCAGGCATGTCTTTGTGTTACTACACAGTGCTGAATGGAAGTACTAGAGATCCCCTCCCTCACCTAACATACCCTGCTGTGCTACACATGGTTTGGTGTAGGAGAACTGGATATATTCCCCACAACACTGTGTGACCAGTCTCTTACAGTAGCAGAACTACATCAGGTTGTAGTAGGGAAACTTGCCTTTGTGACCTTGTACGTATGGCAATGGAGGACTGGCCTTAAGACCTATAGGAAATAGCACATTGTGTCCTAGCTCAGATGATTGGGTCCTCCATGCTTCCACATATCCCAGGTGTTTTAGTTGTCTACAAACCACTCCTTTGAGTTGTGCAAATTTTTTAGAGCAACTGTAAGAGACTGCAGTTTCATTACTAGAGGGGTCATGAAGCCAGCAGGTGGAGTAGAAGCACAACTTTCCAAGGAAAGAAATGGAAAGAGCAATAAAAGATTTCAGTCTGTACAGCAGCACAGCTTCCATGTTTTGTGCAGATCCATCTGTAATATTTTACTACAAATTATTTCATGAGAAATTTTCATGTTGAAAATAATTTGCATATAACCCTAAAATTCAGTGTAAAAATTGTATGACTTTAGTACTGGATAAAAGTGTTGGCCTATCTGACCATCACTGGTAGGAGTAGTTAGGCTGGGAGCTCTGCTAAATGATGTCCTTCGTTTATCAGACAGGGCCCCTATAGCACGCCTCAACTTTTATCAGAGGGATAGAGGAGGGACTTATGCTAGAGGTGATAGGGTTTGTTCAGGCCTCACTGCAGATTCGGCTAATTCATGCATAATCCGGTGTTCAGGCTGTGATGTGAGAGCTGGAACTGGGATCAACCCTATATATCTCCTGTGACACTGCACCAACTATGCAATATATAAATATATCTTTTAATCCCATCTCACAGGGCCTAGATTCAAATTCGTGACTTAAAAGTGAAAGGCTCTATGCCTTATTAGCATTGCTCTGAGCTACCAACTTACCAATGAGTGTTAATTTTGTACCTTCAAGAACAGAGCTTGCTTTCTGAAAAGAAAAGTTTATTAAATCAAGTTCTGAGTTTTATGGCTCTTAACCACACAAGGTCTTCCATTCTGTAGCCATACATGAAAAACCTTCAGTTTCCTGAGACATGCTCTACAAGCACACATCAAATCAAATCAAATCATAGGGCTGGAAAGGACCTCATGAGATCATCAAGTCCAACCCCCTAGGAATTGAACCCAGGACCTTCTGCATGTTAAGCAGAGGCACTAGCCACTACACTATTTGCACCCACCTTGTGCTTAAAGAGATAGCTCCCATTACCCAAAATGCAAGCAATAAAAATAAAGTTACAATATCCAAATACCCAGCTAAATAAAATCATTTCAACAAGTACCTTAATCCTAGAGTCTAACACTATCTTAAGAGGAAGTCCTATGTAAAGCGTAAAAAAAAAAAAAAAGGCAGCAGTTTTTGCAAAAAAGGACCCCAGGGTTATAGTGGATAAGAAGCCAGTTATGAGTAAATAGTGTGCCCTTGTTGCTAAGAAGACTAACAGCATATTGAGATGCATTAGCAGGACCATTGCCAGCAGACGGAGGGAAGTGATTATTCTCCATTCAGTTCTCGTGAGGCTTCATTTGGAATCTTGTGTCGTTTTGGGCCCCCACTACAGGAATACTGCAAATTTAGAGAAAGTCCAGCAGAAGACAATAGCTATGTCTACAGTGGCAAATTAGCCTGGACTAAGGAAGCTCAGTCTGGACTAATTTAGCCCACAGCTACACTAGGCTTTGCCTAGTTCAAACTAGGGAATGCTTAATTTAAACTAGTAAGTACTGGGGTTAGTTTGGACTTCCACACTTAGTTCGAACTAGGCGCAGGTGAGACCTGAACTAAGGCTTAGGTCAAACTTAAGAATTTACATGTGAACATAGCCCTTACTTCAAAATAAGTGAATTCAGAATAAGTAATTTTGAAATAAAAATCATTATTCTGAATTCACTTAAATTGAAATAAGCAAAAAAACACCAAATCGAAATAGCAAGTCTGAACACAGGACTTGCTATTTTGATTCAGGAGAAGGGGTCCATGTGAGGTGTGGCAACATGGCCCCCTGACAGGGCCATGTTGCCAACCAATCCCCTGCCACTGGCTCTGCAGAGCCAGTGGCAGAGGAAAAAAGCCCACAAGAAAGAGATGGGGGGCACACCTCCTTCCCCACCCCCACTTCACCAGCAGCAGGGTGGAGGGCACAAGTCAGGGCACCTCTGTACCCCCGCCCCTGGCTGAGCGGCGGGCGGGTGAACTCTTGGGAGCCCTGGTCCCCTGGCGGGGAGATGCCGGCTCCCCCAGCCCTGGACAGGCTCCACAGCCTGGTCAGTTTCACAGGCGTGAAATTGACCAGGCTGCGGAGCCTGGCAGGGGCTGGGGAAGCCGACATCTCCCTTGGCCGCTTGCAAGTGCCGGGGACTTGGGGACTGGGGCACCCGGAAAGCTCTGGTCTCACTGCCCGGCCAGCAGCTGCCGAGCCCAGGCAGTGAGCCAGCCGGTTCGGGGACCTGCTGCTCAAGCAGCAGCCACCAAGCCTTGTTTGCGGGGCAGGCAGCTCAGGGACCCAAGGGGGTTGCCCTAGCCCTGCCCCCCCTGCCCTCCATCCCTGGCCAGGGTGCTGGGAGTGGGACTTCCTTTCAGGGTGTCATGCACCCTGGGAAGAACATCAAACCTTTGATTTGAAACAGTGATGTTTCGAAATAATACGTCTGAACGGCATTATTTCAAAACAACCCTTCTGAATCAAGGGTTATTTCATTTTCCTACTAGATTTTACTGTTTTGATTTAAAGTTCCTTGTTTCAGCATGACGGGGCTTGTCATTTCAAAGCAAGGTAACGTCACTGGGACATAACTTTTTTTAAAACGAAACAACGGTGGTTGTTTCGTTTTAAAACCATCATGTGGACATAGCCAAGAAGTTCAAACTAAGCTATTAGTTTGAACTAACTGTGCATTCCAGTTTGAACTAAGCATTAGTTTGAACTGGAATGTGCAGTTAGTTCGACCTAAAAAAGTTCCTAGTTAGTTCAAACTAACCTGTGGTTAGTTCGGACTAACCTCAGACTTCTTAATTCGGACTAAGAAGTCCAAACCAAGTTTGGCTAATGTAGACATAGCCAATAACAATTAAGGGACTAGGGTACATGCCTCATGAGGAGGCTGAGGGAACTGGGCTTGTTTAGACTGCATAAGTGAAGAGTGGGGGAAGGGGGTTAATAGCTGCTCTCAGCTACCTAAAGGGGGGTCCCAGGGAAGATGGATCTAGACTTTTCAGTGATGGTAGGTGACAGAACAAACAGCGGTGGTTTCAGGTGGTAATAAGGGAGAGAATATTAGAAAAACCTTTTTCACTAGGAGGGTGGAGAAGCACTGAACTGGGTTACCTAGGGAGGTGATGGAATCTTCATCCTTAGAGGTTTTTAAGGCTTGACAAAATCCTAGCTGGAATGATTTAGTTGGGGGTGCTTCAACTAGATGACCCCCTGAGGTCTCTTCCAGCAGTGGTCTATGACTCAGCCATGCTAAGTACTTAACCCAGAATACTTACTATGGTGATGCTACTATTTATACTTGAGCTAACACAAGTCTCTCCATGTGAGTCAAGCTATGTCTACAGTATAAGCTCAATGACATCAGTGGTTGCCAGACATACTATTTGTGATGTCAGTAACAGTGGAATTTTACTTCAGGTAGGATTAATATTAGTATTTGCAGAGCACATTTCACCCAAGGATCTAAAAAGTACTGATGTGAATAGAACTTCGCTAGTTTACACCTGTTGAGAATTTGACCTGAGATGTTTAAATGATGCGATTTTTTTTTAAAAAACAAGATTTGAGTTGGCAGTTTATTTCCACAGCATAAAGGTCATGCAAGATCACTACAAAGGTAGGTTTATAACAAAGACCACTTGTTGTACAAACCATAATATTACAATGTAAGGCCCCAATCCTGCAACACAGTTATTTGAGATCAATGCAAATACTTACAAAGTAAAATTAAGCATGTGACTGTGTTTGTAGGATTTGTAATACTATAAGTTCCAAGTATAAGCAGTTTGCACCTCCAGGAGCCAGCTTCATCTTGTCACTTCCAGTTAACAGTCAGCTATAATGTCAGAGCATACTAACTTGATTTTCTAATACAGGATGCATTCTCAATTAGCACTGTAGTGAAACTCTGATTTAACAGAAACACACAATATGGAACCAGGGGTCTCAAACTCAAATCACCACGAGGGCCACATGAGGACTCGTACGTTAGCCCGAGGACCGCACCACTGACCCCTTTTCGTAGAACAATATTGCAATTATCAGTAACAATAGGATCATTGCAGGCCACAGAAAATAGCTTTAGGGGCCACATGCGGCCCATGGGCCACATGTTTGAGACCTCTGGAGTAAACAAACCCATGGTTGCCCTAAGAGAATTTTACTTCTGTGGCCTTCCTTCTGAATCCCACAGACATGTTGTATCATGTGCCACCAAGAAGACTGAGAAATATTGCAATGAATTTAAAATCTCAGTGGTATTTTACACACACACACACACACACACACACACACACACACACACACACACACACACACACACACACACACACACACACACACACCTGTTTTACACCCTACACATAACACAGTGCTAGTGCATAAGGACCTGAAAGTGAAATCGATTAGAAACTAACCATACACAAAAGTGAAACTAGCTAACCCATTTTTATTCTTCAAGCTAAAGTCAGCATAATGTCAAGTGATTAAAATGTTGGAACCTGAGTTTTCATAATCTAAGATTCTATTTGCAACATGATTTTAAAAAAAACATTTTTCTGTTGACATTGCCCTTTTTTAGATTTGTTTACCTTTGTAAGATAATGATGAAATGTCCTTTTAGCCTGACATCTTTACTAACAATTCCCAGCAACATAAGACTCATGTCTTATATGTCCCCACAATACGCATTGAAGTTCTTAAAGATCTGTCACCTTCCAAACAATCATACAAAGAACCATCTAAAATATAGTGCAACTTCTGTATTTCCACTCCATCTACTCCTTCCACATCATTCATAATTACTAATATAAGCTGCCAATTCTGTACTTGTAACACATGCAAAATTTCCAATGACAATACTGCCCTGTGTTTTATCCTTTATAATAACTAGCCTCTTTCTTTTAGGAAGGGGACAATTTATATTTAAGTACAGGTCTGAGAGGCAAACACCATTCATAATCCTTAAATAGATAATTGTATTATGCAAAAAATCACCATTAGAAAAATTGCTGATGTTGAAATTTAAAGTGTGAGGCTTCAGAGCCAACAACCCATTGGGATAAACAGGAGAATTCTCATGTTAGGCCTGCTCAATCTATGGCTTTTATTTAGTGAAGCAAATAAGCACATTCTTAATTTTATGAGACTTGAGGTCTTTGCTGAATTGGGGACTGTTTGAAAACCCCGAAGTGCATCAGGGTGTAACTGAAGTCCTCCTGTGAATCAGCTCTGACAAGAGAATACAATAATGGTATCACAGGTTTAAAAGACTTAGTCTGAGCATGTCTAAGGTACTCCCCAAGGATACTTTATGGAGTAATTTTCACTTACTAGATCTGACTGACCAGTAACTCAGCATTTGATCCCATTGTCCTGTGTCATCTCTAACAGTTCTCAAACAACCCACTGCCTGTTCCATCTTCTTGCCCCAAAGTGTTCCTGGATCTCCCATTCCCATTAGCAAAGAGGCAACATCACTCTTTAGATCAGTGGTTCCCAACCAGCGTGCCATGGCACACAGGTGTGCCATCAGGCCTGAGCAGGTGTGCCACAAAATTTTCTGAAAAAATACTCAAAGAACTCTAGATTGGCCCATTAGTTCGTGACTATTCATGAGTTCATTGGGAAACTATATGGTAGTGTGCCTCAAATTAAAGCTAGGAAGGTGTGCCATGGCAGAGAAAATGTTGGGAACCACTGCTTTAGATATTACAGTTCTTGCAAGCACACTCACTCACCTCACTATCAATCAGTTATGATTACTTGATTGGTCATGGACCCACTGTTTATTAAGTAAGTTTCTCAACATGCTCAAGAGACTTACTGGAATTTTTACCAATCACAGGGAAAAGGGATGAGTGGCCATTTAATGTCAACCGGTAATTATGTACCATTCACTGTACATCTCAATGGATTACTCAGTATCCTATTAGGATAAACATTGCTAGGGAAGTGCTACTCCATTATATTCATCAATTTCAAAACATGTAAATATTTTAAAATGAATAAATTCTATTTATGTAATTAAGCAGTGCTGACCTAATGTCCAGTAAATAAAAAGTACAACAATGGAATTTGTGTAGGGATTACTGATGCAAAACATTCCACACTAATTTTCAAATTTCTTGTAGGCTGGCACCTTGATCATCTAAATTCAATTGCCAGAGAGCATAACTGCAAGCAGAACATGCAGTTGATTCCAAATACAGTTAGGACTGAAGTCTGGGGTGAAATCCTGTCTAAACTGAAATAAAGGGAAGTTTTGATATGGACTTCAGTAAGCTCAGGATTTCATCTGTGATCTTCACATTTTCTATGGTTTGTAGAAGACTAGTCAAAATGAGACATCACTATTAGTGACAGAGCAGACATTTAATTCAAGATTTCACACTTCACACAGTTAAAGTTTTTTTGTTTCTTAAATACACATAAAGCAAATCTTATTTTAGAAACGGTAGTAAAGAGGTAATTTTTGTCATTTTATATTGTCTATACATGACTGTGGTATATTGTACTTTTATAGTTAAGAGAAACATCTCCAATTCAGAGATTAATGAAAACAGCCTTAGGCATGCTTCAGGGGTCTCAAACCCAGATCACCACAAGGGCCACAAGAGAACTAGTACATTAGCCTGAGGGCTGCACCACTGAAGCTTTTTCATACAACAATATTGCAAATATCAAGAACAATAGTGTCCTTGCAAGCCCCAGGGAATACCTTCAGGGGCTGCATGCAGCCTATGGGCTGCGAGTTTGAGACCCTTACTTTGGATTTAAAAGAAGAGGCACAATAATGCTTAAAGGCTAACACACAGAGCAAGGCATGTATACAAACAGCAATAAACATTTTGATAAATAATAATAAAAATAGTATAGTAACTCAAAATGAATGACTAGACAAGTTCAGATTTTGAAGGGAAAAGTCCTTAGAGGTCTGAGATTAAAAAGTACAAGCCTGAGTGAAAAATAGTAATTTAAGAGCCCTTGAATCATATATTACAGCCTTGTCAAAAAGTTTCTAGCTTGTAGGTAAACATACACACATCCAGTATATGAAAGGCATATATATTTTTAAGGGGTATGTAAGGCATTAAATTACAATAGATTGACATATCTGCCACAGAGACTCTTGATACTTTATGACACCAGCACAAGTCCCATTGCTGAGGAAAATTAAGAGAGAAAATTAGGCTCTTCCTTTCTCCATTGAAACAGAAGATTCTTACTGGTTTGCATCTTACCAGTTTTCAACAACCAAACTGCTTTGTTCTATCTTCTGAAACCCCCTGCTGTGATTTATATTGACTGCTCTGACACTATTAACAAGGAAAATTCTGAGGAACGGCAGGCTTTCCTTGCAATGACACCCAGGAAAAAAGCACCTGAGGATGGTGGAAAGCGTTTTCTCAATTAAAATGAATAAGGGGTTTGTGAATACTTCTCCAAAGGGAACTGAATGGACAGTACCGATCAGGCCACACATAGTACAGGAAACAATACTTAACTAGGAATTTTTACCTACACATGATACAATTCTGAGGCTGCTTTTAAATGACATTTCTAGGATTAGTCAAGCTGATTCAGAAACAGTTAACTTCCCTGAATGCAGAATATATATATATATATAGAAATAAAAATTAGTTCGTTCTCAGCTCCCATCATGTCTAATTAAGTACTTAAATAGCCTCTATCATCCACCTTCAGGATCAAACTCTAATTCTCACTATTTTATACGACACTTGGATACAAAAAAGAGTTAAGAGGAAAATACATGAAAATAATACATTCAACAAGATTAACTTATGATGGAAATCAGGGAGTAAAACTATAGCACCCCCCCCCCATTCTTCCATGGCTTGGAAGGTGTGTTCAGTTTACCTGCTGCAAGATTTCCAGGAAATCTCTTTATTTGGCTTACACAGTAAGCTACTCCTTGCATTTTGTGTTCTGGATAAAGATGTGATTAAAATATTACACAAGTTATTGGTCACATTTTTTTCTTTACACAGTGCTGATAAGCAATTTGTGTTTTTATAAATATATTATACATTCTATGTACAGGCATGGGCTCTGGTGCTGCTGTTAACCAGCCATCCACAGGAAGAACGGAATAATGATTGTGAGGAGTGTGGTGGAAGGTGCCAAACCCAGACAGACTATAGATGCTAATCCCAGGAGCACTGAAGCAAGAACGCTCCTCTGGTCCCGAATAATCATCTTCACTGTTTCGCAGAACTGCAAAAGTCAGAGGGAAAGGTTCACAGTTAGACATGAACAAAAGTCATTCTAAAAACTGATAAGGATTGGAGGAGGGTAAGGAGAAATCAGGCCGTCAAAGTCTGCTCTCTACTGGAAATTCAGCTCCTGTGGGCTAGAAAGGGATGTCTAGGTGAGTGGAAAATGAATGCTTTCCCTTTTAGAAACTGCCCCATCTCAGTGAAGTCTTTACTACTGACTGCAGGGTGTGCAGGACTGGGTCCTTAGAGAGCCCAGGAGTATTTTAACAGCATGTTAATGAATCCAGCTCTATTTTCTGGCTGATCAAAGTTGCTATGGAGGAGTTAAATTACCTGCAGTTGACATTATTTCTAAACAGCTTGGAAATTCATTTAATGACTTGGAAAACCTGTAACTGATTGTTATTCAAGAGGATTTAAGTGGACAGAGTGGAGAGCCTAGTTCACTAGCCGTTAACATCTACAGGAAAATTATGCGCTCAACCCTGTCTTTCATATGCTATAGGTTTCAGACTGAACCATCTCCAGGGTTAGTCTTTGCAGTCCATTAATTCTGTTTGATCTCCCATTGAATAAAACATCCAGGATCCTGCTTGGTGTTGGGTGGGGAAGAAAGAGACAGTGAAACAGTGTTTGCAGCAGTCTGTGGCTCCTGTGCCAGCATACAGTAACGTCTAACCAGAGAGCTGAGTATTGACTAGACTACTCAAAAGATTGCTTTCTTAGGGAAACCAGGCCTCAGCACCAAGTGACCTACTTCTCAGGGAGCATATGGGGGGGGGGGGAGAAACAAGTTGGTTTTTTGTTTGTTCGGCCTGTTTTTTTAGAATTGTGAAAATTCAGAGCCCTGTTGAGATTTTATACAGCCTTGCCTCCCAACCAAGTTGTTTGTTGGACTATTCGAGCCACACACAAGAACTTTGTTATACTGCTAAACACTAACACCAATTTAAATCTGTTTTGCTTCTGTAAATTCTGGCAAAGCATTCACTGATGGGAAGTGGCCCACTGCTAATACGCACAGATTCAGCATTGTCTTTTAAATAAATAAAAAGAAGATAACTTGCCCCTGTTCCTTGGCTGAAATGGCTGTATATTCGCCATCCCAATTACCATGCAGAAACATTGTTTTCATTGCAAGAAGTTATTTGTACTACCTAAATGGAGCTGACGGGTGTCCTTCTGTAGGCTTTCCAAGACTACTTGTCAAGTGAGAGGGTAGACTTCTTTATAACCTGAGCTGCTGCTGCTGCTTTCCTCTGACACCAGATAATAACTTTATTGCTGGGGGAGCAGCGGGGGTAGACCAGCTCATTTCCAAAATTCATGCTCTCTCCAACTGCATGGGATTTGATGAAACCCTAGTTAAGGTTTAATTAAAAACTGGTAAATGGATAGAGAGTTGCTGGGTTTTTTTGTTTCCTGGGAGTGCAAATCTTGTGCTCCCAAAGTAAAGGCTGTTTGGTATGAAGCTGTTTAGATCATGGGGAGGGGAGGGGGTTTGCTGACAGAAGTATGTTTTACTTTAACTTTTTTGCCCATGCCTGATGTCAGTGAATTTGTTTCTTAAACAAATTCACTGCTTTCCTTACCCCCAGCTCCGAGATTATTAGCCACAAAACACCCTATTTCCCAGTGCCAAAAGCAGTTTCAGATATAAGAGTTCGACTGTTTACCACTTCTCTTCATCTTTGCTGGACAGAACTACTTTGTTCAGTTAAAATGTCCTTCATGGAGGATGCTTTACTTTGAATATAGCTTTAGGTCAGGTCAAATTGTCAATGAAATTCCTCTTCACATACTTTTAGAATCTTACATTTCTTCCATTAAATTAACCTGTGGGCGCGGGGCGGGGAGGAAGCAGAGCTCAATCTATAGCTATAGCAATGCTTGGACCCAGATGACCTTGAGTTTTAACCCATCTGCAAGCATTCTGATTGGTTTTAAAAATCTGGGATTAGGGTTTCCCTTTTAGAGCATGAGGAATTATCAACACCAGGATGAGCCTGTAACCTCCGTCTGTATTTGTGCCCTCTGTATGAAGAGATCTCATTCATATTGAGTTTAGCAAACCATTTGCAGCCAAGGACCAAAATCTCCTTTAGCATTAATGGCCCATTGCAGGATGTCAGGTCATTTGCCCTCATGGGAGGCTAGAAGTGCTAAGACAACGTCTTGCCAGTTTTGAGGCTTCTGGGGTATTAAGAAACACTAGACAAGGGACTAGTAGCATGTTGACAACGTTCAAAACCTCTTGCAGATGATGGCTTCAGACAACTCCTTTTGCACTACTTTTGTAACAGCTTTCGGAGCAGTAGCCAAAAAACGAAGGGGGAGAAGGAGCTACTGAGGTTGCTGTTGCAGGGAGGAGCGGAATTAAGTTCTCCTTTCAGACAGCAGAGCTAGCTAAATAGTGAAAGTTAAAGCAAGAACTGTGGCTACTGCAAGGAGCTGTTACCCTCTCCTGTTTGCCCCCCTCCCCTCAGTCTTTCCTGTGTTTGGCTAAGTCTGACTCCCAGCTTAGTCCAGCCACTTCCATGAAGGCAGGTGTTTGGATCCAGTGCCTGGTGGGACCCCAGCCATGGGAGACCAGAGAGACTTCAGTTCAACAAGTTCCAAAGGGGCAGCCATGTTAATCTCATTCAGCAAAACAAACCAGGAGTCTAGTGGCACTTTTAAAGACTAACACATTTATTTATCACTCCTATAAAAGTTCATGTGATAAATAAATGTGTTAGCCTTTAAGTGCCACTAGACTCCTGGTTTATTTCAGTCCAACAGGTCATTATAAAGCTAGCCATGTCCAACAATGGGGAGTAGCTAAAGGGAGCCCTTTTTACCATCATGGTACGTACAGCACATCAGAAGGTAAGAGGGACAATGATAAAAGCAAATACACACACTCTGCTCATCTCCCCTCCCCCTCCCAAAAGCCCCACATTCCCCACATCAAAGGAATAGCACCTCTGCATGAGTCACATCCTGCCAGCACTGGGTGGATATGCACCCTCCCAGGTTTGTGCGGCTAGCAAAGCAAGGAGGCAGGCCAACTTGTGTTGAACTGAGTTTGCTGGGGCAGGGCAAGGTTTACCTTGTCGGTCTGGAAGCTGACAGCAGAGCCATATCTGCAGTAGGTGACAAAATGCTCACAGTTGTTCCACAGCAAGCTGTACGCTGTGGCACCCACCAGCTTCTCTGCCCGGCAGGCCACCTCCTCACCACTCAGCACCTTGTTCTTGAAGGACTTGTCCATATGGTTCACCAGGATAGTGCCACCATAGGCAAAGTCCTCTACTGTGTCCACCCGGATGCTGGCCAGCCTGGCAATGACACCCAGGACGAGGCGCTTGTTAGTCACCACTTGCTGGATCTGCTGCAGGTCATCGGTGAAGGCTGGCAGGATGTCCGGCATCAAGTGGGCCACCCGGTTGTCCCCGAGGTAAATGCCGAAGTGAACAAAGAGGGTGCGAGGCACCTCCAGCAGATCGCCCCGCTTGAAGTGGGTGACATCATAGCAGCCAGCACATTTCTCCTTCTTCTTCTTCTTCTTCTCCTTCTCCTCATCCTCTTCTGTACCAGGGCCCACACTGCACAGCTTGAAGTTAGCCAGGAGCAGCAGCTTCTCCAACAGCAGAGAGGCCACTTCAAACATTGGGTTCTTCATGGTGCGCACAGAGGGATCCTCTGATCCTTCTTCTGGATGCTGCTGCAACTCCCCAGTATCCTGCCTTTTTATCCTGCTGGGGAGGGGCGGTGGGCGGCAGGGCCATGAGCCACCCCCACCCCCATTGGCTGGGAGAGCAGTGGGCGGCTTCCCTCCCGCCTGGAGTCAAATAAACCCAAGGGGAGAGTGCCTCACCCCGTCCCTTCCTGCAGCGGGACAGCGCAGTTTGTGGGAGCAGCACATGCCTCCGTGTGCCGCATCTCCCACTCCGCCCTGGGACAGAGGCACCCCGCCTCCCCAAAACACAAGGCGATACCCGGAGGGTGCAGCTGCTCGGCCCCCAGCGGCGTGATCAGCTGCCGGCTTCTCGGCTCCCTCTTCCCGCAACAGCTGGGGGGAGCCACCGCTGCTGCCCGGGCTGGGGACTGGCACCAGCCCCGCTCTCCAAACTTTTTGGGCGGCAGCCACAGGCTCCTTCAGCCCCTGCTCTGCTGGGACTAGCTGGGCTGCGGCCGCCCCTCCCCCTGCAGCCTGCCTGAGCCATTAGCTGGGGGGAGGGAGGGAGGTTTAACCCTTTCCTCCTGCCCCAGATGCTGCCAGGGCGCAGCCAGCCAGGTAGGTACCGGGGCACCCTGAGTCTGAGCCAAGGGCAGGGCGGGTGCAACCCCGTAAGCCAGGTAAGTGTTGCAGGGGGTGCCAAAAGGGGACAGCGCCATTGCACTCCTCTGATGCCGTCACGCGTGTCCACCGGCATTGCTCCGCTGCAGGGGGTGCCACAAACCCGAGCACCGTTCTTGGCCAAGGGGGCAGCTGGCTGAGGATACTCCCCTCCATCCCCCCCAATGCCCTGGGTCAGGCCAGCAGCTGGGTCAGGGGTAGGGGTCTGGGGGAGCTGGGGATCCAGGACGCCCCATGGGCCATGGATCTCACCAGGCCAATGTGGATCAGGCCAGCAGCTAGGCTGGAGGGGGACGGGGGGGCTGGGGATGCAGGACTCTCCCTGGGCCACAAGTCACATTGGGCTAGTTGGGGGCAGGGAGATCAGGGATCATGCCTTCTAGGCCCCGGGCCATGCTGGTGGCCAGGCAAGAGGATGGCAGGCAGGCCAGCCCAGGGACTGACCCCGCGCTCTGCCCCCAGGCCAGGTGCTGAGGCTGGAGGGCAGGCTGAGCCAGGGTTCCCTCCCAGCCCAGGCTGTGAGGCCAGGGGGCAGGCTGGGCCAGGGGTTGTCTCTACCTAGTCCAGGCAGCAAGGCTGGGGGGCAGGCAGCAGTCAGGCTGGACATGTGTCACCTCCCTCAAGCCCAGATGGGGAGGCTGGGTGGGCAGGCCAAGCCAGGGGTCTTCCTCCCCATTGGCCCAGGCAATGAGGCTGGGAGGCAGATGTGGCTAGTGGTCACCCCACAAACCCAGGTGGCAAGGCAGGGAGCCAGCAGGCAGGCTGGGTCATGGGTCTCCTCCTGAGTCCAGGTGGCAAGGTCAGGACCAGGGTTGCCCCCTTCTTCCCAATGTTCAGGTGGTGAGCCCCAGGGGTCAGACCCGAGCAGCAGTCGTTCCGCTCCAAAACCATGGTGGCAAGGCTGTGGGGCACATCAGCCTGGGGTTGTCTACCACAAGCCCAGGCAGCAAGAGGCAGCAAGGCCAGGGCTCAGGCATCACCCCAAGGCAGTGCATATGGTAAGCAGACACCCTGCCCAGCGAGCACAGAGGGGTGTGGAGTGCCAGCATGTGGGCTCTGCACAGACCCTCACCAGCCTCAGCCCCCCATTCACACACCGGCCCCAGCCAGGCTGCAGCGGGCAGGAGGGCAGAGGCGTTCCTGCTGCAGGGTGCAGAGCACAGCAGCATACCTGGCATAGGGTCACCAGATGTCAGGCAGAAGCAGGACACATTCTCCTTTTTACCTCCATGTCCTCTGTCCGGCAGGCATTTTAAAAATACATGTTTTTGTCTGGCTTTGTATTCACAGGGGTTAAAGTATGCTGGAGCACCTTGGAACACCCTAGTTTTAGCTCTTTAAGGCATCCAATGAAGTGGGATTTTCTCCCAGGAAAGCTCATGCGCTAAATAAATCTGTTTGTCTTTAAGTGCCGCAAGAATCCTTGTTTTTTTATTTGTAGGGGGAAATGTTCCAGGGCCCCCTAAAAACAGAGGATATATTACATTAACACTACATTGTCTCCACGTGTCCTCCTTTCCAGGCTTTGGTATTTGATAACCCTACCTTGGTGGGACACCGAATATTTTTTCACCTTGGAGGGAGGCAGGCACAGGTGCAGCAGGAACCTGTCTATGTGCTGAGAGCTGCCTGAGCATCTCCCAGTTGCGGCGGGCATTGCCTAGCCCCTACTTCTGCGGCCAAGCTGTGCCTGAGACCGGTAGGGCAGGGAAATTCGAACCCTCCTTGCCACCGGCGCAGACGGGCTGGGGGGGATTGGAGGGGCCCTGCTCAGGCAAGTGGGGAGAGGGAGGCAGGGGTAGGTGGGTGGCTGGCACAGGGCTTCCTCTCCATGGCCTCCAAGCCCAGGTAGAACCAGGGGATTGCTCTAGCCTCTAGGCCCAGCTGTGACCCCGGGGGTGGGGAGTGTGTGCCTGCACTTCTGCGCTGCAGCTGGGACCAGCAGGGGAGATACCCCTAGGCCTCCAGGCACTCGGTGGGACCTTGGAGCAGGTGCCCCCATGGCCTCTGGTCACAGCTGGGGCTGGGGGTGGTGTCTCCCCATGGCCTGCAGGGGTTACTGGCTACCAAAGCCTGGAAAGGATAACAGAGAAGTACAAAAAGGAGGATGCTGGAAGACACATGGAGAAAATGTAATATTAATGTAATGTTCTTCTGTTTCTAGCTGTCAAATCAAATCCCAGGGGGTTGGACTCGATGATCTCACGAGGTCCCTTCCAGCCCTATGATTTGATTAGATTTGATTTGATTTGACCCCAGGGGGTGTCACTGGTGCCTGGCACACTGGGCATGTGCCCCAAGTCCTGGCACCAGTGGCCCAAATGTCCAGGCCAGCCCCATCCCCAGCCAAGGATTTGAGGCCGGGACACCTGCAGCACCACCCACCTCTCCCAGCCCCAAGTGCAGCCAGGAATCGGGGCCAGACTGGCTGCAGCAGGCATCGGACTCGGGATTAGGCCCACGGTGCCAGATCATGGCCAGGGGGCGGGGCCTGGGCCCATGCCCCCAGCCTTTCTCCAGGGCAGCAACATTCCTGGGGGGCCCTAGAACACTTCCTCCTAAAAATGGGGTGTTCTGAGGCATTCCAGCATACTTTAACCCGGGGGGGGTCTTGAACTCAAATACCATGAGGGCCACATGAGAAGTATTAGAGAGCCGCATGAAGGTTAGTACAGTAGCCTGAGGGCCGCTCCATTGGAGCCTTTCCAGACAATGATGATCATGTCATTGCAGGCCACAGGAAACAGCTTTAGGGGCCACATGTTTGAGACCCCTGCTTTAACCCCTGTAAGTAAAAAGCCAGACAAAATCATGTATTTTTAAAATACCTGTGGGACAAGAGAACGTGAAGGTAAAAAGGACATGTCCTCCTTTTGCCTGACATCTGGTAACCCTATGGGCCCCAGGAGTGGGTGGCCTGGGGATGGAGCCCCCCACCTTAGCCATGGGAGGGGCCAAGGGGTGTTGTTCAACTTCTGTGTGAGCCAGGGTCAGGCCAGCAGGGAGCAAGGGAGC
The DNA here is from genome assembly GCA_007922195.1 of Podocnemis expansa. NCBI lineage: Eukaryota > Metazoa > Chordata > Testudines > Podocnemididae > Podocnemis > Podocnemis expansa. Next base: position 27,877,569 of record ML681966.1, read on the forward strand.
AAGGGATCATTCCTCAGACTTGGGGTTCTGCGGATCAGGTTGGTGGCTAGGCTGCTGTGAGGCAGCCCTGGCCAAGGAGTCCCCCCACAGCCCAGAGGGCGAGGCTGGGGAGCTGACCCACAGTCTCCCACCCTCACCCCACGCCCAGACTGCAGGGCCGGCCTGGCCTGGCCTGGCCTGGGGTCCCCCACCCTCACCCCATGCCCAGGTGTTGGGGTCTGCCTGGCCTCTCCTGCTCTCACCCCACACCCTGGCGGTGGAGCTGCCTGGCCTGACCATGAGGTCTCCTGCAGCAGTGGGTGCAGTCTGACCCAACCACAGGATCTCCCACCCTTGCCTTGCTGCCTCAATCATGAGGCTGGGGCAGCAGGTGGATTGGGGTGTAGCCTCATCAGTAGCAATGTTCCCTCTAAGGGGAGAGAGCAGCTGAGCAACTCCTGTTGCTCGCTGCGCTCTCCCCCCCCCAGGGCCCGCTGCGCAGCCCCTCCCCCCCTCCCGCTCGCCCTCCCCAGGCATCGCCCCCCCCACCCTGCTCCCGGCATCGCCCCCCGGCCCCGGCATCGCCCCCCCACCCTGCTCCTGCTAGCCCCTCCCCGCAGCACGGCCCCCTGCTCCCACTCCCACTCCCCCCCCCCAGCCCCCACAGACTTACCTCGGGGCTGGACTGGAGGGGCAGGGCCCAGCCCTAACTCCTGGGCCAGAGAAGCTCTACGGAGCATGCCCAGAATTTCTGGGCATGCTCCGTTACAGCTTCTCTGGGCGGGAGTTTTCAAAACTCCCTGCTCCACAGGAGCTCTAGGCAGGGACTCTGGCTGCCGGCAGTGCGCTGCCGGCAGCTTTCCCTGCGCTGGCGGCTGCGGTGTGCTGCGCTGCAGTGCGCCAGCGCAGCTTAGAGGGAACACTAATCAGTAGTGATATTATTTATAAAGTTGAGTTCTGCTGAACACAACCATATATTGCACCCAGTATTTATTCTGTGCTTGAAGTTGTTGTTTTCTTGTGTGTTTGTTGGATTGTTTTACATTAAGCAGAGGGGTAACTGGAGGAAATGGAGTCAAAACAAAACAAACTTCAAAACAAAAGACAAGCAGGATCTTTTCAGGGGCAACATTAATTTGTAAATGTAAAAATAGCAGAAAACAGACACACACTGATACCCATGAAATTCTGGAAGTTGGTGTGATATAACTTCCAGTCTTTTTATGTGTTGCTTGAGCTAGCCCAGTGGTCAACTAGGCAGGGCACAAGGATGGAGCAGGGTCTCTCTAGGTCGTGAATCCGGTGCTCCAAGATGACAATTGCAGAATGAGACACAACATTTTCATGTTTTTACCCATCTTTTATACTTGCTGACTCTCGTGTAAGGGTCTTGGACTTGCTGTGTCTTGCTGCCTCAAAGCTCTTGTGTGATGTTCATTGATCACCAGCCTCTGCTACACCCAGTTCTTTTCCATTCGTCCAGCTGGACTGTTCTAGACTTTTTAGTCCCCCTGCTCTAGTCCATTAGACCCCAGTCCCTCTCCTCACCTGGGGACTGAACCCAGGAGGCCTAAACTACAAGCACACTCCTCACACCTAAAGGACCCCACCCCCTGCCCAGTCCAGGAGCAGAACCCAGGAGTCTAAACTCACAGGTTGGGTTTGTGGGAACTGCTTCTCTGCTGCCCTAGTAGTTCCAAACGGGCAGCCATGTGAGTCTAGTTCAGTAAAACAAATGAGTCCCGGGACACTTAAAGACTAACAAATTTATTTCTTGCATGAGCTTTCATGGGAGGAAATCCCACTTCATCAGACACTTTGAAGACAAAGTGGAATTTTCTCCCACAAAAGCTCATGCAATAAATAAATTTGTTAGTCTTTAAGTGCCACAGCACTCCTGGTTTGTTGTTCTGCTGCCTTAGGCCTTGCATTGACATTTACCCACCCCCTGCTGCAGTGCAGGAGGACCCCAATACACACACACCTTGCAGCAGGGAAATGATGGCCTTAGATGCAAGGCCGGATTAATTCAGAACCCAGCATGATAATTTTGATTTTACTCCTGCTTTGTGTAAAGCAGGGGTGAATCAACTTGTGTCACTGGGGCTGATTTCCCTCTCATTCAGCTAGCATCAGGGCCCCCTAAAAAAAGAAGAATATTACATTAACACTACATTTTCTCCATGTGCCCTCCAGTATCCCCCTTTTAGTACTTCCCTGTCCTCCTTTTCAGGCTTTGGTATCTGGTAACCCTAGCCCTGGCTCACCTGCCCTCTGCTGGCCTGAGCCTGGCTTGGACAATGATCAAGCCCACTGAGTGATCTTTGGGGTTGATGGGCAGTTCACACTGAACTCACCTTGGATTTGGAAGCAATTTTGGCCTGGGAATATGATGCAAATGCCACTTGACATAACTATGATGGGGGGGGGGAGGGGATTTCATGCTGTTCTGCAGGTCCCTCATCACTTTTGTCCTCCTATGCCCCATTCCATCCTCCTCACAGCCATATTACAAACCTCCTGCTTGGGATCCTTCCACTCCTTTACAACTGCCACCTGCCACCAGCATCCCCAAATATCAGAAGCTCTTTCAGGTGAGATGGACCCTGTCTTGGTTCTGGGGGTTAAGAAAGGAGAAGGAGGAGAGACGCATGGAGTAAACTACAGGGCTGGGATTCAGGACTTCTGGGTTCTCTGTGCTGCTCTAGTTGGGGAGTGGGATACAGTGGTTAGAGTAGGAAGCTGGGAGTCAGGACTCCTGGGCTTTATTCCCAGTTCTATCATGGATGCAACTTGTCAGGAGGGAACAAAAGTATCTTCTGCTATCTGTGCCTCAGTTTCCTTGCCCATTAAATAGGAATGGTAGCTACATGGTGCATAGTAAGTGTGAAGCAGGAGTGAAGCTTGGGAAGCAGAGCCTTCTGGGGAACCACAGAGCACCCTCTACCCTGACCTGGCAAAACCAGAAGTCAGCACCTGTGATCAAACAAAAAAGAGGGAAAATACAGAATAAATTCATGGCTATTGAGGGAAGTTATACATTCCATTCATAACTAATGAATGCCATTGGTCTTGTTATGGATGTAAATTGTGTGCCTTTCGGTCATCTGCAGTCTGCAAGTGGGTACATCAAAGCAATACCAACTATTTCCAAGATAAAAAGAGCTGTTTTCTCCAGTGTTCAAAATATTTTTATTCAAGCCTTCATGGCATTAATATATAACATTATCATCTATTTGGGCCTGTAATAGAAAGGTCAGTAAAATTACCAGAGAACGTCTCCCATTGCATTTGGATTTCTCAAACTAACAACTGCATTTTGTGTCTCCCGTTTCTTTGCTATTTGCTTTAAAATAAGCATCAACTATTCAAGATATTTTAATATAATGGATTCTGTTCAATACAAGTTTTTATCCTCCATTCATCACTGTAACATACATGGCATAAAACCTTGCAGTTCCTAAGTGTTGTGATTGCTGTTTTTCTGCTTGGAATATACAAATAGCTATAAATATGAAGTGGTGTGTGGGTTTTCTGTTTTTTGGTAAGTGACCACTAACTAGTTTCCTTGGAGTTAAAATGGCAGACATCTTCATTAAAGAATCAACAGGCTAGAGGAGTACAGTAAATTACAAATTACATTTCCTGCTGTTTTTCATACTTCATGTACTTTGTGACAAATGACAGTGACAACTTGTTTTATCCTAAGTAACGCTCTTTCCTCTCACAGATATCCTCAAAATTCAAAAGATTAGGATGGTACAATAAGTGTTTATTACACAGAGCAAGGTATGGAAGAGAGGAAATTGTAGTGGTAATGGCAAGTGATTGTGCACTTGATTCCTTTACAAAACCATTTGCATTCAAATTGATCGATAACTGGCTGCTTATCTAGAAAGAAAACAAGGTTGTGAAGTGAGGAGGGAACTGGAACTCATATTTATAAATAACTTGTCCTAAAATCCTTGGGCTAAGAAAGTGGCAGAAACATAGAAAACCATTCCTCTAAGGTTTGTTACATGCTAATCCATTATGTAAATGTATAAATCCCAGGAACAAAGCACACAAAAGAGCAGCTCTGTCAGGGCAACAAAGCTGCCTACTCTGAGGCTAATAAGTTTCAGTAGTGGAGCAAATTCCCTGCTTTCCCTGGGGGCTGCAAGGAATGATTGATGGGAGGACATTCATCTTACCTGGAAAATGACAGGCCCTTGGAGACCAGGAAAAGAGGGGGGGGCAATCTCTCTTTTATCCTAGGGCTCTGTAGCCACAACCTTTCTCCCTGTCCCTGCTGTCATTGCAGTGTCTCTAGACCCACTGCCACTGACTTTTGTTCATTTCACAAACACTCCTGATTCAACTTTTTAGTTCCGGACGGAGAAAAAAATGCAACTAAACGTGAAGCAAGAAAGGGGTAGGAAGAAAAGGGTGAGGCAGGGCCAGCTTTTCACACTATCCATGTTTCTATGGATGATTACTAGGCTGGGAAATTTTTATGATCTAATTTCCTGCAGTTTTGTTTGCCTGAACGTCTTCAAACAAGATGATTTACTATTTTTTGGTTGGTTACAGACACTCACTAAGAGAGCATGAACTGTGCATGTAGAAAGGCTTGATACGTTTCTGTGGGAAAAACTGGACTGGGTTAAAGCAAGTAAATATTTTCTCTTTTCAGTCATTGTACCAGTGCCCAGGGTAGGACTGGATCCAAAACCCAAAAATCCTAGGAGCATTTTTATAATTAATCACGTGCCATAAAGGACTCTACCATAAGGGCAAGTGTTTGAAACACCAAACAAATCAAGTTATAAAACCCTGTCTATAGCTGGCATATTGGAGGAAGAGCAGAAGTCAGGGGATCTTTTGAGGATTATTTGGGTTTGTGGCGTTTGTTTTGTCTTCCCTTTCCAGACCTTTTGCTCTGGACAGTCAATGTTTTTCTGATAGTTCTCTATGATTTGGTAAATGGCACATCATAGCTGGGTGCAGCAGAAAGAGTAAGATATTGGAGAAGCCTGTGCAGAACAGAGGGTATGGGGCTTCTATCAGCTAGTCTCCTTTTCACTCCTTGGAGAACGTTTTATTTCAACAAAGGGGGGTCTCTTTCACAGCTATGGAGTTGGAACCAAAATGTGGATTTCCTTCAATAATTATCATAAAGGACCAGTCCTTAGACTTGAGCCATTAGTTTGACCTCGCTCAAATGTAACAAGCAACTTCTTTAATGAGAAGGACATTCACCTCCCTAATCTGCAGAGAGCCAAACCCACGCTAACCTCCTCTGCAGCCATTCACTGCTGGCTATGGCCCCGGCACATCCGAGTGGTGGGGCATGGAGGGAATCAGTCTTTAGGGATTTTGAGAATCCCAGCTGAGTTATGCAATGGAGGTTCAGCCATGTCACGGATCTGCTCCAAAGCCTGCCATATATAAAAGAGAAAATAGCCAGCAGATGATGTCCATGCTATTGTGTGTGTTGGCTGCTTGTTTGGTTGGTGACTGATTCATCCCCTAACAATATTGTAATCTATAGTGAAAACATTAATTTAGCCTGACATGGTTTTAAGGCAGTGGTTCCCAACCTGGGGTCTGTGGACCCCTGGGGGGACACAGAGTGACTCCAGGGTGGTCTGCAGACAGGATCTTGGGTTCCCATGGAGAGCCAGGCTTCTGGCCAGCAGGGAGCTTCCTCAGGCAGGGAGTTTTTAAAACTCCCATGCCCTGCACATGGATGGAAGTTGGGGGTGTGTGTGTGTCAGAGAATGGGCTAGCAGGCAGGGAAGATGCAGGGGGAGGGGCAGGGAGGCTTCTCCAGAGCAGCGGAGGCCACATTGTGCTACATGAAAACTGCAGCTGGCAGCGGGGGGGGGGTTCAAATATTTTTCATTAAAAAAGTATCCAACCTGGAAAAATTTGAGAACCACTGGACTTACGGGATTCGTGTATTTCTGTTAAAATGCAATTGCACTTAGGAGATGGTTGTAGGGCCTTTTCAGGCACCACTCATTGCAGACAAACCTGTAGCAAGCCAAGGAGCAAAAGCAGCAATTTAAAGGATGCACAGTTAGGATGACTTTAAAAACAAAGACAAAAGAAAAGAAAACCCTTCCCCTTGAGATCACCGTATGAGGTTGGTAAAGATAAACCAAACCAATTCTTACATCTGAGTGCATTGTAAGAAAAGATTCAATTGTTTAATCAGCATAAAGGAGCCCAAGGTTTGGTGAAAATAAGGAGAGCAATCAGAATTAAGAATGTTACAGAACATGAACAATACAAGACATTTCAATTTGTGTCACCAGATTAAATCTAAATGTACCCAAGTGTACCAAGAGTAGTGTTACCAGACACCATAGCATGGAAGGGAGGACAGGGAAGTACAAAAAGGAGGATGTTGGATGACACGTGGAGAAAATGTAGTATTAATATCATAGTCTTCCATTTTTAGGGGGCCTGGAATACTTCCCCCTAAAAATAAGGTGTTCTGGGTCATTCAGCATGCTTTAACCCCTGTAAGTAAAAAGCCAGATGAAATCATGTATTTTTAAAATGCCTGCTGGATGGAGGACATGATGGTAAAAAGGAGGATGTGTCCTCCTTTCGCTTGACATCTGGTAACCCTAACCAAGAGTAGGCAGTGGTATAGTCTCCCTTGCTGAGAAGGTAATGACTGAAAGCAGAGAGACTGAGAATGGCCCATTGTCAGTTCAGGCTACTATGCACAATCACAACTTGTGACCATGACTCCCTCCCCGCAGGCATTTCCTACTGTTTGTGTAAATGGAGGAATGGGCCCACTTGAAGACACAGAGTACAGGTTTTTGAATTGGAGCAACAGCCCTACCTGTGCCTGTTTGTTGGCAGCAGGGGTCCCAGAAAGATCAGGAGAAGGCCAGAGAAACAGTCCTGAAGGATCCCGCAACATCCTTGCCTAAGATGGGGTCAAGCCTGTAACTGACCAGGTGTGAGTAGAACAGGGATTCTGTGTCCTAAAAGGCAGAAGCTTTTGTGTGCATGTGCTTCAGACTGCAGAGCCAACTACTAAAGGGGATTTGGTCCCATTTTCAGCTAATAACATAGCTGGGATTTACCCCCTGAGGGAGGAAGAAAAGCAAGGGAGAGTACTTCACAGGAAAGAATTCTCAAGCATGCCTTACTGGGTTTTCAAGCAGTTTTTGCATTTGGGTGGTGGCATCAATACCACGCTAAAGTCATGGAATTGGTAGCCTTGAAGAGTTTAAGACAAGGCTTTAGTGCCAGTGGGTTTTAGGGCTTTTTGCAAGCCCCTGCCTTCTGCACTCAAAGTGCCAGAGTGCGGAAACAGCCTTGACACCACTACTGGAAAATTTCCTGGCTCATACACTACTCCAGTGCAGTGGCATCGCTGCTGTTGGGCACCCCGGGGCACGTGCCCCGAGTCCCAACGCCAGTGCCCCAGATCTCTGGCCCAAGCAGGCCAGGGATCCGGGGCCCGATCCCCAGCTGGCCACGGTGGCCCCGGCTGCAGCCGGGGATCCGGGCCCTGGCTGGCTGCCCGGCAGGCCCCACCCCTGGCCAGGGATAGGGCCAGGGGGAGGCGGTGCCGCTGCGGGCAGCTAGGCTGCAGTTGGGCTGGGCCAGAAGCGGTCGCTGGAGACCAGGCCTGCGGCTGCGGCTGCAGCTGGCCAGGCCCCCAATCCCCGGCCGGGGACGGGGCTGCCACAGCCACTGGCGGCCAGGCCCTGGATCCCCAGCTGAGGATCCGGGGCCTGGCTGGCCGTCTGCGGCTGCGGCGGCCCCATCCCTGGCTGGGGATCTGGGGCCCATCCGGCCGCCCGTGGCGGCCCCATCCACCGCTGGGGATCGGGGGCATGGCCACCGGCGGCTGCATCCCCGGCCGGGGATCCGGGGCTGCGTATGCAGGCCCAGCCTCCAGCAGCCACTTCTGGCCGGGCTGGGCCGCGGCCTAGCTGCCCGTGGCGGCGTGGCCTCCCCCTGGCCCTATCCCTGGCCAGGGGGCGTGGCCTTCTGGCTGGGGGTGTGGCCTTCCGGCTGGGGGTGGGGGCTGGGCCCATGCCCCAGGTCCCTCCCCACCCCAATGACGCCCCTCTTCCAGTGTATGCTATCCTAGCAAAAGTATCTGAGTCCTTGCTCCCACTCCCTTTACCCAGGGGCCTGCCTGACCTCGAGGGCTTCCTTCTCACGCTCCTGTGTGGCAGAGTCCCTATACCCTTGACAAAGCTGGGTCCAGAATTCCTGGAAGGCTCAACCTCTAATCTTGTTGTGGTCACCTAGGGGAGAGCTAGGGTGTCCTCACTCTTTATCAGGCACTTTCCTGGCCCACTAATCATTGCTTATAGTTCAAAGTAATGCCATTTATTAAGCATTCAACAATCAAAAATAAAACAATGAGAAAAGTAGGAAAAGGTTAAACACAAAGACCCAAGGCTACTCCCTGGCATGGGACACCACACACAATGGCTATGTCTACACTAGAGGGCTCAGGTACGTTGACTTAATAAGGTCGACTTAGAAAGGCCCCATTTGTTTAAGCTGACTTTATAAGTCCCTTCTCCCCTTCCTCTGTCATATCAGAGGAACACCTGCACAGCACAGTCAGAGATTCCTGCAGGTCTTTGCCCAATCAACTTGAAGCACTCAGCAAAAATAGATGAGGCCTCTGTGCCTCTAGGGTCTACTCAGTAGCACCATTAGCTTGAAGCCAGAGGGAAGGGGAGGTCCAGTCCTTGGCTGGTGCAAATAAATGTTTCTCCCACTGCGTCTCGCACTGTTTGGCAGCCTTTGTTTGCTTGTTAAAAGCCATTTTGTTTTAATCCTCAAATTGTCAGTGTCCATTTCAAGTAAATCTGGGATGGAAACCTAAGACGAAACCCAAGAAGAGAAGTGGGGTTCCCACAGGAAGGGGAGGCTCAAAGCTTTAGTACTCGTGAGAATTTCAGAGGAACAAAGTAAATGCTGTGGCATTACCGTGCTGAGTAACCCACACCCGCATAGCAGGGAAGCACCTGAAGCATTAAAAATGCTGCACCTTTCCTAATGGCTGTCTTACACCAAGGGCGGGAAAGCCACTAAAGGCATCACCTATCAAGAAATCAATTGAAAGTAGCTTTACTGCCCTCAGCCCAGACATATAGCCCCAGGACAGCAATGAAGATACAATCAGATTACAGCACCACATCAAGACTCTCTGTGACATTTAATTTATTAATGCGTATAAAGTTTTAGATCTTTGGATGGAAGGTGCAATATAACCGCTTAGTATCATAAAAATATATATGTAAAATTAATTTATACTCTGATACCATTTTTCTATTTTCTAGTAAACTGACAATTAAAGCTATTTTTGAAAAGCACCAAAAAGTCTCAGGTTCTGCACAGAAATCTTTGACTGAGTACCTACATTAGGTTCTTTCCAACTCTGGCTTCTGCACATGTATGCCTCAGCTAACATGAGAGCAAAACTAGAAACAAACATGTAACCACTTTCCCCTTCTAGTCTGTTTGTCAGTAAAGCAAAACAGGGTGATTTTATGTACATTTCTTGTCCTTGTTTTTAGAGTTACCTATAGTTTTTGTTAATGACATAAAAATAAGAGACTAACCCCTTGGAAAGACACACTTCTTTAGAAGGGAAACATTATTTTAGAGACAAAACGTATCTGGCAAATATTGGTAACAATAGTGTTGTTGCAGGCTGCAGGAAATAGCTTTAGGGACTGCATGTGGCCCACAGGCTGTGTGTTTGAGACCCTTGAACTAGAGGATAGTGGTAGAATATTGGCTAGGCAAGGGTGAACAATTCTCAACTTTGTGGCATGGGCTCACCTCAACTACATATGAATTCTCCCAAACTAGGAAGTTGCATCCATGGCTTCCTGCCTAGAACCAAACAAATTTCCACTAAGTGTCACAACCATGTCCTGCTCTCATAGCCAGCAAAAGGAAGAGAAAGTGTTGGAAGAGTAAGAGGCCTTATCTACATCAGAAAGTCACACCAATTTAACAATAGATATATTTAAAATAAAGCAGCGAAAACCAATGTAAACACTCTCCTTTTTTAGTTTAAATCAATTCAAAGTTGGTTTAAGCTACACAGCTGAACTAAGCCTCTCAAAACAAGAGTACGGACAAAGGATTTTCCATTGGTTTAAACTAAATTAGTTTAACATCACACCTTTAGTTAAAGTGATGTGCAACATTCTTGTGTAAATCAGGCCTCAGAAAGGTAGGACAGGTTGGCTCTTTATGGCCCAACACTTATTTTCATGTTAGAGGGCGGCTAAATAAAGACCCAATGCAAAACTGAACAATTCTAATTTGTCTAACCTGACAATGCAGCTTTCACAGACAGCAAATGCAATTATCAATGCCATCATGCAACACTCACATTTAAAAAAAAAATAAAACTGTTCAATAGAGACTCAAACTGAACAAATGTAATTAAAAAAAAAGTGAAGCCTTGTCTTTCCCAGGGTGACAGTGAAATAGTCTAATAATTACTGCACAAATGACTTTTGTCCTAATATGTGGTTAGATTCAGAGACAGGCCTGAGGTGCACTTTGCAAACCCTCAAAAACTCAAGAGTGGTTCCGAAAACAGAGAATTTAGTGACTTTATTGGTTGAATATTCCTTTTTCCTTTATAATGATTGCTAATGCCCATGTTTGTTTATACCATTCATCGGAGCAGCCAAGCTAAATTTACAAGATGCCTACTCTGTGAGTCACTCCAATAAGTAACTTAACAAGTAGGAAATATTCCAAGTACCAGAAGTCATTTGCATATTCTGTTTGTAATTAGTCAGTCTCGATGAAGAAATGAATGTGATTTTAATATCACTTTTCAGGTTAGTTCTGGATTGTTAGGACAGGTTCAAATTCATGAATTTGTGTAACTATTGTACCAGGGCCAGGGAATAAAGTCTTTCTATAAGGGATCTTGATATATATTTCTTAGGAAAAATATTAGGAAAATATATACTACTTGGTGCAATCTAGCGCCTTCCAAAAGCAAAAGTAAACAAATAAATGAAACCCAGTTATCCCTATTAGGGATGGCTTAGTGGTGTCCAGAGGGTTATGAACTCCAAAAGAAAGAGAAAGCTTTCACCATTCTTGTCCAATCAACAAGGACACTGCATGGTTTAATTCTTGAAAAAAACATGCCTCTGTTGTAGACTTGTGAATGCTCTGCTGGTCCTTGCCAAAAAGCCATACTTTCCAACAGGCCTAATGTATTCATTGTTTAAATCTTTCAGTTTTCAAATTGACTAACAGCGAATGTTTAATTTGATGCAGAGTGGGGGTGAGATGCAATATAAAATCATAGAATCATAGGTTTGGAAGGGACCTCATAAGTCATCTAGTCCAACCCCTGCCAGAGGCAGGACCACTCCCACTAAACCATCTCAGTCATGGTTTTGTCCAGCCGGGCCTTAAACACCTCCAAAGATGGAGATTTCACCACCTCCCTCGGCAGCTCATTCCAATGCTTCACCACTCTCCTAGTAAAAAAGTTTTTTCTAATATCCAGTCTCGACATCCCTAACCGCAACTTGAGACCATTGCTCCTCATTCTGTCCTCTGTTACTACCGAGAACAGTCGAGCTCCATCTTCCCTGGAGCATCCCTTCAAGTAGTTGAAGGTTGCTATCAAATCCCCCCCTCAATCTTCTCTTCTGCAGACTAAATAAGCCTAATGCTTTCAGTCTTTCCTCATAGGGCTTGTGCTCCAGCCCTTTAATCATTTTGGTTGCCCTCCGCTGGACTCTTTCTAGCATGTCCCTGTCCTTTTTGTAGTGGGGAGCCCAAAACTGAACACAGTATTCTAGATGTGGCCTCACCAGTGCAGAATAGAGGGGAACGATCACATCCCTTGATCTGCTGGTAACACTTCTTTTGATGCAGCCCAGTATGCCATTGGCCTTTTTGGCCACAAGAGCACACTGCTGACTCATATCTAGCTTCCCATCCACCATGACCGCCAGGTCCTTTTCTACACTGCTGCTACTTAGCTGAATGTTCCCCAGCCTGTAGCAGTGCATGCGGTTTTTCTGTCCCAAGTGCAGGATTTTACACTTGTCCTTATTGAAGCTCATAAGATTTATATTAGCCCACTGTTCCAATTTATCTAGGTCTCCCTGAATCCTGTCCTTGCCCTCCAACGTGTCTACTGGTCCCCCTCAGCTTGGTGTCATCCGCAAACTTACTGAGAGTGCAGTCTATTCCATCATCCAGATCATTGATGAAAATGTTGATCAGAACCGGCCCCAGGACCGACCCCTGGGGCACACCACTCGTGACTGGTTGCCAGCTAGATGTGGAACCATTGATTCCTACACGCTGAAACCGTTGAGATCTAGCCAGTTTTCCATCCACCTTATAGTCCACCTATCCAACCCATACATCCTTAATTTGCCAATGAGAATGCTGTGGGAAACCGTATCAAAAGCCTTGCTAAAATCAAGGTATATCACATCAACGGTTCTTCCTGCATCCAGAAAACCAGTTATCTGATCATAGAAGGAAATGAGATTGGTCAGGCATGATTTACCCTTGGTAAATCCATGCTGACTGTTTCCTGATCACTTTATTTTCCTCTAAGTGTTTTAGGATGGATTCTTTGAGAACCTGCTCCATAATTTTTCCAGGGATTGAGGTGAGGCTGACTGGTCTGTAATTCCCCAGATCCATCTTTTTCCCTTTCTTGAAAATAGGCACTACATTTACTTTTTTCCAATCCTCTGGCACCTCCCCCGTTCTCCATGAGTTTTGGAACTGACCAGCATGCAAACTCAGAAAAAGTTTAAAACACAAACAAACAAACAAAAAAAACCCCCACACAATTAAAATGAAAACTATTTTAAAATCAAATTCCAACTGGAAAATGTTCTCAAAGAAACTATTTAAATTACTGAAATAACTAGACATTTTTGGCAATTTGCTTTTTATATCCAAAGGGCTGCATATACAATTACAAAGGTACTTAAACAGCATAGTAATCAAGGCTGGGTGTAATTGACATTGCAATGATCTCCATGACCAAAAATGTCACTTTTAGGGTATTGTAACATCATGGGGCCAGATCCCCAGCTGGTGTAAATCAGCATAACTTTATTGAACTTCACTGAGTTTCACCATTCTGCAGCAGTTGAGAATCTTGCCTGTGGTACTTTTTAAATCCTAAGTAGTCTACTACCAGGCAAGACTCTCTTACATTAATTATTATTATTATTATAATTATTATTTACAGATTTGACTCTTTCTTGGGTTTTTCTGTTGTCCTATCTTAATATAGTTTTAGACTATTAATAACAGCTGTTTAACACTTTTCTAATGGAAGAGAAATGTAAGCAATTTAAATATTACATGCCTTGCTTTTTCCTTTTACCCTTCTCCACAACATTCTGAATGTTGCATATTTTTCTGTGACTAAGCCATCGCTTTCCCATTTTTGTCATTACCATCAGACCTAATAATGATGTACAAATAATACAACATATGACTAGCTGACACAGTAATTCAGTATATTATCTTCTTACATCCTATTTAGGTCACAAAGGAGAAGAATATGAGTGAAATCCTGGCCCCATCAATTTCAGTGGAAGTTTTGCCAGTGTCTTCAAGAGAGTCAAGATTCCAAATATGATGTTCTCAACATAGTCCTCAAGTGGACAAAACCACAGAGCAAATTAGAGCAATTCAGTTACAATCCCTCCTAATGACAGGCCTAGCAAATAGATAGAAGTGGCAGAACAGATTAAAGCTGAGAAGCACTGGCAAAGATTTTGGATAAGGTTTACAAGGCCTGTCGTTCTTAGCTGTAACCATTGTAATCAAAGTCTGAATTTTATCAGCACTAAACAGTTAATAGATTCTTCTGAAAATAAAAGTAACATGCAACATTTCTGAAAGTGAAAGTACATAAACTTTGTCCACAAAAAGACCGACTCATACATATCTGTCTTTAAGTTGTGGTAGGAAATACAGAGACTTATCAGGCCTGAATCTCTCCTAGTCCGAGTTTCTTTTCAGGGAGCTGGATACGACTCTCTGATTCTCCATCTGGCACCAGCCCTGATGAAGAATGTGTCAGCCTGTGGCCTAAATTCCACCAGCTTGCAATGTCCCATCCTCAAAGGAAGCCAAGATAGATGGAATACAGTGTTACATCAGACATACCTCTTTTCTTCCCCAACATGCTTCTCCCTCCCAGGGTTTTGGGGAAGAGACAGCTAACTTGACTCAATGGCACTCCTTTGCATCTGGGAACTCTCCAGTGTTTGTGATTCATCCAGATTCTATCCCACAAAAGAGATGCAGTGGGGGAGAGAATTTGGCTCCTCATGTTTTTTCTTTTTAACAATAATCCACATGAGAAGAACTCCATTTTGTAGTTATTAAGTGCTGTTCAACTGGAGGGTTATAGTCAGTGAGAGAAGCTGGAGTTAGAAAATACTCGCCTTTCTCTCAGGGACTGAAGAATACCTTGAAGTGTTATGATCACTATTAAAAGCCAATATTCACCATCAGCTACCACACAGTGGTGCTTGACTTATTGCAGTTATTGTCCTAAGTATAGGGCAAGTGTGGCCAAACTGCACCTCGGAAGCCACATGCGGCTCTTGAATAAAAAAGTGCAGTTCACAGAAAAACACCAACAAATCAATTTAGGAAAGCAGCCCCAACCTAGGAGTTTTAAATCTGCCCTGAGCATTTTGGAGGTGGGGGAGACCCCCAGCCTGTTCCTGCTGGAGCAGCCAGGTGGGGTAGGCCTGGGGGAGCCAGTGTCAGGGCCTGGAGGTTAGGGAGGGGGTCGGGACAGCAGGGAGAAGCACGGCATGGTCAGGGATGGCAGGGAGAAGCACAGCATGTTTAGATCTTCTCATGGGCCCTAATGCAGTTTACTCATTAAATTGTGTTTTATAAGTCCTTCTAAATATGATGTCGAATAACAAGAAACAAAAATATGAAGAAGAAAATAGATGCTATATAGCTATATGCCTCAGTGCAGCTCTCAAAGGTTTAATAATCAACTTGTGTGGCTCTTGAGTTCCGTAAGTTTGGCCACTCCTGATGGGGGGAAAATGACCTCAGCCACAACAGTTTGGCAGTCATTGGTAAATAGTAATTTTTTAAATAGATGAGCTCAAAGGTATGACTGTTCTGTATACCTGAGTGATATGCTGTGCAAGATCACAGTGTAGACTGAAGGTGGTGGACTTGAGTAGCTAGAGTTCAATATTATTATTTTTCTAAAGAAAAGAGGAGGAGGAGAATTGGGTAGAAAAGTAGTTTTCATTTTGGGAGAGTTATCATCTGGTTATTTCCCACTAAAATTCTCATTATATTTTACAGGAAATAAATTTAACTCTTCATACAATGTACTAACTACATAGGAAAAACTATCAGTAACCAACAAAGCTATTTGTCTGAGCAAACAAGAAGTCCTGTGGCACTTTTAAAGACTAATAAATTTATCGCATGAGCTTTCATGGGAGAAAATCCAGCTTCGTCATTAGGATTGTCTCCCACAAAAGCTCATGCAATGAATAAATCTTTTATTTTTTAAAAGTGCCACAGGCCTCCTTGTTTGTTTTGCTGAACTACAGTAACACAGCTACCCCTTTGCTATTTGTCTAAGACTCAAAACATTCACTTATCTTTGCCTTACAATTAAGCCTGTGAGAGAGAGAGCTGTCACCACCACTTTATTTTGTAATTCCTTGAATTTGACTCAAGAAGCGAGTTTTGGTTATTCAGAGTTTTGAAAATGAATGAACCCCAAAATCACTATTCTATTAAGGACTTTAAATCTGGAACATTTTTTATCTGGAAGTCCAGTAACATCTGTCCAAACGCCTTGCCCTGTAGAAAGAACAAAACAGAAAAGAGACTGAATTGTGTGAAACATGTATACAAATTTATATATTTAAACATACCTTTTTGCAATAATTTTTTTAAATTAAAAAAGTTCTTTGAAATGCACAGGATACTACACTTCTCCATTACACAGCATTTCCGCATTTTGATGTATTTGAAGTCTGGATGTGAATTTTGCAGGCTAAGACAATATCCAATTACATACAACCAGTTTTGGGATCCTTTCCTCAAGCCTTGAACTTCAAAGCCACATAGGTTCTCTCTCTCTTTTATTTGCTTGACTTTGCTGCTCAGATAAGATTTTCCCAAGTCAAGATTTTTAACTTTTAGTTAATATTTACAACCATTTAAATTTTGGTAGGTAGAGCCAAGCTTTTCCAGATTTAATTAATTTAACTTACTTATTTTAATTACTGCATGTCAGAACTCAGAGAGCTCAATGTTTGTTTTATAGTTTGTTTTTTTATTTAAGGCTCAGTTCTGACTCTTTTCCTGTTGAACTGTATTTCCTTCAGTGAATAGTCAAGTTGATTTCAGTGAGACTCCATGCAAAGTAAGGTATTTTTCAGCATGAATCAGGATGGCAAAATTGGGACACCAATACCATGTGTGTGCTGCTGGGTCTTTATGGACAGTTTATGAAGTATATCTGATCTTTAAGGTCACTAAACATTTGGGATGTAGGTTTTCAAAGGGCTTTTCCCCCCGTCTCCCCAATAACATAAAATGAATGCACACACAAAGTTGGCCTCATGTGTAGCATCTGTTGTACAGTCTTTCTCCAAGTACAAGTGGTGTACAATGTCAAAACTTTTGATTTGAGCTAGTTTTGGATGATTTGACAGACTTCTGGCAAAATGTTATCCCAGTATCTCTGTCAGTGTCTGGTCCTGGCTCCTCCTTCTCCTCCTCTTTTTCTTGGGGGGGGGGGGGGGCCTTTTTCAAGAATTTAGTATCAAAGGAACTTTCCAGGCTAAACATCATTGTTTATTTAGTCTCATTACAAAAATGCTTGTGCAAGTTTTCTGGCATAGGGAGTCAGGCAGAGATTGCAAGAGTGTGGGGAGGAACACATAGAGTGATGCTTTTTACATGAACAGCAGAATAGTTTAATGTGCATTCCCACTCAGAGTCACAAAGGTGCAGGATTCTCACCACACGCATATCTTATGGATCATATCCCTGGTGATGAGAAAGTGCCAGTGGGCATGACAGCAAGAGCATTCTGCCTGTGTCCTGCAAATTACATGAGGGCAGATAAACAAGGAGTATGTCTACACTACCGTTAAAAATCTATGGCCAGCCTGGAGCAGTAGACGTCATCTCTTGGAGCTTAGGCCAAGCTGCTGTTTAGTTGAGCGGGCTGGAGCTCTCGCTCTAGGACCCTGTGATGATGTAGCCTGTGCCTGAATGTCTACACCTCAGTTAAACAGATCTTTAGCTCAAGCCCTGCAAGCCTAAATCAGCTGTCATGGTCTGGCTGCAGGGATTTAACTGCACTGTAAACATATCCTAACAGACTTCTATGCCTCCATCTTCCCTCTGTACACCTACATAGGATTAACCAGAATTAAAACCTGGACAGATTCTCAGTTGGTGTGAATTGATGTGGCTCCACAGAAGCTGGTGGTGCTATACCACTTAAATATCAGATCAAGGGCAATGGAGTGACACCAGCTGGGAATCTCATCACATGCATACTAGAATACACACAAAGCCCAGTAGTCTAGCACATACTTATTCTCCAAAAATGTGACTGCGTTTTTCTGAGAAGTTTAGTTCACTGGTATGTCAAAAACACAAGGGGCGGGTGCATCACAAAGCATGGCAACTTCATCTTTCACAAAGTCTGCAAATTTATCATTTTGCTTATAAAACCAAATCTTTTCCACCAACTACACTGATGGTGCTATGCATCCTGCTTAGATTTCAAACATGGAAAAATGAATGAGAAACTATGTTTTTGTGAAATTTAAAGGTAGCTGTGCAGTCAAAAGCAGATTATTTAAAAATTCTGTGCAATATAAATGTACAAAAACCAAACTCAAGCCCCAGATATATACCTGTGGGTCACTTCTTAAGGATGCAATGCCGCCACCACCAAGGGAGTTTTTCAGAACAAAGTTTAATCCATGTATTCCTGGCAAGTCATATCTTTAAAGATAAGATTTAGAATTATATTTATTTTACAGTAGGTGTAGATTAATTTCTAGTGGAAGTTCACACTTAGAAATTCAATATCCAAAGTAATTATTTAAGGACTATGATGATGCGCTCATTTTGACTCAAGAACACAAATCTGGAGGGAAAAAAAAGTCTAAACAAACCCCACCCTAACAGTAATAAATTGGGATATAAACTTTGTTGGTCTTTTCTGACTAAGCTGTACAATGTTATATTAATAAGCTCAGTCTGTTTTTTTGTTTATTAGGTAGTAACTGTATCCTAAGTTTGATGGGCAAATTGAAAAGTTTTAGTGCAGAAACCAAGCCAAACAGGGGGATTATAGTGTCCAGAGAACAAAGATTTTAGTATTTCACAGTCCTGTTACTGAAAAGTATAGTAATGAATCAAATTTCTAATATCTCTTCGGCTAAGAATGGCTTTCAAAAGAACAGCCATGCTGGGTCAGACCGGTGGCCTAACTTGCCCAGTGTCTTGTCTTCCCACAGTGGCCAATGCCAGGTGTTTCAGAGGCAATGAACAGGACAGATCCCATCACTCATTCCCAACTTCTGGCAAATAGAAACTGAAGATACTTCAGAGGGCATTTATTTTCTTTCCGTTCTGTAAGTTCCCCCATCTTTGAAGCATCTGATGAAGTGGGATTTTCTCCCACGAAAGCTCAAGCGAAAAATAAATCTGTTAGTCTTTAAGTGCCACAGGTCTCCTTGTGTTTTCTTTTTGCTGGACTAGACTAACATGGCTGCCCCTTTGGAACTTTGCATCTCTCCCCATCCTGGCTAATCACCCTGGATGGACCTATCTCCTCCATAGAATCATCAAAAGTGGAAGGGCCCAGGAGAGGTCATTGAGTCCAGTCCCTACACTCATGGCATTGAGTCTAGTCCCCTGCACTCCATGAACTAACTTACTTCTTTTTGAACCCTGTTATAATGTTGGCCTTCACAACATCCTCTGGCAAAGAGTTTCACAGGCTCACTCTGCACTGTGTGAAGAAATATGTTCTTTTGTTTGTTTTAAACTGACTGCCTATTAATTTTATTTGGTGACCCCTAGTTCTTGTGTTACGAGGAGTAAATAACACTTCCTTATTTACTTTTTCTACATTAGTCATGAGTTTATAAACCTCTATCACATCTCCACTTAGTTATCTCTTTTCCAAGCTGAAAAATCCCAGTCTTTTTTATTCTCTCCTCATATGGAAGCTGTTCCACATCCCTAGTAATTTTTGCTTCCCTTTTCTGAACTGTTACAATTCTAATATATCTTTTTTTGAGATGGGGTGACCATATCTGCATACAGAATTGAAGATTCAGTCAATAAGGAATTCAGATTTAAAATATTCAGCCAGTCAGGAATGTGGATGCTATCAATTACTGAAAAATAACCACTCATGATTTTGAAAATCAGACATCCAGAATCAATTAGAGTGTAGGGAATTTTACTGAAATAAAAAAAATGTAGTTATTCTTCTGTAAATGCATTTGTGCACTTTGATTGGGTAAAACAATTTTGCTTAGCTAATAGATATTAAATTTAAAAAGCAGTTAATGGAAAGTTTACTTCAAATGCTTTGCAGCAGTTTTTATAATGTTTCTAACTAAACAGTAGGATTGTAGCAACTCTGATAGGCAGTATATTCAATAACTGTAGGTCCATGTTTGTGTGTGTACAAAACACAATATTTGTATGTGTACAGTAATTAATCTAATTCCCAATCTTTCTTTGGCTAAAAATGGCTTTCAGTCAATCAATTACTGAGAAATAACCATACTAGGACTCTGCAAATAATTTCATAAAATGACAACTACTCTATACAGATGCACTAACAAAAGCACCATGAGTACATTTGTGGAGGTTCAAATGTGAACACTGTTCAAACACAGAAAAGGCTGTAATGATGGATTACAATGCATTATACTGCATCACTCAAAATACATGTTATCAAGTACATTTACCCAGCATTGATATATACTGTAACTGTGTAAAATCTAAGAGATTATATATTTGTGCAATTCAATTAATATTTCTGGAATGTGCTTTTAAATAGCAGAACCCTCCACTCCCCCCTGCCCCCAAAAGCACTTCAAAGAACATTAAGGTTGCGTCAGAAACTAATAAAACAAAGCAAATTCACTATTAGAACTGAACTTCATACGAAGGCACAATGGGGTGCCTCCTTAATTACTTCCTCTCAAGTGCAGTGCATAGGTATTTCATTAGAGATACGACTTTCCTGTGAATTTCCTGTTAACTCTGGCCATATTATACTTCGCATGTTTTTTGTTAAGTGAATTTGTACATCAAGAGAAAGAGAGCATCCTCCTATAAGAGTAAGCTGGAGGGGTAATAGGTTTTAGAAACGAGATGTCTGTGTTGAGGTGTGTGGTGAGAAAAATATAGGTGGGTTGACTGTTAAATAAGAGGGCTTTGAGTCTCCATACACACAAAAGTATTGATTTCTCATCGCTTAATTTTGGTTAAAATGACTGACACGTTTACTAGAAGTTATCTGACAAATATTGTCTTCTTTGAACATGGGGACTCTTTATCTGTAGGGAAAGAAAATAACCATGTCCCAAAGGGAAAAAGAAAGAAGGCAGAAGATGCTCCCTCAGCCAGGAAGAGATCTCACAACTGTAACTATTTTAATCTTGTTTTCCAACTTTAGCCCTAATTCTGAATATAACAGTTTTTATGTATGGTTCTGACATTTTCCTTACTATGGACATATATACGATTAGAAGCATGAAGAAATAAAAGTGATAAAAGCTAGGTGTGGCTCAAGTGCTGACAAGAGCCTCAGCAAGTGCATAGTGTAAAAGGTGGCATATAATGAACTAATTAAGACAAAAGAGAAGGCGTTCATTAGTTTCTAAGAATTTATAATTCCCTTTTGAAGAAAGGAAGACAAAGTTTATTTCTATAGCTTTTTCTGTGTTTTTAATCTTTCTCTAAATCTAAATATGAATATGCAATGTGTTGCATTTAACACACTGAAAAATGTAAAGAAATAACCCTGCGTTGGCAGGTGAATAAGGTACTTGGAAAATGTTTTACGCCTCCGAGCTCTACCATTCTATAGTGCCTTACGTCTCTGAGCTCTAAAGTGCCTTACTAACAAATTCAGACTGCTTTCAACACCAGCATTGCCCAGATCTGTCCTTTTACAGAGTTGCCGAGACCAGCATTTTTCTAGAGTTAAACAGAGCTTTTGGGTGAATGTTATAGCTTCCTTGCTGTCAGGAAGGATAATCAAATTTATCTGACTATTTATTCTGAAGTTTCATGTCACATATGAAGAGGGCAAAAAGTGCAATTAGTTCACAATGAATTTGCTTTACATGGAAAACATTACCTTTGTTGTTATACATGGCCTGAAATGCTGAAAGCTTCAGAGAATATGCAATTTCAGGTATGTCTAACAAAAATAATGTCCCTTCCAGGCTGTATGCCTATTTATTTTACCTGTCTTAAAGAAATGCCATGAATGCCAAAATGCTGCTAACTTCTGATCTGCTGCAAAGTAGAGTCATGGCTACAATGCCTAGAATGTATTTTTGTTTTTTAAGTACAAAATTATTATTTTGGTTTTTCACATTTGCATTTCCATATTGCCGACACTGTCCATTTAAACGGCAAGATTGTGTGGGTTCTTTCTAGTTTTCACATTCATAACAATGTGTTGTAGTCTAAAAAGAAACTTTCAGATCTGAAACATGTGAGCATAATCCTTATAATCTAAAAAAAACTGTACAAAAGGATCCATTATTTTCCCCAGTAGCTTTTCATTCTAATCACAGAGTCCCATTATTACATCATTAAAAGAAGCCAAAACCAGAGATGATCTAATTCATCAAAATAAATTGCTGCTATTCAGAACAGACGGAAACTTCAGCCTCTGTCAGTGAACATAAACAGCACTAAGGATCAAGCAAACCTCTATTAACTAAGCAGAAAGGACAATATGAGTTGTTTGATGTACGTAGCAATTCTTGTAGCAGCTCTTTTAAATCTGAAGCATTTTCTCATTTTTGTTTCCCTCTGCTCATATACCAATGAATTTTTTAAAAATTTTAACAGAGAACATTTATCAGTAAATTCACTTGGTAGCACTTAATAAATTGCGGGTGAAATTTTGTGCTCTCTCTCTCAGATGCACGGCACAGAACTTGAACAAGAGATGGGTGACACTAAGGTGGACTTTAAACCTCTTCCAACCCTGAGGTGTTCCAGGAATTGGAAAGGCCCCTGCTGTGACTTAGAGACGTGCAATGATTCTGAGGACTGCAGTCTTTGCAGATGACTATAAAACCACCACCTTATAGAGAAAAAGGATTCCTAACCCAGTTATTGGAGACTAAGATGGTAGAAAACGCACAGTATGAAATAACGTGGCTTCTTCACCATCATAAGGGTTAGGATTTTAGTTTCTTAGCTTAAATTCTAGAATACAGTTCTAAGGCAAAGGGTTGATACTGTGACAAATTCTTCAGCCAAAATATGTGAAGGCCTGATGAGCACATGTGGACAAGTCATGAAGATACATACCTGGTGACTAACTTCTCTTCAGGTTGTTCTGTCTCTAGGAGATGCTGGAAGTAATCCTCTAGAGCCTGGGCAGTTAAAGTTTTCTTTAGATATGGGTAATAGAGGGGATGTCGTGCTATCACACCTGTTGCATTTGACACAGTTAGTTAGAATACAACCAATCTAATCGAGTTATATTTTTATTTTTTAAAACTGATAGCTAGAACAACAACTTAATGTCCTGCAATGGAGTAAAGGTGTAACTAGGTGCAAGGCTGGCCCAAAGTCTTCTGGCACCCTAGGCACCTGTAGTTTTGGTGCCACTTTGGGGGTGGAGTGGGGCCCAGGGCAATCAGCCTGTGCACTGGCCTGCTCCGTCCCCACTCCCGCCCCTCCCCTGAGCTGGGGATGGAGCAGGCCAGTGCAGGGGCTGGGCTCTACTTTCCCACTCCGCCTCTGTGCCATCCCACCGTGCCCCCCTGGGTGGAACAGCTGGCCCAGGAAAGAGGCGAGAGAGTGCAGCCTGGCCCCTGGGCTGGTCTGCTCTGCCCCTGGGCTGGTTGTTCCCCGCCCTGGGAACGGGGCAAGCTGGCCCAGCAGAGAGGCAGATGCATGCTCCTGCCCCCCCCCGCTGCCTTCAGCTCTGCATTGAAAGCAGCATGGAGGGGGACAGGGGATAGCATGGCCATAGGGGCAGTGGTACGGGCCCCATGCTGCCCTGTTTGTGGTAGGATAGCATGGGGCCCATGGAACTACAGGGCCAGGGGCAATCACCCCACTTGCCCCTCCCAAGGGCAGCCCTGGAGGAGCACCCTTGATGCCACCTATTGCTTGATGCCCTAGGTGACCACTTAGGTCACCTCTATAGACTGACCAGCCATGTATAGCTGCATGGCATGTAGGAGTACTGCCAGGCCATGTGTTGTTATTGCAACTGTCTTCTGGCTGAGGACAGTCCTTGCCAATTCAGGAAGGACAGAGGACAGGACAGGGTGTGTCAGTTCTTCCCCCTGAGTAACTCATGTGCTGTACTTTGGACAATGCAGTAAGATTAGTACTCAGAGCAAGGTAGGATCAGTCATCGGGATAGAAGGAGTATCTGTTGTTTTTCCCTCTCCATGTATGAGATTTGTTGTGAAAAGTGGACATGCCTCCACTGTTCTCAAGATATAGAAGATTCCCAAAAGATTGGTTTAACTCTACAGTGAAACTAAGGTCTATAGTGGGGACAATCAAGCAACATGATGGTATTTCATATTAATTTTGTTGCTTGTACTGTGGCCTCGGTGTCTGTAGACTTCAAAGTTAGTTTAGCTCTGTAGGATAAAGACTGTTATTTTAAATTTCATTTAAGAAATACTTTTTCTGAATATTCCAAGAAAGTCCATGAATTACAGCTTTCATTCATGGTCTGGCAGTGCTGTGAAGTCACCGCATGTGGTTATACAAAAGAAATCATCAGATTCTATCACTCCTGAACAGGAAACAATTATATGGATGAGGGCAAGAAGGTTGCTGTCCTTTCACTTGAATTAATAAATAATCTACTTAACCAGTTTTAGCATGACAGCCATTAGCAAAGTGAATCCTAAACGCACCTTTAACTCATAATGAGCTTTGAACATCATACACTCTCATCTTCCAACAAATAAGAGAGCCACTTGATGCATGTAGAAGTAAGGAACAGAAGCAATTATTAAAAAAATATAAGAAGGTGACAAATCAGTATGAGTTTGCAGCATTGGCATGCAACATCTTTTGGTGTCAAGAAGTAATTCAAAACAATTCTTTACAAGTAAATAGAGATTTTAGATTTCCAAACTACTGATTTTTTTTAACTATATAAAAGTTATATGATTGACATGGGGAAAAAAACAGTATGTGATCATGTTATCAATCAATAATTGCAGTGCATATGCACAAGAGAATAAAAAGAGACAACCTTAATTCTGGCATTTCCTAACTTTCAAGTGCTTCATTTTGCAATGACAATAACATTCTTTTAACAAAGTGTGTGTGTGTGTGTGTGTGTGTGTGTGTGTGTGTGTGTGTGTTGGGGGGAAGTGTTTCATGCAAAACAACATAAACATATTTTATACATGCTTTATATGTAAACACATATTGAATAAACTTCAGTTAAGCAGCTAAAATGCTCACATGGATGTTTAAAACAAACTACAGAGAATCAAACATACAGTATTTCATTAAGAGATCACAAGCTCACATTACCAGGTAATTTATTTCCTTTTCAACATCCAGATAATAAGAAAAGAGTCTGATTCTGATGGTTTCTTTACTCTCTTTTTTTACTGTGCTTTTTCCTGTAAATGCTGAACTCAGGTAAGTAGTCATATATGAGAGTGCTATACTAAGTGAAGCTGGTCAAAAATATTTCATCACAATTTTTTTTTAAATCACAATTTGCAGATTTATTAGAATTGGCAGAGTCATCAGAATGTTCCAGCATTGAGTCTCAGCACCTAGGTCATCTAACTCAGGCTCGAATTATGCTGCTAAAATGCACAAATAACAGTTCATTGCCTATCATTTAAATTCAATAGGAACTAGGCATGTAAGTGGCCATTTGTGCCTTCAAAAATTTCCCTATATTGAAACATTAGAATAGAAAAATACCTATATTTGCAGAATTGCCTTTGTCACCACTTCTAGTATAAGCAAGATCTTCTAAACGATATGTATGTGGACCACATGGTAGATCTGTGTAAAGATACGAAATAATATAATTTAACAATATATACAATTAAATAATAGTATATTTTGATGGAATAAGTGTCTCTGAAGTTTGTGCTTTGTTTATTGCCTTTAGTATTTCCATTAAGATCAGCTTCTAAAGATTGTATTTTTAATTGCACAGGAAATAAGGACTTTTCAGGGGGTGAATAATATTGTATATGTTTTAGTATTATAGTATATTGGAAATGTATTCCTGGGAGAAAAAATGCAAGTCAGTAGAATACTGATGTCTGGAATCCATATGGGGACCAGCACTCAAAGAAGAATGGCTAGTTCCTTAAATGTTCATTTCTAGACTTTCTAACATATAAAGTTTTTTCCAGTTGTAGAAACCCACTAAAGGTGTAACATTTTGGGGGCAGAGAGTGCCAGCTGAACTCTATTAAAATGTGCTTTCAAACTTGATTCTTTTTTAATAAGCTTTTTTTGCAGACCACTCCAACAATTAAATTGATTTTTGGAGTACAGGGTTTTCTTTTTACTGACAGTCCTGGAACACAGAATGTGATTTCACTGTTTGAAGTGCCAAGTTTGTCACTTTCTGACAAAAGACCTGTGAACAATAGTATGTGATCATGTTGTTAAAGACTGTATGATAATTCACATGCACAGGGAGTTTGAATTAAAATTCCACAAGAAATCTTAATTCTTAAGATTTCCTAACTTTTGAGTTCTATTTCCTAGGTTTTAAGAAAGCAAATTAAAATTAAAAAAAAACAAAAAACAAAACAGAAATTCTATAACATAAAGTGAAGACATATTGACATCCATGATTCATGAGTAGGGTTTCTTTTTAGGTCCTCTGCAAAGACCTCAGCCAATTGAGCTAACACAGTAACTGAGCTGTAACAAATTGTACTCATCTCTGTGGACCAGCCAACGGAAGGCAATGAGGCCAGAGCTACAGTATTTTGCCAGTCAGTTTCACAGCAATGCTGAAAGCAGAGTAATAGCACTAGACTCATGGATTCTCAAGTTGCGGTTAGGGAGGTCAAGGCTGTATATTAGAAAAAACTTTTTACTAGGCAAGTGGTGAAGCATTGGAATGAGCTGCCAAGGGAGGTGGTGGAGTCTCCATCTTTGGAGGTGTTTAAGGCCCGGCTGGACAAAACCATGACTGGGATGGTTTAGTGGGAGTGGTCCTGCCTTTGGCAGGGGGTTGGACTAGATGACCTATGAGGTCCCTTCCAACCCTAGGATTCTATGATTCTGGGTTCTAGTCCAGTCTCTGAAGGGAGAGTATATAATGGCTGCATAACTTGCTCAGGACCTAAGGCAGGGCCTGTAGGGGCTGCAGCTCTTGTAACACCAGCTAGGCTGTGTGCCCCACTCAGCCTTGGACATCATCTCCCCCCCCCCCGTGACATTGCAATGGGGGGACCCACAAGAGTGCATGGCCCTGGATCTTCCAAGGCTTTAATCTGGCCCAGCCCCTGCTGCTTTATCCCTCCAAATCTGATCACTTCTGCCACTGACCACTCCACTCTGTCTTTGTTCCAGTCCCTGTGTTCCCTCCCAGCTCCTTATCTCAATCTCCTCTCCTTGCCACCTTCTCAGGCCTAGCTCCCTGCCCCATTGCATTCCAGCCAACAGCTTCATCCCCCTTCTCCTCCTTGCCACCTGGGCACCAGTAGAAAGTGCACTAAGGGCATGTCTACACTGCAAAATACAACCACCACCCCCTGGCAGTGAACCTCAGAGCCTAGGGCAACTGACTCAGGCTCATATTATGATGCCAAAAACAGAAGCACGGATGTTCCTGCTCTGGCTAGAGAACCATCCCCCTCACTGCGTTTCACAGCTTTGATTCCAGCCAAAAGGGAATGTCTACATTATTTTTAGTCTCATAGTGAGAGCCCCATAAGGCTGAGTCAGTTGATCTGGGTGCTGAAACTCACTGCTGCAGGATTTTTTTTTCTTCAGCAAATATACACCCATAAGCAGTCCTAGCAGGTGGATGGCGTTGGCAGATGTCCAGGCCCTCAGGCCCCCCACAGGGGGAGCGAGGAGCCCCTTACTGCCACCGTTTTAAGTATCCCAGCTGCGTGCTCATTCCATGTGTGCCAGCCAGGGGAGCAGCACAGGAAAACCAGAGTGGGCACCAGCCAGGCAGTAGCTAGCCTAGGAGGTTAGCAGGGAGGCTGCAGGGGGCCTGGAAGGGGGAAGGGGGGAGTGGCATGCCCAGTGCTCACGTCCCCATCACACCAACTGCTGTGGGGACTGCGGGGGGACGGTGACATGAAACATAAAGGAAAAATATCTTGGCATGTACATGATTAAAGTTGTACTTATTTAATTTGGGAAAAAAGTATTTAAGATTTGTGTCACTATCTGCTCACCGGAAAGGAAGTTTGACCTGTCTTAGATCCACCCTCAAAGTTCTCCAGTTGTTTTGGCTATCTGCAACCCCACAAGTCATCCCATCTGTACCTTCTTCATAGCTGGTAAAGAAAACTAAATGTAGTGTTTCTTTAAAAATTAAAATATCACTGATTCTACCTTATTTTTGTGTGTGTCTGGTAACTTCAGTACTGCCATTTCCATCAAAGAGTATTTTACATGAATCAAGTGTCTGACCATGACCTTTTACAAAAAACCCAGAACTAGTAAGTGTTTTGGTGTTTCCATTGATTATTAGACAAATCAAATTTTCCTTCATTTATTTATCAGGAAGTTGTTTTTTATTTCATAAACTTTTCAGAAAAACGACCAGATAAGCTTTCTCTCTGAAGCTACAACAAATGATGAATTCCCATTCCACTACCTGGAGTCACAACAAGTGGCATTGCTGAAATCCATTTCCACATATTTCCCTTATCTACTAATTCAAAGACAATTAACAATCCCTCACATTCAAAGTAATCAAGCAAAAGAAGAAAAATACTTCTCTAATCTCCTCACAAAATGCTGATAGAAAAATGCAGCTCAAAGTTATTCCCTTCAGATCTAATCTCGGGCTTTAAGTCTGGTACATCATGATTATAGTTTAACTCCTCATCAAGTGCTCATTCACCTGTTGATCCACCTATGTGATTTATGCCATCATGTGCCAGAAATGCCCTCCAGCCTTATTCATTGGACAAACAGGATAGCCTCTGCACAAAAGAATAAATGGGCACAAATTTGACATCAGAAATAACATTCAAAAACTAATCGGGGAACATGTCAATCTTCCTGATCACTCTATAACTGATCTTTTAATAGCCATACTCAGACAAATGAATAACAAACCAAAGCTTCAAAAAGAAACTACAGAAGTGGTATTCATATGCAGATTTGATACAGTGAACGCGGGATTGAATAGAGACTATGGATATGCTTCCCATTACAAAAGGTAATTTTGCTTTCCTTTCCTCTCCTTCACCTACCTTCTAACTGAATCCAAACCATCTTACCTGATTCTATGATTTATACTTCCCTGCATTTATTTTGCTCCCACTCTGTAAGTTCCCTATCGTCAAGCATCTGATAATGTGGGATGTTCTCCCACACAAGCTCATGCAATAAATCAATTTGTTAGTGTTTAAAAGTAGCCACCAGACTCCTCATATGCTTTGCTGAACTAGACTAACACAGTTACTCCTTTGGCACCTGTCCTCAGAAGTAGGTAAATCTTGAGCTACATTTAGAAAATAATTCACCTTATGTATTAAGGGCCATACAGTTCTTACGCAGGGAAAACTGATACTGGAGTTCATTTTTGAGAAGTCAATAGGAGTTTTGTTTAAGTAAAAACTGCAAGATTTAGCACTTAAGTCTTAAATGTGGATGTTAAATACCTCAGAAGTCTCTTCCTGAGGCTGACATGTCATTTGACAGCAATGGATTTCATTAACATTTAGCATTAACAACTTCCATGATGGACTGGGGACACAACAGACATTCATTAACAGAAGAATAGTTTCTTGTTTCCTAGCTAGACCAAGTTGCCATTTCCCAATCTTAATCAAACAAATTAATTTGGGCTGTAGCTGGAACATTCAGCTATAGCAAATTTTGCTCACAGACTAGCTTTCACAGCTGATTTCAATGAGAGTTTCAAGACCCTATGCAAGAGTGTATTCTGGTTTTATGTTACTTATTAATAACATATAATGCATCTCATTGAAAGGACATTATTATATAGTGGGGGGATATTTTTAAAGTCACAAATGGCAATTAGATACTGAACTTCCATTGACTTTTGATCCTGCACTTTTTACTCAAGCAGTCACACACCAGTTGTTTGTTCCTCCCAATTACCCATTATATACCTACTTCATTACCACAGAACATTTTGGCCTATGTTGAGAATACTGCATTGGTTGACTTTGACCTGGCACCCAAGATGCATCTAAACAGTTTCCCTCTTCCTCAAGGCCAGTTGCCTGTCCACATTCGCTACCGTATGTGATAAGGCAAGCCCTGCTTGGAATTTTCTCCAACAAAAGCTCATGCAATTAATCAATTTGTTAGTTTTTAAATGTGCCACAGGATTCCTTGTTTGTTTTCCTTTCTTCCAGAGTCTTCAGTAACTCCAAACAAGCTTTTTGAGTACAACTCCCTCTTTGTGGGGTAACTGGTTACAAAATTCTTGCAGACATAATTCAGAATCCCCTCGTTCACACAATACATTAAGTCTTTGAAGTCCCAGTAGTGCATCTTAGGCATTCCTCACCCTGCCTAGGCTCTCAGGTATGGCTCTGGTATCTTCTACCACCTCATCTCTCAAGTATAGATACAGCATTTCTCACCATCCCTTCCCCCAGTCCCTCTAGATCGGCCGCTTCTCCTCCACCTTTGTTTCACTTACATGTCTGATTCTAGCTTTCACCCTGAAATGACAGATAGTTCACCCCTCCCTCATTCCCCAGCCTTTAGCCCTCTTTGGCTGTCCTTTCTGGTCATGGTTCCATGGCCTGGGCAAGTTTGTTTGTGACCCTCCGACTGCCTTTGTGGTTGCTGTTTCTACCAATCTGACCTGGCTCCACAGCTCAGGCAGGGAGCTCTCACTACCTCCTGCTTCAAGGGCACCCCTCACTGAAAGTCTCACCTTTGATCAGCTATTTGTAACCTCTGCTTACTCAGAGAGGCGCTCTGACCCCTCTAGTGGTGGCTGGGGTGCCTTGGGACAGTGGCTTCCAAGCTGTGGCCCTGGAGCCAAAAGCAGCCGATGGAGTCTTTCAAAGTAGCCTATGGCTCACCTGTTGGCTGCAGAAGGGAGCTTCTGCTTAAGACCCAGACAGAGTACATTACTGCAGGGCTACGAGACCCCTGCAGGCTCCCTCCTGCATCCAAAGTGACAGGAGATCAGTGCTTCTTCCTGCTGGCTGTAGCAGGAAGCACGGCAAAGCACTCTGCCTAGATCCAGACACTTGGGTCCCCTGTGGACCCAGAGGGAGGGAAGCACTGATTTCCCATCTCCTTGGCTGAAGAAGAGAGCCACTATCTAGGGTCCCAGGTGGAGCACATGGGCAGTTTCTCTGATGCAGCCAGGGGAATGGGAGACCAGAAAGGAGGCAGCTTCTTCTCTGAACCCCTTCTATCTGGGTGCAGTGGAAAAGCCAGAACCCACCATGCTTGAGGAGGGGGGCAGGACTCTAAAAATTAGTGCCTTGCAGTTTGGCCTGTATTTAGCAGGTCAACCACTGTGACTTAGCTGCCAGGCCATGTGCTTCAGTGTGCAGTGACTGTCACTCCTCAACACTAGTGCTTTGTCTGTGACTGGGAGACATATTGTGAGTAATTTATAGGTGAGAAATAGTGAATGTAAAAATGAGTACAGTAACATCAAAATGTTTACTTCAAATATTCAGTGGTTTGTAGTCCTTAAGGGTGTATACAGTAATACATGTTTTATAAGTTGATAGACCAGCTGGCTGTTCAGGGTTGTAAAAATGGTACTTATGGCCCTTCAAACCAAAAGGTTAGAAAGCATTGTCCTAAAGAATGATAACCCTGCTACAGCCTGGGCTAATGGATTTTGTCTTTTAGCTCATGTGATAGAAGCTCATGCATTAAGCTCCAAAAGACCCCAGGTTTGATTCCCCACTGTCAAATCCTAATATTTTTCCAAGCTCCCACTCTCTGGAGTCTTATTCTCACTTTGGATTCTCAACTTCCATGCCTTTGCATAAGACTGTTCAAAAGCCAGTGAGCATGTATGTTAAGGAAAGAAGTGAAAGAGGTGCAAGCCCAAGACAGGAACATACTTTGTGTGCCTAGCAGAGATGGAGATTTGTGTGGAGCTTAAACATTTGCTGGAAACTGTTTTGTCCAAGTCCCTTTCCCAGGTATGGTTATATAACCGCAGTTAGTCTCATTATCTAATACCAGTTTGCATAATGTAGAAGACAAGCCTCTTATGGCTGTTTGAATGAAAGCACATTTTTTAAAAACATTTTTGTGGAATTCCTCTATTATAAGGAATTAACAAGAGATAATGTCTCCAATTACAAATAATCGTAATATGGCTTGCCATAAATCTTGTACTTAGGGTCACATTATTAAAGGGGCTCTCTTTTGTGTGTGCACAACTCACCACACAAGTAGAGTAGCCACACTGTAACATGAAAATCAGGTAGTTAGAAACTATTGTGCTTAACTGTGTGAGCAAACTGTGTATAAGAAAGGGAAACCCCTTCAGTGTATTGGCTCTAGGATCTTTTCATATGGAGGTTTAAGCAATGCTGAAGCTTTAATCTGCTTTAAAAATGCTTGCGTATACACAATGCAATTCATTGTAGAACACTGATTCTGCATTTATTTTGCAATGTGGAGTCCTTTTTTAAAATAAACAAACTTTGATGTGAAGTAAGTTACTCCAGTCTACTGTCCATATGTATACTGAGAACTACGTTGGTGCTCAGTCCCCCAGTAGTTATTCCACATTGCTTCTTTCCATCAGTCTTCGTTGCAGAGGATATGAAGGAGATTCCCATGCCTGAGCAATTCTTTTAGGTGACCAAGATGAGGAGCTGTCCCAGATTGGGGTGTTAATATAGGACGTTTTAGAACAAACTGACAAATTAAATAGTAATACATCATCAGGACCGGACACTATTCAGCCAAGTTCTGAAGGAACTCAAATATGGAATTGCAGAACTACTAACTATAGTATGTAACCTATCACTTAAATTGGTCTCTGTTCCAGATGACTGGAGGATAGCTAATGCGATGTCAACCTTCACAAAAAGCTCCAGAAGTGATCCTTGCAATTATTGGCTGGTAAACCTCAATTAAATAGTAGACAAATTGGTTTGAAGAACAGAATTATCAGATACACAGATGAACACAATTTGCTGGGGAAGAAGCAACATGGCTTTTGTTAACAGAAATCACGCCTTACCATGCTATTAGAATTCTTTGAAGGCGGTCAACAAACATGTGGACAAAAGTGACCCTGTGAACATACTGTACTTGTACTTTCAAAAAGCATTTGACAACATCTTTCACCAAAGGCTCTGTAGCAAAGTAAGCAATCATGGACTAAAAGGGAAGGTTCTTTCATTGATCAGTAACTGGTTAAAGACAGGAAACAAAGAATAAGAATAAATAGTGAGTCTTCAGAATGCAGAGAGGTAAACAGCAAGTATAGTATGGTCCCCCAGGGATTTGTCCTGGGACCAGTGCTGTTCAACATATTCATATATGATCTGAAAAAAAGGGTAAACAGTGAGATGGCAAAGTTAATACCAAATTACACAAGATAGTTAAGTCCAAAGCAGACAGTGAAGAGTTAAAATTGAATGACTGGGCAAGAAAATAGCAGATGAAATTCAATGTTGATAAACACAAAACAATGCACACCGGAAAATATAATTCTAGCTATATAGACAAAATAAGAGGATCACAGTTAGCTGTTACAACTAAAAAAAGAAATGTTGGAGTCATTCTGGATAGTTCTCAAATTAACATCTGCCCAATATGCAGTGGCAGACAAAAAAGCTAACAAAAGTTTAGAAACCATTAGGAAAGGGATATATAATAAGACAATAAATGTCATACTGCCATTATATAAA
Source organism: Podocnemis expansa (assembly GCA_007922195.1). Lineage (NCBI taxonomy): Eukaryota > Metazoa > Chordata > Testudines > Podocnemididae > Podocnemis > Podocnemis expansa. Next base: position 27,910,898 of record ML681966.1, read on the forward strand.
TCCATGGTGCACCCACACCTTGAATTCTCCATGTGGTTCTGGTAGCCCCTTCTCAAAAAAGATATATAAAAAACTGAAAAACTACACAGCAGGGATATGGAACACCTTCCATAAGAAGAGATATTAAAATAAACTGGCACAGTTCAGCTTGGAAATGAGATGATAAAGAGGGGATATGATGGAGGACCATAAAATCATGACTGATTGAGAAAATGAATATGGAAGTATTATTTCTCTCTCCACATAACACAAGAACCAGGGTTCACCTGGTTAAATTAACAGGCAGCAAAGAAAAGGAAGCAGTTACTAACACAATGAACTGTTAACCCGTGGTATTCATTGCCATGGGATATTGTGAAGGCCAAAATTATAACCGGGTTCAAAAAAGAATGTGGTAATTTCATGGAAGATAGATCCATCAATGCCTGTTAGCTAGGATGGGCAGGGACACAACCCCATTCTCTGAGTGTCCCTAACCTTCTGACTGACAGATGCTGGGACTGAATGACAGGGGATGGATCATGCAATAATTGCTTTATGCTGTTCATTCCCTCTGAAGCATCTGGCATCAGCCACTGTTGGAAGGCAGGATACTAGGCTAGATGAACCATTGGTGTGATCCATTCTTATGTTCTCATATCCTACTTTCTATTCCCTTTCTCTTATCCATCCTGTCCAACAAACATGCTCCATCCTGCAAACTCCATTTGCTACCTCAAAATGGCAGCCAGAAGCCTGGAACAGTCACAGCCTCTACTCCACTCCATCCTGTGCAAGATTTCAGTAAGAAAAACCTTCTTTTATGCCAAATGCAAAAAAGCTTAGTCAGACAGTGGTTACAGGAAGAGAAGTTTGGTTCATGTTCTCACTCTCCATGAGGTTGACATGGACACTGCATGCCCATAAAGCCACAGATGTATGTAACTGTAAATGCCCCATAACATACATTCTTACAGACTGGTAACAGTGAATGCTTCAGGTAACCACTACAGAACTTTGCAGATTATTCCCTCTATTTTCAATAGGTCTGCAGGGGAGATGAAGCAAAATACAAGGCAAAGAAATTGTTCAGTTTTTGTGCAGAGATTATGAGGAACAGCTACACAGCCTTTCCTACCAACCGAAGTTGACCATCCAACTGTCCCTGAGAGTCATCCCACTAACTCCTCTGACATCAAGGCACAGCAAAACTGCAAAGCCAGAATGGGAGCATATTTCCAAACTTCATCACCAACCCCAGCTTTCTAGGAACAATAACAAAGTCACACAACATAGACAGCATGGACAACAAACTCACTGCAAGCACTGCTTACCACCTCCGAGGTTATCCAAGACTAGGAACAATCTCAGGGAGAGTAAAGCCAGACATACATGTTAAAAAATGTTATCACAGCCTCTTGTGCATATGAACAATAACTGCTTGCCATTTTTTTAAATACTCCACAGCTAGAGCCTCTGCTCTGGCCAGACTCTCAATGATATCAAAGGCTGCATGGCTGGCAAACCAAAGGGAAACTACATTGTTAGAGAAAAAGAGTAGTTGCTCACCAGTAGTAACTCTGTTCTTCAAGATGTGTGTCCTGTGGCTACTCCACCTTAGGTGTGATAGCATCCCTGTGCTGCTGCACAGAGTTTCCATAGCAGTTAGACTCCCCGGCCACGCTTGCGCAGAAGGTGTCTCGTGCTGGCTCCCCTCAGTTCCTTTTCGACCTTCCAGGCATCTGAAATAGATTGTAAGTAGGGAAGAGGGGAGATAGGGAGGATGGTGGAGCAGCCACAGGATGCACATTTTGAAGAACAGAGTTACTACAGGTGAACAACTACTCTTTCTTCTTTGAGTGATGTCCTGTGGGTGCTCCACCTTAGGTGACTGTGCAGCAGTTCCCCATCACAGGAGGAAGGTTTCCGGGTATAGTGAAGAGTACTGCCCTGCCCATCTGTGTGTCTTTGGCTTCCTCCAAATCCAGTGCATAATGTGATATGAATGTATGTGGTGTAGACCAAGTAGCTGTTTTACAGATGTCCATTATAGGAATATTGTTGAGGAGTGCCGTGGTAGAGGTCATGGCTCTGGTGGAATGCGAGTGGATGTCGGAAGGTAACGAACAGTGCAATAAGTCATAAGAGAGATAAATGCAGTCTTTTATCCATTTGGACAGCCCTTGATTAGAGATGGATTTGCCTTTCAAATGTTCTGTGAAGGAGATAAAAAGGCTATTTGACTGTCTAAATTGTTTAGTCCTGTCCAGGTAATATGCAATAGCGTGCTATACATCTAGAGTGTGAAGCGCGGCGTGTTGCTGGCTTTCATGTGGTTTCAGATAGAAAGCAGGTAGGTGGATGGCTTGATTGAGGTGAAAATCTGAGATGATTTTAGGCAACAATTTGGGATCTGGCCAAATGGTAGGTCTGCTCTGAGAGTGTTTATTTCACTTACTCTCCTTGCCGATGTAATTGCAACTAGGAATGCCACCTTCAGTGATAGGTGGTGTAGTGAGCATGACAACACAGGTTCAAAAAGATATTTCATTAAGGCTTTTAAGATTAAATTTAAGGCCCATGGTATTACAGTAGGTCATATATTTGGGTACAGCCTTTGTAACCCTGATAAAAAGCATCTCAGTATGGCATTATTTGAGATGGAAGTGCTCAAGAGCACATCGTGGAATGTGGTAATTGCGGCCAGGTGTACCTTTATGGAATTGTTTGACAGGCGCAATGATTTGAGCTCTAGTAAATAGTCCAGTATTTGGGGAATGGATGACGAGTTTGGTACAATTTGGTGATTGTGGCACCAATACTGAAATCTATGCCATTTTTGAGTGTATGATTTCCTTGTGGCCAGCTTTCTGCTGTTTAGAAGGATGTCCTGGACATTTTGGAACATTGTAGTTCCATGCCATGGAACCATTGAGGAACCAGGCTGTCAGATAATGTGTGTATGTAGGGGAGGTGTTGTGTAACTTTCCGTTGGTAGAGGAGCATCGGAGCATCTGGAGGGTGGAGTGGTTTGTGTACAGACAGAGCGAGTAGGTGAGTGTCAAAAGGCATCGGTTCCAACGACATAGCCCTGTCCGGAATGGGCTGTGAGTTTATGTCCGTGCACAGTGCCGTGTGCTCTGATGGCGCTCACTGTGGCAAAGCAGGTGTCAGAGGCTCGTTTGGAACCGGGGAGTGAGAGTTGTGAGGTGCCGACATGCTTGTCAGAGCCAGTTGCTTAGTGTGGTTTGATAGGGTGTCATTTCTTGTTTTGGAGTGCCGGTGCAGCACAGCAGGTGTGCCCCCCCAAGGAACCTTTAGCCTCTGTGGTGGGCTTTTTTGATAATGATTTAGACTTTGCTGACAGTCCCTTCTTAGGCACTGGTGCAGCTTTGTCTGAAGACTTTTGCCTTTTATGGCTTTCATCAGAAGGGCTCACACCTGGTTTCCAAGGCTGAGTCAGACTTCAGACCCAGGGATTTTTCCATTAATAAGACTTTTAGCCGCAGCTCCCTGTCTTTCCGTGCCCTTGTACTAAAATTCAGGCAGTGGCTACATTTCTGCGGCATGTGCATTTCTCTTAGGCAGCAATGCACTGAGAGTGGCAGTCAGAGGCTGGCATTGCCTCATTACATTTTCCGCATCTTTTAAATCCTGGAGATGACAACATGTCTTGTATGGTTTTGTGTCTGTCTTCTGTGAGGCTTCTTCATTTTGTTGTCTGTTTCTCTTCTCTCTCTCTCTTTTTTTTTCTTTTTTTTTTTTTAACTGAGGAGCATGGGTGGGGGGGAGACTGCGGCAGAAAATGAAAAGGTCTGATTATTTTTCATTATTATTATTATTATTATTATTATTTATCTCGAATAGGATGAAGAAAGAAATTCTGATGAAAAGGTAAGTAGAAAAACTTGTTTTCTGTGAGACAGGTACTCTGTGAAGAGATAGACTGGAGAGCTGGAGGATCCATTCCAGAGCCGGGGACAGCTGAAAAAGAACTGAGGGGAGACAGCCGCACGTGCGCTGAAGACTTGTTGGAGCCGGCACGAGACACCTTCTGCGGAAGCGTGGCCCAGGAGTCTAAATGCTATGGAAACTCCATGCAGCAGCGCAGGGACGCTATCACACCTAAGGTGGAGCACCCACAGGACATCACTCGAAGAACCCCAAAAGTTGGAGACAGTATCTGAGGAGTGAGAAGGAAGCTGATAAGGGGCTTCTAGATAAATTGTTGCAGTGGCAAAGGACGGCGTGACAGTTGCCATCACAAGCACTGACATGGCCAAAGGCTCTATGGGAAAAAGATGGGGAGATGTAGACGCAACTCCTGGAAGACATGTAAAACCAACATGCCTCAATGCAGTGAATGCTGCTGTTAGGGCATCCAGCCATGCAGAATAAAAGAGGAGTCCTGTGGCAATTAAAGACTGACAAATTTATTTATCACATGAGCTATCACAGAAGAAAATCTCACTTATCAGATTCTTGACGATGATCTAAAAGCATCTGATGAAGTGGGATTTTCTCCCATGAAAGCTCATATAGCAAATAAGTTTGTTAGTCTGCAAAATTGCCAGCAGACTCCTTGTTTTGCTGAACCAGACTAACACACCTGCCCCTTTGCAACCAGTCATACAGTGCAGCTTTTGGACAATACAAACTACTGGGGACAACAGCATCTCCTCCCCACCGTTTATTTTGAGTTTATTTTGCTCAGTAACTTATGTCCAGAGACATAGTGTTTGAGTCTGTGTGTGTGTATATATTGTAGCAAGGTGAGGCCTCAAGCGCCCCTGTAGGTCCTGCGCTTTCTATCATGCAGCAAGATTTGGCCAACCCTTCTCAATTTTTCCTTCCCCCTGGTAGTGAGGGGCTGGCTGATAGGAGGGAGTCGGGGTGAGGGTGGCCCGGTCCTCCCCTCTACCCTGGGCCCCGACCCATGGACCGTATCAAGTAGCAGTCTCCATACTTAGTCCAGGAGGGCTGCTTGCTTCCCTGGATCGCCACTCAGTGGCCGCCACTGCTCCTGGTCTGCCTTCAGATCCTGGGAAGTCCCACAGTCTCTAGTTCTAAAGCCTCAGTCTTCAGGCTCTGGAAAGTTCCACAGTCTCACTCAATTAAATATAGCCCACCCTCAGGCTGCAGGTCCTAGTGGCCTTGTCTGTAGGGTTTTCTCTCCCAAATTCCCCACTGTAGCTCTTGGTGCTGTGGCAAAACTCCAAACAAACTGTCAGTGTCCTCTCAGCAGCTCTACTCCTCTCTAGTCTCCTTTCAGCTGCCCACCCTTCCTGAGAACGAGGCTTTAAGCAGCAGGCCTGTTGATTGGGACACCTGGGACAAATTACTCTAGAATATTCCAGGCTAACTTAACCCAGGGAACAAAGCTTTATTAAACCTGGGGCTAATATATACTCCCTCCACCACTCTCCTATACCAATCCAGCCTGACCCTATCACTATATATATACATATATACATAAATTCTCCTCTCACCCCTATGGGTGGTATGTGTCTTCCTCAACCTCGGGTCCTCTACCAGAGGCCTGGGAGGCTGAGGGTTCTCCGCAGTATCTTAGCTGTTCCTAGCACTGCACTCTTCTGGACAGAGAGCTCTGATGTTGTTCCTGGGATCTGTTGGAGCCACTCTCCCAGCTTAGGAGTCACATCCCCGAGTGCTCCTACCACCACTGGGACCACTTTGGCCTTCACTTTCCACGTCCCCTCCAGTTCTTCTTTCAGGCCCTGGTACTTCTCCAGCTTCTCATACTCCTTCTTCCTGATGTTGCTGTCACTTGGCACTGCTACATCTATCACCACCGCTGTCTTCTGGTCCTTGTCTATTACCACAATGTCTGTTTGATTGGCCAGTACCTGCCTGTCTGTCTGGATCTGGAAGTCCCACAGAATCTTAGCCCTGTTATTCTCCACAACCTTCTGTGGAATCTCCCATCTGGTCTTGGGAGGGTCTAGCCCATACACTGTGCAGATGTTCCTGTACACAATGCCAGCTACTTGGTTGTGCCGTTCAGTGTATGCTGTTCCTGCCTGCATCTTACATCCTGCCACTATGTGTTGGACTGTCTCTGAAGCCTCTCTGCACAGTCTGCACCTTGGGTCCTGTCTAGTGTGGTAGACCCCTGCTTCAATGGATCTGGTGCTCAGTGCCTGTTCTTGTGCTGCTATGATCAGTGCCTCAGTGCTGTCTTTTAGTCCAGCCCTTTCAAGCCACTGGTGGGATTTCCTCGTGTCAGCCACCTCAGCTGTCCGTCGATGGTACATCCCCTGCAGTGTCTTGTCTTGCCATGGCACTTCTTCTGCTTGATCTTCCTCCCATGTCTGCTGCTGCTGCCTCAGGCATTCTCTCAGCAGCTCATCTTTGGGTGCCATCTTACTGATGTACTCCTGGATGCTCTGGGTTTCATCCAGGACAGTGGCTTTGACACTCACCAAACCCCGCCCGCCTTCTTTCTGGCTGGTGTACAGTCTCTGGGTGTTGGAAGTGGTGTGGAAACCTCTACATTATGATGAGCTTCCGGGTCTTCACATCGGCAGCCTCCATGTCCTTCTTTGGCCAGCTCACTATACCGGCAGGGCATCTGATGACTGGCAGGGCGTACCTGTTGATGGCGTGGACCTTGTTCTTCTCATTGAGCTGGCTCTTCAGGACCTGTCTTATCCTTTGGTGGTACTTGGATGTTGCTGTCTTCCTTGCCTCCTCTTCGTGGTTCCCATGTGACTGTGGGATGCCAAGATACTTGTAGCTGGTCTGTATGTTTGCTATGTGGCCTGCTGGTAGTTCCACCCCATCAGTTTTGACTACCATCCCTCTCTTTACTACCATCCAGCCACACTTCTCCAGCCCAAATGACATCCCACTATCCTCACTGTAGATCCATGTCAGGTGGATTAGCGAGCTGATGTCTCGTTCAGTCTTAGCATACAGCTTGATGTCATCCATGTAGAGGAGGTGGCTAATGGTAGTTCCACTCTTGAACTTGTATCCATATCCAGTCCTTGTGATTATCTGGCTGAGGGGGTTCAAGCCAACGCAGAACAGCAGCGGGGACAGCGCATCACCTTGGTATATGCCGCACTTGATGGCCACTTGTGCAAGCTGTCTTTAGTTGACTTCCAGTGTTGTCTTCCACAGTCCCATTGAGTTCTTGAGGAAGGTCCTTAGTGTCCTGTTGACTTTGTATAGCGCCAGACATTCACAGATCCATGTGTGTGGCACTGAGTCATAGGCTTTCCTGTAATCAATCCAGGCTGTGCTCAGATTGGTCTGTCTAGACCTTGAGTCTTGAGACTGCTCTATCTATGAGCAACTGGTGTTTTGAGCCTCTGGTTTTGTTCCCAATGCCCTTCTGAGCTGTGCTCATGTACTAGCCCATGTGGTCCTGTAGCATGGCGGCTATGATGCCTGATAGGACTTTCCATGTTGTGGGGAGGCAGGTTATTGGCCGGTAGTTGGACGGTGCTGTTCCCTTGTGGGGGTGTTTCATGATCAGCACTGTCCTTCCTTGTGTTAGCCAGTCTGGGTGGGAGCCTGCTGCTAGCAGCTGGTTCATCTGTGCTGCTAGGCGTTCATGCACTGCTGTTAGTTTCTTTAGCCAGTTGGTGTGGATCATGTCGGGGCCAGGTGCTGTCCAGCTCTTCATGTTCTTGACCCGCTGTTGGATGTCTGCTACTGTGATGGTGACTGGTTCCTGTTTTTGCTGTGGTCTGTTCTCAGGTCCTGCAGCCACTTTGCACTGGTGTTATGAGTCTTCTCTTTCTCCCAGATGTTCTTCCAGTACTGTTCAGTTTCTGCTGTCGGTGGCTCTGCTGTTATTGTGTTGTTGCACTGCAGTTGGGAGTATACCTTGGATGGTTCTTTGGAGAACAGGGCATTTATCTTTTTGGCCTCTGCTTCTCTAGTGTATCCCTTTAGCCTGGTAGCCAGTGCTGTGAGCCTTTGTTTAGCAGTCTCTAGGGCTTCAGATGGAGTCAGGCCCTTGTATTTTTTCAGTAGCCAAGTCTTATCCTTAATCTCCACACCCTTCTGTAGTTCCGCCAGCTGACTAACTTCTCTCCGAGTTGCCTTGATCTTATCCTCCAACCTCATTTTCCAGGGGGGGTATGTAGTGGTGTTCTTCTTGATTGTGTAGCCAAGCATCTCCAGGATTACAGAGGCTGTAGCGTATACCAGTTCATTGGTTTGAGTTATGGTGGTAGTAGGAATTGTCATTAGGGCTCTATTGGCATCTTCTAGCATACTATCTGCTGGTACTTCTCCAACGAGCCTTGGTAATCGGTCTCGAGGGTTGACTGTAGCCAGTTTATCCATGATCTTATGCCTCATATCAGCTGCTGTGCTCTGTAATGGAGCGGGGGGCAGTAAAGTTCCAGCTTCAGGTGTTGGCTGCACAGCTAGTTGTTCTTCTGGGTCTTCTTCTTGAGTTGGGGATGTAATGTGGAGTTGGTTTACCTCAAGTTGTGAGAGCAGCTTCCTCTTTACTATGTTGAAGCATTGGGTAACCAGCTGTTTCTCAGTTAGTGTGGATGTAGGTCTTTTGTCCATCCATAGTTCCCTCATATGTTTCATATATCCCCTCTCATTAGGTCTACTGTTGTAGTAGCATTCCATCAATTCCAGGTTCTCTTGTCTCGTCCATGTATGGTTTGTTCCAGTAACCCACTTATCATCAGATTGTCCTGGTTCCCCAACATCTGGTGCAGACCTTGTTAATCCAGGCGACGTCCAAGCCGGCATGACTCTCCTAGTTCGTGTCACTCTCATATTCAAGGTAGGAAGTGAGGCGTTAGGGGGTCTTTTTCCCAAGGACCCCTACTGGAAAGGTAGGTAGGTACCAACCAGGATTTGAACCCCGGTCTCCTGTATCAAAGGGGGGGGGTGCTCTTAACCACTATGCTATCCAGTCACCTATCCAGTATACATATACACCATACGCTATCCAGTATACATATATACACACCCACATTCACTGTGTGTGTGCATGCGGTGTAATGTAAAGTGTACCATATGACAAGCCATTGTGACATCAGAGGTAACTTAATCAATTGCTGCCAAGGAGCTCCTTGGGAGCAATTGGTTGAGTCACCTCTGACATCACAAGGGACTAGGAGTCTTGGCATGGCACAGATATATAGCCTGAGGCAAAATGACTGAGGATTTAAAAACTGCACAGTAACAGCCAGTGAAACCCAGGATAGTGCACTCCAGTGACATGGCTGCCCCTTTGGAACTTGTCAAAATTATACAGCTCTCAGCTATGTTTTCAGCTGTTTACAATATTTCATGCTGACTCTTCAGACAATTGTATGTGGTGTTCACTTGGGGAAGAAACCATGGAAATCTGAAAGTTTACATGAAGGATATGAACTACCAAGGAAAAGATTTAGCTGACCATAGAACTTTTGCAAAAAATGTTGTAATTAAAGAACTATTAATTGATTAAAATAAATAAGTATTTCTTAAATTCCCTTTTGAGATAAATATATAAATATAGATATAAATATAGATATATAGATATAATATATTTCATAAATTCCCCTTTGAGATGTATATGTATATGCGCCAAAGGGAATATCTACAGTTCAATCAAGAGACTTGGCTGAAAGCTGGGTTGCCATATCTGACCAAGCTTTGATCTAGTTAGCTCAGTCATGAAATTGCAGCAGCACTGACTTCAGCACAGAGCCCTCGAGTATTTTCATACTCAAATGGCTAGCCTATGCTGAAGTCTGTACTGCATAGTTCCACTGTATTATAACTTGAGCTAGCTAAATCAAAGGTACCTTGAGTAAATCTACCCATGCCCAGTGCAGCCATACCCAAAGGGACTCATGTCTCAAAGGCAGGACTCTTACAAAGTCAATCTAGGTGGCCAGACACATGGCTTTTTGCACGTTCTACACCATCACTTCCCCCCTACAACTTCCAATCTCTCTCCCCTTCTACCACCACATGGAAGTGTCACACTCCTGCTGCAAGTAAGTGATGCTTTCAGTGCAGTTTCCTTTCTCAGTCCCCACTGGAAAAAGATTATTTTTGTGCCCACATCTAACACGTGGAGGGTGTGATATGCTACACAAATCAAAACATTATGCAAGTGTTTCTTGTAACACTGAGGTTTATTGAGACGAAAAGGTGAGCACCTACTAAAAAGTAAAATAATAATTAGAGGAGTCAGTGATTTTAAGGACTAACATACCTTTTAATTCATCTTCGGTCTTTGGTGAATCAAGCGAAACAACTGCATCCGATGTAAATGTAAGATCTTCCTCACATGTTTCAATATGCTGTCCTTTCAAAAAGATGTTGATCTGAAAAAATACCCATTTTTAAACTATTGATTTACACAAAGAAATTCAGTGCAATGTGTATGAATTTTATTAATCTTTCTGTTTTATACAATTCTCTAACTCATCTTCATGTATGATGCAAAGTATGATAGGCTACATAGCTTATTTTAATACAGGCACGTATTGTAGGAGTTGTCTTATCAGATCAAATAAGGGCTCCATCTAGTTGAGTACCCTGTCTCTGACACTGGCTAGTACCGTAACCTTCAAAGGAAAGTGAGAGGAGTGCCATGATGGACAATTATAATGCCCTTAAAGGACATATTCTTCCTAGCCCCATACTGTTAATAGTTGGCTTTTGCCTTGAAGCTTGAAAGTTTATAGCTCTTAAAATTGTTGATGATATCTTATGGAACTGTGAATGTTCTCATTATCCTTATTCTTCATGGCAAACCTTTTCTGAATCCTAAGCTAACTCTTAATGACATTTTATGGCAGTAGGTTTCGTAGGTTAATTTTTGTTCAAAATAAAAGGAAATACCTTTATTAGTTTTAAATTTGTTGTTTAAATTTGTTTTAGTTCTATTGGATATCTTTCATCATTCATGGCCAAGTTCACTATTTTGGTAATAGCAGTAATCTGTTTATATATGTTTGTGTTTGGAAATCAAATTAATAGCTATTTGCAGGAAGTTCTATTAATGTAAATGAGAAGCAAGTAAAGCTGTTAGCATGTAGTTCAAATCTTCCAGAAGTGTCATTTGCACAGGCCTGTGCATCCAATTGTAATGCAAAGTGTTCACAGAGGACTGCTTGCCTTTGCAAATCTCATAAAACACAAAGAATTTCTCATTGATACAGTTCTGGTCCAACTTACTGATTTGCAAGCTTGAAAAAGCATAGTTCTAGGCATCAAGAAAGTGTGGGTTTGTCTTAACTGTAGGCTGACAGAAGATGAACTGGAAATGAATTTCTGAAGGCATAAGCTCTGTTTAGATAAAAGAGAATGGCATTTATATTTTTTCCATGCTCTTGGGTAAAAGAAACCATAAACTATGCTTCTTAAGTGTGATGGAAGATGGTGTTGATCTTAGGAATAAAGACTGATCTGGATGAAGCACTACTGTGCATTAAAAGTGCAGTACCAAGATTCCACAGATAGTCTCTAAACATAGAGGTCCAAACAGTATTCTAGTAACAGAATCTAGAGTTAAATTCAATTGCTAAGGACTACTCAGTATCCTCCTGTGGGGTAAAAATATTTTAGGGCTTAGGAATCTTTTGACATGATTATATGACATGATGAGCCATGGCTTGTCTACATATAGAACAATGACAACAGTTGAAGCTTGTTGGGAAGTACATTCACCTTCAGCATCAAGGAAAGTCCATTTTAAGGGAAATTTTTTATTTGGGCAATGTTGGATGACTTAGCTTTCTGCTTTTTAGCTCTGTACTATATTCTGTAATATAATACAGTAATTAATTTTCTTTCTGGAAGACAATAATATGTCACTTGGACAGAGTACTTTATCTCTTGGGAAAAGTCCTCTCTCCGCAATCATTAGGCAGCTATGGCTTTCTAGAGTCAGGAGAAAAGGTGACTAAGGCACAGGGAGAGATAGATGCTGGGTTTTCTTCATGTTGTAATAAAACAGTGAAATATAAATATTCATTTTCACTTTGTGTAAACAGAACACAAAAAGAAACTCACAGGAAATTCGAGACAATCTTATTTTAGTGTCCTAGTAATGCAGGATGTAAAAACTCGTTGCCTAAAAGGAGAAGGACCATATTCACACTGAAGAAAAGTTTGTGATGGCACAAGAGTTAATGATATCAATGTTTTATGCTGAAATATGTCACAGGAGAACTCCTAATGCTGGTTTGAAGATCACCAGAGTATTGGTGGTAAGGATTAGTCGGTTTGTAGCAGCATACACAATTTATGAACCTTTAACAAGATCTCTAAAGTTTATCATTAGCAGTAAAATATTCTGTAAGAGCTACTCTTTGCCTTAGGTATTGTTTGTTTGTTTGTTCCTGTAATTTTGCTGAGTTCTTTTTAAAGTTGGGTTGAAAAACTCTTTCAGTTGCTTTCTAAATGGAGAGAACTATACATTGAAATAATGCCATCTTCTAACAAAAGTTAGGTAACTTTTTCAGCTGTAAAACAATTAACATGGATGGCTGCACTTGGAACAATTGTATATGAGCAGAAAAATAAGCAAATAATAATTTAAAAAACCCTCATTTTTCACCATAAAAAGAGACAAAAACAAATTTACTGAGCACAAAACAAGAGAACCTAACTTCCCGCATCTTCAAAGCACCTGACGAAGTGGGATTTGCTCCCATGAAAGCTCATGCAATAAATATATGTTAGCCTTTAAGGCTATGTCCACAAGTTGGTTTTAAAGCGAAACAACAACTGTTGTTTGGCTTAAAAAAAATCATGTCCAGATGACATTTCATTGTTTTGCAATAACGAGCCCCATCATATCAAAACAACGAACCTTAATTCAAAATGCTAAAACCTTGCAGGAAATTGAAATAGCCCTTGAATCGAAAGGATTGTTTTGAAATAACGCCATTCGGTTGTGTGATTGCAAAACAGCACTGTTTCAATTCAAAAGTTTGACCTTCCTCCCAGGGTGTATGGCACCCTGGAGGGAAGGCCTCCCCTACCCCCCCTGCCCCATCAGCACCCTCACCGGGGCGGGGTGCAGGGGGGATTGCAGGGCAGCAGGGGCTGAGCTTACAGGGTGCCCTGAAGCCCCCGCTGCTTCCCAGGCTGTGGGGGAAGAGCTCGCAGGGTGTCCCGATTCCTCTAATGCTGGCCAGGAGGTGGGGGAGATAGGGGGCACCCCAAATACCCCACCACTGTCCGGGTGGCGGGGGCTGAGCTTGTGGGGCACCCTGAAGCCCCTGCTGCTGGCCGGGAGGTGGGGGCAGAGCTTGTGGGGCGCCCTGAATCCTGTGCTGCTGGCAAGCCAGTGGGGGGGTGATTGTGGGGTGCCCCGAAGGCCCTGCTGCTGGCCACATGGCAGGCACAGAGCGCATGGGGCACCCTGAAGCCCCTGTCACTGACCAGGCGGCAGGGGCTGAGCTTGCGGGGCACCCTGAATCCTCTGCCACTTCCCAGGTGGCGGGGGCTGAGCTCATGGGGTGCCCTGAATCCTCTGCTGCTTCCTGGGTGGTGGGGGCTGAGATCTCAGCCCCCACCACCCAATCAGTGGTGGGGGTTCGGGGCACCCCACCAGCTCTGCCCCACCACCTGGCCAGCAACGGAGGATTCGGGGTGCCCCTGATCCTCCTCGCCACCACTTGGCCAGCGGTGGGAAAGAGGGACAGTCCAATCATTTCCCTGCCACCGGGAAAGCAGCGAGGAAGCGAGGTAGCCCCATCTGTGCCCCCAGGGGCTTTTTTTCCCCCTGCCACTGGCTCTGTAGAGCCAGTGGCAGGGGATTGGGTGGCAACATGGCCCTGCCTGTGTCCGGATTTGCTATTTCAATTTGGTGTTTTTGCTTAAATCAATTCACGTTGAATCAATTTAATGATTTTTATTTCCATTTAGCTTAAATTGATTCAACGTGAATCAATTTAAGCATGGAGGTGTGGGCGTAGCCTAAGTGCCTTTGTTATAGTGCGATGTTAAAGTATTAAAAAATCTCCTTAAGTAATACTTCCCATTTTAGGGCAAACGCTGCAGTATGTTTACTTCAACAGCATAAACGAACTCCTAAACTATAGAAGCAGTTAGTCCATCCCATATTTGTGCTACAGTCTATAAATATACCAGTTACTGCTGATGCGTAGCTGCAGATTTTGAATCAAAGACCTTTATTTATTTTTTTAAAAAAGGTAGGTCACATGACATTTCATTGTTGGTTAAATTTATTATTGTATCAAACAGAGATTGTACAAGAGATGAGGCTGAATGAGCAAGGCTTTGAGGTTCTCTGTTCAAGAGAAGAGGAAGTAGGAAGTTATTTCTTTTCCTCCTCTGCTAGATTAGATTATTATTTAATCTCAAGAGGCATTTCACCAAGCCTGGGAAGTAATTAACAATTTTAAATTTAATTGAATCAATTGAAACGGTAATAAACTAAGGTCTATCATACATCAGATTTGGCAAATATAAGGTACTGGTTAAATTATCTTCAGCTGTATTGACAGTAATTTAAATTTTAATCTTGAGCAGAAGTATACTGCATTACTTGTTTATCAAATCAAGAAATAATCCACACAGAATGGATAAACAGGACAAACAGCCTGCTTCTTTTTCTGCTATTGCAGTTCAAGATTTGCTTATTGTTCTTTAATTACTATGAACATTATATTGCAGCAATACTCAAAAATCCTAGTTGGAATCTGGGTCTTATTGTACAAAGCACTGTATAAGTCAGAGACGCGGTCGCTGTCTGGAAATACATACAGTCTTTTAGATTGTTTGCACATAACAGTTTTCTCAGTTACTTCTGAATTAGAATAGTGAACCTGACACTTTGACATCTTTGCTTTGGTAGATTTGCCTTGTAACCATTTAGAAAAAGGCATTATTTCCACTATTAAAGAAAATATTTTTAGCATGAAATTTTTTTCCACTTTCAGGAAATTCTGTAAGAATACTCATGCAATTGTTTTGCTAATGATGTAGTATTTTTAGAATGTCTAGTTTGCTTTTACTTCTTTCATTTACTGCCTTTGCCCATCTTCTCTACTTGTGCATCTTCACACCATTTAGATCATCGCTGTGTAGCCTAAACTCCAGCCAAATTTCAACGTATGTTGGTCTACCTCTTGATATTGCATAAGACAAGAAGCCTTTTTAATAGCTGTAATTTCTCTTAGGATGCCTCTTAATGAAATTTAAATAATAGCCAAAATGTAAGGTGTAACAGTCAAATAAATGCTAAGGAGGAGGAAAGACATATATGAAGTTTGGTCTTCAGTTTCAAATGGAACTACATCCTATCTGAAGTGCGATGAGTACAATGCTGCCATTGAAGAATAGGTACACTACATTCACAAAGGCTATGTCTACATTTAGAAGCTTAGCTTGAATTAACTTAATTCAAACTAATTAATTCAAACTAATAATAATTAGTACGAATTCAATTAATTCGAAATAACATGGCCACACTAGGAAAACCAATTCAAACTAGCATGTCCATGGATAGGTCTTGCTAATTTGAATTAGGAGAAGGGCACCTTGGGAGGTGTGGCAAGATGGCCCCCAAGAAGGTCCATGTCCCCACCAATATATAGAAAGATGAAGGCAATGTGAGAGGAAGAAGGTCAAAAAGCGTTAATTCGAATTAACACAGCTACATTGGGTTAATTCAAACTAATAAGTTTGAATTAACCATTACTTTAAAGTTAAGCAAGGTTTTATACCTTCAAAGTAAGCTTTCATTAATTCGAACCTAGGAATTCCTTGGTTTGAATTAATGAAAGCCAGTATAGCCATGCATTAATTTAATTTGAATTAATCCTCATTAATTCAAATTAAATTGTAAGTGTAGATACACCTAGAAAGACTAGTCACTTGTTCCAGATGGTATCAGAAAAGATCTGAAGTTACTGCATGGAAATGCAAACGTAACAAAACAAAGGTGTAGGGCTACATCACATCAAGTATGTCTGCACCCAAGCTGTGTTTGAGCTAGAGCACTAAAAACAGAAGGATAACCATGGCGGCATGAGAAATGAGCCAACTCAAGTATGATCCTGTCTGAAGCCCTAAGTATATAAGTGGTCAAGTAGTCTTCCAACATTTCCAATAGCCATGTTTTTCTTTTTAGTGTGCTAACTCAGATGAAGTTAGAGTTGGTATCTCTACCTAAGCTGGAAATTACTCCTCCAGCATCAGATATACCCATATTCACTGTAATTTTAGAGATCAGGCTGTTCAGCCACCTGAACACGAATTCCACAGGCTTAAGAAAACTCCTATTGTGAACTAAACAGGACTCATAGGACATAGTTTGCTCTCTATTCAGAGACATTTCTATGGAACTCATTACTGTAGTATCTGAATGGAGTATCTCACTAATGATCATGATTTTAAATCTTACAACATCTGCATGAGGACGGGAATGACCGTTTTTACAAATGAGGAACTGGGACACAAAGGGCCTGATTCTTCTGTCACTTACACAAGGTTTACACCAGTGTAACTCTACTGATTGCAGCAGTCACTCCTGACTTGCACCCAACATTCAAAAGAGTAGAATCAGAGCCAAGGAGATTAAAAGATTTGCCAAAAGTCACAGAGGAGTAGAATCCAGATCTCCTGATTCCCAATTCAATTGCCCACACAACAAGACTACTAATTTAAGTTAGTATACTGTGGCATTTGTAAACTATCTTGTTTGCAATGTTGATGCAGCCATGCTGGTCCCAGGATGAGAGAGAGACAGAATAGAGCGAAGAAATATCTTTTTAATACTGTCCCTCTTATAAACCCTCTCTGCATTCAAGAGTACATGCAAAGATACAGTTTAGCAATCTATTGGGAAAAATCTAGGGTTTCAGTAAAAGGAAATATTTTAAAATTAAAATTAATGTATGATAGATGTATTTAACAATTTTTGTGTCACAACAATCTGCTAGGAATTTTTTTTTATACAACTGACTAGTAGATTTTATAGCTTTAAGTCCTGATCTTGTTCTAGTGCAATCAATATTGTCTTTTCACTTCAGTGAGAACAAGATCACATGCATACCAGGTAGCTCTTACCTTCACATTTCTTTTGGGATAAAGGAAGAAAAATGGTTTCAGAACTGGAGACCTGGACATGCAAAGCAACAGATATAATAATAGATATAAATTTAAAAAATGCAAATGTCAAGTTATATATTTTTAAGATCATTCAGCATTTGAAAATCCACAGTACAGGAATTAAAAGCCACTTTCAGAAGTCCTTTTCTAAGCTATTTTGGTATATCTGAAAAATGCTATAACCCCCTAGAACCATGGCCGCAAGAGTACTGCAAGTGGTCTGTGGGGGATGGGTAAAAAGATAATGTAATAATAATAATATAATCCCATGTACCTCTTATACGTCATATTAAGTTACATTATTATTTACAATGTAATTTGCTTCACAAACATCCCTGTGCAATGGAACATTCTCTTGATGCCTGTGAAACAACATTAACCTTCTCATTAGGTAAGCATTATCTTTTGCCCACAGGTAGGCCTTCAGCAGGGAAATATACTGTAATGAGTGCAATATGGTTGTGAGCGAGCATAATCAATTATTAGAAATAGTTGCGTTTTGGAATCCTGTCAGCCAATAGGCTGGGTTAAAAGCTTAAAACGGCTTGCATACATGGTAGTCCACAAAAGCTTTTGATGATGTAGTAGTAGTCTGCATAATGGAAAAGGTTGGGAACTGTTGCCCTACAACCATAATGACTAAAATGTCGTATTTCTTTTTATGAAAGTGAAATAAAAAAGGGAAGGAAATGGGGCAAGGCAATCTTAAATGGCATCACTGATATGCTTATAACACTGAGGATGGCCAATTAAAATTCATAGATCTTCTGAATATCTGTCCAATATGATATTGTATTTTGCAGGTGGATAGGCAAAACTGACACAAATTTATGCTCAGAGTCAGGTTATGGTAACAGATAAAGATATTACTCACTAAGTGTACCCTGACCATCCTGAGGAGTTTCTGTTGTGACTGTTGACAGTTAGACATAACTGTTCTCAGGAGTGAGAACAGAAATGTAAACTTGTACATTTAAAACACAGAAAGATTTGTCAGTAAAATAATTTTAAATATGAAAAGAATTCTGATCTAAAACCAGTTTACAGTTATGTTCAAAATTATCCTAAAGCTAATCTGCTTCATAGCTTCCAGCCCATGGACAGGAGACAATTTTGGAAGCATAAATGATCTAAGTATAGTTCTTAGCTGTTATAAAGAACGAATTCCAGTTGACACAGAGTTAGCACAGTTCCCTTATGGCTCATCTAGTTGATATGACACCACGAAGTCACTGGATGGCTTCAGATGGGGTAAATATAGTGTGTTTAGTAACTACATAAAGTAGTGTGCTAAATGAATAAGAATCTTGCAGGAACACTGTTATCTTGTGACCAGTGATACACCTAACACAAGGCACAACTAAGATCAGAAATGAACTTACACTTTTGGACGCCCTCCAACAACTGCAGTAAGACCAGGTGCTAAAAATGGAAAGAAAATACATCAAAACAGCTTAACTTCATAATTGAATTTTTTCCCCCAAACAATTATAGTTCAGATTTTACTGTACCTTGAACTCTTGCTATGATTTCCTATTACCAAATGCTGAGGAGATTCTTGTGAAATACATGTCACACCAAATTTACAAAATAAAACGCTCTCATGAAATTGAGATTTTCATAAAACTTCTAAAATGGTTTTCAAACATTCAGAAAGTTCCTCATCATATATGTAACTGATTTGCAAAACTCAAAATGTACATAAATTTGGTAGAAAAACTGTGTTAAAAAACCCCCAGACAATTCTGAGTTGAAGAGTGGTTTGCTTAATACAAATAATTATTAACCTCATGAAAATAATTATAGAACCCTGAATGACTTATGCTATTTATTTTGGCATGAGTGCCATCATGCATACATAGCATAGGTAAATTCTAGTCATATGCCACAGTTCTATTGGTCTGTTCTACCTAGAAATCAATCAGTAACGTAAGAAGGGCCCCTTAAGGTACATCTGCACTGCAGCTGGGAGTGAAATTCCCAGCCCAAGCTCATTCCAAATACAGCAACATAGATGTTACAGCTCCACTGGAGGCCCAAGCTAGTCACCCAAGCTTGGACACCAAGGATACAGTGGGGTCGAATCAGGTGGTTAGCCTGAGCCTTCATCTATGTCCCAATCTCCATTCTATTTTTTATTGAGCTAGTGTGAGCCCCACAAGCACAACCCTGCCTTTCTGTGCTCCAAGGCTGTCGCCCAGCTGCAGTGTAGACATAAAGAACTGTGAAAAGTAACATGAGCTTTAACAGATTAATTTCAAAGGAATGCAGCACTGCTACAATTTACACTTTACATGACAGCATTCTCTGAAGAACATCTAGAGAAAAATAAGCACCTTTCAGATCTCTAGTTGCTTCTGAAAGAAAGCTAGGACACCATTTTTAGACAGCTTTATTAGACAGCTAAGCTTTCAGTTTGGAGCTTCAATTACTTCTAGCACAGTAGCTGAAATTGATTTCTATGCGGTTATGATTTAGTAGTTCTGTGACAATGCCATCCCTAAGTCTCTATGGCTATGTCTACACTAGACAAAGTTAGTTCGAAATTTAGTTTGAACTAAACTCGAACTTATTAGTTCAAATTAACAGCGTTGACTACTTCAAACTAATGTTAGTTCAAATTAGTCCACTTTGTTAATTCAAACTAACTGACCTTAGTTTGAACTTATTAAGTTCAAACTAAGAGTTAATCCTTGTCTACATCGTCCTTAGTTCAAACTAATGACTGAACTAAGGGCTTAGTTCAAACTAATGGGCAGGTCTTACTTGTTCGAACTAAGCTTTCATTAGTTCGAATTAAGGAATTCCTTAATTCAAACTAATGAAAGCTTACTATAGACAGGTACTAAGTTAGTTCGAATTAAGCCTCTTTCATTCAAACTAACTTGCAAGTGTAGACATACCCAATAATATTTTACTATTAAGAATACATGGATTCATAGATTATAATGCCAGAAGGGATCACTCTGACAACCTGTAGGCCACTGGCCATAGGATTAATATATTCAAACTATATGAATTAATATATTCAATATATTCAAACTATATGAATTAATATACTTAAACTACAGTATAACTTTAAGGAAACATCCAGACAATTTAAAAATTGCCAGTGATGGAGAATCCAACACAAATCTTGAAAAATTGTTCCAATGGTTAATTACATTCACTTTTAAAAATCATGCTTTATTTCTAGTCTGAATTTGTCTAGCTTCCAGTTCCAGTCATTGGATCTTGTTATATTCTTGTCTGCTACACTGAACCACCTTTCTTGTAGCTACTTATAGACTGATCAAACCCCCTCTTCTTCAGTTGATTAAACTAAACAGATTGAGCTTCTGGTGTTTATCACCATCAGGCAGATTTTCCAACCCACTAGTTATTCTTGGGTCTTTTCTCTGAACCCTGTCTGTTTATCAATAGCCATCTTGAACTGTGGTCACTAAAACTAAACACAGTATTGCAACAACAGTTGCACTGTTGCCAAACATAAAGGCAATATTACCTCCTTACTTCTACTTGAGATCCCCAGTGTATATATGCAGAGATCATATTAACTCTTTCACTCAGGCATCACATTGGGAGTTCATGATCAGCTGATTTATCCACAATAACCATCAAGTCTTTTTCACAGTCAGCTGTTTACTAGGATATAGTCCCCTTATTTTGCCAAGCAACCCAGATAACTTTATATTAGTTATTTGTCCTCTTCCTTATTTATGTTTCCTTCCAATCTGATTCACTTGCAACCTTTATAAGTAATGGTTTTATATTTTTCTCCAGGTCAATTAAAAAAATGTTAAGTAGCATAGAGCCAAGAACTGATCCCTGAAGGGCCACAACAAAAACACACCTGCTCAATGGTGATTTCCTGTTAACACTATATTTTGAGTTAGCCACTTCCTGAGCTGTCTCTTTAGCAGAGAACGTGACAAAAGTGTATCCTCTATTCAGACAGACCCTTTAACTAATCCATCATGAAGTGCAGCTCCCATATAGGTCCAGCTTTCTCAAACACAGAACAAGCTCACCCACAGGACTTTTTGGAATCTTGCTGGACAAATACCTCTGTATGATGAGAACACTCTTATCCAGAACAGAACTTTTCAAACTGGGGAACAGGCCCTATGGGGGAGATGCAGAATGTATTCTGGGGAAAGCAAGAAAAACTGGGGGGGGGGGGGGGAGAACAAAAAAATAAAAAACCTACTGCATACATTTTACTCACATTAATGAATAACTAGCAAAACTGATTCCTCCAGATGCATCAGGTTCTCAGATAGCACCATGCATTTTGATAGATTTCTGTTAAGCTTGCACAGCATTATAAAGTTGTTGCCATCCGTTTGCTATGACGCACTGTGCATATTTAATTGTAAGCCTCAACCACAATCACGGTTTTGCGTTTGCTCTTTTTATGATAGATCGTTGGCTCTGTTTTAATCAGTGCCTTATTTTTAATGTTTAGAGTTGCATACTGATTTTTTAAAAATCAGCATATGTGCTTGTGTGGAGGGTGAGGAGGTGCACTATTATAGATAGTACTATAACCAACAACGGATACAAAAAAGAGTGGTGCACTCAAATAAATTTGAGAACAACTGGTCTAAAGGGTACAGAATCTGAAGGAGGGACTGCCATATTTCCTCTGTCCACTAGTCACATCACTCTGTAACCTGTTCGTCTTAAGAGTGCCTTAATTTTTTTACTCTGCCATCTTGGTCCTCTGTTTTTATCTTTGCATGTGTCTTCTTGACTTCACAAAATCAAAGCACTTTTGTTCTGAATATGGGAGTTATAATGGTCTTTGAAATGCTATTTCTACAGTTTTACAATCTTTGCATGAAACCATTAACCATTATTTGCACTAAACACACCATAGTTTGGAACTGCATCCACCAGTTTCACAAAAGTCTGTTCAAAGAATGGTAATTTGAAGGTTCTCAGTGATAAAAGCTTTGTTGTAACTACACCATAGTAGATAATACCCTGTATAACGAGACCTTGGTTAATACAGTAAAACTGAATATTTAATATGTGCCTAGCCCCTGACCTGAAGATAACTCAAAGAATTCTTTATCTGTTCATAATACTAAAGAGTCATCACAGGATGACTATGTGTATTTTAACTTGCTCAGCAGTATAAAACTCATTTGTTTTATACAAGTTTCAAATTTGGTATATTTTGAATAAAATTCATTTGTAGAGCCCTGCACAGATACAAATACGTGGATCTGTATCTGACCTGCATCCACAAGAAACAGTCTGCGGATATCCGTGTTGTATCCGCAGATGCGGATATCCCTGTGTTTGCAGGGCTCTACTCATTTGAGCATTTTTATTTTGATTCAAATGCATTATATTTCTTGTAGTTCTTCTGGGGGCACACCTTCCCTACTGCACTACATTGATCTAAGTTACACTAGTTAAGTTAAATAAGGAACATAAGGTGATGTACCTTAGATCAACTTGCAATAGTGTCTACACAATGCTGTCAACAAGCCAACATAGCTTGCACTTCTTGTTGAGTGGATTACAAATGTTGATGGGAGAGCGTTTCTGACAGGATAAATTGATGCTGCTGCTTTGATGGGAGCTTCACCAATTCAGCATGGTATTGAAGACATGCCTTGAGACTCTACTCCTATTTATTAATATTGGATAATTAAGGAGTTTGTTTAGCAGATTTTTTTAAATATATGTATGGCTATATTGAATTGTAACCTGCAAATGACAATACCACAGCTATTTTGTGACCTATATTTTGAATATATAACTAGCTCTCTAGTGCTACAACGAACAGACCAATGACAGCTTCTACTGTCTGGCAGCTCTCTGAAGGGATAAACCAGGTGTCATCAAATGTGATTATCTTTCATTTAACAGGTTCATCCCTACAACAGTGGTTTTGCCAGAGAAGACCTGGGGTGGAGGGAATGGGCTTTTGCAAGTCATACTCCATGGGAAGCCTTGGACTCCCTGGAAAACCAGCTGCAGCTGATCAGTTGGTCACATGACAAAGGGGACAGAATCCTTATTTAAGGGCAGGATCTGTACTGGACTCCTTCTTTCTTCCACTATCTGACCATCACCTGACAACAAAAGCACTGCAGGAGGCAGGACACAATACTTGCTTGACACATTGACTGGTCTAGGACTCACAAAAAGAGGTGAATGTAAACTTAGGAGACAGAGCATTTAGGTGTCTGTTGTTTTTCTTAAAGATCTGTATGCTTTAAGGGTAAAATTGCTGTGTGTCAACAGCTCCTGTGGTCCCTACTTTATCTGCCATGCTGTCCTCACAGAGTGATGTATAAACTACAGAGCCCCTGGAGACGTGAACTTCCAGAGAGAGCATGCATAAGTGACTGGAGAGACTCAGGGGAGGGGCTCAACACTAACTTTAATGGGTAGTTCAACTGTGAAGTCTCACATCCTAAGGGAGGGTGCCAAATAAGGAGCCCAGAGCCCAGAGTGCGCTTTGGTGGCTGAGCTAGAAACAGTGACAGGCTCTCAGACACCCAGCTCCCTTGGAAGCATGTGGATTTCCCAGGCTGGGTCCAATTACATCACACCTAGCAGCCAGATTTGTAATACGTGCATTTTATTATTATTTTAAATAATTAGGGTGATGGATTAGGCTGAGTGATTCCACATAGGGGATGACATTTGCACTTAGAAAAGCAATATCTGACTGCTGTTTAAAATTCAGAATTATTTATTCTTCACCATAGCACACCTAGCAATGCTAAACAACCGTATGCAAAACACATACAAACCAGTATCCTAACCCTGCAATCTATGGGCAGATCAATGAGCATATGCACAACTCCATTACTTATGATGAGACTCTTTATTGGTACAAGGGTCTGTCCACACAGATCAAGTTGCAGGATCAGCGCTTCCAAGCAGAGTTTCTTTAAAGAAGCTGCTAAGACTGATAATTGTGTTACAGTGCCATGTTGCTATTTATATGAGCAGCCACCAAGGAAAGTTTGCCTTTTCTATTACTATACTGAATGTTCATGGTAGTTTAAAATTTACAAAAAGTCATTAGCTGAATGATGCAGGTATTTTATTCTGCACTCTATAACTGGATTTCATGATGAGCATCCCATTAAATGCAAATCTCTGTATGATTGACCTCCATTACAGAAAACAGTTTAAAGTGCAGCTAATGTACACAGGGTGCCTAGGGTGATTTCCACCTGAGGCCAGGTTACAACAGCAGTACTGGCTTAGCCAGTCTCTGCTGTAGTGATGCACATACAAATTCAATCAACCAAATGAGAGGGTTCTAATAACTGGATAGGTACACTCTATCTAGCATCTAGATACAAGTGGACCAACATAGCAAGCTTTTAAAGAATACCTGATTGGAGTTTTGATATTAGGAACAGCCTGAAGGGTTAAACACCATTGTTTGTACCACTGTAGCCCACCATAATGATCTACTACAGAAACTCACGGACTATCTTTCAAGCACCTGTCAGGCATTTGCTCTCACCATCAGCTTTAGGAACATGGTTATATTACGATAGAGTGTTCCAGAAAATTGTTTAATTGACTCACATTAAAATGAGCTATGAGTAGTCCAAAAGCTAAGTTATTTAGGTTCTACAGTAACAACCTCTCACTACATGAAGAACTAAATGTTTGCATTGGAAAGGCTGCCACTGCCTTTAATAGACTAACTGAAAAAGCATGGAACAAATAAAAGCTCACCCTCAAGACCAAAATGCGAGAGTACTAAACTTGCATTGTCAGCATTCTAACGTATGGCAGGGAAACATGGACAACTTACACTTATCAGGGAAAAATGTTAAACAGTTTCCACTTACACTACATATGTAGTGATATGGCAAGATACAGTTACCAACACAGAGGTTTTCCAAAGGGCAAATGTACAAATGTGACAATCCTGCTCAAACAAAGATGACTGTGCTACCTGGGCCATCTGAGCAGTCTGGAACATGAACACATACCTAAGAACATACTATATGGGGAGCTGTCAGGAAATAAGAACAACAGGATGTCCCAAGCTTTCCTATAAAGACACATGCAAGTGAGGTATGAAGGAATTTGGAATTGATCCTGGCTAATGAGAAATCTTGGCAAGTGATTGTAGCAAGGGGCACCATCATCTCCATCAGGGTATCAAAGTCCATGACAGGAGCTGGCTCCTACAACTTAAAGATTTGTAGAAAGTAAGCAGCTCCCAACTCAGACATATATTTTCAATAACTGCCAAAGATTTTGTAAATCTCAAATTGGACTCTTCAGCAAGATGAGACATTGCAAACCATCAACATCACAGGTAATTACAAATCAGAAAATGACATTCAGCAAAATGAAGTTTTATTAAAAATATGTGACATATCTTTACTAAAATGAATTTATAGTATTTTGCATAAAGAAGTAGAAGTGAAAGTAGTTTTTTACCAACATTAGATCCATAGAAACAGTTCTGTATATTTATCCATTCTACACACTGGCAAAAGCAGTGACCAGATACTGTAAGTCATTCTTTCAATATATAATGACTGTTATGTTACTGCACAACACTTGATTTACGTTTTTCCAAGATGGCAAAAATATTACTTGTGTCTGGAAGCTATTTGCATTTAATAATCTCTACTCAAAGAGGAGTTTACATTAACTAACTTTATCAACCTATCTGCAGCTTCCCACATGGACAGTTTCCTGCTAAGAATTTTTAATTAAGACCACCAGATTTTGCTCTGAAATCAACACTGACTTCCTGAAAAGTATACAAAGAAAACTTAACTAGCATTCTCTCACACAATGTCATTTGGCTTCCTATAAGCAAGCAGTTCTCTAATCATCATCAAGAGAATAATTGATCAAAGACCAACAAAGTCTGCTCACACATTGAGGCTAAGAGCTCCTACTCTTCCAAAGCTGTTTGCTACACTAGTTTTATAAAATTCAACCTAAATCCCTTACATCCTTCTCTAGCACCAGGCCTGTCTCAACTGACATTTTAGAAATCCCTGTAACTATAGTATACAAGTGCAGAGTTAATCTACAACATCCAGATTTTAAAGATTTATTTATGCTAATCCTGGGATTTCCATACCCATTATTTATAACAACGGTAATAGGTATTTGCCTAGAAGAACTTAACTATAATTTACATTATATATAAGCTAATATTTAAATAAAAGATAAGATTATAATTATTAGGAAGAGAAGCCAAGTGCTGAATGAATGATTGTTTATGATTGATGATTTATTATTTGAATTGCAGCAGTATTCAAAAACAGCTATCAGGATCAAGATCTCATTGTGAAAGCACTTAAAACACATAGGAACAGTCTGTCCTCCTTCCAAAGACCTTATCTAAAAGAAAAGACAAAGGGTAGAGAAAAGGATAAAACTAGAGCTGTAGGGCTTCCCAGATCCTCACTAGCTGAAGGTCCCAGGCTCCATGGTAAGGCAACTGGCAGACTGACCCAGACCCAGGTTTCTGAGTACAGCTGAGCAGGGAACAGTTAATTCCATTTCTTAGAGAATTATTAGGTTTTCATTTTAATTCAGTACAAAACCACAGGTCAAAATGCTCCCTAAAATGGAATGACTGTTCCTTACCCATTACTAGATACAACACAGGAACAGAAAGATGGTCAGCAAATGTCATGTATTTCCTCCCATATTCCATAAGCAGTAGGAAGAGAGTGAGTCAAGAGGGAGAAAAAGTAGAAAAGGAAAGGATTGGTACACTGATGAGGAAAGAAGGGAAGTGTAATTAGACAAGGGAGGGGAAGAGGAAAGGAAATGTGAAGAGGAATAGTCATGAGGAGGACTCAAAGCAAAGAACTAATCAGAAAATATGTCCAAAGTTCCAAGCAACAAAAAATTGACAATGTTGCCAACACCACTTATTGTAATCTATGAGGTTCCGAAGATTTTAAAGGTATGACCCCATCTGGGCTCTAACTTTGGGGACAGTGTATTTTACTCCCAAAGCTGTGTCTGTGCTGGGAACCTAGGTCTTTTCCCCAGTGACCGTGTGGCTAGGAAAAGGAAAGTCACTTGAGGCCCTTGTATCCTAAAGATGTGGCATCCCCTGACTCTGGCCCAGGTCTAGGAAGATGAGGGGCAGAGTGAGGCTGAAATCGAGACTCCCACCCTTCATCACTGGTGCTCTGTTAACTCCTGCTTGATTAGGGAACCCTTTGTTCTGATGTGGGAAAGGTGAGGAGAAAAGATCAGAGACAAAAGTAGAGTATTACACATCTACTCAGCTAAACTAGGGTATGTCTATGCTGGAGTCTTAGGTTGACTTAACCTGTCTTAGGTTGACCTAAGGAACTCCCTGGCCAAATTTAGAATTTATTAAGTCAGCTTAAACACTTGCTTAAGTCAATATAATAACACCTGCCCTGAAAGTTTACTTAAGCATTAAGCCAACTTTACAGGGCAGGCAGGGTCGGGCCCAGCCATGGGTCCCAATCTGGCTGCAGGGGCCTAATCCAGCCCCAGCTGCTGCCAGCAAGCAATTTAGGGCCAGACTGGGCTTCCAGCCACTTACTGCCAGCATCTGGAGCCAGCTCCAAGCCCCTTGCCACGTGCAGCAAGTAGCTCGGGACCAGATCCAGCTTTGAGCTGCTTGCCAGCAGCAGCAGGAGCCAGACTGAGCCCCCCCAGAGCTGAACTGAGACCTGTGGCAGGGCACAGGGTGGGGTATGTCTACATTGTCTCCAGTGGAGACAGTGTAGACACACCCTTGAACTGACTTTACAAGGTTGACTTTAAGTTGACTTAAAAGTCAACTTTGTTAAGTTGACTTAAAAGAGACCCCCAGTGTAGACACAGCCCTAGTTATTTGTCAACCCGTTCTCACCTCCAAAATACATATTTCTGATTACTCTAATAGTTTTTTCCCCTTCAGTACTTTCACATACATGACAAGAAGTCTTTAGTCATTCTCATGGATGCCTGATGATCACCATTAAAATGCTTCTCTAATGCTATCCCCTAGTCATTCATCATTCCCTCTAAATATTACTTGCTACTCAAAAATGTTACTGCAGAAAAAATCAATTTCCAATTCCACATTATGAGGTGTAAATGTATAACAGTCAAGTGTCAGCTACAGGTGATGCTCCTCTGGCCCTGCGCTCTGTGTATAGCAAGTTACTGTGATCAAATAGAGCAGTGTTTCCCAAAGTCTATGTTCCAAAGGGGTGATCATGTTAGTCTAGTTCAGCAAAAAAAGCAAGGAGTCCTGTGGCACTTAAAGACTAACAGATTTATTTATCACGTGAGCTTTTGTGAGAGAAAATCTGGCTCTGTCGATCCGTTTTCTTACTTCTCCAGGGGGATACTGTAGTTTTAAGAATGCTTGCTAGAGTTCCTGAAGATGTCTGTCTCTGTCTGAGGGATCAGAGCAAATGTGCTTATATCTTAGGACTTGGCTATAGACAATGGATTGTGTGGTGTGTTTTGGATGCAAGCTCAAGGGATGTAGGTAACTATTCCGATCAGTAGATTTTTAGTTTAGGGCGATGTTGATGTGTCCATCCTGAATTTGTAGTGCAGTATCCAGAAAGTGGATCTCCTGCGCAGAGCCATCCTTGGAGGTGGGGTGGGGGGCGGGAGGTGCGATCACTCCTGGCCCCACAGTTCCCTGGGCCCCACAATGTCCTGCTGTGAGCAGGGCAGTGTGGGGCCCACACCACTGCGCTCCCAGGGCCGTGCTGTACCCCGCCCCTACCCCACTGATTTTGGTGTGGAGCCGACAGCAACTGAGAAGGGGGAGTGGGGTAGGAGCATGCAGAGCCACCTTCTGTTCCAGGCCAGCTCGCCCCACCCCCAGGACAGGGAACAGCCAGCCCAGGGGTGGAGTGAGCCATCCCAGAGGTTGGGTTTTGCTCTCTCGCCCCTCCCCTGGGCCAGCTGTTCTGTCCTGGAAGGGGGGCAGGCCAGCCTAGAGGCAGGGCAGAAGAGCGGAACCCAGCTCCCGCACCAGCTTTCCCCCAGCTCAGGGAGGGGGTGCAGAGGCCCCACCATATGCTGGTTGCCCTGGGCCTCGTGCCCCCATAGGGATGGACCTGCTCCTGTGTGGAGTATTCTAGGCTAAGTTTTATTGTGGAGTGGAAAATGACAGATACTCATCAGCAACTACAGACCTAACAACAAAGAAAAACAGATGAATTAGAATTGACATGCAGATTAGATCGTGTGTGAAAGCAGGATTAAATCATGACTATGGCTTCTTTTGCCATTACAACAGGTAATTTGACTTCACCCTCCTCTGTGTGCTATTTCCCAGTGTTTGAATCTTAACAACTGCTCTGATTTGCTGTTACTGTATGACCTGATCCCCTGTGTTCCACTTCCTTGCATTTATTTTCATCTCATTTTGTAAGTTCCTCCATCTTCAAAGCACCTGATGAAGTGGGATTTTCTCCCACAAAAGCTCATGCGATAAATAAATCTGTTAGAGCCACAGGACTCCTTGATTTTTTTGGCCAAAGTCTAGGATGTGGCTCTTAGTCTGAGGACCACGAAGGCCTCACCAAGGTGCATGGACAGACCTCTCATTTGTTGTGAAGAAAACCTTGAAGACATGACTCGAGCACAAGTGATGCACAATGTCTGCCTGTCTGCAGAGTCTTAAAAATAGGTTTCAGGTATGAACTGTGTCACTTATCCTAAAGGGTGTTAATTCAGATGTCTGTGAGGATACTTTAAATGTTAATATTTTTAACTATTTCATCCCTAATGAAAACATGTCAGAATGGAGTAGAAGCATGTTATGAAAACCCTACACAATCTCCCTGAGTGTCTGCTTGTTTGGGAAAGGACTTTAATAACACACAATAGGTTTTAAAGGACACAATTGGCTTCATTTTTCCAAAGAATGCTCAGGTTTCAAATTTTGGGAAACACTCAGGAAGAGGTTAGAAGGGAGGACAAGTAGGTTGCAAGAAGCTGATCTACTGATAACTTTAGAACAGTGTGTTTAGTAACCATGTATATAACTGGAAAGTAGCACATCAACTAAATCCCATGCTTTCCTATCATTTCTGTTTTATCCCAATAGAAGGACTTAGTTTTCCTTTTAGGTAAGAAGAAAATCAAATGCTCTTCCTCTCCATAACCCACTTCATTAATTGCAATTTCTTAGTTGCCAAGTGACAGAGAAAATCAATGTCAGTTTTGATCACATCTTACCTTATAAAAATGTGCAATAATGTTCGTACCTAACCTTATCTTTATCCTGCATCAGCTGACATACTTTCCTATGTCCACACTACTGCACATCTCAATCATTTCTTTTGCTGGTTCACCCTAATGCTCTTTGAAACAAACTCCAGCATAGCTAAGGAATAATTACCACCAATGTCTTGAGAAGCCAATGGAGATCATTTTATTTTGGCCAAAAATTTCAGACACTCTAGGCGACTAAATCCATATTTTGACACTTTAACAAAATTACATTTGCAGAAATGACAAGCACCCACAAATCCCACTGAAATTAGTAGGAGCTACACACATATAGTACGTTGAATATCAGGAAACATATATTTATGTGTTTCAGCATTGATTAGGAGTTTAAATTTAGTTATCCAGGTTTGAAAATGCTGGCCTTCAGTCTGTATTGACCTCCACGAAATTTCAAATTTCCTAAAAATATAGTTCTTCATCTGCCTATGTTTGTCCCATTCCTTGCACCACCTCACCTTACCCATTGACTTCATCATACCGTCCAGGCTACTTTCAATCTCCTCACCCATCTTCTCACTTCTAATGGAGACAGAATCCAATACTGTCCCTTTTCTAGAGAACCCCCCCCCCCATGAACCCTCTCTCAATATTTTAATCTATCCAGACCCTACCTAAAAGCCATATCTTATCTGTCTGACTTTGGCTTATTGCCTTTAGTTTCTACCATCTTTAATTTATTTTGTCAGTATATAAGCTTTGATTATTATTGATATCAATTCTTATTCTTTGTGCAAATTTGTATTTTGCAACAGAGCAAGGGATTTTGTAATACTTATATGGCAGATGCCATAACATTGCATTATTCTCTAAAATACTTCCAAGGCTTAAAAAAGATATACACAGAAACAGTGCTTTGAATACTTAATATTTCATAGCAGATTGAAACCTCTCAGGGTCTTACAGTGTATTTCCAAAGGGATAGCCATGTTAGCCTAGTCCAGCAAAAAAACCAAGGAGTCGTGTGGCACTTAAAGACTAACAGATTTTGAAGTGGGATTTTCTCCCATGAAAGCTCATGCAAAAAATAAATCTGTTAGTCTTTAAGTGCCACACGACTCCTTGTTTTTTTTCTTACGGTGTAGCCATGGCTCTTGCCATGCTGTCTTGCCTTTTATACATATATTTATCTTAGAAGTGGATTGGCTGACCCAAATATTACCAATGAACTTGCAGCATATTTTAGGAACTTTTAGTCCTTTATAACAAACTGATTTTGAAGCATTATCTTTTTAAATCATCAAGACACAGGAATCTGAAATCCTGTGTTCTGCTGTGAACAGCACTTCTGTTACAATAATACTGCACAGTACATAAATATAATCTTTGTTCACCGAGGTCAATTATATGTTCTTAATTATTCTACTAGTTTCCTCTACATTCAGCAGATAAAACATCCTGTGGCATATTATCCTCAAACAAAAATAGGGATGGAGTAAACTGTTACAACTAGGACATTTCTTGAAGTGTCTTCCAACACACTTATGAGATCAATCATAATGTTTACATATACTAGAGGACTTTGAAATCTCAAGCTGTATTAACCAGCTGTCATTTTGGTGTCAAACTCCGGTCACTTTAATGTGAAATAAGGGTCAGCACATGATTTTTTGCTATTAGTAATATCTTTCTTAGCTACTGAACTCTTATTAAACCAAAAAACTTGAAGTGCTCTGTGTAAGTGTGAATGCTTGTTGCTCTCACCAACAGAAGTTGGCCCAATAAAAGATTTCATCTGATCCACCTTGTCTCACTAATATCCTGGAACCAACCCAGCTATAGCACCACTCCGTACAATAATGTGCATTATTGACACACTTAAGTATTCTAATGTGACATTTTGTTACTGCTACTAGATGAATGAGAAAACAATTCAGACTAAAAGAAACACCCCCCCCAGCAAATCAACCACAACAATTAATCACAAGTTGAGAGTCTGACTTAATAACTGTAAAGAGATTTTCAATTAATACTACAACCCTTCTTCCTTTTAGTCATATTTTCAGAGGCCTCGAACAAAAGTTATTTGTCTCAATGCCCTCATTCCTGGGAGAATTTTTATAGACTGTTATGCAGAAAGTCAGGCCAGATGGCTATTAGCCATTTTGACTTTAAAATTTATAATCTATGATGCTAGCCTCTAACAATTTGTCTGTGCTTGGTCATCACTAAATTTCTATGCGCATCAGAACTCTGATATGTACATGAAAACTGCATCTTTCTGTGACTACTGGGTATTCATCCAATTACACATTTTTTGCACATGCAAAACACCCTTTAGACTGAAAAATTTGTGGATATTTTTAAAATCTTGGCTTTGATAGTTTCATCTTAATATACTATGCCCTGATGTCAGACAGGAATTGAACTAACATGGGGAGAATCATCAGGAAGCTACTTAAAATCTTAGTTCAGGAAAGAACCTTTTTTCAGGAAGATTGTTTAAGTATGTGCTTAATTCCAAACACATGATTAATTCCTACTGCAGTCTTAGCAGAGGCTTTCTACTTGGACTAAATACTGTATAAGCTTTAAATTAAAAATATTTAACTTTATAAACAAACTAATATTAGATATATTTAAATGAAATGTAAAACATTTTCTTCTAGTCATTAAACAGGTCTCAGCTCTTTTATGTAACCCAATCCCAAATACTACAAAACTGTATTTAAATTCATGAAGACAAGCAAGTGAATTTGATATAGGTGATTTAAAAAACTGATAATGGCTGATCTCTTAATTTTCAGACCAGAGAGAAATAAAAAGGAATAACCAAAGAACACATTGTAAAAAGTAAGACAGATAAGGATATTTGCTTTGTCTTTATAAACAACTTTAAAACTCCCTGAAATCAGCCTCATTTAAATTAAATCTGAGCAAGTGTATAAATTGACAAACTAAAGTTAATGCTCAACTGAAGTATGCAATAAAGAAAAATACATAACTAATCAGGGTTTAACTTCTTCAATATATCACAAGTCTACAGGTTTTAATTTCAAACTTTCTACTAGGCTTAGAAAGACACTTAAATGTAAATCTGGCAATGTGAAATTAAAATTTGTATTTAGGTAACATACTGATGTAGCATATTTGCATCTGCAAATACTTTAAAGAACCACTTGCCTTCAAAAAATAAAGATTAGGAAGAATATGTTAGGAATTAGTTCTGTAGATTTTAACTAACTCATTTTTCATTATGGAGGTTTACATTTTTTAAAGAGATTGCTCTTCCAACATTATCTTTGACAGATCTAACACCTTGTATTTATTAAAGAGCATAGGAACACATACACAAGCAAATTCCAACAGAGAGGCAACATTCCTATATCTTCTTCTCTGACACTGGCTTTTGCTATGGAATTCCAGTCTCCATTCTAAATCAGCATAACTACTTATGGCACACCTGTGTTACTTTAAAGTTTCTCTATACTGATTTTAACCAGTGTAAATTGCCATAGAAGAAAAAGTTGATTTCAATAATCATAGTATACTGGTATGCACTACTATAAATAGCTAGATTTTTATTATCCTCTAAGTCAATCTGTAGCTACATACAACATCCCCCCCGCCCCAAACAAACCACATGTACATACTACATCCCAAAACCAAATCCAAAACCAAAAACCAAAACCAAATCAAACCAAAACCTTACAAGAATGTAAAGGTTGCAAAAATCAAGCACTCAAAAGTTAGGAAATAACAGAACTAAAGGGTGCAAAATCTTCTCAATAACAGCAAAAAGCACAATGCAACACTAGGGAGATCCCTTGTCAAATTCCAAGTCCCTGGTCCAGAGCCTAAATGCTATAGAGTTTCTTAAGAAATCTTTTGCAATACTTTTTAAAATTAGATAAAGCAATGTATTTTCCCCCCAATCTTGACCTCAGAAACTTCCCCCCATAAATTCAGCCTTATGCAAATAGCCAGCTTGGAAAATCTGGACCTGAATGGTTTAAATTTGACAAATTTATTTAAAACAAAACAAAAAACAACAACAAACAACAAAAACTCAACCAGGAAACAGAATTCTAAATTAAAAGTGTTGGGCAGTATAAACTAGAGACATCACTATCTGCATTGCCTATAATTTATATTTCTCTCACAACTGTGTTATCACCAATAAGAATCACAATCAGTCCAGTTGTAGAAAAGATGGAAGGGAATTGAGAATTCTGAGTTCTATTCCTCGTTCTTGCACTGATTAGGAAGCAATGTATAAAACAGAAAAAAACCCCACTTTCCTATCTCATTAGATTTGCAAAGTACTTTGTGATGAAAGGTGCCATAAGTATTGCACTAGCACAGAAGTGTGCAAACATGCGAAACAAAGTAACATCAATCTGCTATATAGGTGGGAAAAGGAAGAAAAAAGAACACTTCTAATTAGTTTTACTTTTGAACATCTGGCACAGACTATACTCTTTCTAGGTCTCCTCCAGAACTTATTCTCTAAATGTGAAGAAGAAAAAGAAAGAAAAGCTTCAATTCAGATCAAATGGCCTTTGAGTTTAGTATCATAACCTTTCCTACATTTGGACCCAAAGGCAATTTGTTGCCTTTTTCAGTAATTCTTCAGTAGACTTGACATCCAGAAAATATATCGTTTGTTTGGCAGTTCTACTTGTAGCCATTGCTCCTCCTCCTGTCATATAAGACTAAGCTTCCTTCATTTGGTTTGTATAGCAGGACTCTAGTCTGAGTTTAACCTATGGGATGAAAATTTTTTCCCATTGAAATCTATGACAAAACTCCCATCGATTTTCAGTTTACTGATGAACTTTAAATCCTTATCAGTTTGTCTTATCTCATGCTGCATTTATATTCTTGCCCTTGTTCCATAGTCTGGATAGCACTACTATATTACCCATCGGTAGTCTCTTTGCTATTTAAAAGAATAACCTATCAGCCCTTGTCAGATACCACCAGTTTTCTGTTGATATGAAAGCTGAGTGGAGGGCAGGTAAGAGATTTCCCCTATAAAGGCTGAAATATCACTTATTTGCCTTATTTTCAGGCATTCCACTATTTCTTCTGTGGATTTGACTCTCTAAGTTCTTTTTGAGTCTCTTTACTTTCATCAGATTCTTCTAAAATAGCCCCTTGAAAGAGGTTGATGCTTTGGAATTTTTTATTTTATGACTAATCATTTCTCCAAGATGCTAAATTGGACTGAAACACCCTCTATTCCTTCCTGCAAAGCTGTTTAGGAATCTTGAATTATACTATTTTAAAAATCATTAAAGAAATCAAATATTTGTTTACTAGAATTTGGTTCGAAATGGTTTTCAGTAAGAAACAACTGGAGTTACGCAGGCAGGGGAATGACTAGAAATCTGAGGTCTAGGCCTTGAGGCAAAAGAGCTCTTCAACATTTAAATTCTCCTTTAGATATCTGAATATTTAAAAGCATAGTGTTTTTGAAAAACAGTCTCACCACCGGAGAGTGGAATATAAGTGCATATTCACACAAAGGGAAAAATTAGTTTGGAAGTGGTATCAAGCCAAAACTGTGGGCACCCCCACATATTGGAACTGTTTTGAATCTGAGTATAGATCCAAATTTGGCAAATGGTCCTTTCTTCAGAATGAGTCAACTAAGCTCTCGAACTCTAGAGTCTGAGTCTCTTCGTAAACGAATTACAGTGCCTATGACCAAGGGCCTCTCAAATAAACACTCATAACTACCCCAACTGCTGCTTCGGTCTTCTACCCACTGCCCAAAACACCTGCCTTTTTAAAGTATAAATCATCATATACAAACATATAACCAACTGCAGATGCAAAACACAGAAATTAAAATCAACTACTAAGTAGAACATCAATTAGCATATAAACTCAACAGAGGGTCCTCAACCTTTACTAAATTATTTCGCATTGAAAAGATTTTTTTCAGTCATTTCTTCCAATGTGAAAAATGTTTAAAACAAACAAAATCACATTGGATTGCCTAAACTAGTGCAATATTTAAATTACCACACCACCCACGAGCCCTAGTCATGAATATTAAAGTGCTCTGAAGCAAGTCTCTTTTTCTAACACAGTGAAATCTTGTTTTTAGCTGCAGTTAAACAATTAGTTACTTTGAGTTCTTACTAGATAGTCATAATACACTGTTAACAAAAAACAATAGCAGAAATATAGAGAACTTCTTAAATAAGGTAAATCTAGAAGTGATGTCTGAAGATGCACCTTGTTCAAGCAAAAGTCTGTGCAGATATGCAATGTACGCCTTCACATATTACAAAACAGTGTCCACATACCAGTGACCCCTAAGCAAACCAAAACCACAGTAGAAACTGCAAATGAAGTGGGATTTTCTCCCACGAAAGCTCATTCAATAAATAAATTTGTTACTCCGGTGGTTTTCAACCAGTGTGCCGCAGCACACTGGTCTGCTATGAGAACTGTCCAAGTGTGCCATGAAATTTTGTACATAGGTAATGAAAATCAATGTAAAACAAACATTTCATCTTAAACAATATTCTATCCAAACAAAATTGCAACCTGTAAAACACATGAAAATTAATCATCAAATTAAAAGTGAGGTATCAGTCTTTCAGTTCTAAAACCAGAACAGTCTAAAAGCAGGTGGCCAAAGGGCAAAACTGAGATAATGTGTATTTTTTTGGTGGATTTGAAACATTGATGCATTTGATCCTTCTCTACTTGTTGTATGCACTATGTTGCAAACCACTCTACTGAGACTATAAACATAATAAATGTAAGTAAATGTGATGTTTATGAGCAATCAATTCAGCTGAGAAAAGTGGGTGTGCCATAGAATTATTTGTCTCATTGAAGTGTGCCATGTTACTGAAAAGGTTGGGAACCACTGTGTTAGTCTTTAAAAGTGCCACAGGACTCCTTGTTTGTTCTGCTTGACTAGACTAACTTGGTGACCCTTTGGAACTTCAGACTAAAAATAATCCTGTCGCATCTACAGAAAATAGGTAAAAAACTAGTAATTAATTATCACCTTTACAGCATCCAAAGATATTAGGCTATTCATAACAGCAACATGCAATGTTACCTCGAAGCTGCATGGCAGCACAGGCACACAACCCCCACCGCTTCCCCACACAGGGAACACTGCCAGCCGCGCATGGCTGGCAGCCACAGTCCCTATCCGTCCAGAAGACTCTGTCTTCTGACTGGCTTAGTGCTCCTCGGGAGCTGGGAGTTTTTATAACTCCCGTCAAGAGAAGCTCTGATGGAGCATGCTCAGAATGCCCGAGAATGCTCTGTCAGTGCTTCCTCTGGCCATTGGAGCTGTGGCTCGGCTGTGCCGCTCCAGCGGTGGGGTAAGGGTGCAGAGGGTTGGGTGTCCAGCTGGCTGGGGGCTTACCAGGGGAACAGGTTAGGGTGAGAGGAGGGGGATTGGGCTGGCTCGGGGACAGGCTGACCGGGAGACCAGGGGGCAGGATTGGTCTGGCTGGTGGTGGTGGGGGTAGGATCTGGCGGGGGGGGGGGAGATGGACCACACAGCAAGCAACATAAGTTGCTCAGTTGCCTCAGGGCCTTAGAGGGAACATTGGAAACATGGCTCCTGCCCCAGAGAGTTTAGAAACTAATTTTAGATGTGCCAAATGGCAATAACACACATTATGGAGGTAATAAGGTGAAGAAATACAAGAAATTCCTACTTTATCCAAATGCACTTTATACCATTCACACATCAGATGGAGCTCTTACCACACTCTCTCCTGTGTTCTCTTGGTTATTAGATGATTGCCCCAAGGACTTATAATGAAGAATTTTAGAAATACCTGGATCTTCCTTTTGAGCTGCCAAAATGTCTTCTCGTGCAATATCCTTTATAGTGTATGAAACCTCTACGAGAAGTTTTCCATTGCTAAAGAGTTGGATTGTCGTCCTTCATGATCGAAAATAATGCTGAAACAGCATCATGTCTTATGAGTATAATCATGCCTAAATAGGCAGAGGAATAAGTGGCAGTCATTTCCACTGAGTGCACATATAGCTCAATATCAAAGAAGAGACCGGTCAATGCTGGCTGAATCTGTTGCTGTTTACAATTCGGCCTCTGTGCCTCAAAAGCCATACAGTAAGTAATCTCGAACTGAGTGACCCCATCACTGCTTGCTGCGCATTAGCTTCTAAGCACCTGACTAAGTGTAATTTTCTTCCATGAAAGCTCATGCAATAAATACATTTGTTAGTCTTTAAGTGCCACAGGACTCCTTGTTTATTCTGCTCATTAGCATGACCTATCTATCACTAACAACTCCTGGCTGCTGGCATCAATTTTGCACTACCTCCAGTCATGTTTCAGTGTGTCCTTGGAGTGTTTCTGCTGTTCATCTCCACTTGCAGATCACTGGACGGCAATTGCTTTGGCATTCTAGCAAAAACAATGAGGCTATGTCTACACACAAAGTTTTATTTTGAAATAAGTCATTTCAAAATGACTTATTTTGAAATAAAACCCTTATTTCTAAATGATTTATTTCAAATTAAGGCCGTTTGGACATGTTGTTTTGAAACAACTTGTCCAAACGGTGTTATTTCGAAATAACAGTCGTTCTGAAATGAATGGGGATTAAGCTATTTCAAAATGACGGTTCTTATTTTGAAATGATGGAGCCCATCATTTCAAAATAAGAAAACATCGTGTGGACCTAATCTTTTTTATTTTCGAAATAACCAGTGTTATTTTGAAATAAAAAAGAGACATGTGGACATACCTTGAAAGTCCTGTGGCACATTAAAAAGACTAACAAATTTCTTCATGCATAAGCTTTCATGGGTTACAAGCCACTTCATCAGATACATGCAAGAAATTTGTAAGTCTTTAAGATGCCACACGACTTTTGTTGGTTTTGCTATATACAGACTAAAATGGCTACCCCTCCAGAACTTCTGGCATTTTAGTTTCATCTGTCCTCAACATATGACCAGCCCAATGTAACTGCGATATGATGAGCATGGTTTCAATCCTTGTGGAGTGGCTACATCCTGCAGCTTCGTTATTTGTAACTTTATTCTGCCTTTTGATGTGGAGCATGGCACGCAGATGTCATGAACTGGACTTCTCTAGGAGCTTGATGTGATACCTGTAGCAGGTTCAAGTCCTGCACACATCCAACAAATTGGGCAATACAACTGTTTTATGAAATTTTAGCTTTATTTGAGGCTTAATGCCACAAGTGCTGCCTGGCAGTCTGCCAAATGAGAAACTGGCTTTGTTGATGCAGCTTGTTAGTTTCTTGACTATAGTAGCATGATTTGACAATGTGCTACCACGGTAACTGAATGTTGTTACAGACTTCTGCTCTGTCTTGCAGATGGTAAATTCTAGTTTTCTGCAGGTTTCCATCGTGCAGGTTGATACAATAGAGCCTGTACCTTTCCCCCAGACTGTGTGAATATGTTTGAAGTCTTGCAATAGATCTCCAGTGCTCCGATTCTTGAGTAAGTAAATAAGACATCAAGACTTCAAAGAGAAACAGCAGAATTGGAATTGATATGCAGATTCAATTATGTGAAAGCAGGATTAAATCATGGCTATAGATTCTTTTCCCATTACAACAGGTGATTTGACCTCATCTTCCTCTATATGCTGTTTCCCAGTATTTGAATCTTAACAACTGCTTTGATCTGCTGTTACAGTATGACCTGTTTCCATGACTTACACTTCCTTGTATTTATTTTCCCCCCATTCCGTAGGTTCCCCCATCTTCAGAGTGTCTGACAAAGTGGGATTTTCTCCCACAAAAGCTCATGCGATAAATAAATTTGTTAGTCTTTAAGTGCCACAGGACTCCTGTATCTGGACAAGTTCCAAAGGGGCAGCTGTGTGAGTCTAGTTCAGCAAAACAATCCAGAACATATACCTCAACCCTAAGTTTCACAAGTCACTCTTTCATATGCATCTGGAAGGCAGTAGGAGTACATTTGTTACACCAAATGGAATTCTAATCCATTCATACAGATCTCAGGGTATAATGAAGACTGTGAGGTGTCAGTTTTGTTCAGACACAAACCCTTTCCTTGGTGTAGGAGAGAGAATCAAGATTTATCTCCTACTCCATTCAAAACATCTTGGATTTGAAGGATGGGTTGTTTGTCTCATATGATTTTGCTAGTTAATTCCCAAGAGTTGAAGCAGAGCCTTAGACTACTATCCCTGTTTCAAACACATAACACCAGTGATGAATAGGATGACTTTGACTTTATGATCCATCCTCTTTTCAAGGAGATCTTGCAGATATTCCTTTAACTCTTCATACAGCAGATAATACCCTTTCCAGAGGGGCAGACACTGAGATGTAAGGGGTTATTTTTTGCATAGATTGCTAGCTTGTAGCTTGATAAGCATTTGCAAACTGGGGATCCATCCCATGTCTCCATCAGATCTGGAAAGGCTTTGTACTCCACTTTCAGTATCTGCCTGGCCATATTTCTTTGTACTTCCAATAAATGGCTCAGGTTCACTGCTGGGTCAAATAGATCTCAATCACTCCCTCTGATAAGATGCTGTTTTCTTTACTGACTTATTTTTACACTTGTATTTCCATCTAATGGCACTAATGCCACCTATTAAAGAGTTTTATTTGCAGAACATCCATTGGAATTTCTGTTTCATCTGTAAACTTCCCAGGATAGTTCATCTCTTCAAAATAATGTCACATTTTGAGTGGTCCTTTTCATATTCTGACTATTGTCTCATTTATGTCCAAATCCTGAAACCAGTCAGCAGCAGAATCTGGCTCAAACACTTCAACTAAACTTTCAGTGACCCAGTCTCCATTAGACTAACATGTTACATTGGTAGTTTTTTCTTGGTGATAATGACATCCCTTCTCCCTATTTAACCATGCATAAGTTGTCTGAATTCTTGTTTCTGATAAAGTTCACAAGAGCTTCCTCTTTTGCCACACCAGAATGAAGAAATACAAATGTCATATGATTAATAAGGCTAAGTCCTGATGACTCCTAAAATGAATTGCAGCAATATCATCTGACTTTCTCCTCAATAACACTGTAGGCAATGATTATATTCTACAATTTGTGTGGACTGATTGGTACAGAAACAGTCAAAATGTCATGATTTTTGTTTATTTAAAACTGGAATTTAATCCACCCTTTGTAATGGATTTGAATTCTACTGGCTATTTTAAAAATCAAGCCTATCTTCCATTTCCAATAACTGCAAGCTTCCTGAAGAATGTTCCTGAGAAATTATAATTTTACCATCTGACTTGATGCGTAGCACACCTTTGACCCAATAACTGATAAGGCTTGATTTTTCACTTTATTAAGGAAATGTCACACCTTAGATCTTTATCCAACTAAATTATGTATTCTCTTTTGCTGCCTGGGTGTTAGATGCCAAATGTAAATTAGATGCAATGTTCTTAGGTTTATGTCCTGCTAATAGGACCTTAAGATCCACCTCTATATACAGGTGCTCAGTTGGTTATTTTACTGAACATTTATATTAAATGTTTATATTATTTTATTTTATGTACACAAGCAGCATGCAGTAACTTGAAAATCCACCCCATAATGTACATACTTTAAAATGGTAAATGAAACACATTACTGTGTCAAATAATTTCAGGAAAGAAGTGGCCTCTTTCAGAAGCTCTGGCAATGAATGCTGTTCAGAAGCCAGTCAATCACCCTGGATCACTCTCACACTCAGTTCACTGTGAATCTCAAGGATTCTGATAATGCACATACTCTACCCCTATTTCATTATCCCTTGCAACTCAGCATTATGGTCTTTATTCTATGAAGAATTATTTGAAAGAAGAAAATGGAACATTATAAAACTCCAAGATGACAGTCTGCAAACAAGGTTTTCCTCACAACAGTTGCTCAGATTAAAACTTTGGAAAGACAATTGCAAGTACATAAACTTTATATCTCATAAACATTAAATTGTTTAAGAATCAAATCAGTCTTTCTTCATTCAGTGAATAAAGACAGAGGAAGGTTATATACATTGTCTCCTAAATGCCTATCAGCTATGTTACATTGCTGATGGTGATATTTATTAGCTTTTCTTTCCCTTAAACAATGCATAGGTTATTTGACATAAAGAAATTAGAGAATGAGTTCATGATTAAGTTTGAATTCCTTGTTCAAAAAATTGTATGCTTGAAGTCTTTAATAACAAAGCCAATATAATTTTTTTGCCAAACAACAATAAAGGTTACCATATTTCATTATATTTCTTCTTCCGGAAACAAACTGCAAACAAACAATGAATTGCAAAACTATTAATTATCCCTAATACTTGCAAAACCTTTCAGATGTACATGGAAAGCCCTTAGTCCTGTACTGTGTTCTAACTGGCAAGAAATATATTATTTGC
The DNA here is from genome assembly GCA_007922195.1 of Podocnemis expansa. Classification (NCBI taxonomy): domain Eukaryota; kingdom Metazoa; phylum Chordata; order Testudines; family Podocnemididae; genus Podocnemis; species Podocnemis expansa. The sequence continues at coordinate 27,953,562 of ML681966.1, forward strand.
AGACAGTGACCACACACTGACCCTGCCTCTATAAACACAACTTTAATATCAATAAACACTGCATTATCCCTGTCTCCAAACCACTATAATGGCAACAAGATATTGTACAGTACTTTCACATGCACATGTAAATAACTAATTTCTAATGCACTGAAAAACTGAGGCTGCATTAATTATTCAATTGCAAAGTAAAAATATTAAATCCTCGATCAATGTTCTGAAGGTGTCATGAAAACAGAAATTTTCTGGGCTAAGTTTATGTAATTGAAGTTTAACGATCCATGTATTCTGTAAATATAATCTATGGCAAGTTATCTGGAAGTAAAATTCAACAGATATCTCTGATAAGTTCTGGGCTATTCTGAAAAAGTAAATCAACCAAACAGCAAAACTGTGAATTTATTAGTAAAAATTGTACATTCTTTAACTAGTCTAACATGCCCGATTAAAACATTAATAAGACAATTAGCAACCTTAATAGCACAGCATTAATTCCGCAGAAAAAATCCATGTATACCTACTGTTACTGCACAATAAAATCTGAGCTACCTGATTTTTAAATTCAGGTGAGAAAGGGAGGGTCGATTTTCAGTAAATAAAGCCCTATGTTAAAGAATACATCACTTTAAAGCTAGAGTGCTATACTCTTCTCAGCATTTACAAAAAAAGTAACATTTATAGGGAGTACAGAGTGCTGGCATGCAAAAGCACACACTTATGGGTGGGTATGTTTGAAGGAAAGACTAAATACAAATTAAAAATACAGCATAGATTTCTCTGGCTTTGCAATTCTTATTTAACAGCAGCTTCAAAGAAGTCTTCTGCACCACCTCTGTGGTTCATGGGCAGACCAAGCAATCTAATAGAAGGCAAGCTGCACAGATTCTGAGTGGGGTTTGGAATGCCGGATTCACTGCTCAAGCTGCAGGTGGTGATGATAGAACAGCATTGTGAAGTGTTACTGTCTATCTTCCCCACATAGACCCAAACTTTGGCTTGGGCACTGAACCCTGGGTGATGAATCTAGGGCCTCAACCCCACTAAAAATCCTGGCAGCTTGCCACCTATCAGACCTGGACTGCCTATCAGACTTGTGCAGTATCTGGGAGAGGAGAAGCTGAAGACCATGGAGAAGTAGGAAGAAACACCAGACAAGCAGCTGAAAAGCCACTTGTAACGACCCCTTAGGGACAATTACGCCAACCGTAGCTCATTTCAGATATGTCTCAACATGACCCAAATGCTAGGGAATGTGAAGGAGTTACTGTAGAGCTGGCTTCTTTGGCTTTACACCAACACACAGAGGAATCCTCAGCTACTGTTTAGATCAGTTTTATAACCCCTATGTAGTACTCACATGGTGCAAATAGGACACAGATGATACATACCTGGCCTTTTTCATTAAATTAGCAATGTGGCAATATAAAATTAATTACAGACCTCCGTAATAAAGTTAAATGAGAAACCAATAACACTGATTAGGAATTAATATCAAGGATTTTCCAGAGCAAGAGAGTAAACTACGAGATGAAATGATACAAAGGGACAGCCATTTTAGTCTAGTTCAGTAAAACAAAAAGCTCATGCAATAAATATATTTGTTAGTCTTTAAGTGCCACAGGACACCTTGTTTGTTTTAGCTGATGAACTGTATATAGCAGGTGTGGCCATACAGTGGCTCAGGAGCCACATGCGGCTGTTGAATGAAAAAGTGTGGCTCACAGAAGAATTTTAAAAGGGGTAGCTGTGTTAGTCTAGTCCAGTGAAAAAACAACAAGGAGTTGTGTGGCACTTTAAGACTAACAGATTTATTTTTTGCATGAGCTTTCGTGGGAGAAGATCCCACTTCAAAGCATCTGAGGAAGTGGGATCTTCTCCCACGAAAGCTCATGCAAAAAATAAATCTGTTAGTCTTACAGTGCCACACAACTCCTTGTTGTTTTTTCACAGAAGAATGTCAGCAAATCAATTTAAAAAAGCAGCCCCAGTCTAGCAGGTTTAAATCTCCCACTCAGAGTGTGCTCGGGGGGAGCCCCACCCTGTCCCTAGCTGCCAGAGTGGTCAGATAAGGGGGCCCTGGGAAGGCGTGGTCGGCCTGAGGGAGCCAGTGTCAGGGCTTGGTGTTTCAGGAGGGGGTTGGGGATGGCAGGGAGAAGTGCAGCATGGTCAGGGACAGCAGGGAGAAACGTGGCATAGTTGGGGGCAGCAGGGAGAAACGCAGCATGGTTGGGATTACTTTCAATTTTTGGCACAACTTACTGCTGTGAAGCATTGTATTCTACAATGAAATCTGTGAACTTGAAACATCACGCAACACTTATAGACCGGCACCTGAGACAGCTTTTATGTACTGCGTTGACAGTTTACTACCCAGACTTTAAAAACCTTGCCACTAGCCTTCAATCTTTTCCATCAAGCTACAGCTAAGTTTTTACTGTATAGGCTTAGTCTTTATGGTAACCTAAAGTAATTATTAGAATCTGACATTAGTAGGATCAATATTTGCCCTCTTTTTATGATAAAATCAAAGTGTGCAATGAATTTTAAACATAGTAATTTTGGAGTAAGTGAAAGCATATGGCTATATGCCTCAATGTGGCTCTTGAAGGTTTAAAAATCAACTTGTGTGGCTCTTGAGTTCCATAAATTTGGCCACTCCTGGAATAAAAGATTCAGGTGGCCACTGTGTATGCATACAAAATATGCGAAAAGTATACTTTTTATAAAATGTTACAGATCGGTCTTCTGCGGCTAGGATTTCTGGAAACTCAGGCTCATGGTTAATATGCAGGACTGTCTCCCAAAGAAATATGTATATTGAAGAACAAGACAGCAAATAAAATTGCTAACAGAAACAATCTTTTCTGTTACCAGCATCCTGAAACTCTCGGTCATACGACATTAAATACAAAACTGACTGTTGTTACATGTAAAGGTTTGACATGACTACTATAAAAATCCATCTATGCAGTGCACTCTGACAATGCTGACATGTTTTGATTTGCTGTTACAGTGTGACCTGTTCCCATGACTTACAGAATGGGAGGAAATAAATGCAGGGGAATGTAAGTTCCCCCATCTTCAAAGCATCTGATGAAGTGGGATTTTCTCCCACAAAAGCTCATGCAATAAGTATATTTGTTAGTCTTTAGGTGCCACAGGACTCCTTGTTTGTTTGTTTGTTTGTTTGTTTGTTTGTTTTACTGAACTAGACTAACATGGCTGCCCTTTTGGAGCCTGACATGTAATGAAATCCTTGCATTTTGCCATTACCTCAGAAGCCAGTGTAAAGAGTCAGGTTCTGGATAAAATGTACCAAAAGCTCATTAAATTCAAGTGTTAACAACATCTGAGCTTTATGCTTAATTAATACAATATACACAATCTGGAAGACAAAGGGAGTCTCCATGGCTGCAAAAGTCTACCCCTGCATATCCAACTACAGTACCATGGCCTAAGTTTAGACTTTCTTGTAGTATGAAATAAAAAATTATTCACATCATCATCTCTAATGTATTGAATAAATAGTGAATTACAACAAACATCATGTCATCGTAACTGATGGTGAATCATATTAAACAAATTCAAAGTAATTACCTACTCACAAGAGTGTGTGCTAACTGCAGATATTAAGTGCTTAGTAGACAGCTCTCCTCAGCCTAAGAGTTATTCATGTCCTGATACAAAAGTTATTTCAATAGCAAAGGGGTGGAGTATAATCCAGTTCTGACAGTTAACAGCAGTTCTTTCTAGCGAAATACAATGATATTTGTGAGATTTTTAGGGACAGAATAAAGATATAATCATACAGGTATGTGGCAAGGGCAATAAAAAGTGGAAGGAAAGATTAGATCAAGAGGCCTCCCCACCTAGCAAGCCAGAATCTTTAGTCAAATTCTTTTAATATTAACTTGATCTTGTGTAAGTAATAAGTAATGTATATGGTAACATTTTATAGCAACTTCGCCTAATAAAAAGTTTTTTTAAAGAAATAAGCAGCAGCAGCAAAAAAGCTGAGGATGATAAGAGAAGTGTGAGTCTCCAAACAAAATCAACAATTTAAAAGATCATTAATGTCTTCAGCCCCATTTCAGTAAAGCACATGCTCAAGTTTGTGTTTATATAGCACGTAGCATGAGCAGACACACACTGTAACTGGGTCTTTGTGTTCTATCACAATGAACAACAACGACTCCAAAGGAAGTGCAAGATACTAAAAGAAAGAGGAGTGAAAATTTACCCATTCCAGTTCCTGCTGGTGCAATCTCTCTTGTGAAAATTTCCACAGCTTTTTTTTGTTTATGGTGTATAGCAAGCCAGATAACAGCTTCCCGTGGACCCTGTTTCCAAATATTAGAAATAATGGGTTCAAGAATGATAAACAAAGGTTAACTTACATGCAGAGTTCTAGCAAATTTAAATACATAAGAATCATCTAAAACTAAACTATCACTACTGTAGCTGATGCACTGAAGAAAGGCCATCACTATATAGTGTTACTAAGCACTATAACCATTTGCATCCACTGACATTCAAGCCTGGGGTGGCATACAAGTTCCATACAAGTTCCAGAGAGGCAGCCACATCAGTCCGTTTCAGCAAAACAAACAAGGAGGCCTGTGGCACTTTTAAAGACTGACGAGTTTATTTCTTGTTTGAGATTTCATGGACATAATCTCACTTTGTCAGATTCATGAAATGGAAAAAAGAAAGCACATTAGATGTAAATATATAATACAGAGAATATATTTACACTTACCATGTTTTTTCCCCCGTTTCATGCATCTGATAAAGTGGGATTACACCCAAGAAACATAATGTGACAAATAAACTTGTCAGTTTTTAAAAGTGCCACAGGACTCCTTGTTTCCTGAACGTTTGAATTTAGTTTGATGTTAATGAATATTTAAGTTAAAAAAAAAAAAAAGACAACTCACCTTTTTTTTTTTTTTTTCCCCAAATAAGGGTGGACAAACTCACTTTGAACTTACTGAAAATATTTTGGGGTCCAAAATAATAGGCCAAGCTCAAGCCCTACATGAGGAGAGCCTGCTGTACTCTGAGGGATTCACTCATGAAGGGCGGTGTAAATTACATGCACCATTTCTTCTGTTGTTCTTTAATACGCAGGGGCTAAAGTAAGCCAGACTGCCCCAGAACACCTTTCCGGGGCCCACTATTTTTAGGACCTCAATGTTCCAGGGCCCCTAAACATAGAATGTGGAGCCAGAACGCTGCATTCTGGCACCATGTTCTATTTTTAGGGGCCCAAACACTGGGCCCTTAAAAACAGCAGGCCCCGGAGCAGCGTTCCACTGCATTCCAGCAGGCAAGGAAGGGGGCAGGGGCCGGGGCCATTGCTGGGGGACTCAAGCCCTGTGCCAAACCCCTCCTCTTCCAGGCCCCGCCCAACCAGGGGCCTGCTGCCTCTCCACCAGAGCCCTGACCTCAGGCCTGCTACCCACCCCAGCCGCACTGCAACCAGTAAACGTGGAGGAAGCCCAGCTCAAACTGGGGGTGGGGGCAGGAAGTGGGGTGCTGGCATGGGAGGGCAGGAGCTAGGGTACCACAGGAGGGGGTGTCCCCCAGTGCAGGAGGCAGGCCCCCCCACATGAGAGTGTTCCAGGGCCCGCCAAATTATAATTTAACCCCTGTTTATAGGATGGCACTTTTAAAAATCCATCAGGATCCTCAGACTGCTAGCAGAAACTGCCATGGGAATGCACTAAATCACAGTGCCACTTTCCCATACCCTCCTGTACTTAGCCCAACCACACTCCACTTCCCAGGCCAGCAATACTTCACTGTTCTCACTTAGCTTTTTCATTTTGCAAAGTTTACTCTCCAGAGGACTTCCTGCTGTGAGTGGAGGATCCTCTACCAGGTTCTATACACTGGCAAAAGCTTTAAGATGAAACCTTAGCACCAACAGCCTTCAACAGAGCCAGGCTTTCACCCTTTTCTTTGAAGTTCTCTACTGTATGTTTTTCTCTTTATACTTAAGCAAACAATTATTGTCTTATGCAGATGTAATCTCAAACTGCATCTGCTAAACACAATATTTCTAAATACTCTCTTTTTTTGCAGCTGGAATCAGATTCCTTCTACAGTCTCCCCTGAACATTTTCTGTTTTTATTCTCACTTCAGTGACAGCCTCTGTCAGTTTTAGGTTTCTTTTTTACTAATCAAATCAAATCAAATCAAATCAAATCAAATCATAGGGCTGGAAGGGACACAAGCAACTAACGATACCTATGTTTTTTCAAGCAGAAATTTATATTCTTCAGTAAAGTAAATGCATGGGTCTTCTTTGATTCTTCTCTTTTGATCAACTTTGCAATACTAAGTCTGTCCTATATCAGTTATTTGGAATACAAATCTAATATACCACGCTCAGTCCTTTAGGAACAAGAACACTTTCTACTTATTCTATTTTTCTCTTTCTACTTTTTACGTGAAATGGGATTGCACAAGGTTATAATCCTACAATTCAGATTTTTCTCACATGGAATTTTAAAATGTGAAATACTTCGTCTTCCCAGGAGTCAGCTAACTACACAATTTATGGTTCATGCTAAGTTCTTCTTGCAACACCATTAGTCCATGTTAAACTTGTGTAAACTTTAATTTCTTCCCTGTAAACTCTGTCTCAAGCCTAATTTTCCTAGGCTTACCCTCTGCTACTGAACATGGTGAAAAATTCTAAAAGTTTCTTTGATAAGTTCACATGAAATCCTGATCCCATTTAAAACAGTGGCAAAATGGTCATTGATTCAAACAGGAGCAGGATTTGCCCTCTCAAGACTACAAGACTTTCTTCTCTTTTTCATTTTCTTCTGTCCTTTTGCTATCAAGAAATTTTCACAGGGAAAGGAGGTATTCTGTGAAAACACACAAAAATTAAATATTAAACATTTCATTCATTTCTAAAGAACCCACAGTGCTTTAGGCTCTGTTTCTGGAATATTGCACTTAACAAATATTATTATATATTCTGTTCAAAATTGTGCAAAGAAAAGAAGTCAGGAAACCAAAAAGAGAGAATCCAATAAAGTGGAGCCAAACCAGTCAGAGTTTATCCTCATTCTGTTTGACCAATGACCTCTTTGCTTTCTAACTTCATTACATTATGTTTTCAACACTTTATTTGATTTTCCCATTAGTATCATCCCTGCATGGCCCTAGAGAGAACAAGGCACCATCTCTGCTCACCTTCCTTTAACCTCCTCCTTCCCAAAAGGTTGTATACCTCTTTTGTCCTTCCACTATTACCTTCTCACCCCTTCACAGGGAACTGCTGTGAGTATGTGGGGAGAGCATGTTCCCTCTTTCTCTACCCACCCGTAGGCCAGCAGCCTATCACCATACCAGTTCCTTCACTGAGCTTTTGTGCAACCCCCTTGGAGCTGGAGGTTGCACTAACAACTCACGAGGTCAGTTGTAGGTACAATGATAGGGGCTGGGAGGCTGCAATGAGCCTAGCACCAGTCAGTGGAAACCCAGATGGCTCCCTCACAGCCATAAAAGGTCATAAAAGATCAGGGGTGTCTTCCTCCCCAAAATAGAGATGGCCTCATTACTACCCTTGTAAACTTCAAAGGTAAGGCCTGAATCGCTCTGTGCCTGAAAGCTGAACAACCCATGTTATTTAGAAAAAATTCACCATCAGTCCTCGCTATCAGTTTATCACACAAATGCTCTCTGTGAAGTAGAAAGGACTAGATAACTACTGGCATTTGCTTTTAATGAAAAGTTAATATTTATTCTAGCAACCTTCTGCTGGATAATCTCAATGTACTTTACAAACAGATACAACACTTCACAACTATGGCTGTGAGGCAGGTATCACCCACATTATATAGATCAGGAAACATATACAGAGAAGATAATAAACTGTCCAAAAGAATAAAATATCAACAGTGGTACAATCTCCACTAGTCTTAACCAGCCAAGGACTTAGAGACACATCACAGCTCATGTTCACTAACAAAGAAGATACTCTTGGATTTGTAATTAATATACTGCTAGGGAACTTCCCTGGTGTTTAATGAACATACAGCCCAAGATGTGGTACTTGAAATATGAACCACCGTGGCTTATGCTACAGGACGTTAGTTCATTCTACTGCTAAATATCCAGTGCAGGGTTTACACACACTAATGATATTTGCAGAAATAACAAAAATATTGTTTACTTTCCTGAAGAAACAATTGCTTGGTTATTGCCAGGATTCTGGTAAGACTGATGCAGTGATCCAGGAGTTCATAATTTGTTATTGGATTGGTGAAATCTTATTATAGAATATACCACTGGTTTGGGGTATCTGCCCTTTTATCCTGTGTTAGCCCTGAGGTAGGCACTCACTATTTTGTGCCACTCCAGACAGCGTGACACAGCTTGCGGCTGATGCAGAAGGCCTGACAAGCTGTTTTGTTTTTTTTAAGTCCATGCTAGCATACTTGCAGCTGCTACTCTAATTTATATTTAGGTTTTTTAATTTTTCTAAGATGCAGCATCTGCCTCAATCATATTATGTGGCAGTGAGGTTCAGAGCTGGAACATGCTTTGATTCAAAAACATTTCCATATACTGCTTTCAAATGTATTGCCTTGTAATTTCATTGAGAGTCCCCAATAGCTCATATTACCATTTAGAAAAACAAACAGGGGTTACTACTTTGCTAGGGTAGAATAAATAGGGTTTACTAGTTTTCCTTATGCTATCCTTTATTAAATAGTCTCAACATTTTTTATTCTTCTTCTTTCCCAACAATTTTCATGTCTTCTCACATCAAAACCAACACTTTGCCATATCGTATTTGTTGCCCATTCCCTCAGGATTAATAGAGGGTGCATGGGGCATATTAGTGCTATGAGAAAAAGAAGCTACAAAAGTGATGAAATGCACTCTTCATTCAAAGGACAAACACACTAGAGGTTACCCAATGTCCAAATAGTGCTGTCAACTTTGTCACTTTCCTGTAATTCTCAATCCAATCCCCACTAAAGTACATGGAAATACTCTTACTAAACTCAGTGGACTACTCATCGAGTCCTTAATGACCAAGAGGAGATGATATAAATAGATCTGTAAAAACTGTCTTTGTTAAACAACCTAAACACAATCAAGTCAATTAATTCATTCCTCTCAGTCATCCACATTTGAGACATGAAGATCAACGATTCAGCTACGCCACAACCCAATCACAAGCTTTCATAATAAAATTATAAAATTTGACTCCCTCTCACTTTGCTCATTAACACTTTATATATGAGTGATACAAACCTGACTTAGTAAATGCAAAAGGCCCATTTGCAAAGGTGGAAAAATTTCCACCTTCTTCTATTCTAAGAGCATGTCTACAGTGGGACACTCAGGAAAGTAAAGCAAACAAACTGAAGCTGTAAATTTAGAGTGTGTCATTTACATCACTTTAAACCCTTTCATGGTTGCCTTTATTCAGAAATAAAATAGCCTTAGTTCACTTTTACTCAGGGTAATAGCTAAAGCATTGATGTAGCCCTGTGACAACATTGAACAAAGAACCTGAACATGAACAAAGAACCTTTTAGGTCAGGCAAGAAGGGATCATGTGGATTGTTAAAGCACCACACTTAAGAGCACTCTACAATTCACATCCTTCAGCCCACATTGTTGCACCATTTTAGACAATTCCACTTTACTTCTGAAAGATAGCACCTACCTAGGGAGAACAAACAAGGAGTCCTGTGGCACTTTTAAAGATTAACAAATTTATTTATTGCATGAGCTTTCATTGAAGAAAATTCTACTTCATCATGAGTCTGATAAATAAATATGCTAGTCTTTAAAAGTGCCACATAACTCCTTGTTTCTTTTGCTGAACTAAACTAACACAGCTACCCTTCAGGAACTTTTCAACATCTATGGAGATTAGTGCACCAATAGTTAATTCAGTTTAACTTACCATGTACCCAAGCCCTAATAAGAGTTATCAAAACAGAACTGAAATTGCATAGTCAATTTTTCATAGCTCACATCACATGTGGCTGTGTGCCACTAAGGCAAACTTCAAGGATCTCCTTTACAAAGTGCGCAAACAGCAGGTACTCTGACCACATTTCTACAACTACAAAAATAAAACAAGCAGCACTCTTCTGGCATTTCTTATAAAAACTGTTACTATATATAGCTGGAGGGAGCCTCCACCTCAAATTTGACAAAGAATATATTTTTCATATCCACAGCCTCAAGAGTTAAAGACTAAATTAGTGCAATTAAGTTACCTGCTAATTAGTAGGAAACATTTCTAGACAAAATAAAATATTTCCAAATATTTCCTGTTTCTCGATTATAAAAGGTGTTTAATATTTCCATTTAACTCTTATGCTTACTTCCTGGCCTTCAGATAAAGGATGCTGCAGTGATCTAAAAAATAAAAAGCACTGTAAATTGCTGTCCTTTTGAGTGGCTGAATCCAGTGTCGGGAATTACAGTTGCAGAGTATGTCTATATAGTCATTTAATCCATCCAGATTTACATAGGCACGTTTAAGAATCCAAGGACATCTATTTAGCAAAAAGTACTAGCTAGACAAATTGTTCGTTTGTTTGTTTTAAAGTCACTCTGTACTATGCCTTGGCTTCAAAACCACACAGGTTAACCTGAAACCTGAAGAAAGGCACACTAACCATGCTGTGTAATGCTACTACAGCCAAACCCCTCTTTCCTTATGGAAGAAAGCCTACAACTTCACTCACTTCAGTGGACATTTATGGAAATGAGGCTCAATAGTTTATCCAGACATTAGGGGTGTGTGCTATATCAGTAACTAATTATATAGTACAAAACTGTCTTACTGTTACCCTGTCTGTCATATTTATATCTTAAAAGAAAAAAAACAGCAAGAGTCCTCATTGCATAAATAAATTTGTTAGTCTTTAAGTGCCACAGGACCCCTTGCTTGTTTTGCTGAACTAGGCTAAGACGCCTATCCCTTTGGAACACATCCACATCTCGTCTCTCATTGAGATTACAAGGCCTACAGTGAGGCTTGGGCTCCAGGCACTATAGCAATATAAGCAAACAGAAACAAACAAATACCTTCCCAATATCCCAGTACGGAGGTATGTTACTCTCTGTCCAGCTTTACAACTCAGAAGACTGAATGGCTGCAGAGCCCACAGAATACTGTCTATTGTTTACCAGCAGTGGTTTTCAAACTTTCTCAGGATCCACTTGGAAAAAATTGTTTATGCCCATGACCCAAGAATTACATCTTTAAGCAACGCATTCCAGCCCTTTGGCAGTAGCAGCAGAGGGTGTCATGACCCAGTACTTGAGGATCTGAGACCCAGTACTGGGTCCTGACCCAAAGTTTGTAAACCACTGGTTTAAAGCTCAGAAACGGAGTTGTCAATGAAGGAATACGAATGAGGCCTTGGCTCTTTCTGCTTTAGTGCTCTCAGTAAAGTAGCATCTGGGGGGACATCCCCAAAGACTTCCACCATTCTCAGTCTCAAGGCTGTTTGTTCTTCTTCAAAAGGGGGAAAATCCCCAATCTCCCCACTGGTGATCTCCAGTTCCCTCCCAGGAGATACAGTAACCTAGGTGGCCCTAGTGTGAGGCAAAGATGGGGTCAAAATCTGCACAGGTTTGTAACCTTTGGAATTTTCATGAATCCCAATCCCAAGCAGCTCTACATATGCTACTCACAAAATCTTTGGTTTGCATAGACCCAATCCAATCTCCCTGGCTAGAAACTACCAGCAGAGTTCAAGCCATACCATCCATGCATCAGTGCCACTGCATGGTTAATGATTCCCTTGACTTCCCGTCATTTAATTCTTAATATTTAATGCTTCCCTTCATTCTTCACTTAACCAAGACTGATATATGCAGGGTTCATAGCACTGCCTATTAGGAAGGCTGCTTGATATTTCCAGTTATAAAACCCATATATAAAAAAAAAAAAATTCCCCTTTCACCCCTATGGGTGGTATGTGTCTTCCTCAACCTCGGGTCCTCTACCAGAGGCCTGGGAGGCTGAGGGTTCTCCGCAGTATCTTAGCTGTTCCTAGCACTGCAGTCTTCTGGACAGAGAGCTCTGATGTTGTTCCTGGGATCTGTTGGAGCCACTCTCCCAGCTTAGGAGTCACAGCCCCGAGTGCTCCTACCACCACCGGGACCACTTTGGCCTTCACTTTCCACATCCGCTCTAGTTCCTTTTTCAGGCCCTGGTACTTCTCCAGCTTCTCATACTCCTTCTTCCTGATGTTGCTGTCACTTGGCACTGCTACATCTATCACCACTCCTGTCTTCTGGTCCTTGTCTATTACCACGATGTCTGGTTGATTGGCCAGTACCTGCCTGTCTGTCTGAATCTGGAAGTCCCACAGGATCTTAGCCCTCTTATTCTCCACGACTTTCTGTGGGATCTCCCATCTGGTCTTGGGAGGGTCTAGCCCATACACTGTGCAGATGTTCCTGTACACAATGCCAGCTACTTGGTTGTGCCGTTCAGTGTATGCTGTTCCTGCCTGCATCTTACATCCTGCCACTATGTGTTGGACTGTCTCTGAGGCCTCTCTGCACAGTCTGCACCTTGGATCCTGTCTAGTGTGGTAGACCCCTGCTTCAATGGATCTGGTGCTCAGTGCCTGTTCTTGTGCTGCTATGATCAGTGCCTCAGTGCTGTCTTTTAGTCCAGCCCTTTCAAGCCACTGGTGGGATTTCCTCGTGTCAGCCACCTCAGCTGTCCGTCGATGGTACATCCCCTGCAGTGTCTTGTCTTGCCATGGCACTTCTTCTGCTTGATCTTCCTCCCATGTCTGCTGCTGCTGCCTCAGGCATTCTCTCAGCAGCTCATCTTTGGGTGCCATCTTACTGATGTACTCCTGGATGCTCTGGGTTTCATCCAAGACAGTGGCTTTGACACCCACCAAACCCCGCCCGTCTTCTTTCTGGCTGGTGTACAGTCTCTGGGTGTTGGATTTGGGGTGGAAACCTCCGTACATTGTGAGGAGCTTCCGGGTCTTCACATCGGCAGCCTCCATGTCCTCCTTTGGCCAGCTCACTATACTGGCAGGGTACCTGATGACTGGCAGGGCGTACCTGTTGATGGCGTGGATCTTGTTCTTCCCATTGAGCTGGCTCTTCAGGACCTGTCTTATCCTTTGGTGGTACTTGGATGTTGCTGTCTTCCTTGCCTCCTCATTGTGGTTCCCATGTGACTGTGGGATGCCAAGGTACTTGTAGCTGGTCTGTATGTCTGCTATGTGGCCTGCTGGTAGTTCCACCCCATCAGTCTTGACTACCTTTCCTCTCTTTACTGCCATCCAGCCACACTTCTCCAGTCTGAATGACATCCCAATATCCTCACTGTAGATCCGTGTCAGGTGGATTAGCGAGTTGATGTCTCGTTCAGTCTTAGCATACAGCTTGATGTCATCCATGTAGAGGAGGTGGCTGATGGTAGTTCCACTCTTGAACTTGTATCCATATCCAGTCCTTGTGATTATCTGGCTGAGGGGGTTCAAGCCAACGCAGAACAGCAGCGGGGACAGCGCATCACCTTGGTATATGCCGCACTTGATGGCCACTTGTGCAAGCTGTCTTTAGTTGACTTCCAGTGTTGTCTTCCACAGTCCCATTGAGTTCTTGAGGAAGGTCCTTAGTGTCCTGTTGACTTTGTATAGCGCCAGACATTCACAGATGTGTGCGGCATTGAGTCGTAGGCTTTCCTGTAGTCAATCCAGGCTGTGCTCAGATTGGTCTGTCTAGACCTTGAGTCTTGGGCGATTGCTCTATCTATGAGCAGCTGGTGTTTTGAGCCTCTGGTGTTGTTCCCAATGCCCTTCTGAGCTGTGCTCATGTACTGGCCCATGTGGTCCTGTAGCTTGGCGGCTATGATACCTGATAGGACTTTCCATGTTGTGGGGAGGCAGGTTATTGGCCGGTAGTTGGATGGCGCCGTTCCCTTGTGGGGGTCTTTCATGATCAGCACTGTCCTTCCTTGTGTTAGCCAGTCTGGGTGGGAGCCTGCTGCTAGCAGCTGGTTCATCTGTGCTGCTAGACGTTCATGCACTGCTGTTAGTTTCTTTAGCCAGAAGGTGTGGATCATGTCCCGGCCAGGTGCTGTCCAGCTCTTCATGTTCTTGACCCGCTGTTGGATGTCGGCTACTGTGATGGTGACTGGTTCCTGTTCCGGGAGATTACTGTGGTCTCTTCTCAGGTCCTGAAGCCACTTTGCACTGGTGTTATGAGTCTTCTCTTTCTCCCAGATGTTCTTCCAGTACTGTTCAGTTTCTGCTGTCGGTGGCTCTGCTGTTATTGTGTTGTTGCACTGCAGTTGGGAGTACACCTTGGATGGTTCTTTGGAGAACAGGGCATTTATCTTTTTGGCCTCTGCTTCTCTAGTGTATCTCCTTAGGCTGGTGGCCAGTGCTGTGAGCCTTTGCTTAGCAGTCTCTAGGGCTTCAGATGGGGTCAGGCCCTTGTATTTTCTCAGTAGCCAAGTCTTATCCTTAATCTCCACACCCTTCTGTAGTTCCACCAGCCGGCTAACTTCTCTCCGGGTTGCCTTGATCTTATCCTCCAACCTCATTTTCCGGGGGGGGGTATATAGTGGTGTTCTTCTTGATTGTGTAGCCAAGCATCTCCAGGATTACAGAGGCTGTAGCGTATACCAGTTCATTGGTTTCAGTGATGGTGGTAGTAGGAATTGTCATTAGGGCTCTATTGGCATCTTCTAGCATACTAGCTGATGGTACTTCCCCAACGAGCCTTTTTAATCGGTCTCGAGGGTTGACTGTAGCCAGTTTATCCATGATCTTATGCCTCATATCAGCTGCTGTGCTCTGTAATGGCAGGGGTGGCAGTGAAGTTCCAGCATCAGGTGGTGGCTGCACATCTAGTTGTTTTTCTGGGGCTTCTTCTTGAGTCCGGGAGGTAATGTGGAGTTGGTCTATCTCCAGTTGTGAGAGCAGCTGCCTCTTTACTATGTTGAAGCGTTGGGTAACTAGCTGTTTCTCAGTTAGTGTGGATGTAGGTCTTTTGTCCATCCATAGTCCCCTCATACATTTCATATATCCCCTCTCCTTAGGTCTGCTGTTGTAGTAGCATTCCATCAATTCCAGGTTCTCTTGTCTCGTCCATGCATGGTTTGTTCCAGTAGCCCACTTATCATCAGATTGTCCTGGTTCCCCAACATCTGGCACGGACCTTGTTATTCCGGGCGACATCCGAGCCGGCATGACTCTCCTAGTTCGTGTCACTCTCATATTTGAGGTAGGCAAGTGAGGCGTTAGGGGGTCTTTTGCCCAAGGACCCCCACCGAGTAGGTAGGGGGGGATTTGAACCCCGGTCTCCCGTATCAAAGGGCATCGCTCTTAACCACTACGACGCTCTGAAGCACCATGCTATCCAGTCATCCTGGATGTATATATATCAAAATGGTTGAGCCATTTCCAAAAATCAGTTTTGTCCACACTTAAAAACCCTGACGACCTCTTCTCTGAGACGCTGTAGGGTAAATCTAAGCCAGGCTTCCAATCCTGCTGATGAACCAGGTGGGTGTCAATATGATGCCACATAATAGAATTTTTTTTTCCAGCTATGCTTTCAAACATTAAAAGGACATTAAGGTTGCAAGCTAATGCCAAGTACTCAAAAATACATTATAGTTGCCTGTGCAAACTTAATTCCATCCCTCTGGGCACCTGCATTATGACATCTCTAATTAATGATCACGTATTTTTTGCATAGGCTCCCTGCCTCATTCAGTGCTCAAGACCGAGATGCTCTGGGGACAAATAAGGGTATAGGTGAACGAAACTATCCACAGCACAACTGCATAATTTGTTCCAGAATTTGGAAGGTATATAGTAAATGAGGCCAGGGACTGCAAGAAGAGAAAGGATGGTCTTTCTTGAGGCAGCTGAATGTTGCTCTGGAGAATAAGACTCTATTCTGGTGTCTACCAAAAATTTTTCTAAGTGATAATAAGCAAGTCATGTAAGCTCACCTTTTCACAGATAAAAACAAACAAGGAATCTTCTGGCACTTTGAAAGGCTAACAATTTTATTTATTACAGGAGCTTTTATGGGAGAAAATCCTACTTCGTCAGATGCTTGAAGATTGAGAACTTACTATCTTCAAGTGTTTGACAAAGTGGGATTTTTCTCCCACAAAGACTAATGCAATAAACAAATCTGTCAGTCTTTTAAGTGCCACAGGACTCCCTGTTTGTTTTGCTGGCCTAAACTGGCACGGCTACCCCTCTGGAACTTTTCACAGATAGTAACAAATCACATGTTTCTCATCTTCTGCTGCTTGACTTGCGATCCTGAGTTTTGATCTGAGTAATTACTGAGCTCTCACAGCTATAATGGAAATCAATGGGACTTGTGCTTTGAACATATGAACTGATACATAAGGCTAAATGTTCTGAAAAAACAGCATCTCAAATTGGGCACCCAGAAATGCTGATCTTCCACTTTTGCCCATATATGTTCTGTGCCTCAGTTCCCTGTCTGGAAAATGGGGATTATAATAATCACTTATCTCACAGAACAGTTGCAAAAATAAATTAATGTCTGTGAAGCACTCAGATAAAATACTGATGAGTGTCATAGAAAAGCTCATAAAGAAATTAATAATTCTGTCTTTACAGCAGGGTTTCAATACTGTGCAATAAATAAGACCTGGGGCTACAGATGGAATGAGGAGAGAAAAATAAAATACTGAATAGCTGCTCATTAAGTGAGCACCATCCATTGTGTGTACTAAATGAGACACAGATCCTGAGGAAAAAAATCATGTGAGATCATGTAATTAAAAACAATACTATAATGCAGAGACAACTTTAATTCTGACATAGACTAACTTCTGAGAGATTGACTTTGCAACCTGAATAATATTATTTCATATAGTTTGTGTGTGTCTAAAATAGAGAATCAGAGTCTATGGTCCTGGAAAGGAAAGGGATAAGGCAGCCACATAAGCATTACACAGCTGATTTATCATAGAGAAGTTTTTGCTGCCCTGGAGAATGAAGTTAAGCACAAGCTTTAAAAATGAACAGTTACAACGATAAGTTACCTAGTTCTATTGTAGAAATTGACAGTTCATAAACAATTTAACTTTCTATATAACATATTCTTGTCTCCGATAAACATATATATCCAGCCATTTTTAAGTGCTGACACATTCCTCACATGAGATTTATAGAACTGAGTTACACCAAACATGTATCTTGTAGTTTTGCAAGAGTTTGCAACTGATAAAGAGGAATTAGATACTACTGTTTTGGAACAAGCCACACAATCTAAATATTTAAGTGTATAAGTTAACTGAAGATTTACTGCTTTCTTTTACAGATCTTCACATATGTGGATTTAGTTGCAGCAGATGCATGATAGCAGCACCCACCATGGCTATGATGCATTTAATAGGTCACAATATATAGCAGATGGTCATGCAATTAAAGACTATCATAATGCATAGGCACCAAGGGATCTAATTAAGGCAACTTTAATTTTGATATTTCCTATCTTCTGAGTTCTTAACTGTATAACTGTAACATTCTATTAAAATATTTAATGTAAATATCAATAGAACTCCTACTGTTAAAAGGTTTGCTCTTGGGCAGATATTCCTACACATACACACACACACACATGCAAGTTACAAAAATGTTTGTGTAGGATTTCATACAAAGCCTTTGTTATATTTTTTTGCACATCTAGGTCTCAGTGCTGCCAAGATTTACCCATTACTTAACTTCTGAGTACTCACATTGATGTTCATAGGCTTACCCATAAACTTAAACTTAGGCACGTGGAAAAGTCTTTGAAAGAAGATGCCATCTCAAAATTTTTCACCAGTAAGTTCTGTTTGCAACTTACAAGAAGATAATATTACATAATAAATAAAATTAAATAATAATTTTGTCATATGTTACAGGTAGGTTAAGGGATAGAAATTTAAAAGACTAACACTCTGTATTTGATTCCCATTCCCCTATGCAGTTATGAAGTGGAGGCCCCATGGGAAAATTTGTTAATGCACACTGAGATGTCATGGGAATCAGGGCCAGCCTTAGGTCTGGGCCATCAGCTATACTGGGGTATTAAAATTGGTCTGTAAAGACTTATTTTAATGCTCAGTACTTACACCATCTATTTTCCTTTTGGCACGAGGTCCATATGTATCTTCAGAACCTAAAACCTGTATGTTAACCGCAGAATAATCTTCATACCCAAGCTGAGTGAAAATAAGGCGAGTCCTGCAACAGATCATTTGTTATTAGCAAACTACTCAAAAAGATTATATGAAGTAACAGCACAATCCCAAAGAGTTAGTTCTAACTGATAGTTAAATTTGGATTTGAATACTTTTTATCTGGCCAAATTTACTTTTAAATCTTAGTTCAAAAGACAATATTAAATAAGTTATCCTCAAAATATGTCCTGGCCTCTTGACTCTAAATTTCTACTGAAGATGACCTGCGAAGAAAACATAAATGGGACTGTGTTCTTTTACTTGCTTCATTCTGATGGATGATGAAGGCTGAAAATGTTATTGAAATTAATGCATTCTGCTTGCTTTTACATTAGAAAATCAGATCCTTTGTGTTTCCTGAATTAAAACATTAAGAAATATATGAATGACATCACAATGATCACAATTGAAATATGCTTAACTGAAAGGAGAAAGTCATTTTTATTCAGAACTTAGAATTCCTTGTTTTGTGTTATACCTTTGTGACTTAAATGCCTAAAAAGCAATTGGAAGAAAGGTTCTTTGTTGAATTTTTAACACTCCTGGCTCTTCAATTAAGAACTGAGAAACTTTAAATATACTTTTCTGGCTCTTTCCAATGGAGATTTCCAATAAACATCATGAAAAATAGACAATATTCCTAATTGTCTATGATTAATAATGAGCAGAAAAGGGAAAAGGAGGAAACAGTGGGAAAATATCTTTATAGCCTTCTTCATAATGTATTAAAAAGGATATACACATTTCTTCTTCCCATTGCAGGACACCTGCATCAGAGCAACATCTACTATGTTAACCTAGTTTTGCTAGATTAGGATTTAACTTTGAATGGCATATACATAACTTTTGTTACTTAAAAGCAATTTGCCATGCAATGAATATCACACTTCACATTTGAACTTTAACAGATGTCAAAACTATTGGAAGCAAGAATAAAGAGTAGGAGTTCCAGATACCAGACATAATCTAGAACAGGCGTGCCCAAACTCTTGGAACTCAAGAGCCACACAAGTTGATTATTAAACCTTTGAGAGCCGCACTGAGGCATATAGCCATATACTTTTACCAACTCCAAAATTACTAAGTTTAAAATTCACTGCACACTTTAATTTTATTGTAAAAAGAGGGTAAATATTGATCCTAGTAATGTCAGATTCTAATAATTGCTTAAGGTTACCATGAAAACTAGGCCTATACCATAAATGATCCATTTTCTTCTTTGTATTTTTGTTTCTTACTATTCAATGTCATGTTTAGAAGGACTTGTAAGACATGATTGTATTTTAATGAGTAAACTGCATTGGGGCCTATGAGAAAATCTAAACATACTGTGCTTCTCCCTGCCATCCCTACCATGCCACGCTTCTCCCCACTGTCCACACCACGCTGCACTTCTTCCCGCTATCCCTGACCACGCCGCTGCTTCTCCCCGCCATCCCTGACCATACCACGCTTCTCCCCGCTGTCCCCGGCCATGCCGCACTTCTCCCCGCTGTCCCCGGCCATGCTGCACTTCTCCTTGACCATGCCACACTTCTCCCCGCCATCCCTGACCATGCCGCACTTCTCCTCACAATCCCCGATCATGTTGCACTTCTTGCCACCATCACTGACAATGCCATGCTTTTCCCCAACCACGCCGTGCTTCTCCCTGCCATCCTCAATCATGTCACCGCTTCTCCCTGCCATCCTGACCCTCCTCCCTAACTCCCAGGCCCTGACACTGGCTGTCCTGGGCTGACACCCCCCCCCGCCCCAGGGCCTCCTGACCTAGCTGCTCCAGAGGCTAGGCACAGGCTGGGGCTCCCCTGCAAGCATCCTCAGGGTAGAAGATTTTAAACACCTAGGCTTGGGCTGCTTTCGTCTCTCTGACCCGTTAATAAGCTGAGTTTTTCCATGAGCCGCATGCATCTCCTGAGCCAGTTTGGCCACACCTGATCTACAGTAAGGACACAGGACCTCCTGAGTCCTAACATGAGCTCAGCTACTGACTTATTCTGGGTATGTTTACACCGCAGTGAAAGACCCATTAACACCCTCTCTCAAAGCTTGGGTCAACTGACTCAGGGTTGCAGAGGATTTGGACTGCAGAGTTAAAAACTGCTGTGTAGACGTTTGGGCTAGCACCGGAGCCTGGCTTTTGAGACCATCCCACTCCCCACTGATTCATAATAATATAATTTTTTCACTCTGTTAGGGAACCTGCAGCCAATCAGCACAGCCCCAAAAGTAGGCTGCTCTGACTAGAGAGGGGAAAAAACCATGATGGCTGATAGATACTTTGATTCAGAACAACTTGCAGCTTGCACACATGACTATGCGCCTCCACTGGATTGTCTGTAGTCTGCATGGATCTTGAAGGGAGATCCGTGAAACCTGGGACAAAAAAGCTCTCTTTCTTCCATACAGAGCCGGGCAAATAAAATGGTGCTTATAGTTACAATGTGTCTGTGTCTAAAATCCTCCATATTCTTTTCCCCAGCCTCAAACCACAGAAGTAAAAACCTCGAACTGTTACCAGAGATTGTGTTTTCTTTCAGAAGCAGCAAAACACGCTATAGTGTAATCAAGTGACATAGAGAAGTACACACTAAAAACAAGCTTTCAGAGCCTTCACGGTGATTGCTGTAAGAGAACTGATAATTCTTTGCTTCTGCAAAACCATTCTGCTATTAGAGGTGATATACTATACCCTATTGCCTGAACTGGCTATCTTCCATTTTGCAGATGCAAAAATTATCCTAACTCAAGGTCACTGAAATTGCAAGAAAATATCAACACTAAAACGATGAGAAAAGGTCAAAATTAGTACAAATGAAAAGTTCAGCTTTCTGAAAGCACTACACACAATACATTAAAAACATTGTAAAATGTCCTTCAGTTTCCCCCTGAACAGGATCTCCTGTGTGAAAATCTTCTGGACACATGGCAGGGATGCTCTTGAAGATTTTCACAGAGATTTCAATAATTTCCACTCCACAATCAAATTGAGCCTGGAACACTCCACACAGGAGAGCCACTTTCTTGACACTACAGTACAAATCAGGGATAGATGCATCACCACCACCCTATACTGAAAACCTACTGCTCGGTATAGTTACCTACATCCTTCGAGCTTCCACCCTAAACACACCACACCATCCATTGTCTACAGCCAAGCCCTAAGATATAACCGCATCTGCTCTGATCCCTCAGACAGAGACAGACATCTTGAGGATCTCTATCAAGCATTCTTGAAAGTACCCACCTGGGGAAGGAAGAAAACAAGTTGACAGAGCTAGACGGGTTCCCCGAAGTCATCTACTACAGGAGAGACCCAAGAAAGGAAACATCAGAACACCACTAGTCACCACATACAACCCCGAAGTCAGACCTCTGCAATAGATCATTAAGGACCTACAGCCTATTCTAAAAGAGGATCCCTCTCTCTCTCAAGCATTAGGAGATAGACCCCTCCTTGCTTAGAGGCAGCCCCCTAATCTTAAACAGATTCTCACCAGCAACTACAGATCTAACAACAGAAACATTGAAGCAAGCACACACCCCTGCAACAAACCATGCTGCCAAGTCTGCCCACATATCTGCACAACAGCTACCATCATAGGTCCTAATCAAGCCTGCTACTCCATCAAAGGCTCATTTACCTTCTTATCTACTAATGTGGTCTATGCCATCATGTGCAAGAAATGCCCCAACACCTTACATATTGGACAAACAGGAAGACCGCTGCGTAAGAGGCTGAATGAGCACACAGCTGATATCAGAAATCAAAGAACAAAGAAACCAGTTGCTGAGCACTTCCATCTTCCTAATCACTCGATGACTGATTTGTTAACAACTGTCGTTAGAGATGTGGCTGGGACATCAAGACTTCAAAGAGAAACAGCTGAACTCAAATTAATATGCAAGTTAAATTCTGTGAAAGCAGGACTTAATTGAGACTATGGGTTCTTTTCCCATTACAAAAGGCAATTTGACTTCAGGCTTTCCAAAGTTTGAACCTGAAAACTGCTCTGATTTGCTGTTACTGTATGACCTGATCCTATGTTTTACACCCCATTGCATTTAGTTTCATTCCTTTCTGTAAGTTCACCCATCTTCGAAGCATCTGAGGAAGTGGGATTTTCTCCCACGAAAGCTCATGCAAAAAAAAAAAATCTGTTAGTCTTAAAGTGCCACACAACTCCTTGTTGTTTTTTTTACTGGACTAGACTAACACAGCTATCCCTTTTAATCCATCTACCAGAGTTTGAGTTAAAAAGGAGATGGAGGGAATTTCTTCGCTTTAAATGGAATTAATTCCCTCCTCTGGATACTACCCAACCATGTCCTTACCTGGGAAAACATAACAATACAGTGATAATTTTAAAGAACATTTTATGTGGTTTTGTACATCACTAGAATGCACAAAGCAAACAAAAAAATCTCATATGGGAACACTCAAGATCACTCCCAAGGCTTCTGCAAATTATTGATTTTGAACAATGGAGAGGAAGGAAGGGAAGACTGAAGGAGAGAGAGCTATCATTTGCCACAAGCTGAAGAAGGTAGTGGATTAAGCAGTCTGCAGCATCCTAAGCAGAGTTGCTATACATTTCTGGATATAATTCAGGATGCTGGTTTTAATGTATAAAGCCCTAAGGGTTTGAGACTTTGGGCTTCTCTACCCAGGGAAGTTAGAGAGCAATAAGCTAGGGCACTGTTTCCTACCCAGTGTGCCCTGGAACATGGGTGTGCCCTCAGGCCTGAGCAGAAGTGCCATGGATTTTTTTTAAAAATTACTCAAAGAGTTCTGGATTGGCTCATGAATATTCATGGATTCATTCAGAATCTATATGGTGGCATGCCTCAAAATTATTAGAGATATCCAGGTGTACCAGGGCAGAGCCTAGGTTGGGAACAACTGAGCTAAGGTGTGGATTTAAAGTACACTAGCTACTCCCCCTGTAGACCCTCTTAGTGTGCGTTAAGAGTTTCTTCAGGTGGTTTAACTTAGTACATCTCCACTGTGCATTATGCTAATGTGCAGAAAGGCACCTTTACTGAAGTGTCCACAGAAGGAGTTAGTGTGGTATAATAAGCGCACACCAGCTACTGCAGACTTTTTTGCTGGATAGACAAGCACCTAGTTATTTGGGAGACTGCACCTCTCCCAGTTTTATTCTGGCACAACCAAAATCAGCAGAAGTACCTGAGCTGGAACTCCCTCAATATAAACAGTAGGGTGCTGCTGGCAGAGTATTCTTTGAAAGTGGTCACTGACTGTAAAATTCTCTTTCCCACAGTAGGTCCAGCAGAGTTCAGATGCATTAAACTTCTGGACATCTGCTTAATCCCATTTTTTTTCAGGCTGTTGAAAAGGGTGTGTTCTGAATTGGAACTGGATTTGTTTTCAATAGAGAGTATTTTATGGTGTGATTTTTACACATATTGCAGGATATATGCACAGAGCCCTGGATGTATTTTTAAAGTTTGAAGAAATCAGTACACTGAGGTCCTAAAATAGTCCTCAGGGTGACTCAGGATAGAAACTGGCTCCTGGTCCAAAATAAGCAAGTATTGCTACCTATTCTGGCCTGGTCTTCGCTTACCAATGTTTTCGGCAGCAGTTGAAGGGAGATATGCATGGTATGTAAAATAACTTGAATACCTCCCTTTGATATCTCTATGGCTGCGCTGCACTGCGCTAAGTTGAAGGGAAATGCCCTCTTACTCAGCACTACTCTTCTTACAGGGGCTCAGTTATTGAGTTGAATTCTGGATTGATTGAGCAGGTCTTCACTGACTGCTCAATCAAACCAGAAAAAAATATTGAACTGATGGCAGCGAATTTGCCACTGTTAGTATAGACTTGGCTTCATTTCACAAGGGCATCAAGGTTTAGGCTTAAAACTAGCTTAATTTCTTGCACAATCCAGAAACAGTCTAAATGATGATAAATCACATTGTTGGTATTTTGTAGCCATATAATGATTTTCTGGAGGGGGGGGGGAAAAAGAGGTTCTGTAACTTATATCTTGAAATGTCCTTCCATGTAAAAGAACCCTGTCTTCAAGGATACCTCCACAATGATATTGCTGACAGCTTATTAGTACAATTTACCACTGTATTTAATTTTAAATTTAAAAGGCAAAACAAAGCATATCTATATTAAATACTCACCTTTTCAGAATGCTTTCTGCAGTTTGTCTTCCTTTTTCCACAGCTTTTGGTCCCACCACTGGGCAGACAGCTGTAGCTCTAAAACCATCCAGGTAAGTGGCATTTACCTAGTAATGCAAGTTATTAATTGAATTGAGTGATTTTTCTTAGTGTTCTGTAAAAGCTCAATTAGAAGTCATCACCTACATACTTATCAGAAATAAAATCATCTTTATAACAAACAGTTACAAACTCTTGTTCTGTTATTCAAAATAAAAAAAAAACTAAGGGAAGACAGATACAAAATTGTGACATATTGTGTTGGACATATGGATCTTGCAAAGTGTATTATCATAAAAATGTATCAATAATTAAGTAGTTTGCCTTGAAACTAAACTTTTCTGAAGTAATAAATATTACAGCAAATTGAAAAATAAATGCTATATATTGTGCTCCAACATATATCTATTGTGTTTCTAATGTTACGACTGCTTACTAGATCTCTAGAATTCATTGTAATAAAAAGAATTTATTACCAAACTACAGCAAGGTATGTTTTTATTGATGGATATATTTTTAATTAATACAATGAGTATATTAATATAGATCTACTAGAATAAAGTTAATTAGAGACAGAAGGACCCATTGCATTATCTAGGCCATCTCCCTGTGATTGTTACTTACAGTGTATCTTCTAGCATCTTTGTCTAGTCCAGGTTAAGGGTGCCAAGTGATGGGTTTCCACCATTTTCCCTGGGAGACTATTCCACAACCAGATATATCTCAATGTCAAGAAGTTTAGTCTGATATTTAACTAAAATTCCCCTTTTCTTAATATTATTGCATTAACTCTAGGTATTTTTTCCTTCTGCATGTTGTTTCTATCCTCCAAACACTTCTAATCCATTAGCATGCCTCTCCATTCACCATTTACCAAAGGTATGCATATTTAGATCTTTCCTCATAGATCAGGGGTCTCAAACTCAAATCACCATGAAGGCCATATGAGGCCTAGCAGAGGGCCAGATGAGGACTGGTACATTAGCCCGAGGGCCGTATCACTGAAACCTTTCCATACAACAATATTGCAAGTATCAGTAACAGTAGTGTTGTTGTGGGCTGCAGGAAATAGCTTTAGGGGCGCATGTTTGAGACCCCTGTCATAGATTATGTGATGAAGCCTAAGAGGCTTTTTGTTTTGTGGTAGGGAGTATGTAAGGCATCTGTCCAACAATCATCACGGTATCTGAGATTCTGAGTAAACAAAATGTTCTACCTAACTAATACAAAGATATCAAAGACATCTTATTAATGTCATACTGATTTTTCAGAAAAAAAATTAAGTATGGAATCCCATTTTAAATTATATTTGTCACTTTAATTACCGTATATACTAAAAAAAGTCTTTAAGCTAGTATATTTAAAAATGGACTATTGATTTACATGCAGTTAATTTTAGTACTTTCTGAATGCCATTTAAAACATGAAAGAGCATGCATATTTCAATCCATTTTTCTCATATAAAATGTTTTGTATCTAAATTATTTGCAGGTTCATTCAAATGGAACTCTGAATCCAGATCCTTGAAAGAATTGGTAATTATATTAGGGCCTTTGCTACAGTAATTTGCTGTGACTTATTAATCCAAGATTCCATTTATGTACCTGTTATTTACTTTTGTGACTCTTACTATTTGCTGCATAGATACAAACTGGAAAGATGAAACGTTAATATGGTAAACTGTAGCTGGACAAGGAGGCTAAACAGTGCTGACAAGAAGTCAAAGCAAGAATTTCTGTAAAGCATAGTCAACTTTGAAAAAATCTTCCAATGTCTTCTCCCTTTCCATCTCTTTAAGGTCAAGACAGAGAAAATACATATTTTACATATAATACTTTCTTTCATGACTGCTAAAGACAAATCCACAGCTCAGAAAGGCAGTCATGAAAAACTTGATAAGGCTGCCATTTTAAATTAAAATGATTTTGACATTATCACTTTATGAATAGTAAACTGTGTTTACACAGTATCTTTTTTAGAATATATTTATTATTTTAGAATGACCTTTCTATAAAACAAAATAGGCAAGTATTAGTCCACAATGCAGAATACTCATTCTGTAAGTCTATAAGTGCAGAATCAGAAATCTTCTTAATTGCTTATTTTTAAAGATATTTTTCAAGTTCAAAGACAACTGAAACTTTTTTCCCCCTAAACTTAAGGAAAAAGTTTGCTACCACAGACCATATAGAACAAAAGATTTTTTTCTCTAACATTATATAACTAGATGTCTTCATCTAATATACAAAAGTCTGGGAAAAAAACACAAGGAAGACCAGTTAATTTTGTACAGAATTTTGGAAACAATGTCTACCAAAACCCAAGACCTCCTTGCATGAATGGAAAGATTAAAGACTGTTTGAGTACTTGAGAAGAATGAAATAGGAGATATTCATTTATTTGAAGAAGAGTTAGTAATACAGTCCAGTGGTTTTCAGCCCACTGTGTACCATGAGAACTGTCCAAGTATGCTATGAAATTTTGTACAAAGGTAATGAAAATCAATGTAAAACAAACATTGTTTTGTCTTAAACAATACTCTATACAGCCAAAATTACAACTCATAAAACTCATAAAAATTAATCATCAAATTTAAAGAGAGGTATCGGTCTTTTGATTCTAAAACATGAACGTTCTAAATGCAGGTGAGTAAAAGGCAAAATTGAGATGACGTGTATTATTTTTCCAGTGGATTTGAAATAGCAATGCATTTGATCCTTCTTTACCTTGTTGTATGCACTATGTTGCAAACCACTCTAATAAGACCATGACCATAGTAAATGTAGGTGTGATAATTACGAGCAATCAATTAGTTGAAAAAAGTGGGTGTGCTGTGGAATTATTTGTTTTATTGAATTATGCCATGTTACTGAAATGGTTGGGAAACACTGACTAGTCCAATCCAAAGACTGTCAAGATTTCTCTGGCTTCTTCACAGAGATTATCCATGGCCAAAACCATTCTGTAATGTTCTTTGAAAAAATATGGCTTATTTTTTAAAGTTTAAATAAACTCTATAAAGTGGTCACTTAAACATTAGCCTTATACATAAAATAGATTAGTTAAATATAAAATGTATATGCCATTCAAACATTCACATTTTAAATATGATCACTTTTTTAAAAAGTATATCTGAACTACAGTTTATTATTCAGTAATAGTTTCAGCATATTTACAGATTATAGACCTTTTCTAAAAAAATATTTTAAAAGTTTTAAATGGATCCTGTCAAATTAACTCTCTTTGGATACCTCACTAGTAAGAACATCTTTAAGGTATGGATCATATCTTGCTCCCAAAGAAAGTCAGCTGAAGTTTCACTACTGGCTAAAATAAGAGTAGCATTAGGATCACAGAATAGAATCTTAGAAACTGAAAGGGACCATGACAGGTCACTGAACCCAGTTCCCTGCACTCATGGCAGGACCAAGTACTCCCATTTCCCTCATTGCTCTGATGCAGTTGCCTAAACTAGTGTTCCAGCAGGGTACTAAAGGCCCCTAGAAGACTATAACAACAACTTAAAAACAAAAATGATCTTACATAGCATCTTCCAACTGGATATACCATAAGACTTTAGCGACATTAATTCATTAATCTGTCACTGCACCTTATAAAAAACTAAAGTATTATCCTGATAAGTGATTATGCAGTGTTTTGTCTTTTAGAATCATGTGTTTAATGTTTCACACTGAAGCAAAACAAGATTTTTGTCCTTACCTATAAATAATAATTATAATTAAAATACGATTTTGTGACTGATAGACTTTTTAATTAAAGCACCATCTCAGACAATTACTACGGAGACTTAATATCACTCTTGTACATAGAAATGTAATTTATGGTGTGGAAAAATAAAGGTTTCGCCTGGTAGTAGTACTGACTTTTTCTCCAAAAGAGCATTTCACTGCATACAACCACCAAAGCAATGAGAAAAGAACCTTATAAAACGATGAAGGAGGTGATCCTTTTGCTCCATGAACTTTCACTGCCCCGCCTTCAATACCTAGAATGGTTAAAAACATCTGTTTTAATTACTTCAATATAATTTCCAAGAAAGTACAATGAATTCTCCTTATGTGATGTAATACAAAACAAAAATGTCACTGATATTATCATCAAGACCCATGCAAAAGCAACCACATCAGTCTTAGGAACTCAAGCATCAAATTTATGGAGTATAAATTCATGGACTATGCTCACATTGCCTTTTAACAAAACTGTTGACATATTTATTCACAACGCCTTTAGATTTGTAATATATAAGATGCCTTAAGACTCAACCGTTGTCTTCTGCTCAGTTGCCAGTGACAACACACACATCTATAAATTCTCGAGAGTTCAAGGATTTAAGCTTTTTTAAAAGAAACAAAATAAACTATTTACATTCAGCTGCACAGGAAGATGAAATTCTTGGATCTTTGGAACTGATCCCCACCTCCCGGCCAGAGAAGGCCTTGACAGAAAGAGGGTTAGAAAGAGTGTAGTGGATGGCAATGTACAATGCCATTGACTGCATTTGGCTGGAGTGGGCCAGGCTGCCTCCCATGGAAAGACTGAAGAATGAACAATAGGAGAAAGATAAGAGTTCATCAGCAGAAACAGAGTAGATCAATCTGTCCCAGCTGGACCTGGATGAAACATACTCTACAGATGTAGGCCCTGCATAGACTTAATCTTCCTGTTGATAACAGTAACTAAACAATCTAGGGAATGTTTCAGGGCAAACAACATACTTGACATTGTACACAGTAACATTAGAGACAAGTCAGTCAAAGCATGACCTGTCTAGTCTAGGGCTTGATCCTTCACCTAGTGAAATCAACAGCTATGTTTCCATTGACTTCAGTAGTGCAGGATCAGGGACTTACTCAAATACAGTATGTATAAAATTACCTACTTCTAAATAAGATGCAGTTTGTCATTAACAAATCTATACTTCTGATTGTTTACCAAAACATGAAAGCCTCCATACAAATACTCTGAACTGAGAAGAGACCAAATATAAAGAGAACTTTTTCAGACGTTTTATAAAGAATGAAAATTTGTAATAATCTTAAATGTCACTGTCAAAACAACAATCAGTCAGGTTCACTTACTGTTAATTTAACTTGCCTTTCTGCTACTATAGAATAATATTTCTATAATCAGACTGAAGATCTGCAGGATTTTTACACCAGGTGAAGAAGAAATTCATGACACCCATCAACAAAAAGAAAATAGCAATACCTTTTACTTCAAATATGTATTCTAATTAATCCTGCAGTACAATAAAATCAGCAAAGTGAACATCAAAAATAGACAGCCTGTCCTGTTCTTTCTGGTGTACGTGTCAAAGCACTTAAAACTAAAAATATTTAAGAAATCTTCCTATCTTCCATCTGTTATATTTCTAAGAGGAGAACTAACTGAAAGTTCATGTGAAAGTTCATTTTAAGTTCAAATGTGTCATATCGGGTCATTTACAAGCTAAAAGTTCATTGGAAGGTTAAGGTTCCATTTAAAAAAAAAACACAAAAAACTAGTGGCTAAAAGCAACAAGCTGGCCTTATCAGACTATTTGTCATTTGATTATGTTTCATGAGCTGAAGGTTCACTGTACAATTTTAAGATAGAAATGTTTTGCTTAAAAATTAGGCTAATATGAAGTTTAAGATTTTATCCTAATGAGTTTTTAGTTTGAGTTTTAACTGTTTTGGGTTTTATAAGGAAAACTAGATTCTCATATTGAATTAAAAAAACAAATTTCTTTTTACACTGGTTGTCCATACAAGATAGGGACTACGGATTAAAAAATGTCAAGTTATTCTAACTGAGCAGTTTAACAAGATGGCTTGTCCAAATGAAACAAAGAAGAAGTCCTGTGGTACTTTTAAAGACTAATAATTTTATTTATCCCATGAGATTTTGTGGATGAAGTATCTGATGAAGTGGGATTCACTCACAAAAGGTCATGGGATAAATAAATTTGTTAGTCTTTAAAAGTGTTGCAGGACTCCTCACTTGTTTTGCTGAACTAGACTAACATGGCTAGCACTGGAACTTGTCCAAATGAGTGATTTTCAAGTCTCCTCATCAAATTTAGGCCTAAAATTAAAGTATTCTGAAGAGTGGTGAGGAGAGATTTCTGCAATAGTTGTTCTCTAGCTGAGAAATCCTACCATTTTTAAGATGACACAGTCAAGCGGCTAGTAAACAAAGCTTTATCACATGTCATCTTAAGCGGACTGGCTACCCATTGCCAAGAGAGAAAGCTAATGGTGTGGGGCCCAGGGGAGTGAAGGAAAACAGGAGCTGCATCAATTACAGGAACAGTGAGCTGGACTAAAATGTAGCATCTAATGAGTAGGGAGTACTTCCTGAAAGTCACAGCGAAGGTATTTTTAAGTGCTACAGAAATACATGGTTTATAAACTTGTTAGTTATATATGTATTTCAATAAAAGAAAAAAAGTTTCAGATTACTCAAAAATGTTCTGACTGGGTCACAGTTAATCTAAATTTTCTAAGAATGGCACCAAGCAATCTGGATATTCCTTGAAAGATAGCCCATCTTAGTATCTGCTTCAAATGAACATACTGAACAAGTGAAGTTAATGAAAAAACCGGAAACTCCAGTAACTACTTTAATCTAACAATATAAAACTTTCTGAATTGATTTCCTCAGTATAATAGTCTTCTGCCTCTAGCAGATACTAACCTGGAATTTCAGTAATGGAAACTTGAGAGAAGTCACATGTGACATCTGGTAAGAGATAACGCTGAGGGTTGCCAATTTCATACACCAACTGTTCAGCCACTGTGCCAAAAGAGATTAGGCCCCCTGTGTCGGGAGGTTTGGATAGAATGAAGTGTCCATCAGAATAACATTCTACTATGGGAAACCCCATGTTATGCCTAAAGAGTTAAAAACATTAAAAATGTTAACAGTTCAGAAGAAAACGTAAATATCAATAATTTCATAAGTAATAACAACCATATAGCAACATTTTTAGAGAAGAAACTAAGTTAAACATCATTAATGAATAATTTCCAGAGGGGTAGCTGTGTTAGTCTTTGTGTAGCAAAATCAACGAGGTCCTTTGGCACTTTAAAGATTAAGATTTCTTCAGGCATAAGCTTTCATGGGCATCAACCCACTTCATGAGATGCGTCTGATGAAGTGGGTTGAAGCCCATGAAAGCTTATGCCTGAAGAAATCTGTTAGTCTTTAAAGTGCAACAGGACTCTCATTGTATTAATCGATAAGATACAAGTTGTAGCTTTATAGATACAAACTCAGGTATACTGAATAAACAGCCAAAACAATCAGCTAACTGTATGACCTTTGATACGACTAATGAAACCACACCATTATGGATTATGTTGCCCAATAATAAAATGTAAAAGTTACCACAGACAGAACCCTGGAGACATCAACAGTAGCTAGAACAGTGGTGAAGGAGAAGCCATAGACTAAGACACTAAATCAGTGGTTAGACAAATGAGAAGAGAATCAGAGGACTAAAGACTCATAATAACCCAAGAGAGAATATAATAGAAAGAGTTCAGAAAGTAGACAGGCTGATACAGGAAATCTGAATGGAAAACTGGCCCTATAAGTTGTCCAGGAGGCCTCTGGTGAGTTATTAGAGCAGGAAAAGTGGAATGGAGTGTACAGGAAACAGATTTCAGAGGACCTAGGAGTATACTAGAGGAAGAGTCAAAGTAGAAGAAGCAGATTGGTCTCAAGGATCTGGGAGGGAAAGGAAAGTAGGGAGATTGGGTTAATTACATCTTTTGGAGATACTTTGTGAAGTTGGTAATAAATAATAAATGGAAAATTAGCATCAGAAAACTGGAAGTATTTAACAACACAAATAAATCAAAATTCAGTGCAGTAAAATAATAAAACCCAAATGGGTAAAAGAAAAGAGTGAGGCAAAATAAGAAGAGCAATATGACAGAAAGAAACAGAAGGTTTTCATAAAAAATAATTTCATAAGGAAAATATTGGGAAAACAATAAACAAGTAAAAATAAGTACAGTTCCACCACTGCTAAAATGTAGTTGACTTTTCACAAGTATCTGGATGAAATCTTGAACAGATACTTTCCCAGCTTTGAAGGTTTCCTTTTCAAAGAACTTTTCTGAGTAGAAACAAAGATCAAAAAACACACTCAAAACCAAATTTTATAGCTTTCAAAGAGTCACCTGGCTCATCTGCTCTCATAAGAAGGTGAACATCTAGCTGAGAAAAATCTTTGCAAAGACAGGAGAAAAACAAATATTGGAATTAGGACGAATAGGCTATGTCTACACACACATGGTGATTTCGAAATAAGGATTTTGAAATGAGTTATTTCAAAATAAAATCCTTATTTCGAAATAAGTTAATTCGAATTAACAAAATGTTAATTCGAATTAAGGGAAAGCCTGCAATCCAAACAGCTGTTATTTTGGAAGGGATATTTCGAAATAAAGCCGTTTGGACCTGTTGTTTCGAAACAAGAGGTCTAAACAGTGTTATTTCAAAATATCCCTTCTGAAATAATGGCCTTTTCGAAAACATCGAGGTTTTACTTTTTCGGAACAACGATTCTTATTTCAAAAGGACGGGATCCGTCCTTTCGAAATAAGAAACCGTCATGTAGACTTAATTTCTTTTATTTTGAAATAATGAGTGTTATTTCTTAATAAAAGTGCCGTGTAGACATACCCATACAGACCTTACTATACAGACTTGCAAAGCTTCTCTGTCAGGCCTTGCTTATGGTGAGCACCCCATTTCTCACTGAAATCAGTGACCATCAAACTTTAGCTACCTATGTAAAATTGATTTGCTTTCAGAATGGTCCTCTGAATTATGTTCTTGTTCTAATATAGGTAATGTATTCCACACATAAAATCAGTTATATAAAACTTGGATGCACAAAGTCTGGAGAATATACATACATTAAGTTTTAAGGGAAGTAAGCAAAGAAACCAGTGAACTCTTAACTGACATCTGTAAAAGTTCACAAGAGTTTGCAGAGATTCCTTAGCATGGGGAATCTGCAAACATAATTCTGTTATTTAAATAAAGGATTAAGAGACAAGCTCTGTGACTACACATTCAGCAAGGATTGTTCATGGTGCTGGAGGAAACCTAGAAAAGCCCACCATGAATGCAAACAGGAAAGAATACTGCATTAATCTGATCTTTGAAGCTGCTTTCATCATAAACAGATAAGGGAAATTCACTAAACATGGTGTTCTGAGATACTGAAAAGTTACTTGATATATTCTTAGATCAGAAAATAATTGTAAAGGAAATTAAATAACTTTTAACACCTACTTAAACAGTTTATAGTATTGGAAAAAACCACAAAAAATGACTGAGGGAAAACCAATATAAAGAAAGACAAACTGACTTGTCCAAGGACACACAGCAAGTCAGTAGCAGAATCAGAACTAGAAATAAGGAGTTCTTGGCTCCTTCTCCTTGCTTACCTCACTGGACCATACTGCCTGTATGTGTTGAACTGAATAAATGGTTTAAAGCAGTAATGCAAACAACCTGCCTGTGGATTGAATCTAGTCTGCATGAGGCATTCAGGCAAATCCAGATCCTGCAGAATGGAAGTTTTCATTTCCTCTGAAATTTCCTACCAATATAGCCCAGCACAGCCACATTACTAGTAGGAGCATGGCATGGAAGATCTGGAAAATCCAAGTTCCAGTCAAGCCTATCGCCACACAGACAATTAACTACAGACTCTACTGTACACATGGAAACAATAATCTTCCCATACCTTGGCCAGATCTGACCAATTTCATGGGGAGAGTAACCCTCCAATCCAGTTCCAAAGGAGCAGCTGTGTTACTCTAGTTCAGCAAAACATGCAAGGAGTCCTGTGGCACTTAAAAGACTAACAAATTTATTTATCCCATGAGCTTTTGTGGGGAAAAAAATCCCGCTTTGTCATGCCATCATGTGCCAGAAATGCGCCCACACATTATACATTGGACGAACAGGACAATCTCTGCGCAAAAGAATAAATGGGCACAAAACTGACACCAGAAATCACAACGTTCAGAAACCAGTAGCTGAGCACTTCAATCTTCCTAAACACTCTGTTGGCTGGTTGTTAACAGCTGTGCTCATGCAAGTTAGTAGGATATCATGACTTCAAAGAGAAACAGCAGACTTGGAACTGATGTG
Organism: Podocnemis expansa; assembly: GCA_007922195.1. Taxonomy (NCBI): domain Eukaryota; kingdom Metazoa; phylum Chordata; order Testudines; family Podocnemididae; genus Podocnemis; species Podocnemis expansa. Next base: position 27,988,208 of record ML681966.1, read on the forward strand.
CAGATTCAATTGCGTGAAAGCAGGATTAAATTGTGACTATGGATTCTTTTCCAATTACAACAGGTGATTTGACCTCACCTTCCTCTGCATGCTCTTCCCCAGTGTTTGAATCTTTATAACTGTTTTGATTTGCTGTTACAGTGTGACCTGCTCCCATTACATACACTTTTCTGCATTTATTTCCTCCCATTCTGTAAGTTCCCCTATCCTCAAAGCATCTGACAAAGTGGGATTTTCTTCCACGAAAGCTCATGTAACAAATGAATTTGTTAGTCTTTAAATGCCACAGGACTCCGTGCTTGTTCTCCTCCAATCCAGGATTGTATTGCTGATGAAATTCAACCTTCCAGTCTAAAACACTGTGACTCTGAAGCTTATCAAAAAGAAATTCCTGCAAAAATTAACAATAAACAAACTGCATTTTTCCCATGCAAACTTCATTCTCAAAAACAGCAAAACCATTTTTGTTCACACTTGCAAACAAACAAACAAGCTACCCTGAGGCAGAGATGAAGCATGGAAGATTTCAGCTCACCAAGTTAAACATCTGACAAAGTCACACATAGCTAAAAATAGCTACCAGTATGTGTGATAGAATATAACAGAGTTATAATAGAAAATGTCAAGCAGTCTAATTGCAGTTATTGCCATTCAAGCCCTTAAATATATAAGAAAAAGGGAAAATTCTACTGTCCTACCTGTGACTTTTCATTTTAAAAACCTCCATATCAGACAGTTTTCACAGTGGGGCATTCCCCATCTCCATGGGGATATCCTGAATCTAAACCTGGGTTTAGTATTAACTTTTAGGAAGAACCTTCCAGGATAACAGCTTCCAAAGCAGAAAAATAGTAACTATATAATACCTTTCAAGTGCTGCTCAATTCAGATAATTAGAAACAGAGCCCTGACATTTAATGTCTTTCAGAAACTCTCTCTTCCTGGAGGGTGAGGGAGAACCTTGCATAGAATGCCACCTTCAAAGAAAAGGTTAGACTGTCTGATATGGACGGTCCTACACTGAAGACTGAAAGGTAAGATAAAATTTTCTTCTCAATTCCTTTCATACCAGACAGTCTTTACAGTAAGATAAAAAGAAGAAAAAAAAAATCAGTCGAGTGTCCCTAGGAAGGGAGAGAAGGGAATATTCAGTTTACCTATATAGGATTGAAAAGAAACAAACATAAAAAGTTTCTACTGGGACACCCTTTTCTTTAATACCCTTCTACCAAATGCCACAGCAGCAAGGAGGAGGATTGGCAGTCAATAGGGTTTGAGAAAAACAGGGTACAACTACAGTGCCAGTAATACCAAGCCTCCAATTTTGGGCTGACAGAATCACGTTTGTGGGGCTTGCACTACTGCTCTAACAGCAGCCGTACAGACGTCAGTTTGAAGTTGAGGCTCAAGCTGGAGCTCTGAACCCCACCCTCTTCCCACAACCTAGAGTCCAAGTTACAAGGTCTTCAAATTCTCTCTAAACAGCTACTAGAGAGTGCTAGCACAAACCCTGCAAGTATGTCTACACCAGTGGTTCCCAAACTTTTCCTTTATGCAGACCACTACCTCATCACTGAAAGCTTTTGCAGACCATCAAGTAAGCAAGCCATTTTAAACATTTTTAACACAGCCTATGGCTGACAGGAGTCAAGGGGTATTAAAAAAACAGCTGTTTCTAATAATTGATTATGCTAACTCACAAGCATTTTGCACTTGTCACAGTACATTTACCTGCAGTAGACCTACCCGTGGTAAAAAGATAACACTTACCTAACAAGAAGGCTGATGATGTTTTTGCAAGTAATAATATAACATCGAACATGATATATATGAGGTATATGGAATTCTATTATTATTACACTATCTCCCCCACCCCCCCAACTACCTGGACTACCCTCACAGACCACCAGTGGTCCACAGACCACAGATTAGGAACCATTGGTCTACACTTCAGAAATTTGTCAACATCAACTTTCAGCCACCAGTGGCTGACATCCATGCTTCTATCCTTGGTTCAGTGGAGTGTGTCGTCACCAGGACCACTTCCACCAAGGTAAGGAGCAGTGTGCAGGGAGCTGACAGAAGGAAGCTCCCAGCTCCCTACCCACCATTACAGATCCCACCTTGGGCACAGGAACCAGTGGGGCTGCACCCATTTGCAACCAAGCTGTCAGCAGACTCTAGCCACCTGCAGCTTGCTGGCACCTGGGCTGCCAGTGGGGGGGGGCAGCTGCTCAGCTGTGAGTCTGGATGCAGGTGGCCACCGCCCCCAGATACTGGCATGCACCGTGTGACACACCCCACCTGGCTGCTGTTCCCAGTCACCAGTAAGCCCCAGACAGTACCCGCTGCCCTGCTGCCACCCCCAGGTACTCGCAAGCCCTGGACAGCCCAGCTGCGAATGCAGATGCAGGTGGCTGCAGCCTCACTGGTTTGCCCATGTCCTGGGAAACCCATAGCCAGAACCTAGGTGCAGATGGCTAGAGCCCCAATGGCATGCCAGTCTCCTGGGAGACCACTGCCAGAGTCTGGTGGCTTTGGGAACCGGGTTCTATCCGTTCTCATCTTGTTAATTTCCCTGCTCTAATAAAGCAATGAAATTGAAAAGAAGGTCTGACCCTCCACTACCCTAAACAGACAGTGTCTACACTGACACTGTGGCACCCTACCTTTGCCAACAAATGGCGTTTCCTTTGTCAAGGTGGTTTTATTTTTGTCAATAAAACAGGTCAGATTTTGTCAATAGTCAATAAAAGGGTAGTTACAGGATGTACACTAGAAATGTTTTGTAGACATAAGATGATTTATATTGACAAAATCCTCTAGCGTAGGCCAGGCCTGAGCCCACTGATCCAAGAGGCTGCTGTGGGCTGTGTATAAGGTACCCGTAGTTTTTCCTTTCAGTTTCCTCACTGACAGGACAGGCAGAACTGGATTTTGGTTCAGGATAGCACTGTCTTCTATGTGTGCACATGGGAATTAGAGAGCAGATTCCAGTTACACCTAAATCAGGTTTAAGACCCCAAGAGCTGAGGGTTGAAAGAAAGGTTGGTTATAATCAGTGTAGCCTGTTCCTTCACCATCTTTGGTCTCAGCAGCTTGAGGTGAAGGAAGGCAGAGGGAAGGCGTAAAGGAAGCATTTTAGCCTGGTGGTTCCCAACATTTTCTCTGCTATGGCACACCTTGCTACCTTTAATTAATTTGAGGCACACCCCCATATAGTTTCCAAATGAACTCATGAATATTCATTAGCCAATGAGCCTCTCCAGAGCTCTTTGAGTGGTTTTTCAAAAAATTTTGTGGCACACCTGCTCAGACCTGACAGCATATCTTTGTGTCGTAGCTTTGTGTCGTGTGTCCCACTGACTGGGAAACACTGTTTTAGCTTACCACTGAAATAAAAGGACCACACCCTCCACTTTCAAGTATCTCTTTTCTGTGTACAACCTCTTTTGCTTTCCCAGCTGAATTCAGACACTAGTAGGCTCATCAAGATATCTCTGAGCTGACCTGAAAAGCTAGACAGCTAGACTGCAGTCACTGGTCCTAAGTGGTTTTGCTTAGCCAACCAACCATAATTTTTCTTCCTGGTGGAGAACTGTAAGGAATAGAATGAGATCTTCTGCACAGGAGATGAACAAGGCTGCTTCTCTGTGCAGTGCTAAAGCTTTTCTGCTTTCTTAGCAGTTATGCATACCTAGTGGTCCTGAAGAATCACCTACTAGAAATGAGGAAGTGAGCCTGATGGTATACAGCCTGAGAAAGGTTAAAAACTCCATGCCTCATCCTTGGGTCACATAGCTCATATGGGAACCCAGATATGTTTCCCCACAGAGGGGCTGGGTATCTCTCCCGATGACCAATTTCTCTTGACCTGATATCAGGTAGCTATTAAATAATATCAAGAATGAATTCCTCAAGAAAAATTAGTACCACCAACAGTCATATGACACAAATACTTAATGTCTTCTGCACTGCCTCAAAAGCAGTATTTTAATCATTTTACACCTAGCACAGATCAATGTCATGTTAAATAACTCACTGCTGTGCATAGCCTACATAAAAATGTTAGAGAGTTCCCACTTTTTTCCACACCTTGTACAATTTCATGTAGGGAGCCAGGGACTGTAGTGTAGCCTTCAAATCCTTGAGGGAGTTGAGTATGCATCAGTTCTCTGGCTGAATAACTCCATTCCCTTGAAGGGTAGGTCCTTTAGCATAGTCTATAGTTTGCATGTATGCCAGAAGCCACAAAGTCAATATCTTTTTAATAGCTCAGGCCATCAACTTTATGGCTGTATCAAAAGCGTCCATGACCATTGTAGTGATGTTCTCACCACCATTTGATCCTCAATGTTTTTCCTCAGCTTACCTCTCCTCATCTTTAAGATTTTTGAAAGAAAGTGCATGGCCTTCTCCCAAATACAATAATTATATTTGGTAAATGTAGGAGAGAACCTTACTTGATGCTGGTGATAAGGAATATGTTGGCAATGGAGAGGAGAAATATATTTCCACTTCAATTGGTGGAGCTATGGGATGATATCATCACAGTGACTTTTTGTAGTGGGAACATCTCCAAGGTTCATCTCGGGCTCTTTCAAGACTTAATCACTTCACTGTCAGGTGGTCTCACTCCCTGAGATGTCATGACCAAGGGCTTAAAGTATCTTCCCTTGGAGGATTGTTGTTTTAATGTCTTCCTTCTAAGACTTTTCTCTGGTTTTGGAACCTTCTTTACGATCCATATGGCCCTGTAACTCAGTTTCCCCCTTTGTGAGAGGGTCCTAGAGCTGGCTTTATTTCACAGAGTGTTCATTTTGGTGTGGTTAGGGTAGACACCAGAGTATTCAGTGCCAGTTACTATTGTTCGAGATGCCAACACCAAGATAGTCACTGATGAGGCTTTTGGAGCAGAGGACTTCATCAATGAGGTAGTCAGATATTTCAGCATCCTTTTTGTCTTCTTTCCACTATCTGAGATCCCAGGCCATAACATGCTTGAAGTTTATCTGGCCTGGTTCTGATAATTACTTCTGGGTCCAATGTGATGTGTGAACTGCTCTAGCAACTGTAGCTTGTGCTGGTTGTCTCTGGGTCTGTGGGTCATAGAGAAGGTCTTGCGCACAGTGCAGACATCCTGGATGTGGCTTTCCCCTGAACAGAAAAGGTACTAACTGTGCCTATCTATGACGGGGATTAGCCTGGTGCAAGATTGGCAGGGTTGAACCTTGAGGGCTTGGAGTCTGCTGTGAGGTGTTGCAGGTGGCACAGAGTGCCTCATCCCACTGGACAGGGGGGTGAACAGGGAGGTTGCCAATCTTTTCATTTTGTTTTGGTATCTTCACAGGTAGAAGTAAGACTGCACAAATTTCCATTAACGACAATGGTTTTTAGGGTTTCTTAATGAGAACATTGGTGGAAGACACTCACTGCATTCAACTTTGCTTGCCAGAGGCAGTAAGAGGAAACAGGGAGACCACTAGCTGTCCAAGAGCCTGAGGGGACAGACAAAGAATGCATGGCCCCAAAATATACTGCTATTCACAAAAAAAGAAAAAGAAAGACCAACCTCACGCTCATGGGGCACACACTCCTGAAGTGGGATCTGCAGTGATGTACTCAAAGAATACTTTTTATCCTAGTCAAGAAATACCCTTAGTGATTGTTACAATTTGGTTCTTCAGGGTCTCTACCAAAACCAGTATGACCCAAAGAGCTTTATTCTACCTTAACTGCTGAAGGGCAAACACACTTGACTGAGACCCAGGAGGCTCCTTAGAGTGATTACTCTCTTAATTAGCATTACTTCATTCTTTCCTGGATTTAGTTTTGGTCGTCAAACATGTTCCAGTCTCTCACAGGCAATGAATCAGAGAAAGCAGTGTGGGGGATAGATGAAAAGCAAATTGTACAACTGTACGTCATCACTCAGCAAAACTGTTGGCGTCACACTTCATTTAGTCTCACTATCTCTCTGCTGTAGGCTGTGCCTCAATATTAAATTGCATTGGGGACAGTATATAAAAGTCCAGTAACAGCATAAGCCTCCTCTTATATCAGTTGTCTAAATATTTCTAAATCAGTCAATGCACAAACAATGACTCTCTAACTAAATATGGTACCTGAAGGATAGAAAAGGAATTGTATCACTTTTGAGCAGTTAAGAAAATGCTTGGGTTGCCCAGCTATTAAAGCCCACAAAAGCACTCAGGTTTCGCAACTAAAGCAAGGAAACACTACATTACAATTGCAAGCACTACTGTACCTTGCCCTTCTTCTATGCTTCCGTCTGCTCTACAATTCTGTTCCCAACAGTGGTCAACATCAAATTTTTCAGAGTGAAGTTTTAAAAATCCATAATAGACAAACTGAGTAGGTCACAATCAGCTCCCATTTTAATACTAGAAGAGATACCGTAATATAACCTAAATTATATATAACTCAAATATTAACAGTTTTAATTCCAATTTTCCAGACTTTACTAAGTATGACTTAAACCATTCTTTTATTTATGCATGATTACATTTTCTGCTTAGACTGTTATGGCCTGTAAACCAAAAACTTGATCTATCAGGTTCAGCTTTGTTTTTGTTTACCGGTCAGGTGAGTTATTTTCTCTTAGCAATATGCCTAGCTGTTATCTTCTGTTCTTGTGAGCAGATAGGTGAGGGATGTTAAAGTACACAGTAGAAACTCACAAAACATATGGATGAGCAAGATTGCCCTCTAATGGCCAGTCTGCAGAGATTAAAAGAAGAAGAAGCCCTTATGGAAAGCTAAAAGCCCTTTAGCTCAAGTGCAGAGGCCCAGTAGGAGTTTTTAGAGATGATAATCAGGGTTTTTGCACTGGCTACACAGGTGGATACATGAGTATGAGAGAGATTTATACAGAAATTGTCTTACTGGCAGCACATGAATTCCTTATTCAATTCCTGACTTTGATGGTATTGGATTGTGGGTAATCCAGTGTAACAAAGAAGCAATGATTTATTCATTTTTAAGTTATATAAACTCATTTTGGAAAAGCTGATAAAGTTAGTTCTTTCTAACCTGGTAAAAATCCTATTACAGAATGCACAGATTGATATCAAATCCACTAGCTGCAGCTAGCTCTTTCTGAACACCTACTTCATACTGGTGTGGGCAGATAAGGAAGCATATATTGGTACATTTTGATCATTATTACAATAGAACAAAAAATTGTTATATCATCACCCGGATTTAAATAGCCACTATACGCTTCCATGCATTCAAATACAAGAGTAAACACTCTCATAAGACTAAGAGTCAATAGTCTCCTAATAATTTTGAAGTAGTTAACTACGATTCTAAATTTGTTTGGTTATCTACAATAGGAAGTCTTTGATAACATATTTCTTCTTCCGGACCTACATATAGGAAGCAACTATTTTACTACTGATCAATTTTTAGAAGGCATTTTTAAAATGAATAACTGTTCTTCACTGTGGAACACTAATTCACTATGCCAGCAAGACAGCCTTCTTCTCGTCTATTCTAAATTTAAAATAATAAAATTCAGAGGAATCTTTCCTTTTAAAAAAAGGTGATTTAATCATTTATTTGCAGTATCTTTAAAACAGAGGCTAGTAGCGGTGGACCCACACAATGCTTTTTTTAATTTAAAAGTTGACATAATTTTTTTTTACTTCAGTTTTCACAAGCAGGGTCAGCTCCCAGCCCACTACACTAGGTATGGTAGACTGGGGAGAAGAAGAGAGGCCCTTGGTGACAAAAGGTCAGGTTAGGGACTGCTTAAAGAAACTAGATGTGCACAAGTCCATGGGGCCGGATGAACTGCATCCGAGGGTGCTGAGGGAGCTGGCTGATGAGATAGCAGTACCGTTGGCCATTATCTTTGAAAACTTGTGGCGAACAGGGGAGGTGCCAGAGGACTGGAAAAAAGCAAATATAGTACCTATCTTCAAGAAAGGCAAAAAGGATGATCCTGGGAATTACAGACCTGTCAGCCTCACCTCAATCCCTGGAAAAATCATGGAGCAGCTTCTCAAAGAATCCATCCTGAAACACTTGGAGGAAAATAGAGTAATCAGGGACAGTCAGCATGGATTCACCAAGGGTAAATCATGCCTGACCAACCTCATCACCTTCTATGATGAGATGACTGGATTTGTGGATGCGGGAAGAGCCGTTGATGTGATATACCTTGACTTTAGCAAGGCTTTTGATACGGTTTCCCACAGCATTCTCATTGGCAAATTAAGGAAGTATGGGATAGATGCATGGACTGTAAGGTGGATAGAAAACTGGCTAGAACAACGGTTTCAGCGTGTAGGAATCAATGGCTCCATGTCAAGTTGGCGGGCAGTAACAAGTGGTGTGCCCCAGGGGTCGGTCCTGGGGCCAGTTCTGTTCAATGTTTTCATTAATGATCTGGATGATGGGATAGATTGCACACTCAGTAAGTTTGCAGATGATACCAAACTGGGGGGAACGGTAGACACCCTAGAGGGCAGGGACAGGATTCAGGGAGACCTAGACAAATTGGAGCAGTGGGCCAAGAGGAATCTCATGAGGTTCAACAAGGATAAGTGTAAAATCCTGCACTTGGGACGAAAAAACCCCATGTACTGCTACAGGCTGGGGAGTGATCAGCTAAATAGCAGCACTGGAGAAAAGGACCTGGGAGTCATGGTGGATGGGAAGCTGGATATGAGTCAGCAGTGTGCTCTTGCTGCCAAAAAGGCCAATGGCATACTGGGCTGCATCAGAAGAAGTGTTACCAGCAGATCAAGGGATGTGATCATTCCCCTCTATTCTGCACTGGTGAGGCCACATCTGGAATACTGTGTCCAGTTTTGGGCTCCCCACTACAAAAAGGACATGGACAAATTAGAGAGAGTCCAGAGGAGGGCAACCAAAATGATCAAAGGGCTGGAGCACAAGCCCTATGAAGAAAGACTAAAGGAACTAGGCTTATTTAGCCTGCAGAAGAGAAGACTGAGGGGGGATTTGATAGCAACCTTCAACTACTTGAAGGGTTGCTCCAAGGAGGAGGGAGCTCGACTGTTCTCGGTAGTAACAGAGGGCAGAACGAGAAGCAATGGTTTCAAGTTACAGCTGGGGTGGTCCAGGCTGGATATTAGGAAAAACTTCCTTACTAGGCGAGTGGTGAAGCATTGGAATAAGCTGCCTAGGGAGGTGGTGGAATCTCCATCTCTGGAGGTGTTCAAGTCCCGGCTGGACAAAACACTGACTGGGATGATCTAATGGGAGTGGTCCTGCTTTTTTTGGCAGGGGGTTGGACTAGATGACCTCGTGGGGTCCCTTCCAACCCTATGATTCTATGATTCTATGATAATTCCACATTTAATCAAAAACTAAAAATAAAGATTTCTCCAGTTTCACAGCACTGCTACTAATCCTTGCTCTTCAACAGACTTAATTTGAAGGAGGAAAAAATTACTGAGAAATTATAGCTAGTATTACTAATGCACACATGTGCACACAGGTGGTAGAATCGCATATAATGGAAGACCACTAATCCGTGCCACTATTACTCACTAACTGCGGGATACCACTAACTGTCAGCGCTACTGTCCCAAAAATACCATGATTTTTAGATAGCCATATATGGGTACATAAATATTCACACATACTTATACCCATACATAACGTGTGTGCACACATACATGCACACTGAGGCAAGATAACTACACCTATAGGCAATGTGGGTACGTATACAGATCATGGAGTTACATGTATCTGAAACATGCTTTTTTCGTCTTTCATTAAAAACCACATACCTCTGTCACATAGCATTAAAAACTTCCAGAAACAGAGTATCTTTTTATCATTTTTATGTGAAAAAGACATTTTCTTTTGCTCATTAATTTATATAACACGACTCTTCTGGAATCCAGTTACATAGAATTTTAAGCAGTTTCATGGTACTACAGGATACAAAGGGCTACGTCAATAAATACGATTAGTTTTATAATTTTTTAAGCTGAACAGAATGTCTTGTTCCCACAAACACTAACTCTGTCACTTGACTCTTAGCCTGAACAGTACAATCATTAGGATTATGTGTGGGAGAACTCTATTCATCAACAAACTAAGATCCAAAAAGAAAGTAGCTGATCCTGTGAGATGCTGAGTACTCTCTTTCCTGAATGGGAATTAGAGGCATCATGTAATTCACAAAAAGGATTTAGTAGCTTGCAGAATCAAGCCTGGACAAAGAAACATTTTCAGAGAAAACAATACCAAGGACAATAAATACATTGATAAATGCCCCTGAGCTGCATTTATTAAAATAAATGACAAGACTCCATTTGGAGCATGATGGGCCCTATATAGGAAAGATAACAGAAATACAGAGGATGAACATCAAAGAGAAAATTTGACAAAATATCCAGAAAAGAAGAGAATAAAAAGCATAGAGTAGAAAACTGAGCTTAACGGCTACACACAAGCACTTTGATAACAGTATCACAGCTCCCTACCAGTCTGGTATAGTATGCCAGTCTGTGAATATTCCGCCTGTACACTGAGCACCACATTCAATGAGGTGACCTGCAAGACTGGTAAACAAAAAACAAAAAAAGAACAAAACCAACAACAACAACAACAAAACAACAACAAAAAATTTCAATGAGTAATTACATCGAAAAACAAGCTGCCATTTATTTACAAAGAAAGTATCAATGAAGTTAAATAAGACAGAAAGGAACATGCTGAACACCACCTTCATAGCCGTTTGATGCTGTTTTGTATTTCAAGTCCAAGCTTTTTAAAAATGATTAGGAGTTTTTAGTGCCCATCTTGGGGCTCCCAGGCTCCCTATTGCCTGGCTCAGAGCTTGGCAGACCTGGAAACTCTCAGCTAAAACCACAGCTCCCTGGGCTTCTAGAGAACCTGCTCCATACCAGGAACTCACCAGGAGTCAGCAACTGGCTTTGTTTGGTATAGTCAAACCAAAATGTTTCAATTTTTCCAAAACAGAAACTTTTCAGAATGTTTCTGCTGTAGGAAATCCTGAAATTTCACGTTTTCATATCAAATCAGGTCAAAAGTTTTCCCTGTGTCGGAATTTTCTGCAAAACAGACATTCTGAATTTCAACCTGCTCTGTTAATGGGTCCTCTTGGATTAGCTGAGTATTCTTTCATAGATTTCAAGGCCAAAAGGGACTATCTCATTTACCCAATAGTGCCTGCATTCAGCCCAATAGCCTCATTGGCTATGTGTACACTAGAGGGCACAGGTAAGTCAACTTAATAAGGTCGACTTAAAGTCAACTTTATTAAGTCAACTTAGAGAGGCCCCATTGGTTTAAGCTGACTTTATAAATTTCCAAAGGGATAGCCGTGTTAGTCTAGTCCAGTACAAAAACAACAAGCAGTTGTGTGGCACTTTAAGACTAACAGATTTATTTTTTGCATGAGCTTTTGTGGGAGAAGATCCCACTTCCTCAGATGCTTTCTGCAAGTTCACCCATCTTCGAAGCATCTGAGGAAGCGGGATCTTCCCCCACGAAAGCTCATGCAAAAAATAAATCTGTTAGTCTTAAGTGCCACACAACTGCTTGTTGTTTTTTTGACTTTATAAAGTCAGCTTAAATGGCTCTCCTGGCTTAAGTTGACTTTATTAAGTCAACTTTAATGGCCACAGTTTTTTAAGTAAACTTAAGAAAGTTGACTTAACCCTTAAAGTTGACTTTAAGGGTGAGAGTTATTAAGTCAACTTAAGCAAGTACTTAAGTCGGTCGACTTAATGAACTCCAAATGTAGCCCAGGAGTTGCTTAAGTCAACTTAAGCCTGTTTAAGTCAACATAAGCCTCAAATGTAGACATACCATTGTCTAAAACAAAAGGTTTCACTACTTTTCTAATAAAATGGACCCCCCAAAATGGTATAATTTCTTAATCATGTTTTTAATTTTCCTCATTCTTTTATTAATATACAGTTCCAACGCTTCACAGAATGTTTACTTTTTAATAAAAAGCTCATTTAATAAACTGTGGCACCCAAACAAGTCTTTTACAATAAAATGGGTATCCATGTATTCTATATATTGAAGCTGTTTAATAGTTCACTTATCACAATTTCATTTTAAAATGAAGACAATTTTATAAAATTTCTAATAATTATATCATTTACCTTCCAGCTGCTAACAAGTCAAACTCATCCCTGTTCCAGCCAAACTAAAAAAATACAAATACATTATGTACACATACACACACACAGACTTTGAGAGAGAATCAAATTAACTGGATGCTCCTAGTAACAAAGCATTTAAAATTATATTTGTAAAATAAACAAAAAGCATAGAAAATTCTAACTAGTTGATGGAGTTTTCAAACAGTATACATAAAATTTTAATACCACACAGATCAGAACTACTGTGCCAATATATTACATTGACTTCTCTGATATCAATTCAATCAAGATAAACAAAAAATAATGGGCAGCTCTTCTTCAATGTTTTGCTCTATTTGTAAAAAATATATAAAATATTAAGATTAGCACTGTTAAAAACTTGAGTATGCTCAATGCTCTAATGGTTAAGCTACCTAGCACCAATTTCCTGCTTCTTGAGTCATGGCATTTTTTTTCCTGACCTTTGAAAATTACCAGTTATTGGCAGAAGCCCAATCTTCCTTGAAAATTGGAAGGGATTTCTGTGTTTGTTTTAATGGTATAATGCATTAATCAACTAAAACCAACACTATAGGAATAATCAAGTATTCAGAATTATTCATGATTCTATTTAACAGAAAAGACAACCAGTATATGAAAAGCCACATACTGGCTGCTCTGGGATTAACAGCGTAGTTTGGCAACTTTTTGTGAGAAAGACCAAATAATTTTCCTTTCATACATTTAAGTAGGTTACGGATAAACCAACTACTACTAACCCAAACTAAAAAAGGAAAAGTCTAGCTGGGCATTCTAAGCATGCAATCAAAAAAGTATAAAGCTTTTAAGCAAACTATTTATGATTCATATTTTCACATGCACCCAGTGATATTTTAACATCACAAAAAAAGAAAAGGAAAAAAAATCCACAACATTCCAGGCTGTGTGATCATAAAGATATTGTACAAGTGTTCAAAAAACTTCACACAACCTGCCTTGTGTTGCCTTGTAACTTGACTAACCTGTTGAATGTCACACTAAAACTTACGGGGTTTTTTGTGGTTTTTTTTTGTTTGTTTTGTTTTGTTTAGCTGTTGAAAATAGACTAGAAACAGTGCAAAAATAACTGTTCATGAACATTTTATAAACAAAACAGGAAAACTCTGGTGCCACCTTGTGGTAGAGGTAATTTCCCCATTGAAATATACACCAAAAATCTCTTCGACCTTAATGAGGCCATGATTTCACCCAGTGTCTCTTTTTTTTGTACTGCTTATAAAACATTATTTAAACAATAAATCCCACATGGAACAAGAAAGCTTGCCAGTTTCTTCTGGTCTTAAATTTGAAATAGGACTAAAGCAGGACTACTGAACCAGTCACCTTCTGAATGCCCTTCATGACCACAGATTACTCTGTGGCACCCTATCTCTGTCTCCTCCTTTTCAGGGCCCCTCGGTAACTCACTGAGTCCAAAGATAAGTAAGTCACTCCCCTTCTGGAGGTCTAATTTATTTAGTCTTATTAATACACATTGGCTCTCAAGGCCCCAACCTCAATTCAGTGTCTCTCTTCTTTCCAGAGCAAGGTTCCAAATCACAGTCTCAGTCTCTCTCTCTCTCTCTCTCTCTCTGTGTAAGAGTTTTGCCCTCCAAGCCCCAACCACACTTCAGTGTCTCTCTCTCTTTAAGTAGGAAGTTCTTAGCTCTCCTTCACAAAGTTGGGTCCTAATTTACTTTCACTCCTAGGCTTCCCCTAGCTGGAGTTCAGGATTCTGACTTGCTACTCGACTCTGATGGTACAGCTAGGGTCTTCCCTACAGGGCTCTTTCTTATTTCTTACAATTTCCTAAGCTTCCACCTTCACTGCAGTCATCTGCTGCCCTTCACAGGGAATTACCTGATCCAATTCAGGTATGTCTCTTTAGTATTCAAAGTTGGCTAGCACCAGGCCCTCTAGCCCTTAAGTGGCAAGCCACCCTGTTATAAGAACCGTTTAAAATATGTATTAAATGAAACTGAAATAATGTCATGTGCCTAATAGCAAATTAACATGAAATCAAATGTCAAAGAAAAGACCAAAACATGACCTCATTATTTTTTTTTAAATGTAGATACTAAATTTTAAAAGAAAAGTACTTCACAATGATAAATCACCATTCATTTATATGTATTCACAATATTATTAAAAGAGGGCTTAGCCCCAGTTATGAAAAACTGACTTTTACTTACGGAATGAATGAGTGGTCCTAATACCAGGCCACTGTCAACACATCTACCAGTCACAACAATATCAGCTCCAAGATCCAGAGCCCTGCTTATTGGTCTTGCTCTAACATAACAAAAACAACAACACTTTATAAGTATTTAATTCACATTTTAAATAATTATTTTAAAATTTTCTTTTCAAAATTAACTCTAGGCTAGAGGTTATTTTATCACTCATGCATCCTTTATGATATTAACTTAAAAACACCCATTCTATCTGAATATCTCCTTTATATAAGACTCATACATCAGAACACACAGAGCAAACTAACAAAATAAAACTAGCTACTTAAATTATGCAGCCAGATGTGGTCTTCACACACATTAAGAGGTATGTGTAACCTACAGGTTCCACTTTTTATTAATGGCAATAATATTTAGCACTCTGATCTGCAGATTTAAAAGTATTGTTACAGAAAAGGGCAAGTATTATTTCACAGAGAGGAAGTGTTCACAAAGTTTGGCTCCCCAACTTTAGACTCTTAAGGCTGATTTTCATACGTGCTAAACACCTGCTACTTTAATTGATGCCAATAATAATGGGTCCTTCGTACATCGGAAAATGCAGGTATCTCAGTTTGGGCTGTCAAAAACTGGGCCACTCAAAATTACTGAATTTAAGGTATGTTTAAACAGCAATTAAACACCCACTACTGGCCCATGCCAGCTTACTCAAGCGTATAGTGCTCAGGCTAAGAGTCTGTTTACCTGCAGTGTACACATTCAGACTTGGGCTGATGTCTGAGCTCTGCAACCTTCCCCATTCTTAGGAGTCCCAGAGCTCAAGCCCAAATGATTACAGCCTCACAGCCCAAGCCCTGCAAGTCCAAGTCTGATGACACAGGCCAGCTGCAGGCCATTAACTGCAGTGTAAACAGACCATTAGTGAACAAAGATCGCTCAATGAGTCAGTGAGAAAACTTGGAACAGAATCCATATATCCTGATTCCCAGTTTCATACCCTATCTGCTAGTTCACATTGCCTTCCTGTAACCCACTTATGAACTTAAACATTAGTGAGTGTCTTTTGTGTATCTGCAGCTCTTCATGGATATATTTAACTGTCTCTTTGTCAGAAAGCAAATTAGAATACACTGAAAAGGCACTTCAATCATTTCAAGGTATACATCTCAGATGTTTTCAAAGCAATGCACATACAGAAAATGATACTAGACAGATAAATGTGCTACTTGATGACCAATAATACTCGAAATAAGATTTATTGACCACATGAGCTTTCATCTGAGAAAGTGTGATTTTCCTCCCATGAAAGCTCATGTGATAAATGAATTTGTTAGTCTTTAAGTGCCACAGGACTCCTCCTTTGTTTTGCTAAACTAGACTAACACAGCTACCCCCCTGGAATTAGAATAAGATAAAATACAGTAAAACTACTTACATCTTTCCCTGTGGTATTGGGTACTAAGACTTTTCTTCTATATTAAAATGAACACTGCGTTCTCTGGCTTTGAGTATACAATATACCGTAATGATAAACCATACATACTTGTAGAATATTTTATGGAGTAACTAGCTTCACATTTTAAAACTGAAGGTCATCATAGTAAATAAACCAATATGGTCTTTAAAAAAAAAAATTAAAGATGGCTATGACTCCATTTCCAAGAACTGAACACCTACAAAATTGGGCAGGGGAGGGATCAAGGAAAAGTTCAGAATCCAAACCCTGATGCAGTCTTTTCCGATAAGCTCTATAACAGGCAGAATCAAAAGTCCAGATCTGAAACCACTAAATTTTGGGGATGCAACATCTAAAGATGAAGTTACAAAATGTACAGATTTTGGCCAACTCGTACTTTAGGTTTAGCTTCTTTTGGGCTACACTCGAATTTCTTCTTTGCTTCAAAGAGCCAGGAAGATGCCTCATCCCAGGATGAGAGCTGTTTAATATACTGTCAGCAGGGAAAGGCAGCAGCAGCCACAACTGGTACTGTTGATCATGAGGGTCATGAAAGAACATTGCTTCTTATTAGAATATAAGACCCTCCACTTTCAAACATCATAATTCATGTTGGTAGCTTAGCTAGACCAAGAGAGAATAGACTGTAAAAATACCTCATTCTGCTTGCCAAATTGCTTTCCTCCTCCCTACTTCAGTTCTGATATAATTTTAAAGACATATATCTCATCAATCAAAGTTGGAAATTAATCTTTTCTAATGATATTAAATATTGATCATTACCTCATCTTCACTGCAGAAGATGTGAGGGAGATTTCTATTCTTTTTCAGTGACAAATCTGAGGAACTGCCCCACATTGAGGTATCAGTATAGGTGGTTTTGGAACAAATTGATAAATCAAACAGCAATATGTCACCAGACCCAGATGGTATTCACCCAAGTCCTGAAGGAACTCAAATATGAAACTGCAGAACTACTAACTGTGGTAAATAACCTAGCAAACACATCAGCCTCTGGACCAGATGACTGGAAGACAGCTAAAGTAATGCCTAGTTTTTAAAAAGGCTCCAGTGGAGATCCTGACAATTACAGGTCAGTGAGTCAGACTTCAATACCAGGCAAATTGACTGAAATGATAGTAAGAACAAAATTATCAGACACATAGATGAACACAATAACTCAGGGATGAGTTAAAACAGCTTTTGTAAGGGAAATCATGCCTCACCAATCTATTAGAATTCTTTGAGGGACTCAACAAGCATGTGTACAAGGATGATCCAGTGGACATAGTGAACTTGAACTTTCAGATGGTCCCACATCCAAGACTCTTAAGCAAAGTACATGCAGAAGGTCCTGGGTTCAATTCCCAGGGGGTTGGACTCGATGATCTCACGAGGTCCCTTCCAGGCCTATGATTTGATTGATTGATTGATTGAAAGTAAGCAGTCATGGGATATGAGGAAAGGTCCTCTTATAGAACAGTAACTGGTTAAATAAATAGGAAACAAAGAGTAAGAGTAAATGGGCAGTCTTCAGAATGGAGAGTGACAAATAAGCAGGGTCCCTCAATAATGTTCCCTCTAAGCCAGGGGTCTCAAACTCAAATCACCTAGAGGGCCACATGAGGACTAGGATATTGGCCAGAGGGCTGCACCACTGAAACCTTCTCATACAATGATGCAGAAGTACAGTAAAAAAAATTGAGTAATATAGTATACTAATAAAAGTCAATTTATTAACTTTTTTGAAACTGTAACACGAAGTCTGTGATAATTTTGACAGTCTTTCCAAAGCCAAAACACGTTTCCTTTAGAATTGCTTCCATTCAAGATGGCAAAATCATCAAAAAGACAAAAAGTAAGCAAACAGACTTAAAATTTTACATTATAAATCAGTGGTTCCCAATCTTTTTTGGTTTGAGGGCAAAAAATATACTTTTTCAAACCCTGAAGGACCACTGATTAATTTAATTAAAATTAAATTAAAATTTAATTTATTGAATTCAAATTGATGTTAATTGAAATAAATTAATTGCAGTTTGATTTCTTAAAATTGAATTAAATTTAATTGAAATTAAATTTTTATAAAGGTTTTAGTTTTTTAAACAAAATTAAATTGTTTTAGAAGATTTTGGGTTGTTTTGTTTTAAAAAGAGGAGGCTGCATGTATCTCCAAGCCAGGAGGGGAGGAGAGCAGCCACATCCCAGGATGGGCTGCAAACAGGTTGGTCACAGCCCTCCACAGGACCATAAATAAGCAGCCCCCTGTCTGGCCCTGGGGCAGCGCTGGGACCAGTGGTGGGGGAAACACCCTCCCCACCACCTGCTCAAATCTGGCCATGCTGGGGTTGGCAGAGGGGGAAACACCCCTCTGCCCGCCTGCCCACTTGAATTTGGCTGCGGTGGGGCTGGCATCAGGGGCGTCGCTGGCCGGGGGAGGGACCCGGGGCATGGGCCCAGGCCCCCGCCCCCCCCCCCCCGCCCCCAGGCCCCACCCCCTAGCCAGGGACAGGGCCAGGCACTGCCGCACAGCCGCGGGCGGCTAGGCCCTGCATCCATGGTGGGGGACGGGGACGGAAGCGACCGCAGGAGGCCGGGCCCCGCATCCCCAGCTGGGGATGGGGCCACCGCAGCTGTGGGCAGCCGTGCCCTGCACCCCCAGCCAATGGGCTGCTGCGGCCGCCAGGGCACCGGTGCTGGGGTTCAGGGCATGTGCCCCGGGGTGCCCAGTGCCAGCAACACCTCTGGCTGGCATAGGGGAAAACACTCCCCACCCACCTGAATTTAGCCGCTCTGGGATTAGCAGAACGGAAAACAACCCCCACCCACCTGCTCACTTAAATTTGGCTGAGTGGGGCCAGCAGAGGAGAAAACATCCCCTGCCTGCCAGAATTTAGCAGCACTGGGGTGGGCAGAAGAAGAAAAACACTCCCTGCCTGTGCCGGGACCGACAGCAGGAAAAGCCCTGGAGGCTGTGCTGTGGCTGGTGGTGGGGCTTTCTGGTGTTCCCCCAGTATGAAGTCCCCTGTGAACCCTCCCCACAGGCTCAGGCCACCCTCCTTTAAGGCCCCCCCGCACCTGAGCCTTCTCTAGACTGCTCAGCCTGCTTCAGCTGCTCGATCAGCTGCTGCATGTGAATACGGCAATTCCTGATCAACTGCTGCATGTGAACAGGGCCAGCTCCCAGGCAGCAGTTCAGCTCTTCCCTGTCAGTGGCTGATAACACAGGGGGGAGGTGAAGCTGCTTGGTCTCCGTCTGCAGAGAGGCTCAGCATTTGAAAACTCCAAGGTTGGAAAGGTGGGAGCCCCAGGATTCTGGGGGTTATCAGGGGCCACAGGAGGCAGCTCTGTGGCCCACATGCAGCCCGCGGGCCGCGTGTTTGAGACCCCTACTCTAAGCTGTGCAGCCGCACAACCCCTGCCGCTGCCCAGCACAGGGAACACTGCCAACTGTGCACAGCCGGCAGCTGCAATCTCTGCTTGGCCGGAAGACAAAATCTTCCAGCTGGCTGAGAGCTGCTCCAAGCTGGGAGCTTTTAAAACTCCTGCTTGGAGTAAGCTCTCACTGAGCGTGCGCAGAGCCTCTGTGCATGTTCAGTGTGTGCTTCCTCCAGCCAGAGGAGTGGCCGGTGGCCAGGCTGCACTGTTCCGGTGGCCAGCTAAGAGGGCGAGGGGGGGTGACTGGTGACAGAGCAAGGGCAGCCGGCCGTGAAAGGGGATGGAGGGTTGGATGGAAAATGGGGTCGGGCCGGCTGGGGGCAGTGTGGGGAGTGGAATTGGTCCAACTGGGGGAGGCAGGGTCAGGCCGGCGGGGGAGACAGGATCGGGCCTGAGGATGGGGGGGCACACAGTGAGCAATATGAGTTGGAGGGCTAGGGACATTAGCAGGAACATTGTCCCCCAAGGTTCTGTACTAGGAACACTGCTATTCAACATATTCATAAATGACATGGAAAAGGGAATAAAAAGTGAGATGGCAAAATCCTTAGACAATACACAAAATTACTCAAGATAGGTAAGTACAAAGCAGTTAGTGAAGAGTTACAAAGGGATTTGACAAAACTGAGTGACTGGGCAACAAAATGGCAGATGAAGTTCTGTGCTGATAAATGCAAAGGAATGCACATTGGAAAACATAACCTCAATTATAATACATACACTAAAGACTCTAAATTAGCTGTTACTACTCAAGAAAAGAGATCTTGGAGGCATTGTGGATAGTTTTCTGAAAACATCAGCTCAATACACAGTAGCAGTCTAAAAACCTAACAGAGTATTAGGAGCCATTAGGAGAGGGTTAGATAATGAGACAGATAATGTCATATTGCCAATATATAAATCCGTTGTATGCCCACACCTTGAATATCATATGTCGCTCTGTCACCTCATCTCAAAAAAAGTTAAGCTATAATTGGAAACAGTACAGAGAATGGCAACAAAAATGATTATGGGCATGGAACAACTCCTGTATGAGAAGCAATTAAAAAGACTGGGACTGCTCATCTTATAAAAGAGATAAACAAACAGGGATATGACAGAACAATAAAACTATGAGCAGTGTGGAGAAGTGAATAAGAAAATATCATTTACCCTTCACATAACACAAAACCAGTGGTCACTGAATTAAATTAATAGGAAGCAGGTTTAAAATAGACATATAGAACACCTCTCCACATAGCATACAGTCATCCTATAAAACTCATTGACAAGGCCAAGAGTATAACTAAGTTCAAAAACCAAACTAGATAAGGGCATTAGTGACTCCTCATCAAGATGGTCAAGGGGACAACCCTATGTTCTAGGGCCATGTCTACATCACAAAGCTTAGTTCAGACATTCGTAGTCCAAACTAAGCAATTCCTGGTTAGTTTGGCCTAACCACAGCTTTTTAGTTCAAACTAGCTGCACGTACTAGTTCGAACTAAAAAGTTAGTTCAAACTAGAAAGCACAGCTAGTTTGAACTAATTTTTAGTTCGAACTAGTAAGCGCAGCTAGTTCAAACGAATGGCTTAGTTCAAACTTTTTTAGTTTGAACTAGCCATTAGTCCATGTCAACATCATGCTAGTTCAAACTTAAAGTTCAAACTAAAAAGTGCTTAGTATGGACTAACTAGTTGAACTTATTAGTTTGGACTAAGCTTTGCTTAGAGAGAGTCCAGAGGAGGGCAACCAAAATGATCAAAGGGCTGGAGCACAAGCCCTATGAAGAAAGACTGAAGGAACTAGGCTTATTTAGCCTGCAGAAGAGAAGACTGAGGGGGGATTTGATAGCAACCTTCAACTACTTGAAGGGTTGCTCCAAGGAGGAGGGAGCTCGACTGTTCTCGGTAGTAACAGAGGGCAGAACGAGAAGCAATGGTTTCAAGTTACAGCTGGGGCGGTCCAGGCTGGATATTAGGAAAAACTTCCTTACTAGGCGAGTGGTGAAGCAGTGGAATAAGTTGCCTAGGGAGGTGGTGGAATCTCCATCTCTGGAGGTGTTCAAGTCCCAGCTGGACAAAACACTGACTGGGATGATCTAATGGGAGTGGTCCTGCTTTTTTTGGCAGGGGGTTGGACTAGATGACCTTGTGGGGTCCCTTCCAACCCTATGATTCTATGATTTACAGCTTTGTTACATTAGTCCTGTCAATCTCCATTTAGTTTTAGTAGATTGGAACAAGTATTTTCCCCTAGGCTGGTTGTGGCTGTTGGGGAGCTTTAGACTTGAACTGCTACCCTTTTGGGGCTCACTTAACTGCAGATGACCAGCTCTTGCCCCTGAGCCACACAGCCCCAGCTTGTACTGCTATACGATTTTGTCCCTATTTATCTTTAAGCTCTGGTTATAACACTACCTTTTCCCCAGTCTCCATAGCATTCCATACTCCATATTGTAAATGTAGAAACTCCATTTCATAACGAATGTACTCCATCTTGTGTAAGACTGACTAGGCTATAAGGCCTGAATGGAGGGTGGACGTGTGCATGAACTTGCCCCAAGCTGCCAGCTTGTTCTGATCAACTAGCTGTGAACCAGCCTCAAGCTGTCAGCTCGCCCAGATGAAATGAGAAGCCCACCTCAACTGCTGAAGAATGTGAATACACCCCTAAAAACAAAGGAATGAAGGATCCACCCCAGAAGCAGACAACCAAGAAAATGAGCTGAGGATCACATCCACAACTGACCTGTGACTAATGGTCACAGAGCACCTGGAGTGGCGTGACAAAGCTATAAAGACTGGGTGAGATCCCAAAGCAAAAGGGGGAACTGTTCTGCATACCACCTGGAAGAAAGAAGCATCAGTGTGCGCTCGATGAAGACCCTGCTCCTTCTCATGTCCAGCTTCCCTGGCTAGGCAGCTGCCACGAACCCCAGCAACAGACACTAGCACGGACTCCAGCAGCAGCACCATCAGGACGGGTAATAACACAGACTGCAGAACATTGTATGGTATGCTTGGGCGGGTGGACGTGTGTGTGTGGGGGGGGGGGCATAGGGATAAGTTAGTTATCAGCTTTCTCTTTATTTGTAATAAACACAGCATATTGCCTTTTTCCCCTAAAAAGATCTCAGGTACTCATTTGGTATAACATTATCATCAGCTACATCAAGTCTGGCCTCCTGCAACAAATAGGCCACAGACTTTCCCCCAGTGATTCCTGGATCAGACCCATAACTTCTAGTTGAGCTAAAGCATATCTTGTGTTTTCTGCAAATAATAGACGTTGGACTGCCAAAAATCAAAGACAGAAGAGTTGCAAACACAGTATTTTCAATAAGAAAAGAGAAGTAAAGACATTTAGTCTTTTAAAAATCGTATACCACACTCTCATTATCTGCAAGTAAATCAGGGATGTGTGTATAGTGAACTAGACAGCTATTAAAAAAAACTGCATAGTCAAGTAGTGATATAGAATACAAATAGAAGACCAGATCACCCCTTTTCATAGAAAAACCTACAGAAGTGAGACAAGCAATGTTCCCTCTAATTTTTCATGGGCAGTGCGCACAAAAGTTTCTTTGTGTGTGCAAAAACATTTCTTTGTATGCACTAAAATTAGCCCTGTTGAAATTTTTTTACATGCATTTTATTGTGTTGTGTGTGTGTGGGTTTCATAAACTCTGTGCATGCACACAGCTTAGAGGGAACAGTGGAGATAAGTGGAAGAAAACTCTTGTAAGTTCTTCTAAAGTTTTCTCTGAACCATTGCCTCAGGAGGAAAGAATAGTTATGTTTCATGTGGGACAAAAAGGAGAGGCATTTGGTTCGTAAAATCCTCAGGTCCCTAAAGGTCCTGGAGGGCAGGGCCAGCTACACAGAGGCTTGTGAGCTCTGTGGCTCCTGGACAGCTCAGATCAGCTCCATAGGGAGTTTCACAGAAGGTCAAGACTCAATATAAAAGATAATGCAGCCAAATAGTATATCACTTTTTTCCCCAAAAAAATTCCTGTGTGCACCACCCTCGCCTTAGCCTGGGGATGACAGGGACAGCTGCATCTTTTCCTGTTCCATTCAAGTAGAGGAGCTTCTGCACACGGATCTCAAAGAATAATTGAACTAAATTTATTGTGGCATGAAGTAAAAGCTGAGGACAAATGGTGAGAGAGGTGAAGATGCCAAAGAGCTACAATGGGAAAAGCTCAGTAGTAAGCATTTATGAGACTGAAAGAAAATAAATCTAATGCAGGTTGCCAGACAGAATTAATTCACTACAAAATAAGGTTATTTGTTACCCAAAACAAACTATCTTGATGCAGTCAACAGAATGAGTATGACATAAATATTTTTAAAACAACATACAAAACATAAACCTTTTTAAAATATCTCACCCAAGATATGCATTCATGCTCTGAATATCCTCTGGAAATGGCTTCCCACTCTCCATATCTGTGACACCAGCCACCTTTAGGTTTTCTTTCTGTTAAAACATCCAGACCTCTGAATATTTTAAAGTATCAAATATCAGACACCAAAATATCCATCTTTTAGATACTCTTGGCAAAATGCTGATATTTTTTAAAATACCTGATAAAAACTAAATCAGTTTAACAAAAACTGTCTGAGAGAGCCTGAGTTAGTCTTTTTTCATCAGAGCTTTCTTGAAGTCAGGGAAAACAGTCTTCAACTTCAAAGACCGTAATACAAAATGTATCAACTCATTGTAAATTAGTTTTTTCAGATGTCCTTAACAAATTTAAATTGAACATAATCAAACCCTTTTCACAGATATATCTGCTGTAATCACAGTAGTTACAAGATTAGAAAACAAAGCCAACCCTGAGGCTCAGACATCACCTCAGTGGTTTTTGTTGCAATATCAATTCAGCATTCAAGTGGATAACTGATAGTTCAATAATTGTGGAAGAACTTCTCCAGGATCCCAAACAAAAGGTGAATACAGAATGCCTCCCTCAACAAATTTTCTGAAGTCCCAACTCCCAATCCTACACAGATGTCAACATTACAGGTGCAGTCAAGCCTTCTGTATTGCTCCAGTTAATCAAGTGGATTCTAGGTTCCTTGATCTTGGAACTTTTCACTTCAGTCCTTCCCTATATCTCATGATCTGTGTTCCCTCTAAGCTGTGCACGTGTGCATGTGCACACAGGTTTTGAAACCCATGCACACAACAAAATAAAGCATGCACCAAAAAAATCAACGGTGCTAATATTTTTGTGCTACTTTAAGAAGGTGGTTTCAAGTAGCATGTTTCAAATAAGGTTTTGTAATTTATAAAATCATTTCTATCACCATATCAAAATAAAATTTAGATTTTTTTTGTATCATATACGCTTGCTTTGTTGCGCTCAGAAGTTTCACCACACTCACTGGAGTGCACACAGATTTGGACACTGGTTCTGAAAATTTGCACAAAAGAAATTTTTTGAGCAAACAGACTATCAAAAATTAGAGGGAACATTGCTCATGATCAAAGCTGATCAAGACAGAGACTACTTTAACAAGGTCTAGAAGAAGCTGGGCACTTCACTTGCTTAGCAGCTGAAAGCAGGGCACCCAGTTTGCATGGGCTTTGTATCTGAATGAGGTACTCAGCATAATTTTACTGTACATGGATGAATTTGCCCAGGTGCTGAGCATGAAGGGGAAATTGTTATGTGGCTGTTTAGCTACTCTGATGGAAAAGTCACCTTCAGTAACACAGAGCTCAGAAAAGTGTGCATCTCTATTTCTCAGTCTTGTAAGAACAAGGAAGCAGGAAGAATCAGCTCTGCAGAAGAGCTGAACTTTAGGTAATGCCCAATTCCTCTCCCATTTCTAAAAGGTAGACTAAATCATTCCTTGTGCAGTTTTTTTTGTTGTTTTGATTAGAGGGCAGGCTCTGGTGTTCTAAAGGCTGAAGCTGAAATCACTAGAGCAATGGTTTTCAAACTTAGGGTTGGGGACCCAGTACTGGGTCACAGATACTCAGGCACTGGGTTGTGTATGTGATTGGGGATTCTCTGCTGCGGAGGACAGACAGGCCTGTAACTAGAAGTGATCCTGAGAACAGAAGGGTGTGCTGCTTGCCTGGAGCTAAGATACATGATGTGGATCTGAGGCTGAAGAGGATCCTAATGGATACAAACTGTCCTTCAGAAAATTTAGGCTTGAAATTAGATGCAGATTCCTAACCATCAGAGGAGTAAAGTTCTGGAAGAGTTTATCAAGGGAAGTGGTGGGGGCAAAAACCTTAGGTGCCTTCAAAACAGAGCTTGATAAGTTTATGGAGGGAATGATATGATGGACAGTGTAGCTTGGCCATTGTTTGTCTTTTACTACTGGTGATGGGTATAATAGTGACCTGGGAAGGGGCATTGGATCGAGTGGGTTCTGAGTTATTACAGAGAAGTTCTTCTTGACTGGCTGTTGTGGACTTGCCCTCATGCTCAGGGTTTAACTGATCACCATATTTGGGGTCAGGAAGGAATTTTCCCCCAGGGCAGATTGGCTTGGGCGCTGGGGTCTTTTGCCTTCCTCTGTAGCATTGGGCATGGCTCACTTGCTGGTTGATTCTCTGTATTAAAGTCTTTAAATCATGATTTGAGCACTTTAATAGCTCAGTTATGGGTTTGAGGTTTATTGTAGGAGTGGGTGGGTGAGGTTTTGTGGCCTGCAGTGTGCAGGAGGTCAGACTAGATGATCATATTGGTCCCTTCTGACTTTAGAGTCTATGAGTCTATGGCACCCTGTGCTGCTGCCACCAAAAGACTGGAATGCATTGCTCAAAGATGTAATTGTTGGGTTGTGAGCATAAATGATTTTTTTTCAACTGGGTCCCAAGAAAAGAAGTTTGAAAACCACTGCATGGAGGGTTGAAATCCTCTCTAAGAGCCGAAGAGACTGGGGGCGGGGGAGGGGAGGGAGGGCTTGAGCCACTTCGTGTTTTAACATTGTTTGGGAATCCCTAGCTACAGAACCCAGCCCTTTCTTGTTGTCGTCTTGGTGCAGCAAGAGTGTTACAGACAAAAATCTCCACATCTGCTATGCTTCTTTTTATTAAGTATAAAATTGGAACTTGATGCACAGTAAAGCTGTATCACACTGCATTTCCCAATTTAAAATGTTTGATGTCAACCAGGGCTGTAACTATGGCAGGGTGACTGGTGTTTTGCCCCAGGCACCCCAGAGCAGCTCCACTGAGCCACTCTATTAAAGGGCGCATTCAGTGCTGCTCACTCCAGGTGCCACTCATTGTATGGGGCGCATTCTGAGCAGGACATGCCCTGGGTGCTGAAATGCCTCGCTATGGCGCATGTCACTCACTGGGCTAACAATAAATTAGAGAACATAAATGCTGACTGCAGAGTGACTACCCAGATCAGGAATGTCCACAAAGTGATCACAGGATGACCAGATCAACAACATACAGGCGGTGAATTCCTGGCTCCTATATAATCAATAGCAAAACTAATATTTACTTCAATAGGGTTGGGATTTCACACCAGGAATCAAAAGATTGTATCTTATTTGTAAGCAACAGAGCAGATTTTAGCTTTCTAATGTCACACTGTGAACTGCAGTGTCAGTTGGCCTTGCCCCTGTATTGATAATTTAAGAGGGAGCTGGTCCATCTGTGACTCTTGGACGTACACTTGAACAACACTGTGGCCATCTCTGTCATAGGTTATACCACTTTTCCCATCAAGCATAAAACACAACACACTGAAATATCCAACAGTTTTATGCAAGACTTCCTGAGCTGAAGTAATAATAATCACTTCTGCAAGACTCTACATGAAACACAGCATTTTCCATTCTAACTCTTTGTTTTTGCAAAGGTACTCTGCGTATAGAGGAAAAATGCAGCCTCTTAGCACAACATTACTTAGATTTCAAATATCTTAAGGCATCCAAACTGCAAATCTCCCAATCTTAGCCTTAATCACAAAACATTATCTACTAGAGAAACTTGTTAATGTTTGATAAGCTAATGGAAGCAGTCAACAGATATGAAGCTTAATATCCATGAAAACTATGGAATGGTTAATGTAAGAGATCAAGGATCACCATTTAGTTTACACAATAAGGAGCAATAAAAATTGCTTAGAGATAAGTCCTGCCTTCTCCTCTGTATCCAGAGATCCTTAGACAGAAGAAGCAGCTGAGGGCTCTGTGCAAGGTGGACAAAAGGATTTCCAGGTGGGGTTGCATCTTCTGTATGTTACCAAGCCCAGTACTACAATATCTGAGGCAGGCCAGGACATCTCCATTAAAAGTATCTTCAGTGCTGAAGTAATTGAGAATCTCTATGGCCACTTCACAAATAGAAGCAAAGTGACTACCCAGATCCAGCACAAGGGGAGTTGGAGCAAATTTGGGGTAAAATTCTGGCTCCAGTGAAGTCCATGACAGAACTCCCACTGATTTCAGTAGGACCTTATTATTAACTTTTCTTTCAAATGGACATGAAATACACAAAGTATTCCATTTTCAAATGAGTTATTTTCTAATCTGCGTAATTTATGTAGCATCATTCTTGAACAGCTGTGGGAAAAGTTGAACATTTCTCTGAATGTTAAACATACTAGAAATGTATATGTCCTGTCTGATTACTAACCAATTTCCTCTTACCCCAACAAATAAAGAACTACTTTAGTAACATGATCCACTGGAAATACCAGAAGCCTTAGAATTCTGTTGAATCACAGACAAGGTAGAATAATAGAAGGATGACTATTTAATAATTAGAACCCAACACTAGTCTTACAATGTCAGCTCAAAAAGGAGAATTCATTAGCTTTTAGGCACACAGGTGTCACTATTTACCTGTACTAAAATTGTCAGTTTTGTGACCATACCACTAAGAACTGAAACACCAAAGCCATGTTGGGCCTTTTCTTGCAATCCCTTGGATCAGATAACTCAGGCTTCCAGACTTTAGCAAATAGAAAACATGCTCCTTAGCAAGGACTATGGAATCAGCAGTGTCTGCAACCATTCTAGCTTGTATGAGTT
Source organism: Podocnemis expansa (assembly GCA_007922195.1). Lineage (NCBI taxonomy): Eukaryota > Metazoa > Chordata > Testudines > Podocnemididae > Podocnemis > Podocnemis expansa. The sequence continues at coordinate 28,016,461 of ML681966.1, forward strand.
GAATTTATTTGAATAATGAATGTTTATCTTGTGTATAAAACAGATGAAGGATAGAAGTTATTTTCACAAAAAATGATGTAATATATAATAGTTAAACAAAATTATCTCCCAGTGACACCATATATTATAAATGTCACCTTTGTGCTGCACGAAAGAATTATCAAATTTCCCACACTTCTCCTGAGCCATAAAACATCAATAAAATACCTCACTCATCAGATCATCTCCAGCAACAACAGCTATTTTCAAATCAACATCAGCTTTCTTTGCAATCTCTTGAAGACCAGCAGCACATGAAAGCGGATTCATTCCACCAGCATTGCTAATGACACGAACACCTTAACAGAAAAAGTTCAGCGTTAAAACCGCCACTGATACCACAAAACAGATTAAACAACCTGATCCCCAGAAAGCCCTGTTGCATGTTGCCAAGCAAAACAACAAACCAAATGCTGTGCTGTCTTACTAAATCTACAAATAAGCAACAGTTCTGACAGGTGCAATTCTGCAATCTAAGGACAATTTAAATGTCTACCCTGTTTACTATTTCATTGAAGATGACTCTAGCATAAACAAAGAGCTATTCTATCATTGAAGGCATAATCCGGCAATTTTGTGAGGGTATTAGGGAGATTACTAGTCCCCTTTCCCCACAAATATGACTTCCAGAGAGTTGTGAAGAAGAGTGGTACTAGTATACACACTCTATTAGTATCTGTAAGTATTACTTTTTCACTAACAGAAGTTAGCCCAGTAAAAGATATTACCTCACCCACTTTGTCTCTCTATTAGTAAAAATGGCTAGAACTGGTCATGAGTTTTTCAATGACGTGTTTTTTCACTGGAGAATGCTGATTTATCAGAACCAAAACTGATCATGAGAGAAAGGGTTGTTTTGATAGATTTTTGTTTCCCAACAACATTTTGGGTGGGGGGGAGTTTAAAATTGTTCAAACATCCTGTTCTGACACTTCATAAATGAAAAAGTTCAGTTTTTCAATAAAAAATGATTTTTTCTTTTGAAATTTAAGTTAATTTATAGTAAAAAATGTTTTAAAAAATAAAAAGAAAACATTTCAGAAATATAAAACAGAATGATTTAAGTTGACCCAATCCAATTTTATTTTTAGATTACCCATTCATTAAAGTTTTAAGATTTCAACTTCTTCCTACAATTCAGGATAGGGAATATTGGGGGGGGGAGGTTAATTCTGAAAATTTCCAAGATGGGAAAACCTTTTTCCACACCAGTTATTAAAGCTTAACAGTAAAAAAACCCATGAAACTGGATAAAACTACTTCTCAAAGGAAATGAGATAAATTCAGTTTCCCTTTTAAAATACATTTATAGTTTAATTTATACAGTATAGAATTATTATGAAGTGGGAAAATGAGAATGACCTTTATTAAAAGGTTTCATTCAAACCCTAGAAAAAAGTTCTGAAGTTAACAAAGTACACAACAAAGATATGATCATTAAGGATCTGATGCTGTGCCTTTCTGAGCACCCTAACTACTACTAAAAACAATAGTTAAAGTGATGAGCATTTCAAAGATCAAGCTATAAATTATTAAAATTATCCAACCTCCATTAATCTGTAACATACCTTTTCTGTGAATGTCCTTAATATAGGGAGCCATTGCTGTCAACACAAAATCAGGAGTGTAACCCATATCCTAAAATAATATGAAGTTATATAATTTATTTGCCAAATCTTTGTCATTGGTAAATCAACTCCTATTTAGTGACTCCTGGATTTCAAAAAAGATAGAAAAACATCCTACACTCATTTTTCATAGTTCTATAATTAAAAATGGTGGATGTCTTTTTCTAAAGGAAACCTAGAAAAACCTGAATTACAAAAATCCTTAATTTAACAGTATATAAAACAGATACAAATGGACATCAGTATAATTTCACAGGAGTCTTCAGTATATATGACGAACATGATTATTTTTAACTAGCCTTTGGAATAACACAGGGAACAAATGATCCAATCAATTCCATTTATAAGGTAAAATATAAAAATGTTGACAGCACACAACAAAAAACTTCACTATTCAATTCAAAGAGAGGTTTTATTGAATTCATATGAACTATGACACGCATTTGAGTTTCAAGTCGTGTGTGCCCACCTTTCTGCTAGTGTAAACTGATAGAAGACAGAAGTTCTGTCAGTTTCATTAGCAGAAATTTGGTAGATTGTTTTTAACACTAAATTGAATTAATTCACTATCGAATCTTGGGATGGCTCATGTGACTAAAGGCTTGTTTACAATGACATTGCTGCATCCATCTCTAAGGATCAACATAGTGGGATTGATTGAGCAGCCACTGGAGCCCACTCAATCGATCCTGGAAATGCTCTCTGTTCAATGCAGTAACTCCACCCCCCCAAAAAAGTAACGCTGCATTAAACCTCAGAGAGCATTTCCCATCAGCACACCGCAGTAAAGATGCCGTGGTAAGGAAGGATAAGTAAGCTGATGGGAGATATGCATTCTACAGTACATAGCTTGCATATCTCCTGTTGACCCAGAGTGACAGTGTAGACTAGGCCTAAGTTTTTGCAGGATCAGTGTCTAATGACTCAACCGTACTCCCACTGAAGATAATGGGAAAACTCCTTTTTAATTCAATGGGCCTGAAACATGTGAAGGACTGAAAAACTGCTGAAATCCTAAAGGCTAATGATCTGCAGTACCTCCCAAGATTCCACCAATAAATTGATATACCAGTGGTGAGGGATCATTTCCTCTTCCACTGAAATGCACTGATCTCTGAAGTGACCAAGATCAAATATATGAATCTCATATTTTGTTATAATATCCATACTACTGAACTTATGAAGCTACTGATACTATTACTACTATGTTTATATTACAGTATATCTTGCATTCAGATGTAATTTACTGAGTAAGAGTGAATAACGGAAACTACAATGACACTTAACTATGATCTTTCAGTATGTTTGTATTGTAGTTACCAGTGTCTTTCTAAAAGAGCTTTATTGTTGGTATTTCTGAAAAGTAAGATTTAATATTCAGTCAATCAAGTCAGATCTGCTAGCTGTCCTTATCTAAAACTCCAATAATCTGGACTGAACATGTGCACTGGAAGACAACTACCATCTTCCTATGTAAAAACTAAAGAGTTTACTCCTGCAGATTCTTACTCATGCAAGTAGTCCTATATGAATTGGTAGGATTGAGCCTGATTTATTTTAAAATCTTAATGTTCCTATGAAAATACTTTCCAGTCAATTCTCCTGCATCACTCAGCAACTGCAAAAATTTTGAAGCATTCTTTAAAACACTGACTGTTTTGCTATATTTTAATGTTTCAAACAGCGTAAACTGTAAAACTTAGTTAACTAAATCAATAAGTTATACAATTCTTAGACTTCCTTTCTCAAGTGAAATTGCTTGAATTTTTATTTCATAATCAAATTCATGCTTTCTTACCGAAGATTTGGCTTTTGCCGCAGTCAACAAAGACATTGTAATTTCAGAAAGATAATCAAAAACCAGAAAATCCAGTTTTCCTCCATAGAGAAGCTGAGGAACTAATCAAAGATATTAAGTAACGATTAGTTGAAAGTCATATTTTAAAGTAAAAGCTATTTCCTTTTTTAAAAACTAAATCAGAACAACATGTATTACTTCAAAGTATGAGACTATAGATTAGTGAGAAAAACATCACTTTCATGATTTTGGGCCAATCTTGCAAACATACATACCAGTTATTTTACTTGCTAAACCAGTCCCATTAAAGTCAATTAAGCTAATGAGTAAATTACTCACTTGCATTGGTATCTGTAAATATTAGATTATAAATATTTTTCTGTTGAGGCCTGTTTGGTGCTGTGGTCACTGTTTTAACTACACATTGGAGTAGAAGGAGAAACTGTTTCTAAAAGAAACAAACAATCCAAACACAAAACACCTTACATCCATAGAACTATCAATACATCATAAGAGAGGGAAAAAGAGGTCATGCTGGTTTTGCCAAGAGCTGGTCTACACTACACAATAATTAGTTCAACATAAGGCAGCTTATGTGGACTCAATTATGTCAGTGTCTGCACTACTGCCTCCCTTCCCCACTGTAAGTGTAGGAGCTGTGAAACTGGACAAGAAAGTCGTATAGTCCTGCTTTCCTGGATAGCTGGACCATGTAGGGGACTAGAAGCAGGGGGTTAGAGGCCAAGCAAGCTGCGGACCCCATTCCCAACTGGGACCCATGGCCAGAACCCCTGGGCATCCTCCCCCTGGCTCCTTGTGGGGCATGCCAAGGGGAGAAGCTCCGGCAACTTCCTCTGTTCTGGCTGGAAAAAGGGGCAGAGATGGGAAAGGCAACCTGTCAGGGAGCATGGGAGCCTGTGGGCAGCCCAGGTCTCCTCAGTGCAGCTCCCTTGTACAGAAATAGATGCTAAGGTCAGAAGGGACCAACATGATCAGCTAGTCCAAGGGGCATCAAAGTTATGGCTCTGTGGGCCAGATCTGGCCCGCCAAGGGCATCACTCTGGCTGCAGAGCTGCTGCCTGGATGCTCTCTGCAGCAGCAGTGAACAACAAAGACAGGCTGCGACCTGCACAACAGGGTAAAGCATTCTTCTGATTCATGAACCACAGCACAGGAGAACAAAGGAAACACTGCAGCCAATCCCAGCTCAGCTCTACTGTGCTCTGCCAACCAATCAGAGTCTCAGTCACAGAAGGGTGGGCTGGGCTCCCAGAGAGCCCCCGTACCGCCCCCAACCCAACTGTTCACTGTCAGTCAGTCAGAATGCTAATTTGATTGACAGCACATTGTAGGAATCATAAACAAGAAAGGAAAGTAGCAGGGGCCCATGTGGGAACAAGCCAATCAAAGGCCAACCAGGACCGTGACAGCCAAAGGCCAGCATCCTAAAGGACTGACACTGAGTGGTGAGGAGTGGGGGAGCAGGGAGGCATGAGCCCAGCCTGCCTATGGCTGTGACTGTGACGGACTGATTGCCTGCCACCACGCTGTAGGGGAAATGGAAAAGGAAGTGGAAAGAGTGTTCGGGAGCTGCCCAGCAAGAGAGGTTCTGGGAGCCAATGTGGGGAAGCGGAGCCCACAGTACAGGGAAAAGAGAAGGTGTCCGAGCTTGCAGGGTAGGGGAGGGGAAAGAGGAACCCATGTCACTTTGAATGTGGCAGGGGAAAGGGTTGGGGAGCCTGTGCAGACACATGGCCCTTGTCAGGTGTCCTGCCTTCCAGTGTGCCCCTGCACACTGAATGTGTTTGACACCCCTAGATTCTAGGGGCTATGTCTACACTAGCACATTAGCCCAGATTTAGGAGGCTTATTCTGGACTAATTTGATCCCTGTCTACACTAGGCTTTGCCTAGTTCAAACAAAAAAATGTTAGTAAAACTTAGTTTGAATGAGTTTGTTTGAAAGGTTAGTTTGAACTAACCACTTAGTTCAAATTTAGTTTGAATTTTAGTTTGAAATAGAACGATATGGCCATGCTAGTTTCAAACTAAATGGTCATCGGTTAGTTCAAACTTACCACATTTTTTAGTTCAAATTAAAAAGTTAGTTTGAACTAACTCCAAACTGCTTAGTTCAGACTAAGCAAGTCTGAACTAAACTGTTAGATGTAGACACAGCCAGGCTGACCTCCAGCACAAGGCAGGCCACCAAACCTTACCCGCCCGATCCATTCACAAACCTCTAGCCTGTGAGTTAAGTTGGTAGGAGGTAGCAACATTAGTCTAGTCCAGCAAAACAAACAAGGAGTCCGGGGGGGACTTTTAAAGACTAACAAATTTATCACATGAGCTTTTACAGGAGAAAATCCTACCTTGCCAGGCACTTGAGAGATGTAATTTCCCCCATCTTCAAAGCATCTGGCAAGGTGGAATTTCTCCCCTGAAAGCTGATGTGATAAATAAATTTATGTCTTAAAATGTGCCACCAGACTCTTTGTTTGTTTAGGCTATGAGTGAGTTATTAGCGTCCTCAAATCATGAACCCCTTACCCCTGAATTACTAAATTCCAGATTAGTCTAGTCCAGCAAAAAAAAACAAGGAGTCCTGGGGCACTTCAAGACTAACAGGTTTATTTTTTGCATGAGCTTTCGTGGGAGAAAATCCTGACCCGTGTTTTACACTCTCTTACCCTTATTTTCATTCCATTCTGTAAGCCCCCCCCCGCCCCCCCTTCAGAGCACTTGTCGAAGTGGGATTTTCTCCCACAAAAGCTCATGCGAAAACTAAATCTGTTAGTATTTAAGTGCCACAAGAGGCCCTGAATTACTACCAAACACAAGCTGACAGATGTGTTATAGCCCCAGCCTCTGACAACACTGGAGATGCTCACACCACCCCTGGGTGCAACGTTCCCTCTAATTACTCGCAGCCTGTGTGCGCAAACAATTTCTTTGTGTGTGCAAAAACATTTTTTTGTGAGCACCGATATTAGCACTATTGAATTTGTTTTGTGTGCACTTTATTTTATAGTGTGCGCCAGGGGCGTTGCTGCCCTGGGGAGGGACCCGGGGTAGGGGCCAGGCCCCGCCCCCGCCCTGCAGGCCCGAACCCCAGCCTGCAGGCCACAGCCCCTGGCCGGGGACAGGGCTGGAAGTGGCCACGGGTGGCTGGGCCCAGCATCCCTGTCAGGACTCCTTGTTTG